>OX244265.1:25728865-26443865 GCA_945867215.1 Epinotia demarniana
TCTGTGAACTCAATAAAGGCTCGTTTTCCAACTCCCAAAATCTTTTTATTATTTCATTGTCCTCTACTTGTGTATGGAAAACGGATATGTTGCTATCTGTACCTGCAGTGCCCATTTGCCCAGACAGAATCCAGCCGAGGGCGGTGCACTGAGCTACCGGGGACCCTGCTGGCCCTTTCAATACACCTTCCTTTAGGATCTGGCTGTAGACTTCTGCTCCCAGTAAAATATCTATTTTACTAGGTGAATCAAAGTTCTTATCCGCCAAACACAAGTCTTTTAATTGTACCCAATCCGGAACCGATACTTGCCTGTCTGGGAGCAAAGTTGTGATGTTTGTCAAAACGAAACATTTTAGCTCCATTTTAAAGCTCGGGTCCATTAGTGACTGAAGTTTTAACGTCACTGCTGCTTTTGACCTCATTGAACGCTGTTCACCTCCAACTCCCGAAATTGTAAGGTGGGCAGATGTTTTCTGCAATCCCAACCTTTGAACTGTCGCCTCTGTCACAAATGAGGCTTGTGAGCCCTGATCCAACAAAGCTCTAACTGGCCGGTACTGACCTGTTTTCGACTCCACATTCACGATTGCCGTGGGTAACAAAACTTGATTTCTTACCTGACCTTTCGAGAAACAAGTCACTACCGGTGTGGTCTCGTTAGACTGACTGGACCCTCCCTTAGAGTGTCCGCCGGTCGCTCTCTCACCTGAACCTTCTCCAACTGACTGACCTGAACAACCTGAATGACCAGTTGGAACACCCCTTGGATGAAGCAAGGAATGGTGTTTTTTCTGACAAACTTTACAATTGGTGGCTTTTTGGCAGAATCTTACCCCATGGTTGCTGCCTAAACAGTTATAAAAAATCCTATTGTTAGACACAAACTCGTGTCTTTTCTCATAATCTAAGTTGGCGAATTTTTTACAAAAACATAACTTATGCTCTTCGCCACAGAATTCACAACACATTTTTACTATATTGGTCGCGTGCAACACTTTGGTGTAGCCCTTACCACTGGTCGATGCTTTTGAATTAAATGTTGTTACCCTATTTACATTTTTCGGCTCAATACATTCAAACGCTCGATATCTTTGGGTTAAAAACATTTGAAATTCCTTGAACGTAGGCAAGGAATCTGACGGCACATTAACTGCTACCTGCAACTCCCACTGCTTTCGAGTTTCACTATCTAATTTTAGTGAAAGCAAATGGATCACAATCAGATCCCAAGCGTCTACATCTATACCTAAACTTTTAAGAGCAGCTAAACAATCGGAGGAAGTGTCTATTAATTCTTTCAAACAAGTTGCCGACTCAGTGGTTTTATTCCGCTGACTGAGTAGGCGCTTAATAATGCAACTTGAAATATATTTTTTGTTGCTGTAACGCTCGACTAATTGTTTCCAGCACTGATCATAATTTGCGTCCGTCACAGGTGTGTGACGAATCAGCTGCTCAGCTTCTCCAGTCAAGAATCCCTTAAGATATTGCAATCTCTGGACGTTATCTAACGCCTTATTATTGTGTATCATTGACACAAATAAATCTCGAAAAGTGGGCCACTCCGTATATATCCCTGAAAATGTGGGAATGCTAATCTTGGGCAACTTGACTAGAGAAGACTTAGTGTTTACATCTTCATTCGAGCTCATATTTACCTTATTTACATTGGACTGGACCTTAAACTCTGCTAAACTATGTTTTAACTCGCATTTGTATGACATGTATTGCTCTTCGGTTGCTTCATAAACATCACTTTTCACGTATGATGTAGCCTGTAATAATTTGCCTTCAGCTGTTTGCAGCAGTTCTTTATGACCCTGCCGAAAATCATACCACAGCTGTTCCAATGCCTCGAGCTTGCTTTCAACATAATACTCTGTTATACGTTCCTTAGGGGACTTTTTGAAATTAGCTCTCGACTTAGTTATACGAGTTGACAAATCAGATTGAAAACTCAGCAAAGATTCCATGTTGAAACACTCAAATTAAATAAACAACAAACAACTATTTATCTTTTGCAAGTTTTATAATTTGTATGAGCAGACCGAATAAACTACCGAACACAAACACAACAGTAGTAGTAGCCCACCAACTTGATGAACAAACAAAAACAATTGGAAAACAAACAAGTGTATTTTTTACCTGACGACACTTAGAAAAATTCGAGGTAAATTTGTGAAAAAAATTGCAAGTGTTTGGGACTTAGAAAAATTAGAGGTAAATTTGTTAAAAAATTATAAGTGTTTGGGACTTGGACGAAATCCAAGCATGGATTCCCCGTACCTCCGTTTTTTCTCTTAATATTCTAAGTTCTAAATCTAATGAAGCTAAATATTACAAGTTAAAGTTATTGCACTAAGTCCAGCACTCCTTGGTAATAAGGTTGAAAATTACTAAACCTCTTGATGAACTTGAACTGACGTTAAAGTTTTGATCTTCTTTGATATAAAGTTCAATTTCGCGTATCAAATAATATAAATGTACTCACGGTTTGCACTTGACACCTCACTCACACATACACCTATTTGCCACCTTGCTATGCTGTGACGCGCTCTGCTTTTAGCGCCCTCTCCGCTGTCCTCCTGGCAGTAACACCTGTTGTGCTTCAGCTTGGCTCCGCTAGGTGGCGCCACCGTCGCTGCGTACTCAAATCGTTTCCCTCTGAACAGCAAGCCACTGCTACTATGGGAAACGATGCGAAGAGTAGCTCTGCTCACACGCACTGAACTACTAAACACCACTTCCAAAAATATCCGATTCGATGGACCATGTACAAGGGTGTACCGTAGGGTCCAGGAATTAAAGTCGGTTTTACTTTTATAACCGCTATAATGATCTAAATCCTCCAAACAATTCTCACAAACAATCCTGATGGTAATCTCACGCGTCCTGCTGGGGGCACGGAGAAGCCGGACGCAGCTGGCGCTGCTTTTAGCGGGATCGGGCGCCGTCCGCTACTACGGACGGGTGACTGTGGTGGGCGTGACGCCCGTCAGGTCCGGTGGTGTTGCGGGATCATCTGATTCGTCCGTCGGCGAGGTCAAGCCCTGCCGGGTGGGACTCCATTAGGAGAGGCCCGGCGAGCGACCTGCGAGCCGACGGCGCTGCAGGAACGTCCGCGGTCCGGTCCGGTGGGTCTCAGGGGGGGCTAGCCATACAGGTCAGCCAGCCCCCTGAGGATGATGGAGGAGGGATTCGCTCCTTCCTGCAGGGCGCCGAGGCAGCTCTGCAAGATTCGCATGCACTGCTCTATCTCTCTCTCCCTAATGCCATCTTGGCTTGCCGGTAGGGGGAGGGGAGCAGTGTCGTGCGGTGGTCCGGGTGGCGCTGCTACAACGGGCGCTGGTACGACGTTGGTGCAGGCGGCGGCGGTCTGGGTGGCGGCGGCGGGGGTCTGGTGTTCGGCTTCAGCGGGGGCGGCGGGGTGCCCTTTGCCTCGTCGGCCCCTCCCTCGGCGGCGGCGGCGCGATGGCGCCGCATCGTTCGCTCTCGCCATGAGGGAGTTGGGGGCGCTCTCGGCGGCTTGGATGGTTTTTGGCTGGGGCACGGTCTGCCCTCGGCGGTTGGTGAAGGGGGCGGTGCCGATCTTCCTTGCGCGTGCCTCCCGCTGGAAAGCTGGGCACGCTAGGCTGTTCGCTGGATGGGGGCCGCCGCAGTTTGCGCAGGTCCCCTCGTGGTCGCGTGGCCGCTCGCACTGGCCCGCAAAGTGTGGCCCCGCGCAGCGGACACACCTTATCGGGCGGCGGCAGCCGTGCGAGGAGTGGCGAAAGGCCTGGCAGCGGTGGCACTGCGCCGGCCCCTTCCTGCCGCGCCATGCTTCCACTGCCACTCCCGTCATCCCCAGTAGTTCCCGGACGCCGTAGATCGCCGGGATGAGGTCGCTGGTTTTGGTGAGCTGCGTATAGAATACGCAGCCTGGTCGTCCTGCACGCGCGTCCACGTGGCGCGTGTAAATTGGGGCGAAACCCTTCGCCACCAGGTCCTCCGTTATGTGCTCCGGGTTGGTGTTGGCGGGGAGCCCCCTGATGCACACCTTCAGGGGGATCTCGTCTCTCGGCTGCAGTGCCGTCCAGGAAACGGAGTCCCCGAGGGCCTCGAGGTAGGCCTGCACCACCCTGTACTCCTCGTGGTCGTCGGGGCGGAAGCGGACTCCGTTTCCATAGGGGCGGGCATTGGGGTAGCGTCCCAGTCGCTCCCGTATGCGCTTGAAGTGCGCGGGCCAATCCGGGAAGCTGTCAACCGTGATTGGCCGCGGCTTCTTCTTCTGGGGCGGCTGGGTCGTGGTCGGCGTTGGTGCGGGTATCGCTGGTGGCGTGGGGTTTGTGGACGGTGCGGTGGCGGCCTCATCCTGGCGGTCGTCATCGTCACTGTCCTCGACGCTCTCGTCCTGGACGTCCATCGGGGACTGGTCCAGGCGGGGGAGGTTCAGTGGCGAGAGGGGCGCGGTTGTCGTAGGTGGTGCCTGCGCCGGCGTTTGCACCAGCGGAGGCGAGATAGTGGCGGGCGTCCGGTGCACGATGAGCCCTCCGTGAGGCGGCGTCTTGTGCAGCGGGGAGGTCTGCTGCTGTTCTGTCGTGGTCGACATTGTTGTTTGCCGCGCCGCACGGGGCGCGGCGTTCTTCGGCGCAGATGTTCCGCCGCGGTTCGCCTGGCCCGCTCCGAGGGCGGGCAGCGTACGCGGCACGGGCGCTGCGCGGAGCGCTGAGCTCGCCTTGCCCGCTCCGAGGGCGGGTGGCGGACGCGACACGGGTTTAGGGGGCGCGGTCTGGCGTTGTGGCGCGGGCGCAGCCTTTTTATTGGCCGACGCGGTGGTGGCGGCCGCGTACGTGGGCGTCGCGGGGGCGGTGGTGCGGGGGACTGCGGCCTGCGCGGGCGGCGCGGCGGCGGTCGGCTTCTTGGCGGCCAAAAGGGGGCCGCCTCGGGTGGGCGGGGCGAGCTGGCCGACGATCTCCCGGACGAAGTCTTTCGGCCGGGGGAACGGGGCCTCTCCAGCGCCCTCGCTGGTGGGCGTTCCTGGGGTGCTGGGGGTCGACGCGGCCTTGTAGGCCGCCGCGGACGCTATCAGGGCGCTCCTGAATGCCTGCTGGATGCGTGGGTCGCGGGCGGCTCTGGACGCGTCGGCTAGGCCGCGGGTGCGGCGGAAGGTCCGGGGGCGCGTTGGTATGCGCTGGGGTGCGGCTCCCAAGGGGAGCGGGGGCGGCGGAGGCATCTTGATTTTTCGTGTGGGTAGTTAGCCCACACGATTTTATACTCTACCCTCACCAGGTGAGGGGTAGAGGGCGATTGGGGGGGGCCCTGTCTAGGGCTTTCTAGGGCGCTAGGCGCGCGATCGCAGCAGCGCGGCTGCCCTTACCCGCCTCATTCGCGGCCAGACCCCGGTGAGACCCGCTTGTGGGAGGCCGGGGCTGGTCGGAACTTGACGAGCGGTACAGCGGCGCGGACAGTGAGGTTGACGTCGGGTGCGATCCGGGCGCGGGGGAGGGTGTTGCTCCGGCGAAGCGCGGCCAATCCTCTCACAAACAAAACGAAATCAAATTACTGAGCAATTCTACGACAACATGTCGTTAGCTAGTTTGCGCACGGAACAGCGACATCTAGCGTCCAATTCGCACACTAACCAATACTTAACTATGAATTGAACAAAGTGTGAAGTGATTCTGGTAACACTGCCCGCATGAATGTGATGTGTTTGGCTACTCTCAGTCCACACATTTTGCTCCCTTTATTGGAACAACCTATGAAAATAACAGAAAAAGTAGTTATAACTACAACTTAGAAAAGTTGATAAACCCCCGACATTGTCATTTCTAAGTCCAATATCTCAAAAACAGCTGCACACATTTTCATGGCACATGACTAAGAACACTCAGGGTAAAATTATCTATGACACAAAAAAACTAAACGAAAATCGGGTGATCCTTTTGGGAGCTACAATACCACAGCCAGATACACAGATACACAGACAGACATGTTAAACTTATAACAACTCTCTCTTTGCATCAGGTGTTAAAACAGACTTCATTGGTTCCCAGAAATTCAGCAGCGTGCAAGCGGCGCTAGCGAGCTGGGGCCAGCACACGGACGCGGCGTCGGCGCGGCTCACGGCGTGCCGCTCGCTGCTGCGCGTGCGCCGCGACGAGCTGCGCCGCCTGTGGCAGGACGCGCGCACGCACCACCACGCGCTGCACATGCTCACCATCATGTGAGTGGGCCTCGTAGGCACGGCGTGCCGCTCGCTGCTGCGCGTGCGCCGCGACGAGCTGCGCCGCCTGTGGCAGGACGCGCGCACGCACCACCACGCGCTGCACATGCTCACCATCATGTGAGTGGGCCTCGTAGGCACGGCGTGCCGCTCGCTGCTGCGCGTGCGCCGCGACGAGCTGCGCCGCCTGTGGCAGGACGCGCGCACGCACCACCACGCGCTGCACATGCTCACCATCATGTGAGTGGGCCTCGTAGGCACGGCGTGCCGCTCGCTGCTGCGCGTGCGCCGCGACGAGCTGCGCCGCCTGTGGCAGGACGCGCGCACGCACCACCACGCGCTGCACATGCTCACCATCATGTGAGTGGGTTTCGTAGGCAGGGTCACTGATGATGATATTTTTTTTTTTTTTTTTTATTTAATCAGAAACAAACAGTCTTAAATTATTTACAAAGTAATTAGCTAGAAGCTATTCATTAATAATATTACTAGACCTACAGTTTCCTATTTTAGTAAAGAAAACACAATTATATTACAAAATTAAACCACTATAACCGTTATAAATACATACCAAAAAAAAAAGTTAAAGTGAAGTTAAATATATATATATATATATATATTTATTATTACTATTTTTTTTTTCTTTACACACTATTTCAGAAGAGAATTAATTTGTTTTTTGAATACCACTAGCGAACTGCCAAATAAATCTGCGTTCATACATTTTTCGTTGTAAAGCTTGCATGCGCGTTTAATATATGAATTTTGTGCTTGTCTTGTTCTACCTTTTGCAATGCTGAACAATGGTTTCCTACGGCAACTACGTTCTGTCCTACGAGGCACCCGAAAGTCTATTCTATACAACAATTCGGGAGCATCTATAAAATTGTTGAGTATTTTATACAGGAAAAGCAAATCGGCACATGAGCGTCTAAGTGAAAGAACTTGGAAATAGTGCCTTTCAGCTGAGGAAGCATAATCCACGTAATTTCCACCTACTCGAAACTCAAGTGCCCTAATAAACCTTTTCTGTAGCCTTTCGATCCTATTTTTATGTACATTGTAACAGGGGTTCCAGACTACCGACGCAAACTCTAAGCGACTACGGACATAACTGTTATACAGCAACTTATATGTCAATGGCCTACGAAAAGGTTTCGCAACGCGAAGTATGAAACCTAGCTGTTTGTATGCCTTATTTAATACGTTGTCGATGTGAAGATTAAAAGTAAATTTAGTGTCCATTGTAACACCTAGGTCACGTATGTTATCTTGTCGCGCTAGAATGACACCACACAGACTGTAATTATGCAATATGGGTTGCGTTTTACGCGTAAAAGTTATTACTGAGCATTTGTCATTATTTAAGAATAAATTATTCCGTGCACAGTAACTTTCGAAACTGAGCAAGTCATTTTGTAGCAATATACAATCGGTGTGTGTTTTAATACCCCTAAAAATTTTGGTATCGTCGGCATATAGGAGAACTTTTGAGTTAGTTAGGCACTCCGTTATATCATTGATGTACAATATAAATAATAAAGGGCCCAAATGGGAACCTTGTGGGACACCAGAATCTGTTTTTTTATAATCAGATGAAAAGCCTCCCAATACAGTCAACTGCAAAAATATGGGTGCATACAACTAACTCATAAATATGTCCCATAGCTCTTATGTCAGTGGATTAAGGTTTTGGTACTTATTTATGAGAGGATGTTATCGATACATATTTTTGCACTTCACTGTACAACAGCTTGAAACCTATTTTCCACATATGATTTAATCCACCGAAAGAGGTCACCGTGTATCCCAAGGGCCCAGAGTTTCAACAGAAGCGTATCATAAGAAACCTTGTCAAAAGCTTTTGCAAAATCTGTATATACAGCATCCACTTGGTATTTATTATCCATTGCGTCGCTAACCACTTCACTAAAGGACAAAAGATTAGTTTCGACACTGCGACCCTTGTAAAACCCGTGCTGGTTTGGATTGATATGGCGGCGAACAGCATATGAAAGCTGGTTAGTGACGATTTTTTCTAATAACTTGCCGAACTGGCTTAATTTCGAAATTGGTCTTTATTTTTCTATATTTTGACTTATAGCTCCCTTAGGAATTGGTGTGATCCACGCTTTCTTCCAAATTTGTGGAACCTGACCCTCCGCAATAGACAGGGAAAAAATTTTAGTGACTGGAACCGCTAATGGAACCGCTAATGATAATGATGCTGTCATGACCGATTTCGGCCACAGCGACTGTGTGATCTGGACTTGATATCATCGATTAGCAATATGACTGGAGTGTTGTTGTTCTACGCTCTGGTGCGCTCTCATGTGGCTTGCATATCCTATCTCTTTTTGCAAAAGTACGAGCGCAATTTGGGCAGGTTAATACCCACGAAGTTGTACTGGATGGTTGCCGGTAGGCAAGCCTTCAGCTCATCTCGCTTTTTGTCGACCTCGTACGGACGCTCAATTTCGAAGGCATTAACTTGTTAATCAGTGTTGGGCGTAATTAATTACTTTTTGTAATTAATTACCAATTAAATTACATGTAATTCAATTACAAGTAATTGTAATTACATGTAATTGAAATTACTTGTAATTGAAATTACTTGTAATTGGTAATTGCAATTACATGTAATTTGTAATTGCAATTACTTTTTGCTCAATTACTTTTAACTGAAACTTCGCTATCTCTCTAACGACACATGTTAGAAAAAAGTTTACTTGACAGTTTGTGCTTATTTTTGCGCGTTTTTTATAGTGAACTAAAAAAGAAATATTGTTTCGTCCAAAACTATCTAAGTCCTTAAATAGATTCGTTCGACCATTGTGGTTGAGCATAACGATGAAAAGAGCGATTTTGGGAAAAAAATTATGTAACGTTTTGTGCTTGTTTTTAAGCATTGTTTTCGATAGAAAAAAACAAGAACCAAAAACTAAGAAAAAAATTTTTTATTGTAATTTCACTGTCCTAGATAGCACCGCCGTCTAACACATCGAGTATATCGTTGAAAGAAGCGATTTTGGGGAAAACTTTATATGACATTTTGTGATGCTTATTAAGCATTGCTTTCGATAGAATAAAAATAAAACCATAAACTATGAAAAACATTTTTGATGGAAATTTCTCTTGTCCTTGAGAACTTCGCTTCTGATCCATCGAAGTTAAGTATATCATCGAAAAGAGCCATTTTGGGAAAAAGTTTATAAAACGTAATATACTTTATTTTAGGCATACTTTACGACGCAATTGAAAAAAACAGCAAAACGTCAAAAAAAAATATTGACAGAAATTTTCTGTCCTAAAAACCGTGTGCCGATACTGCCGATGGCAGTTGATAGTTTAAGAGTTGGTATTGCATATTTCTGAAAAGGGAGATTTGTTTAAAATTTAATTTTACAATTTTGTGATTCTTTTGATGCGCACTTAAAATAAAAATTAAGATGAAGAAATTTGTAATTGACTAGGTATGCCGATTGCTTAATTATATTATTTGTAATTGCAACTTTCTGCTCAATTACTTTTCACTACAACTTCGATATCTCTGTAAGTATACATCGTAGAAAGAAGTTTATTTGACGTTTTGTCTTTATTTTTGTGTGTGTTTTACGATTGAACTGGAAACCAATAATAAAATTAAAAATATTTTTTTTGCTCGTAAATTCTTCGTAAGTCCTGGAATCGATTCCTTCTAACATTGTGACTGAGTATATCTTTGAAAATAGCGATTTAGGTAAAAAGTTTATTTGACGTTTTGCGCTTGTCCTTAAGTATTGTTTCGACAGAACGAAAACCAAAAAGTAAGAAATTTTTTTTTTATGGCAATTTCTCTTAAGTCCTTGATAGCACCTGCACCGCCGTCTAAAACACATCGAGTATATCGTTGAAAGAAGCGATTTTGGGGAAAACTTTATATGATATTTTGTGATTGTTTTAAGCATTGCTTTCAATAGAATAAAAATAAAAACCGAAAACTAACAAAAACATTTTTGATGGAAATTTCTGTCCTTTGATCCATCGAAGTTAAGTAGGTACATCATTGAAAAGAGCTATTTTGGGAAAAAGTTTATATGACATAATATGATTCTTTTTAGGCATACTTTACGACGCAATTGAAAAAAAAACAGCAAAACGTTAAAATAAAATTATTTTTAGAAATTTCTAGATAGCACCGCGCCGTCTAACACATCGAGTTGAAGTATATCGTTGAAAGAAGTGATTTTGGGGAAAACTTTATGACATTTTGTGATTATTTTTAAGCATTTTGTACGACCGAATTAAAAAAACACTAAAATGTGAGGAAATAATTTTATGAAAAATTTCCAAGTCCAAAATATACTCGAACATTGTGTTAGAAAAAAGTAATTTGTAATTGAAAAAGTAATTAATTACCAATATTAATTACAAAATGTAATTGGTAATTGAAATTACAAATTACATTTTGTAATTGCAATTTGTAATTGAGGCTTCAATTACTTTTTCCATGTAATTGTAATTTGTAATTGCAATTAGTAATTTGTAATTCAATTACTTTTTGCCCAACACTGTTGTTAATGGAGTAGACGTCGCCATTTCTCCCACTCAGAGCGCTCGAACTTGCATTACTTCATGTGTCTTTTCAGAACATCCTTATAGCGAAGGTAATGCCCCCACATTTATTACGCTTACTAACTAGGCTACAGAGGTCGCCGATCTCTGTATTGTATCATCATCATCACTATCCTGGCCGATTTCGACCACGACGACTGGAAAAATCGCTAACTGGAGCGTCGTTCGTGAGTTCTCAGGTGACTGACGTGGCCTATCCTTGCGGAGAATGTGCGACTACATTTCGCCTTCGTTCTTCGAAGGCTTTCATCTACCTCTAGTACGATAAAACAACGTTCTTGTGCACTAATTCGTTTGTAATTATTATCATTGTCTGTGACACAGGATAATAATAATAATAACCCGCGGAGGCAGCTTGTGGCGAGCTGACGGTGAGTGGCGACACCGCGGACCCCTAACCTCCAGAGGGCCCAAGTGATCAGGCCCTCGCCTCTGTGCTTGCCTTAACTGGCCGGCCAGAGTGGAGTCGCAAGAGCGGAACCTATGCTCCAGGTTGGAAGTGTAAAATGTCATAACGCCGGCGGCCCTTGAACGGATTACCGGGATCTGGCGGACCGCAGACTCACCTCTCGACAACCTCATAGCCGCTCAGACGTGTTTCTCCATTGTCGCACTGTGCGTGCGACTGTTTGTGGGGCCCACTTAACGAGTAGGCAAGTCACCGCCTGCCTTTTCACAATTTTGAGGCTAATTGTCACGGCAGGTGTCCGCTAGTCTCCTCCCATAAACCATTTTCCAGACCACCCACCATTCAACACAATATCCCATGACCTTAATTTCTATCTCGGCACAGTGTTGCACTGCAATAGTCTTTGCACCTGGCGGGGACCATCACTGGGTGTATCATGTTGTGCGCTCGGAGATGGTATCCGCTATGTGTATCCCTCGCTTTATATTATATTTGTTTTAAAGGGCCTCTGCGTTGTTGGCTTCGGCCCCACGCATGCCTTCCAAAAGTCCAGGACCCCATGGTCCTGAGATATGGAAAAAACATACATAATAATAATAATAATAAGTGGCGAGTTGGCTATATGTTTAAAGTCCAGTGCCACCTCTCTACCCCCCAGCTCTCTGACCGGTGTTGCCCTTAGGCCATTTTTTAATGTCGCTATTAATAGGGGCCCATTTAGCAGTTAGCGAGTCACCGTCTGCCAGAGATAAAGATTGAAACAGTTTTATTAGGCAGGCGTCCGATGTTTCACCCAATAGCCCAGCCACTAGTCCATCATTTCAACCCAATAAACCGTTTTATTTAGATTCCATCAACCATCAATATCGTCCTTATACACCCCAGCGGGTGCTGTCTCTGTGTGCGTCCCATGACACGGGCAGGGACAGCATTCCGCTCGGTGTACTCCTTGCATTTCATTAATTTGTCAAAAGGGCCTCTACGTGTTGGCTCAGTTGGTACTTTGTAGGTACCTAGCTCCACGCACGCCTCCCAAAGGTCCGGGACATCATTGTCCCGTGAACGGGAAAGACATACATAATAATAATAATAAATATCTTTATTGCCACAAACTTAACCTGGACATTACATAGAGCTTAAAACTAAAACTAATTAAACATAAAGTAGGAGGAATACTTATCATACATTTGAAATTGGTTAAGTTGGGCAATGGGTCCCAATCTCAGCATATGCTGGGTTATAATGATTCATGTAATAATGTATTAATACGCAAGCACATTGTTAACATTAGCAATAAGATTTTCCAATAAATGATAATAATGATTTGTCGTGCAGTGAACGCGTGGTGGTATCGGAGCGCGACATCCGCGAGAACTTGTCGCGCGGACACGTGCTCGCGTGCGCGCACTCTCTGCGCGCGGCGCTGGACACCGCCGCCACCACGCTCTCGCACGTCACCGCGCTCAACACCACCAGGGCGCACCTCGAGGTACCTCCAATACCGGTGTACACACTTAATAGTACATTACTGCAGAGGCCGTGAACTAAGGGATTGCTGGACGAGCTTGGGGTAGACATCGCGGATACGAGTCCAGCAATCCCTGTTCCGGCCGAGGATTGTATAGTGCTTTTCTCAAACGATGTGAGGCAATATTAAAAATAAAAAGAACAACAATGTCCATTATATAATAGTTTGCTTTTGCCGGTAGCATATTTTCCATTTCTGAGTTGGCCTCCTCCCTCAAATGAGGCGGAGTACAGTCAAGCACATAAATTCCCAATCACTCGACACTAGAAATCATTTTTATATTTGTTGAAATTACAATCGGAACGAAAGATCAGAAAACAATTGCGTAATTTGCCGCCTTTTTTATTTTTTAAACATGCCGCCATATGCCATAACCGCACAAAGTAGGTACCACAGTTTTTTTTTAATGGCGCAAGTAGGCTTACAGAGTCTAGTGGTGGTTGGCAGTATGTAATTTTTCCTTTGTCAGTTTAACATTAGTAAGCAAATTTAAAAAGTAGGTACAGTAGCGGACAATAATGGTTTTAGTTAGGGTTTTCATATATTACTTCTTGGCGTAAGGCCAAGAAGAAATGTAGGGAGCCATAAACCAGAAACTTCATGTCTTCATTTCGTGATATTAACGCATACATTTCCGAGCATGTTTGAGAAAATAAAATAATAGTCGAGACCCTCGGTCCATGGGGTCCCAGTGCGCTAAAGTTATTTGCGGAAATCGCGAAACGTCTGGTTGACGTAACTGGTGACCGAAGAGCTGGCGGCTTTCTCAGCAACGCATCAGCATTGCAATTCAGCTAGGAAATGCCGCCAGAATCCTCGGTACAATGCCACGAGGGCCTTTTGTAGATTTAACTTAGCTTTAATTTAATTTAGTTCATTCCAATAAAATAATCAATAATGTCATATTATCTGGAAAAGGTCTAATTCAGAAAAAAGCTACGCAAGAGGTTAAATAATCAAGAAGTTATAAGTGTCCAAAGTTTTAAGATGGGGTATGTTATGTCCCTTTTTCGCAAAATGCAACTTCATATGAAACGATAACGCTAGCAGATTGTGACGACACTAATAGACCCCTGTGACGTCTGAGGGTGGTGGAAGGTATTTAAAAGATAAACCACTGCGTCAACAAAATTAAAAAAACTTTTATTATAAAAAAAACCTAGTGAGCAGGGTCGTTAAGGGGGTCTCAAGGCCGGTCTGGTTCCGTGCGCAAATCGGTACTGCCCTGGCTGGTTTTCGGTCCACGTGGAGGGTACTCGACTCGAGCCAGCGGTGAGGAGGAGCAGGGGCGACGGCGGGAGAACGGCGGGCGAACGGCTACGGCTCCATCCCTGCCGTCGAGATGGTGTGCGTGTGCTGAGGCCTCTTCTTAATAAAAACGTAGCACCCTGTTGAATTTCACACAGCCTTAGTAAGTTGCCACGACTCGCTCTGCTATGTGAACACCCCGGCATGATGATGATGAAGATGGGACCATGATGAAGCCGGTGCACCGAAAGCGAAAAGCGTGTTTGTGTTAACCAGCAGAGCGGAGTTACAAGAAAGCATGGGAAAAGCACAGAATCATTTTATTTCTTCTTTAAAAAAAAAGAAGAAAGGTAATTAAAATTAATAAGCGGGTACCCACATAAAATATCGTGCGCAACCAAAGAAAGGAATAAATATGCACAATCATTCTACCACTAAGAGCGCTTAGCAACAAATGATATGATTATTAAAGAATAATTGCTACACTATCAATCGAATACGAATGAGCTACTTTGTCTACAAAGCTAAGCCACTAATATTCTAAATTAAAATTAAGAAGACGTTCAACACTTTTTCACTTACCAATATGTGGGCGCGAAAGGAGCTCGTAAAGGACGTAGTACGACGCCGACGAACAAATATTATAATTATGCAATTAAAAGTTATCCGCGCACACCTAAATTAAATTACTTATTTTGCTCGTACGGCGCGCATGACGACGCAATGAGTTGCGAGCGCAGCGGTACGTGTGTGTGTCGTGTGAAGGTGTGACGCGGACTGGCGGGGCGCGGCACGAGCCGCGGCCCAGCGCAGGAGTCTGGAACTTTCCGTGACGTCAATACGAGAAACCGACCCGGCCGCTGCAGGTACAGTTGCTTGCATTAGAATGTGATCGCGCGGATATTAATGATTATGTTAAACTTTAATAAGTGTTTTAAATATTTTTTTATGTAAATATAAAACAAGTTTATATAATTGATGATGATGATGTGTAAAATAGTAATAAAAAATGAATAAATAATTAATAATTGTTTAAGTAATAAATAATTTTTGTATAAATTAGATTGTAAAAAATGTATTAAAACAAGTTAATTTCATTAGTGTGTATAATTTAATTGTAAATATTTCATTTTTTTTTATTAATAATTGTTAAAAGTAAGTGTAAAAATTCAAACATGTACGTGCAACGTTACATTACCCGCGCGCGTCGGAAAAGGATTTTATTCTCCAGAATAAAATCCGCGCAATATACGTCACGTATTTGCATTTATCCTTTCGTTCATCTATCTTTCATATTTATCTATCATACTTCGCGCATTCATAAAATACATTTGCTTCCAGTTTAAAAACTAATGAGGCTAATGCGTCCTGACTTTCGTAGGTAACCAGTTGACTTCGAACCAGAAACCAATGCAAATACTTTCGTGCACGAAGTTATTAAATTTCAACGCGCTAGAGGCAAAGCAATGTAACCTTAAATCTATTTATTTAAACCTACCAATTTCAGATCTTTTATATGCCAAGTTCCTATGTTTTTACCATGCATGTCTTCTAAGACGTAAACTAAGGGTGATTTCTTTTCTATGACTCGACATTGTAAAAACTTCGGAGCCAGTTTTTTACTGAAGTACCTATCTTTGTCACTCAAAACATAAGCACGCTTCATAACAACATCCCCTACTTTAAATTCTACGTGCTTACGACGTAGATTATAATGCGCGGTATTCTTTTGATGAGCTTGCCATAACCTAGCCTGTACATTATCAAATATTTTTGACATGCAACCCAGATTTTCGGCGCAAATATCTCGAGGTAAAAATAATACTTCTCCATCAAGGTCGAAATTAATGTAATGAGTACCGCACGCAACAAGTTCTCTGCCGAATACAAGGAATGAAGGTGTGAAACCAGTAACCTCATTTACGGAACTATTGATAGCAAACTGCACCTTTGGTATAAATAAGTCCCAGGTCCTGTGATCCTCGTTAACGAACGTTGACAAACATGTCAGAATTGTACGATTCTGGCGTTCCACAGGGTTCACCTGAGGAGTATACCTAGGCGTGTAATAAATATTAGGAATGTTATATTTTTTAAATAAATCAACCGTCATGCCACTGGTGAACTGACTACCGTTGTCAAGGAATACAGTTTGAGGTATACCATGTACTAAGAAGAGTTGGTCCTCAAGAATTTTCGTAATTATTGTAGATGTGGCATTTCTAATAGGATAAATTAAGCAAAATTTTGAAAAGCAACAGGTTATGACAAAAATGTATTGATTTTGCTTTCGAGAGATAGGCAGAGGGCCCATAAGGTCAATCGAGACCATTTGAAAAGGTCGACAGCACTGTTTCGGGCGACCCATTTCACCAAGAATTTGATGATTCTGATGTTTATACTCCAGACACTTGGTACAGGACCCTACAAACTTTACGACGTCCTGATGCATCCCTGGCCAGAAATATCTCAACGCCAATCTCCGATACGTCTTAAAGATACCTAAATATCCAGCCATGGGTTCCGAGTGATTTTCTTTCAAAACATCGTGACGAAATTCGTTCGGGACGACTTCTTTCCATGAGAACTCAGATGTTAACTCGTGCTTGTTTTTACATAATCTGTACAAAGAACCGTTTTTGATTAAGAAATTTGGAAAATTCTGCGGTTTTGTCAAACAAGAGTTATAAATATTTTTATACCAAGCGTCTGTCGTATTAATGTACGAATTAGACAAGTTAACTGCACTCACGGGAACAGCTCTTGAAAGGGCATCAGGGATTATGTTGTCCACACCTCGACGATGTTTAAGTTCTAAATTGAAAGCTGACAAACGTACACCCCAACGAGCCAGGCGACCAGTAGGATTACTTAGAGACAGGAACCATTTTAAGGCGCTATGGTCAGTAAAGACAGTGAATGGCTTCCCATTCTCTAAGTAACACCTCCAGTGTTCAAGAGCAATAATAACCGCAAGCGTCTCGCGTTCAGTTATGCTAAAGTTACGCTCTGCCGCTGACAATGACTTGCTCATGTAAGCTATGGGGTGCTCCTTACCGTCTATGGTTTGGGTTAGCATAGCGCCCACACCATAGTTACTGGCATCGGTGTGCACCTCGAATGGCTTGTCATAGTCAGGGCAAGACAACACAGGAGCTGAAACTAAGCACTCCTTCAGCTTGTGAAAAGCAGCATCAGCTTCAGGAGTCCACTTAAATGGCGGACCACCCTTTTTGTTTGAGGTCAACTTATTTAGGGGACCTGCTATTGTGCTAAACTGAGGCACGAAACGTCGATACCAAGTGGCAGTACCAAGGAAACGCTTAATCTCCTTGCGAGAAGTAGGAGTGGGATAATTTAAGATAGCTTCTACCTTTCCTGGGTCTGTACGTAGTCCGTGATTGTCAACAACGTAACCTAAATATTTGAGTTGACCTCTAAAGAATTGACACTTCTCCAAGTTCACCGTGAGGTTCGCTTGTCGAAGTTTGTCCAAAACCCTCAAAAGAAGTGACACATGAGAATCAAAGTCCTCCGAAATGATGATAATGTCATCTAAATAGGCAAAGACTTTTAAATCAAATTCTCGGAAGAGAAGATCAACTAAGCGTTGCTGAGTTGCAGGCGCGTTGGTCAGTCCAAAAGCGGTCCTTTTAAAACGGTATGTACCACGTCCAGGTATATAAAACGCCGTCTTGTCCCTATCCTCAACAGCAATAGGAATCTGCCAGAAAGCCTTGGACAAATCGATGCTTGAAAGGTAGCGGGCGTCGCGGAGGTTGTCCAAGATTTCCGAAACGTATGGTAAGTTGTACGCATCCTTACGAGTAACTGAGTTTAACTTACGGCTGTCGAGGCAAAAACGAGGCTGACCATTTTTCTTCGTAACTAACAACACAGGTGAGGACCAAGCGCTTTCACAGGGCTCGATGACGTCGAGACTAAGCATCTCATCAACTTGTTCGACGAGAATCCGTTGCTTCTCGGGTGACATGCGGTAATAGCGTTGACGGATCGGCTGCGCATCCCCTGTATCCAAACGATGCTCGATGAGGCTAGTTTTACCTAATCCCTTGCGCTCAGCAGAGATGTCCTCAAACTGTGCCATGATGTTGTCAGCTATCGACTTCTCGGAAACATTCAAATTGTCATACCCATGAATATTTGTAGGGGGGTCTGAATTAGGCTTACCTTCAACTAGGGCAGCATTAGAAAAAGTAATGCTACTTAAGTAGTTAGGAAGTATATTAAATTTACGCCAAAAATCCACGCCTAAAATGAGATGAGTATTGATCTCCGGAACAATGTGTGCAGTAATAAAATGGAATTGATTTTGAAAATGTACAGGCAAGTTAACATAACCCTGGCTACGCATCGACTGACCACCAGCAGCGATAACTGTAATGCAGTCATCTTTATGAACAGCCAGTCCCTGAAGAGCTTGATGAGCCTCGTTATTAATAATAGTTACAGCGGAGCCTGAATCTAACAACCCAAATAAACTAAAACCACTTATTTGCACCGAGGCATAAGGACGATTATCGTCAGTGGGTTTGGAATTCAGAATTGTGTCGGTCTTATACGAATTAAAGTATATGTTTAAAGTTCTCAACCATTTTTTCCAATCTTCGGGATCAAACTTAATGACATTATTGAGGGCACAATTCTGGTTTCCTAGTTTTTTGCGGTGGAAGTACTCGGCTTGCCCTTATGGCAAGTAGGACAGTCCGGTGATTTCACACCCTTATGACCACACACAAAGCAATAAACTTCATCTTTATTAGCCGTACATTGACGATAATTGTGGGTGTTGTTACGACACCTAGGACAGTACATTGTCTTAGCAGGAGGGGCAACGACTGCATGTACATGTTTGTTATTATCGTTGTTTGATTTGTTAAAATTGTCGCTGTTATTATTATATTTATTTCTGTTGTTATTGTTGTAATTATTATTTTGACTAGTGTAAGGTTTATTATGATTAGGTGTAAATTGGTTAAATTGTTTATTGTTATTATTCCTATAGTTGAAATTTTTGATAAAATTACTGTTACTGTATTTATTTGTATTTGTGTTATTACCAGCATAGGCAAACTCAGGTGCCAAGGTATCAGCTGTCTGCCTGGGTGGCTCACGAAAATCAGCAAGACGTGCCTGAATGGTTTCGTAATTACGACACTGAATACGTAAAGTACTAATGTCAGGTATCACTGATGCTGATGCCAAAGTGCTGGCGTAGCAAGGCCTTATATTATGGAGCAGGATTTCGAGCTTTTCGTCCTCCGACATTGGTTTTGAAAGCCGCGAAAATAAGCCAGACATGATAGCGAGATATACCGTTATATTCTCGGATTCACCCTGCGTGCGAGCGCGAATCTCAGAACCCAACCTATAGTCATAGTCGCTTTGACTAAAATCCTGCTTCAGCAAATCGGCGAGTTCAACCCAGCTAGACACCTGATCCTTCACTTTGCTGTACCAGTGTAAAGCATGACCTACAAAAATTTCTGTGGCATAGGACAAGAGTTTCGCATCTGAAATAGACCTCGCCTCACAAAATTCGGTTATCCGCTGCACGAATGAACGAACGCAAGACTTGCCGTCGAATTTAATCTTACAAAGCTCGTTATAACTACCTCGGTCGCAAGTAACATTCACGCTCACCGGCGCGGAGCTAGTAGCGGCCTCTACGTTCGATGTAGGCAAGATCGTTGCAGCTGGAATATCCTTGACGTCATTAAACCTGGCTGTGAGGCCTTGAAATTCTCTGACGCAAACATCGTACATAGGCTGGGTAGTGTCGTCACAGACTATGCGATTAAGACGATGATATAAGTGATTTAACAAGTTCTGTGTACGTAACAAGACGTTCCTATCTGGGCTCGCGTCTAAATTGGCCTGAACTTTTGCGAGGGCGTCACTAACACCCTTTAAATCGGCAGAGACAGAAAAATTGCTCTCCAAAATATCCTCAGACGGAAACAAAGGCCCTAATTTCGAGATCTGTTTCCTTAACTCCTGCACGGTAGAACCTGGGGTTCCACCGCGAATGCTAACCTCGTACTCCAATTCTGGCTTTTGAAGCGATAAAAATTTAACGGCGAACTCCATTCTTGCCACAAGAAATAAAACGAGAAAAGAAAATTTAAATTAAAGTTACAACAAAACAAACCACCAAGTTCGTATTAATAATAATAACGCGCGTAAATGCCACAGTGAATGCTACAGTGTTGAACGCTGCAAAATTACCTAAACCTACTCCGCCTGTTACAATATCATTACCTAATAACGTTTTGGTTGTTAATTTTTTTTTTTTTTTTATATAGGCAAAAAATAATCAACAAAAATAAATCGACAATCACAGAAATAAAATCATAAAAAGCATTAAAATGCAACTAATGTGTACGCCACGGTTAAAAATTGACATAAAATTATTACAATACAAAATTAATAATGACAAATGTAGCTGACTGTACCGGACTGGGCGCTACACTAGCACAGGCTGATGCAATTATTTTAGAACCTACAACTAGTAAATAAATAATTTAAAATGTAAAATTTGAAATTGCGGACTAGAATTTGTTAATAATTTAAAAGTATATTATTCCATTATATGGGGTACACATCAGCTGCGTGCAACCAACAAAAAAACAACGTTTTACAAAAATTAAAAACAAAAACACACGTAAATTACGTACGAAACCAGACCTTCGACCACGTTCAAGGGCGCCAGTGTGACGTCTGAGGGTGGTGGAAGGTATTTAAAAGATAAACCACTGCGTCAACAAAATTAAAAAAACTTTTATTATAAAAAAAACCTAGTGAGCAGGGTCGTTAAGGGGGTCTCAAGGCCGGTCTGGTTCCGTGCGCAAATCGGTACTGCCCTGGCTGGTTTTCGGTCCACGTGGAGGGTACTCGACTCGAGCCAGCGGTGAGGAGGAGCAGGGGCGACGGCGGGAGAACGGCGGGCGAACGGCTACGGCTCCATCCCTGCCGTCGAGATGGTGTGCGTGTGCTGAGGCCTCTTCTTAATAAAAACGTAGCACCCTGTTGAATTTCACACAGCCTTAGTAAGTTGCCACGACTCGCTCTGCTATGTGAACACCCCGGCATGATGATGATGAAGATGGGACCATGATGAAGCCGGTGCACCGAAAGCGAAAAGCGTGTTTGTGTTAACCAGCAGAGCGGAGTTACAAGAAAGCATGGGAAAAGCACAGAATCATTTTATTTCTTCTTTAAAAAAAAAGAAGAAAGGTAATTAAAATTAATAAGCGGGTACCCACATAAAATATCGTGCGCAACCAAAGAAAGGAATAAATATGCACAATCATTCTACCACTAAGAGCGCTTAGCAACAAATGATATGATTATTAAAGAATAATTGCTACACTATCAATCGAATACGAATGAGCTACTTTGTCTACAAAGCTAAGCCACTAATATTCTAAATTAAAATTAAGAAGACGTTCAACACTTTTTCACTTACCAATATGTGGGCGCGAAAGGAGCTCGTAAAGGACGTAGTACGACGCCGACGAACAAATATTATAATTATGCAATTAAAAGTTATCCGCGCACACCTAAATTAAATTACTTATTTTGCTCGTACGGCGCGCATGACGACGCAATGAGTTGCGAGCGCAGCGGTACGTGTGTGTGTCGTGTGAAGGTGTGACGCGGACTGGCGGGGCGCGGCACGAGCCGCGGCCCAGCGCAGGAGTCTGGAACTTTCCGTGACGTCAATACGAGAAACCGACCCGGCCGCTGCAGGTACAGTTGCTTGCATTAGAATGTGATCGCGTGGATATTAATGATTATGTTAACCTTTAATAAGTGTTTTAAATATTTTTTTATGTAAATATAAAACAAGTTTATATAATTGATGATGATGATGTGTAAAATAGTAATAAAAAATGAATAAATAATTAATAATTGTTTAAGTAATAAATAATTTTTGTATAAATTAGATTGTAAAAAATGTATTAAAACAAGTTAATTTCATTAGTGTGTATAATTTAATTGTAAATATTTCATTTTTTTTACTAATAATTATTAAAAGTAAGTGTAAAAATTCAAACATGTACGTGCAACGTTACACCCCAACGTGCCTCTCGTGTTCGGCGCCGCCGTCAACGCGGCCCCCGGCAGCCTCGCGTATTGTGACGTCACACACTGTTTGCATTCTCTCTCTCTAACAAGCAATATTAAAACGGTTGTAGCTTTCGTAATTCTTTGGGATATCTGAATGGGATTTTCGTCACTAGGCATATTTTTTTGCCTTCTTTCTTTTGGAGTAATAATAATTTTCGAGTCTACACCCATAGCAAATTGAGCGGCGCGAGGAGTAACGTTGCCACACTATGTCTCTGTCTCCTTTCCTCTCACTAGTCGTGTTGGTATCAATTACAGAATTAAAAAAAAACTCCTGATCACGAATTAAAAATCATCGTGTATAATATTTTTTATCTACGCACATATCATTACTGCTCTAAAATGCGTTCAGAAACGGTAGGAAATGACCAGCATTACTACAACCGATTTTACTATGAGAACTTTCTTGTCTGTGGTAGTAGGTAAAATCAGATTTTTGATAAATTTGTATCGTTATGAGTTTAAATTTGGAACATCTGTCAAAATTCAAGTGGGTCTCTACTCTAGTATCCATAGATATTAAAACAGTTATCGATACGAAACGTCAATTCAGTACGTTTTGTAATACAAACCGTACGACATTTTGATCTCGAGTGATATTAGTATAGGGACTTCATTCGTTTGTCTATGATTTTTAAAAAAATCTGACGTCGTGGCGGATGATCGAATTGCCGCCTTTGCTGTTGTCATTTTTTTGTTGGTTTTTTGCTGTTACTTACTACTACTTATGATATGTGTGTAGATAAAGTAGTGTATGCAACTGTACATAATTAGGCCTTAAAACACTCGTGTGATCCTATTATGAAACTCGCTGACGCTCGTTTCATAAAACCACACTCGTATTTTAAGGCCTCTCATTATGGATCAGTCGCATAAACTACTATTAATCCAATACCTTAAAAATATTAGCAGTAGTATTACAGTATTATATCATCTCACATTGTATATCCGTGTACTTACCTTACATAGTTATTTTTGTTAGTGATGTAGACAGTTGTTGTTAACTTACAAATATGAATTTTGTGTAAACGCATGTGATGGTTAGACATGTTTTGTTTGTAAGTTGTAACTGTTCCTTAAATAAATAAAATAAAATAAAATAAATAACTAACTGGTTATATACAGGGTAAGAAGCACGAGCTAGTGTCGGTGATCCTCCGGCGCCTCTCGTCGGCGCTGTACGGCGAGTCGGCGCCGCTCACGCGCCGCATGTCGGCGCGCCGCCGCACCGCGCTGCTACTGGCCGGTAAGTTGATAACACTTGGGGCGGGTTGTACCAACTCACGACTAGCGGCTTCTACCAACTCAAGACTAGCGGCTTCTACCAACTCACGACTAGCGGCTTCTACCAACTCACGACTAGCGGCTTCTACCAACTCACGACTAGCGGCTGCTACCAATTCACGACTAGCGGCTTCTACCAACTCACGACTAGCGGCTTCTACCAACTCACGACTAGCGGCTTCTACCTACTCACGACTAGCGGCTTCTACCAACTCACGACTAGCGGCTTCCACCTACTCACGACTAGCGGCTTCTACCAACTCACGACTAGCGGCTTCTACCAACTCACGACTAGTGGCTTCTACCAACTCACGACTAGCGGCTTCTACCAACTCAAGACTAGCGGCTTCTACCTGAGTAGGTAGGTAGTTGGTAGAAGCCGCTAGTGGTGAGTACCACTAGCGGCTTCTACCAACTCACGACTAGCGGCATCTACCAACTCACGACTAGCGGCTTCTACCAACTCACGACTAGCGGCTTCTACCAACTCACGACTAGCGGCTTCTACCAACTCACGACTAGCGGCTTCTACCAACTCAAGACTAGCGGCTTCTACCTACTCACCACTAGCGGCTTCTACCTACTCACGACTAGCGGCTTCTACCAACTCACGACTAGCGGCTTCTACCGACTGACGACTAGCGGCTTCTACCAACTCACGACTAGCGGCTTCTACCAACTCACGACTAGCGCCTTCTACCGACTCACGACTAGCGGCTTCTACCGACTCACGACTAGCGGCTTCTACCGACTCACGACTAGCGGCTTCTACCAACTCACGACTAGCGGCTTCTACCAACTCACGACTAGCGGCTTCTACCGACTCACGACTAGCGGCTTCTACCAACTCATGACTAGCGGCTTCTACCAACTCACGACTAGCGGCTTCTACCAACTCACGACTAGCGGCTTCTACCAACTCACGACCAGCGGCTTCTACCAACCACGACTAGCGGCTTCTACCAACTCACGACTAGCGGCTTCTACCAACTCACGACTAGCGGCTTCTACCAACTCACGACTAGCGGCTTCTACCAACTCACGACTAGCGGCTTCTACCAACTCACGACTAGCGGCTTCTACCAACTCACGACTGGCGGCTTCTACCAACTCACGACTGGCGGCTTCTACCAACTCACGACTGGCGGCTTCTACCAACTCACGACTGGCGGCTTCTACCAACTCACGACTAGCGGCTTCTACCAACTCACGACTAGCGGCTTCTACCAACTCACGACTAGCGGCTTCTACCAACTCACGACTAGCGGCTTCTACCAACTCACGACTAGCGGCTTCTACCAACTCACGACTAGCGGCTTCTACCAACTCACGACTAGCGGCTTCTACCAACTCACGACTAGCGGCTTCTACCAACTCACGACTAGCGGCTTCTACCAACTCACGACTAGCGGCTTCTGCCAACTCATGACTAGCGGCTTCTACCAACTCACGACTAGCGGCTTCTACCAACTCATGACTAGCGGCTTCTACCAACTCACGACTAACGGCTTCTACCGACTCATGACTAGCGGCTTCTACCGACTCATGACTAGCGGCTTCTACCAACTCATGACTAGCGGCTTCTACTAACTCATGACTAGCGGCTTCTACCGACTCACGACTAGCGGCTTCTACCAGCTCACGACTACCGGCTTCTAGCTTGTCCTTTTTTTTAAAGGTGACTCGACAAAAAAAAGACCGGGTTGCACTCCGGGACTGCCGGCAGAAGTGAAAACTTGAATATTATTTGCGTAAGATTGTCCCCTGTTATTTATTCCTTTAAACATGTTTACGGTCAACTGTACTATACATGAGAGGAGGCCTGTGCCCAGCAGTGGGACGTATATAGGCTGATGATGACGGTCAACTGTAGACTCCCTTACCCTTCAATCCCGAACACTATTAATGATGCATCTTTTACAGAATTAACAAAGAGCGAAGAAGTAACCGACGCGTACCTGCAAGACATAACTCCCGAGTTCGAAGCCTCGCTCAGCGAGGAAGACAAGACCTTCGAGACTACCGTCATGATCTCGCTCGAGGCTTTGGGGGCACTCGACCAACTGAAGGAGGCCACTGAGGTGAGTTGAACCTTATCTTGAAGTATATTAGGTCTATATTAGCTTGTAGAATCGCGGAGAAAATGGCATCGGGCGAAAAGAAAGCACTCAGGTGATTTGAATCTTATTTTCTGAGTATAGAGTTCGTTTTGGGTTGAACCCTCACTTACCAGCGAAGTACTTTCAAGACATAACTCCCGAGTTTGAAACCTCGCTCAGCGGGGAAGACACCACAGTCATGATCTCGCTAGACTGGGGGCACTTGACCAGCTGAAGGAGGCTATGAGGTGAGTTGAACCTTATCTGTGTACATACAAAGTGCATATTAGCTCGTAGAATCGCAAGAAACTACGGTCGAAAGAGGCAACTTGCATGTAATCTTATCTCTTAAACAAAAAGTTCATATTGGTTTGTAGCCTCGCTTACCGAAAGTACCTACAAAATATAACTAGCGATTTTGAAGCCTCGCTCAGTGACTAGTTTTGGCAGAAACTGCCGTTTGACATCGAGCTGATCTGATGATGGAGACAGAAAGTGGCCGTGGGAATTCAGTACTTAACTGACGTAACCCCGTTGAGTTTGGCCTCGTTAGAATCGTCTCAATAAGTAGATGATGACGGTATACAGATAAGTACAGTTTGCAACAAAAGCTTGTATATTTTTTTTTGACAGAAACTTATATTATCGACGTTTTATTACAGAAATTCAAAGTGCAGATCCAAGACGAGCTTTTAACCGTGATAGAGTCCGTGTCCCGTCGGGTCATCGAGGAGGCCGACGTGGAGCCGGAGCTGCCGGACGCGCCGGACGCGCCGGACGCGCCGGATGCGCCGGACATGCCGGACATGCCGGACGTAGTCGAGAACACGAGGCCGCTGCGGCTGGTTAACGCGCTGGTGGAACAGTTCCGGGCTTGTGCTACGAGGAACAAGAGGTGAGGTTGAGAATAAGGGTGTAGACTCGAAAATCGAAGACAGAAAGAGGGCAAAAAAATATGCCTAGTGGCGAAAATCCCATTCAGATATCTCAAAGAATTACCAAGCTACAACTGTTTTAATATTGCTTGTTAGAGAGAGAAAACGGAAACAGTTTGTGACGTCACAATCCGCGATGCTGCCGCAGAGGGAGCGGTCGGCGTGTCGACGGCGGCACGTTGCCGTCCTCTGACGTCACCAACTGCGAACGTCATCGTTTCATATGAAGTTGCTGTTTGCGAAAAAAGGACAGAACATACCCTTTCTTAAAACGTTGGACACTTATAACTTCGCGATTATTTAACTTCTTGCGGTCACTTTTTTCTCCATTTGACTATATGTTAAGCCTTTTTCGACAGAATATGACATTATTGATTATTTTATTTAGTATCTACACCCCTATTCTGTCCTACGGTCTCAAACTATCTCCTTCATATTTTTACTTGTAATTTATTCAAAACATAAACTTATTATAATAAATGTATGTTTTATTCTTTTCTGAAGCCTCAATTAGGCTTATTTTTGTTTCTTTTTTATCCATATTGGTTCAGCAGAGGAAAGTTAACAGACAAATAGAGTTGCTTTCGCATTTATAATATTAGCGTACCACCAGTGTACCCTACGGAAAATAATACGCTCAAAACGATCTAGCTGGACAGACCTTACCTTTTTGACATTAGAGTCATTTGAGCACTTGACCCGCTTAGAAACTTTTGCTGCCGAATGTATAACCTCCAGCCAAGTTTATGTACAGTAATACCACAACTATAAGTTACAACGATGTACCTGCGCAGAAAGCATTTTTTGAAAACATTTAGACCAATCACAAGGCAGCGCGTTTGCGCGGGTAAAATCCTCAACTCCCATTGGCCGAAATTTTGCGCGCGACGCCGGCAGCTCCGGCGCCCGCCATTTTGTCCGGCGTCATGAGCGTGAAATTTGTCATTTATTTAATTCTTAACAATATACATTGTGTCGAATAGGTAGGTACATTACAATTAATTACAAATTTATAGATGAAAAATTAGATAAACATGTCATGCATAACTTAACTTAAATGAGTAACTCACAAACAATATTAATAATTTTATAACAGTCGGAACAAAACAATTTAATAACTAGAAGTTTATATTATTAATATAATAATCAATAAACATGTCAAAATTTAGAATCATAATAGTTTTACATTAGATTAGTAGAGTTACCATAATTCCTTTCCTTAAATTCCTCTATTGTATAAAAACACCCTTTTAGTAAAAATGCCTTCAACTTAGTTTTAAAAACATTAACATTTAAGATTTCCTTTAATTTAACGGGTAATCTATTGAAGAGTCCTATCGCCTGATAACCAGCAGAGTTCTTAACAATTTTCATTTTTGGTACAATTTTCTGAGGCAAGTCTTTTCTCCGTGTGGCTAACCGCCGTTCCCTGTCTTCTGTGGTTTCTATTTCAAAGATGGACTTTATAAGGTCTAACAGAACAACGAGAATATATAGACTGGGAACAGTGAGAATCTCATATTCCACAAAGTAGTTTTTGCAAGACGTTGTCTGTGGGATTCTAGCGATGGCTCGAATCGCCCGTTTTTGTGCGACGAAAGCTGTGTGTATATTGTATTTATAGCTGTTTCCCCAAAACTTAATGCTATACCGCAGTTTGGATTCAACTAATGCGTGGTATACCATTCTGAGTTGGGGCAGTATTATCTCCTCTCTTAGACTTCTGATCGCATAGCAAGCGCAACTTACAGAGTTAGCTATAGATTGTACTTCGTTCTTCCAATTTAGGTTACAATCGATATGAACTCCTAAAAATTTCACTGTTTCTACTTGATATATCGCTGTACCGTTAGAAAAAACTTGTAACACGTCTTTATTTTTGGCAGTAGATTTAAAAAGTATAACATTAGTTTTACTGCAGTTTAGTTGCAAATTATTGACACTAAACCACTTGTGAAAACTTATGAGGGCCTCGTTAACTCTGTCGTTAAGTAACGGTGTGCTGTCTGCAGATATAATGGCGTTGGTGTCGTCTGCAAAGAGAACCAAATGTGTATTTGTAATCGCAGCCTCCATGTAAGCTGGTAAATCGTTTGTGAAAATAATAAAGAATATGGGGCCCAGTATGGATCCTTGCGGAACTCCTCTAGTTAGACTAGCCATCTTGGAGTTATGAATCTTTTCATCATAGTTTGCCGTGGTTTTAATTTGTACAAACTGCTTCCTATTTGTTAAATATGACTGAATAAGTAACAAGGATTTGCCTCTGACGCCGTAGTGTTCCAACTTTGCGAGTAGAATGCTATGATCGACCTTGTCAAACGCTGAACTGAGATCTAGGAACAAACCAGCGACTTTCTTTTTGTTGTTTAACTGATTGAGTACGTCGTTCATAAGTCTCGAGATCGCTTCGTTTGTTCCCTTGCTCCTTTGGTAGCCGTACTGTCTGGGATTTATTATCCCGTGCAGATAAAGATGCCTAGTCAGTCTATCTTTAATTAGTCTCTCCAGAATTTTTGACAGCGTCGGCAGGAGAGATATTGGCCTGTAATTTTTTGGGTCCGATTTGGAGCCCTTTTTGTGTACAGGAAGGACTTTGGCAATTTTGAGCTGATCTGGAAAGCACGAGTTCACCTGTCGTTGCGTATTGTGCATTACGTATATCAACAAGGTCTTTATTGAAATGGTCATAAGTTCGATTTCATTCGGTACTTGTCAGCACTCGTCGGCGTGAACTTATATTTGGGGTACCACTGTATGTACCTGAAACCTTTTTTCTTTGCAGACTGCTCCAGCTATGGCGGGCGGCGTTGCAGAAACACCACATTTCGGACTCCTGTCTCCACACCGAGATAAACTACTGGAGCGCTGTGCAGCAAGTCGTGAGTATCTCTTTCTGACACTGCGCGTTCGAAAGTGACAGATATATAAATATCGTATTAATAGGGAAGACGCAGCTAACAATATTTACCATTATTTTTGTGACCAAAATGTAGAAAAAAGATACAATAATTCCCACTGAAACGGTTTTACTTAGTTTATAATCATTTCAAACAATAAGTACGATTTGAAGTAATGTCACTCCTGTCAAAAGTCAAAACATAGGCAACTCTGATTTGTTTCAGCTCCAACTGCTACTGACGGATTATCTCCAAATCGAGAGCGTGACTCTCGCCGCGTCCCGGTCTAGTAGCTCAACAGACGCACATAGCGAGCTGCGCATCGCGGACTACTTCGCCAAGAAGCGAGTGCAGCGAAGGCGGGAGAAGCTGTTTAAGCTAAGCGGTAAGCTAATACAGCCGTGACGTTCGCCCAGGCAAATTAAAAGGTTGACAAGCAGTGAGTGTATGTAGATACTATCTATCGCAATTATTTATTGATACAGATAAAATACAAATCTTTAGTAATCTAGTTATTAATAAGTGCATATCTAGGAACCTTTAAGAGACTATTAAAACAATATTTACCTATTGTCATTGCAATAACTAAAATACTACCGTAATAAAATACTTATAAAATTACATTATTCCTAATCCAATTGCATCCCACGCCACAAGCGTAGTTGAATGTATGCACTTGTAGAGACACGTCCATTCACTTTACATCTGCGCAATATTTTTATCTTATCTACTACGCTTGCATTGCACCGCAGAGCGCACTGCGCTCCTTAGCAACGGTAGTTCTACGAACTTGTTTTGCATGCCGCTAATCATTGTCTCTTGTTATTCTACCTGTCATTATACCACTATTTTATTTATATTTAAAAACTACGCGTTGTACCTACTTAGCGTGGCGCATGTTGAAATTTAAACATGTAATATTTTTAGTCACTAGTTTTGCCATTGTTAGTAACTTAGCATGTATTATTTTTAAATTTCTCATAAATAAATAAATATAAGGGGACAATCTTACACAAATCGACCTAGTCCCATAGTAAGCTCAGTAAGGCTTGTGTTATGGGTACTAGACGACGATATATACAGGGTGGAAGAGGACTTAAGTCCTTCCCGGAAATATTGAATCGTTTAAGTGATATACAGTAGATTTCTAATGGTTAGAATCATGAATTAAGTAAAAAATAATAAAACCAAATTCACTACTTTTTCACTGTCCTGATGACCCTAATGCAATGACGTATAAATGTCAAATAAATCAAATGCTGAAATACTAATATCAATTACTTTATTAATTATGGCCATACCTAACACTATCTTCATATACGGTGTTCAAATGTCCCTCCATGCCTTATAATGCACGCTGCAGCCCGTGCCCGAGTATGTCGGTGCACATGCCATAGTGTCTGCTCTTCAACATTTTTCCTACGCAGATTGACGAAGGCAGCAATCAACCTTTGTCTCATTTCGTCCGCAGTGTCGCATTCAGTTTTGTACACTATGTCTTTAACATAGCCCCACAGGAAGAAATCTAAACAAGTTAGATCCGGAGACCTGGGTGGCCAGCGGTGCGGCCCAAACCGGCCGATCCATTGGTCTCCAAACTCATTGTTCAATTTCATTCGTACTTTATGAACAGAATGAGCTGGTGCACCATCTTGTTGAAACCAAGTGAGTCGTCTTTCAGCCAGTGGTAGATCGTCGAGATAAGTGACAAGCTCATTGTTTAAAAGATCTATGTATCCGTGTCTGTTTAAAGTTGGAGGCAGAAACACAGGTCCTATAATAGCTTCTCCATGAATTGCCGCCCAGACGTTAACAGACCAACGATACTGGTGAGCTGTAAATCGGTAAGTGAAAGGATTCTCTTCGGCATACACATGTTCGTTTCGTCTGTTCCACATACCGTTGCGAGTAAATAAGCTTTCGTCGCTCCAAATAACATGCCTGGTGAAATCACGATCTTCTACTGTTTTTATAGCAGCCACCGGCAGTATGTTTCGCGAATAGGGCAGTCTCTAGGCAGTAAAGCTTAAACCCTCTGTATTTTGTAAGGGCGAAGGCCATTACGTTTTAGAACTTTTAGTACTGCGGTATGACTTATTCTGAAATGTCGACTCGCTTGTCTCGAACTAGCTCTTGGATTATGTTCAAAATACCGCAGCACTCTTTCTTCCAGTCTAGCCGCAAGTTGAAGAACGGGTCCTCCACGTTGGTCATTCTGAGCTGTTCGTGGTACAATGGGCTGATTATTGGCGACACGATCATAAGCACGTAAAATCGTTCTTCGTCCAGTTGGATGTGGTGGTGGATATGTTTCTCGATATCGTCTTAAAGTTTCAGCCGCATTATAGTTGCATGTCGCGTATAAAAAGAGCAAATTTAAATAACCACAAGCATCTAACAAAGGCATTTTTATTTGAAGAATTATGACACCGTCTATCAAAAATCAATGTTGACTTTGTCATTAACAATGACTCATCTTTGACGACCTTTGACGACCGCTTTAGCCTAGTTGGTAGTGACCCTGCCTACGAAGCAAGAGGTCCTGGGTTCGAATCCCGGTAAGGGCAAAAATTTGTGTGATGAGCATGAATATTTGTTTCTGAGTCATGGATATTTTCTATGTATTTAAGTATTTATATCTATTATATATATCGTCGTCTAGTACCCATAACACAAGCCTTACTGAGCTTACTATGGGACTAGGTCGATTTGTGTAAGATTGTCCCCTTATATTTATATTTATTATATTTATTTATCTTGAACCGCGCAAAGAGGTTCGTTAGTTATAAAAAATGATTTTATTCTAAATATTTAGGTAATGTGTCGCATGTACGTTTTTAATCAAATAAAAAATAAAGACAACCTATTACGTGAAAAATGTGCCTGCTCAACCAGGGCACAGTTTCAATTTACTCGAGCATGATTTTGTGAAACGAGCTAAAACCTTTTTATTAGTCCAGGTAACCAAAGGTATTTATAAGAAAACGAAAGAGGTTACGATATCATCTTTGAGCTTTCTTTGAGTGACTAGGTTTTGAGTGGTTGTCAATGTCAGTCGGCACTTGCACTATTTGATGTGGTTGGTTTTATTTATTCAACGAATTGCATTTATTTACTTCATACAAAAATGAAACAAGTGGAGCCACAATGAGAATCGCTTCCGCTAATCCTGCAATGATTCTTACCGCGTTGCAAGAACAGAGATTAGATAAACGGCAACAAATTAACATAATATCCTGTCGTGTAACTATTGTTTACATGTAAGTTCATTGACCCAATCACCTGTTTAGGGTTGGCACAAGTGGTTTTTTGCGTGAATGTTTAAAAGGCTATAAGTTGAAAACGGCTAAACGTATTTACATAGTTTGTATGGGGGAAATATAGTGCTAAGGCTAATCTATCTCCCATTTCCGCAAAGGTCCCTCGTGGACTTCCACGCTGTATAATAGATATAAATACTTAAATACTTGCCCTTAATAAATGTTTGCCCTTACCGGGATTCGAACCCAGGACCTCTTGCTTCGTAGGCAGGGTCACTACCAACTATTGTCTATTTTTTTATTCGGTAGACTAAAATGACATTTCACGTATTGCTAGTTTTTTACGTCTTATAAATAGTGATGTGCTACAGCCGGTACTAACCGAAAATAAACGATTGGGAGGTAGGTACTTATATTTGTTGATGAAGCGTCTGTAACACAATATAATGAATGGATAATCCGTGACGTGCTAACGTGAAAACACGCACTGAAAACTAACGAATGCCAAATACGTAAACCAAAATGTCATTTTAAATGTTTGAGTACATTAGTAGTGAGTAAATTTTATTTATTGTTTATTTTGTATCATTTTGTGAGTAGATTTTATTTATTGTTTATTTTGAATCTAAAATTTATATTCACAGAAGGAATCACATTTATAATTAGGTACTAATAATAAGGAAAATAATTCAAGATTTTATCGGTTATTCACAAACCGATATCAAAGATCAGCACTGTTTGTATATAGCTGGTCACATTATTTCTACGTTTGACATTTGTGGTTGTCATTTTAGTCTACGGATTAAAAAAAATTATTATAGGCTAAAGCGGTCGTCAAGCTCATATAAGTGAATTACTGTTATTGTTTTGAGAAATAAAGATCTTTAAACCGATATATATTTAAATGATAAAATAGTATCTCTGTGGCTGTAATAAATGTATGGAAGCTGGGAACATAAAATTATCGGAACGATCTATAGTTTATTCTGTAACCTATTATTGATGCCGTTTGAATTTAAAGAACACCGCTTACTTACAGACGGGTTGGCACAACCCACTCTAAGCTTCAACACATTCACTGCCAAAATCCGCTACGCGCTACGCTCGTAGCCGACCCCGTGGTTTTCCTCGTATGTAACGGAAAGCGACTACAACGGCGTAGGCGCCCGCTAGGGTTCCTGGTAGCGACAGTGTTGAACACGTGTTTGTCGCTGTGGGCGTGGCTCCGACTGTGAGCGTCGTGTCGCGCTGGCGCTGGCTTTAACACATTCACTGCCAAGATCCGCTACGCGCTACGCTCGTAGCCGATCCCGTGGGTTTCCTGGTGCGTAGCGGAAAGCGACTGCTACGGCGTAGGCGCCCGCTAGCGCTCAGTGTTGAAGGTGTGTTTGTTGCAGTGGGCGTGGCCCCGCCTGTGAGCGTGGTGTCGCGCCGCTACCCGCTCGTGTGCCGGCCCGACCCCGCGCTGCTGCACGTGCTGCTGCCGACGCTGCACGCGCTCACGCACGACATCGAGCCCGTCGTGTGAGTACCTACTCTGTACTATGTATCTACCTATCTATCTACTCTGTATTGATGTTTATACTGTATGGACTGCTGCTCGTTGCCCCGCTGCCTAGTGGTGTCCTGTTCGCGCCCTAAAAGCCTGTCCAGATTACGTGATTAACGACCATTTATCTTGCGTCCAGTTGACGCGATTTAGACCATTTATATTGCGTCCGGATGACGCGATTTACGACCATTTATCTTGCGTCCAGATGACGCGGTTTACAACCATTTATATTTCGTCCAGATGACGCGATTTACGACCATTTATATCGCCTCCAGTTAACGCGGTTTACAACCATTTATATTGTGTCCAGGTGACGCGATTTACGACCATTTATATTGCGTCCAAATGACGCGATTTATGATCATTTATATTTCGTCCAGGTGTCGCGATTTACGACCATTCATATTGCGTCAAGGTGACGCGATTAACGACCATTCATATTGCGTCCAGGTGACGCGATTAACGACCATTAATCCTGCGACCAGATGACGCGATTTACGACCATTTATATTGCGCCCAGATGACGCGACTTACGACCATTTATATTGCGTCCACGTGACGCGATTTACGACCATTTATATTGCGTCCAGATGTCGCGTTTTACGCGTGTTCCTACGCAGGAGGGACTTACCTAGTTATTAAGCTCCATACCGAAGTTATCGCGCTCCATTACGATCCAATTTAATTCCAATCGCCACCGACTCGCGTGTACATGGCCGTTTACATGGAGCATCAACTCGTATGCGATTGACATGCATTTGCCTAAATACAAACGGGATAACGTGTTTCTAAGTATTCATTCTTACTAGGTTCTTACGAGTATATTCTAACTTTCATTCTCATATCCTTTCCGTTCTAATTTCCTTTTGATGTAGCTTCTTGCTCCGTACGATCCTCCAGCCACCCCTTAGATCGTTCCATACCACACCAATTCTTTCTTATACCCACGGCCTTTTCTATTCTATCATTTCTAGTAATTCTAATATATGTAAATATTTGAGACATTGTTCTGTGAGTAAGATTATAGGTTCATGTCACAAGACATGGAGCCCACATCGCGCCCGTAAATATGTTTGACATAACGACAAGAGTTCTATCATGTACACTTTACATTGTGAAGTGTACCTGCAAAATATACGATACATGAGTGAGAGGTGAAGTGATTTATTTCTCTTGATTCTCATTCTAATCACGATACTGATTCTATTCTTGTTCTATTCTGATTTCTTTCTATTCTTACGTATTGGCGGGAATTCTGTTCCCGCCGCGGGCCTCCACAACTCCCCTTATAGCCCGCCCCTGTCCTCTCATAACCATTTGGCATATTCTTGGCTATTTCTATTCTGTATGTTCCTCTTACTTGAATATCCCTTCATCTTTCAACTCATCCTTCTAATAATACACATAAGACACTCCTCACCGGGATCCCCAGCTGTCTTCTCCTCTATTCTATCCTCGTAGGAACTTACTGTTCATGTTTCTATTTCATACTTCTATGTTCAGCGTACCTAATATGATGAACATTAGCGTGATTGTAGTTCTCGCACAATCCATTCTTTTCTGCCTTGCTAAACATATCTCTCACTGTTCGACATTTTCCTATGTCTTCACATAAATACTACGATTGATACAGTTGTCATTAACTACTGATCAATACTTTCCATTCATATCTATTCTTAAACTCGTTCACAATAACTCTCACGCTTTATTTCTATTACGGTATAGCTTTTATTCGTGATACAAAACTAATTCCTTTTGGTCTCCGTTACATCCATTTTTTCTGTCTGACAGTTCAATTCAAAATCCCGCCAGTGTTGACAGTTGAGTTCCATTGAGTCCGTTTTAGACATATTTTTACCGGCGTTGGTCGATGATCGCGTTCGTCGCGACAATAATAGAGACAATGGCCATTGTTTGAAAGATAAGGGCTCAAAGCGAAAAGTTCACCTGGGAAGAGCCGTACTATAGCGAGTCGAGAATCGCGCCCAGTTATTATACGGATATATGTAGCTCTAGTACCTTGGGAACACGCGAGTGTACACTCATCTGGACAGGCCTTAATAGTTGTCAACAAACAGCTACGGAAATTGGCATAAGGATTTGACTTAGAGAAAAGTCAATTGATTACCGACAAAGGTATTTTTGCCTTGGTCTTGCTTTTGACTCTGATCTCGTTTCACGATTTTAGGGTTCGCTTGTTGTCATAGACGCAAAAAATACCATTTTCTAAAATTCTGCAAATCTAATAATTGAATAATTGAACATTAAACGTTTCAGATGTTTCAGGTTTTTTGGTTTCGCTTGTTGGGATAGATACGAAAATTCTGCAATAATTGTAATTAAAGGGCGGACGATGGATGCAAAAGTAGTGAAGAAAACATAAGATGGATAAGACTTTTATTAAATTTCCAGATTAAGATACGTTACATACATACATTTACGCCTACAAGATAGGTTGCTAACTCATCGCCCTCAACACACTTCAACCCTGCTCCCTTAGTCGACTTTTACGACACCCACGGGAAGAAAGAGGGCGGTGCCAGATTACGATTTTATAGGAAGTTTGAGTTATGGTGATAATGTTACTGATAATGGTGAAGTACTACTGTACTTATATCATCTGTCTCTTACATCTGTAGATGTAGAGGTAGAGAGGTCATTTTCCTTATATAAGAAACCATAAAAGGAATGGACTGAAAATATGTAATATAGAAAAACATATGATTATTTTTTAAACCAATAGTAGTCACGTCTATATTACGTATTTTGATCTGATTTTGACATAATTTCCGTACGTTCGTCGGCCGCCCATGAGTATAATTGAATATTCAACATTAACGGTAAATGTCGATTGCAGGGGCGGCGAATGTTCGCTGCGAGCGTTCATCACCGACTACGTGCGCTCTGGGGAGAGCGAGCGGCTCGCGAGCGAAGCGAGGGCTTCTATAGAGGTCGCCATGAAGGCCGCCGCGTGGCGCGAGCGAGCGCCGCCCGAGCCGGCGAGCGCTAGGTAAGAGTATATAAATAAATAATTCATTAATATTAGGAGACAAGTGGCATTCATACAGAAATCGAAAGGCTTGCATTATGGGTACTAGACGACGATACGTTTATACGATATAAATCCTACTAATATTATAAATGTGAAAGTTTAGATATTTGGATGTTTGGATGTTTGTTACTCAATCACGCTTAAACGGCTGAACCGATTTGAATGAAATTTAGCACGAATATACTTTATAGCCTGGTTTAAAATATAGGATAGTTTTTATCTCGAAATCATCCCTCAAAGGGATGAAATCGGGGGTAAAAATATGATCCAAAAGCCTGAGTGATACAAATGCAGGCATGCCATTCTAGGCTTTAAGATTCAGATTCATGATGTTTGTTTTGTTAATTGTTTCTCGCCTAAGTGTTTTTTAATCTCAGAGACATAAAAAAATGATACAGTTTAAAAATCAACATCGACTAACTAATAGTCGGTACCTACAATTGAGGTGAAATCAAATTGATTTGTTTCTCATAGATGATATGTTCAAATTTTGAATGTAATCGAAAATAAGCATCCATACTAATATTATAAATGTTGACGTGTATGTGTTTGTTTGTTTGTTTGTCCGTCTTTCAAGGCAAAACGGAGCAACGATTTGAAGTATTTTTTTATGTGGAGATAGTTGAAGGGATGGAGAGTGGCATAGGGTACTTTTTATCTTTTTCTAACCCCCCCACTTCCATAAAATGGGGGGTGGAAGTTTATATGGAGCTTTCCGCAATTTTCAAGGTAGAAAGCTAAAAATTGGTATGTGGACTATTTGTGACTAACAAAAAAATCGTGCAGCATTTTTTTTTAAATCTGCCCCTAACTCTTTACAAAAGGGGGTGAAATTTTATATGGGACTTTTCGCAGTCCTCAAGGTAGGAAGCTAAAAATTGGTACACTGTCTCTCTGTTAACCAACGAAAAATACCTGCCTTATTTTGTCTTGGAAATCTTCCCCCAGCCCCTAAAATAGGGGATGGAAATTTGTGTGAGACTCTCGGGAAAATTGGTCCAGGTTCTATGATACAAACGAATAATAAGGTAATTTAATTAAAACAGTCTGTAATTTTAGTAAAAATAGCGCACGGGGTGCTATGCTACGTCAGTGCAAACGCTTAGTGTGGGCTGAAAGTACTATGGCGCACAAAAAAGCGGTAGAAGCACTAAATCGAACGGTCCAGGATTTGCGCAACGGTACCGATGTTATGGGAGGGATGGTGGTTTTATTGGCTGATGATTTCCGCCAAACGTTACCAGTCATTCAGAAGGGGACACCTGATGCAGACGAAATTAAGCATGTCTCAAGTCGTCCACTCTATGGGCCACCGTAAGAAAGTTCAGTTTGACTACAAATACGAGAGTGCAACTATATGATACACAAATGCTGGCAACCATGCCGAAACACTATTGAAAATAGGAGATGGTCGGTTAGAAACTGATGCCGAGGGCTGTGTGACACTGACGGGAGTTTTTTGACAATTAATTGATTCAGAATTAGTTGCAAGTGTATACCCAGATTTACAAAACAATATACACCAAAATCAATATGTATGTGAAAAAGCAATTTTAGCACCAAAAAATGATGTTGTCAACAAAAAAAATTCAGACATATTGAGTAAAGTACCAGGAGATACAGGAGGAGAACAGAGTATTTATCAGTAGACTCAGTTATGGATACAGAACAGAGCACATCACATCCCGTAGAGTTTCTGAATTCGGTTGAGCTGCCAGGTGTACCCTCACACAAGCTTCAATTAAAACTAGGGGTCCCAGTCCCCCGTCGGATGCCCCGAGATTATGTAATGGGACGAGACTTCGTGTCACACAACTTGGCTGCAATATCATTAGCGCCACTATCTTAACCGGCGTAGGAAATGGTGAAAATGTAATGATCCCACGAATCCCAATAATTCCCACAGATCTCCCGTTCCAGTTTAAAAGGCTACAATTTCCTCTTAAGCTTACTTTCGCTATGACCATTAACAAAGCGCAAGGACAAACATTAAAGGTGGCTGGGGTGAACTTAGAATGTTCGCGTGTTTCCAATCCCCAGAATCTTTACATTCTATCCCCAAATGGAAAGACATATAATATCGTATACAACTTAGCGTATTAAAATAATATTCTGTTCCGAGTTCTATTCTGTGTTCTAAATCAGGAAAGGGGAACCGAACCGTGTTACCCTGAATTTAACGCGAGCGAAGCCGCGGGCAAAAGCTAGTATTAACATAAGTTAAAAACACCCAACACTGAAATATTCATACCCATCACACAAATATTTTCCCTAACCGGGATTCGAACCCAGGAGCGTCAGGTTCGCAGGTAGGGTCACTACTCATTCGCTCACAGCCACTAAGCCAAACCAGTTGTGAAAAGTGTACCCGCGAGTATTCGCTAGCCCTTTCACTGCCAAGAATCGCTACGCGCTACGCTCGTAGCCGATCCTGTTTTCCTCGTATGTAGCGGAAAGCGACTAGCTCATGAGCGAGCAGCTCATGAACGAAGCGAGGGCTCCTATAAAGGTTGGGGTGAAGCTAGGTGTCGTTTATACAGGGTGTACCAAAAATGAGGTGTTAACCAATCAAGGGCATATTTGGTAACGCATTGCGATTCTAAATATGCATTTGTTTATGTTTTTGTGTACATTGTTATTTTTGTTTTCATTACAGTCTTTGTTTTTGTTGACATTGCTTGTTTATGAAAACCTTCCCCCGTGACGGTGAAGGGTAGGGCGGTGTATTTCATTTTGGACTGAAGCGGTCATAGTTGTGTTATGGAAACAAATGTTTTTGTAAGATTTTTTTAAATGCAGGTGATGGCATTGACGTTTTTGTTGTCAGACAAAAGCAATGTAAACAAAAAGAAATACTTTAAAGAAAACATTAATAAAAATTTCAATGTCCACCAAACAATAGTAGATTGTGTCACAAGGGAGCAAAATGGCATATTTACGGCGAGGGCGTAGATTGAATCCCGAATGAAGCGAAGGATTCCAGAATAGAATCCCTCACTACGCTCGGGATTCTAACGTGGAATCCTGAGCGTAGTGAGGGATTCAAGTGTTCACGCCCAAGTTGGAAATAATTTTGCTTCCGTGTGACTCATACTGCTTTTCACACCACCTATGAGGATAATGAAATATGTCAGTAATAAAACACATGTATTAGGTGAGTAACTGTATTAAATTAATTATTATAAACCTACTGATTATAGTGTTACTTTGAATAACATATAATTACCTGTATTTTATTACGTTTGTAGTAGTAAAAATAGTAGTCAAGATAAAAAAAATATGTAAGTAATCGATGTAAAAAAATAAGTAATCGATTATGTGTAGGTGTATACTATTTTCATGTATTCATTGGGATATATTTTTTTATTCTGGCAACAATATGTCCTGGAACAGAAAAGTGCCACTTTGATCCCTCCTAGTAGAGGTGTGCGCCGATGGCTAAACCGTCGGCGGCGGCGTCCGTTCCAAAAATGACCGGCGGCGGCGGCGTAATCGGCGTGATCGGCGTGATAAATAAAAATAAGCAATAATGCGAAAAAAACTATTTTTCATACTACAACAAACAAACTAAACTAAACCAAATAAACTTTTTTCTTTCATAATGATTTTAGGTATTCAAACAAAACAGAATGGCTCATTTTTTAAATCATCTATTTATAATAATAATAATAATTCATTTAATTCTGGCATCTCAGCTCAGGCTCATATAAATTACTAGCTTCTGCTCACGACTTCTTACGCGTATAAATTATGGTTTAAGTACTTAGATGATATTCTTATGTTTGACCATATATCTGACAAATAAAGATTTAATTCACTGTAGACTGTGCGGTGTGCTAGACCAAGAAATAAAGCGTAACCTAGACGTAATTCGATAACTCGTTGTTTTTATTATTTTATTGGATATTATTATTAAGTACCAAATATAAATTAGATATATTATGTAAAAAATCCGCGGTCGTAACTGTATTTAAAAAAAAACATGAATAACGTACACTTCCTAACTTTGTCCTAAAAGGAAAATAGGTAACCAAATACCTTGTTAGTATAATTTTGTGGTGCATTCGAATGCGATAACTTAATAGCAAAACTGAAACAACATTTGCATCTACGTTATTTTTCAGAGTTTTCATCTGACCTCAATATCTAGATAAGCCAAAATAATAACCATGATTTTTGTATCTGTTTAGGCTATATTGCGTCTTTTTAGATATTTAAGTCTAAAATTAAACATTTAAATTAACGGTTTCAATAATACTATATTTCTCAGTAGTTAAAAATCGTAACCGTGAAATTTTTGTTTAATGATAGCTTTTTGTGTACTATAATCATGTTTTCATCAAAATTAAACATGTTAATGGCACGCTTAACAAATTGAAAATACACGCTAATATAATCGCTCCAGAATTTAAAAAAAATGTGTGTCCCCCCCTCTAACTTTTGAACCATAAGTTTTAAAAATATGAAAAAAATCTCGAATGTAGAACTTTATAAAAACTTTCTAGGAAAATTATTTTGAAATTGATAGGTAACCGAGATGAATAGGTACTAGAATCGCTCGCGAGCCACGACTCGCGACAGCACGGTCGGGAGTTGAGGCACAAAGAAATGACGACCTTATGGTGCAAGAAATAACGTTCATATTGAAACGTAAGTAAAAAAAAATATCAATTTATTAGTTTAACGTGGTTTTTTTTTTGCTTAAGTTGTTTCTTATAGTACTAATAATATATTAATGGCATAAACTAAACACTTTTGAAGTAGTTATGTATTTTGGTTTTCCATAAATGACCAATATTTGAGATTTTGCATATACGCAAAGAGAATCAGTTTAATTTTTGATAATTTATCAACATACATTATATTCTATTCAGAATAAGTTGTTGAATTACAGTTATCTATTATTTCTGGTAAGATTTGCCAGAAAATGTGTCACTTACTGAACCTTCTTTATTAATGATAGTCCCAATTGATGAATTAGTTTAATTTAGTGTTCTTTAACTGGAATGCAAGCGTCATATCATAATACAGGTACCTTTACAAAGTTATTTATTATGATGTACTTATAAAATCAAAATATGTTTAAAATCTAGTATTTCGTTTTTTTTATAATGACGCGCAGCCTTAAAATGTTTAATTCGTTTTATTTTAACTGTAACTAACCATACTTTATAACATAGAAAAAGAAAATTACAGTTATCGAATTATGTCTAGGTTACGCTTTATTTCTTGGTCTATGCGTGTAACACTTCACGTCGAATCTAAATAAACACCCTTATCATACAACAACAACAAGTGTTCGTCAATAATATTATATAGATGCCCAAAAAATCCTTTTAGAGAGCGCTCCCTATGCGAGCCCCAGGCCCGAACCGAACGCCATAGGGCGAGCTCGACGGACACTCACTATTCTCAGGTGTCTTGCAAGCGAGACCTGTACGGTTACCATGAGTTTGACAATGACGGCTTACGCTAACGAGTATCGAGTTTTCTATCTGTGCATCCCGCTCGTATTGTCAAAGTCACAGATAGAAAACTCGATACTCGTTAGCGTAAGCCGTCATTGTCAAACTCATGGTAAGCGTACTGAGGCCAAAGTCCCGAAGGTGAGCGGCGAGGCAGATTTCATTGGAATTAAAGGCCTAAAGCAATTCTTCAGAGAGCGGTCTTTCGGAACTTTTCGTAGGATTGAAAGGCCCTAAGCATGCTTTTAGAGAGCGGTCGCTTTGCGAGCTCGGGCTCGGCTGAAGGCCCGTGGGTGGCCCTACGGACACTTACTATCCCCAGGTGTATTGCAAGCGAAACTGGAGACCAAATCCCGAAGGTGAGCGGCCAAGGAAGTGAGGCCGAAGGTTGAGCTTTTCGTAACAATGAAAGCCTTAAGAGAGGCCACTTACTATCCTCAGGTGGCAGCGAGGCCAAAAGTTTTATGTAGGAATGAAAGCCCTAAAGCATCCCTTTAGAGAGCGCTCTCAATGCGAGTCCCTACGGACACTCATTATCTTTGGTTGTCTTGCAAGCGAAACCTGAGGCCCAAATTTCCAAGGTAAAAGGGGAGGTAAGTGAAGCCGAAGGCTGAGCCATAGGGCATGCTTTTAGAGAGCGCTCCCTAGGCCAGCTTGAGGGCCGAAGACTCGGCAAGTCCCCAGACACATACAATCTCCAGGTGTCTTGCAAGCAACAACATCTGCCGCTGCTGTCCATGTAGCCGTATGCACATTGTGTTTGTGTGGCTTGTTTGAGTGTAGCACAGACCAAAATTTTACCCCGAGTCACAATAGTCTGCACGCTATTTTCACGCCGAATCCACGCCGGTGGAATGACCGGCGGCGGCGGCGTGGCATATATGACCGTCGGCGTACGCCACGCCGATCGGCGCACACGTCTACCTCCTAGCAGGGAAGAAAAAGCCCTTATCCGAATAGCTGATGTGAAAAACAAGTTGATGTGGAGGAGCTCGCATACAAACGTGATTTTTTTTGCGTTTTTTAACCGTTTTAGAGCCGAAGCCTGGTTAATGTATACAATAGAAAGAACTATTAAAAATGCATTAATATCGTGTTTTTGTTAATATTAATTTTAATCATCCAGCCTATTGATCGCAATGTCCGTTAGCCGCCATCTTTTATAGATAGGTACGAACTCTAACCGGGTGAATGAACTTCGGTTCTCTATTGTATGGGCAAAAATCATTTCCCAAAGTGTCACTTCCCAAAAAATGTTTCCCAAATGATCATTTGGCAAAAAAAACACTAGTCAAATTATTGTTTCGCATTATATCACTTGGCAATATCTCCTATGGCAAAATATTACTTCGCAAATTATTGTTTGGTAAAGTTTTACATGGTCAAATTTCATTTGGTCAAACGTATTATTTAGCATAACATTCTTTTTCCAAATTATTGCATGGCATATGATTTAGATCCTAATTGTATAGTGCATACGAAATCTATTTGAGTGAGATTACATAATTTTGCTAAGCGGGTAGTTTGTAAAAAACAAAAGTAAATAATTTACAGGTAAGTTTATGTTCTTTTGTACTATAGGTACTTAGGTAACAATATATTATAATCCAAATAAGCAGCATGCATACAAGCAAGCCCCGAGTCGGTTTCGCCCTTTTCATCGAGAGTCTCCAGCGAATCGACGCCACCCCGCTGCGCGGGGTGTCTATTTCTGGTCTGAGGGACACAAGTGAACCCTAACCTAACCGACCAAAAACAGAGTTCGCTTATGACAAGCCATTTTTTCCACCCTGGTACCTAATATGCGAAATGAAAATTTGAACAAATGTTTTGTTTGGAAAACAATATTAGCCCGAACAAAGTGTTTGCTTAGTAAACTTTTGTCTTAATAACATTTGACAAAGCAAAATTATGCCAAATGATATTTTGACCAAATGAACAAAATGCGAAACTAAAATGTGCTATTTGTTCGTTTGGGAAATGAAACTACTGCCATAAGTTTTGTGGGAAGTGAAATTTGGCGAAAAATATTTTGCCGAAACAGCAGGATACCATGAACTTCGCACCGCGCCCCATACTGGATTTTCCAAACTTAATTACCTTTTATTACTAAAAACTTACTTAATTAATGTTTTTTTATGATTGGTTAGTACGTTTTGGATGCTTCAAGTGGGCTTCGGCTCTAAGACGGTTAAAAAAAATACGTTGTAGATAATGGTATGGAACCTTTCGTGCGCAAGTCTGACTCGCACTCGGCTGGGTTTTTAAATAAGATATTTTTGTCAAACATGCTATGAAATATTGATGTTATGTTCTTCATAATGGGCTTCGAAGTGTTACGTTTCGGGCGCAGCGAGACACGAGACCTGTAATGGCATTTGATACGAAATTGGAGGCCTAGGCCGGCAAGATGGTCTTTTCTAATTTCCATTCCACAATTTGTGACACAGGATCACGGCGTTGAGCCATGAAAATTAAAGTTTGATTTCTTTGATTTTTTTTAAATGTATTTCATTGCATGTTTGAGAAAAGCACTATACATACCTCGGCGTGAGTAAACAGGTAGAAGTGTACAGGAAAAAACACCTAGGGTCTCCGGACACACTAAAGGACGCAGTCAGCAATACCAAGGCACTCACAAACTTTCTGGAGGAGCTGGGGTGGTTAGAGTAGCGCTACCCAACCGATTCACGCAAAATAGGCACATTGGATGTCGACTTGCGGAAACGCCCAGTAAAACTAACTAACTAACTAACTACCTCGGCGTGAAAAAGGGTTGCCAGTCTCATAATTCCTCCTTCGCTACGCTCGGCCGTCTATATGTACTCGGCCGGCAACCCCTTACTTCCCGGCCTCTGTAGTAATAGTACATTACTGCAGCCGCCGGGAAAGAAGGGCGTGCCGGGTGAGTAGGTAAAGACGGCCGACCGTAGGAAGGCCGGATAGTGATACGAAGCCGGCAAGCCCTTTTCACGGTTAGGCATGTATGTATAATATCTTTTCTCAAACATATGCAATGAAATATGAAACATCACCACTCAAAAAGCTAACCTGTATCTATGTACTCGTCCTTCGATTTTGGCGGATTAAACGTACTGAGAAGATGGAAAGAATATTTTGAAGGCTTGTTTGAAAGAGAGGAGAGAGACACGGTAGAGTCACGGAACTCTGAGGTGACTCCCAACCTTGAAGGTGATGAAAGGGAGATAAGCATGACAGAAATTGTGGATGCGGTAAAAAGTATGAAGTCAGGTAAGGCGGCAGGGTATGATAGGGTAACTGCTGAGATGATTCGGAGTGGTGGCGGAGTCGTTGCAACCCTGCTGCACCGACTCTTTAACTTGTGTTGGAGATATGGCAAGGTGCCGGACGATTGGACTAAAGCTGTCATTGTTCCAATTTACAAGGGAAAGGGTTCGCGGCAGGATTGCAAAAACTATCGTGGCATCAGTCTTCTCAGTGTGGTTGGGAAAATGTATGCAAAGATACTGATAGAAAGGGTAGTGAAAGAGACTGAGAGTAAAATGTGGGATGTGCAAGCAGGGTTCAGAAAGGGGATGGGGTGCGTGGATCAGGTTTTCTCTTTACGATGCATCACCGAAAAATGTTTGGCCAAAAACCAGAAGGTGTATTGTGCGTTTGTCGATTTGGAGAAAGCCTATGACAGAGTGGTGAGGGATGTTTTGTGGTCAACTCTGTCCATGTATGGGGTAAACAACCAATTGATTCAGGCATTAAAATCCCTCTACGAGGGATCTAGAGCATGCGTAAGGATCAATGGTGGCTACACAGACTGGTTTAGCATCCAAAGAGGTGTTAGACAAGGTTGTGTGGCCTCGCCATGGTTGTTTAACTTATTTATGGACAGTTGTTTGATGCCTTTAAAAGAGAGTGAATGTGGGTTAAAAATGGGTGAGTTACTCGTCAAATGCCTCCTATACGCTGATGACCAGGTGCTCATTGCGTCATCAGAGAAGGAGCTGCAAGAGATGGTAACTTGTATGGATGACTCGCTGAAGCGGAAGGGTATGAAAGTCAATGTGAGTAAGACAAAAGTGATGGTATTTGACAAAGAAGAACGTGTGACTGTGTGCAATATTCTGATTGACAGTGAGAGAGTGGAGCAAGTAAATGAATTTGTGTACTTGGGTTCTTTATTTACGAGAGACGGAAAGTGTGATGGTGACATTGAAAGAAGAGTAAAAGCGGGAAATCAGGTGAATGGAGCATTGCACGCGTTTGTGAGCAGCCAAAATATAACAAAGAAGGCTCGACTCGCGGCTCACAGAGGAGTGCTTGTTCCTACACTGATGTATGGTAGTGAGACTTGGGTATTTCAGAAAAAGCATGAGAGTAGACTGAATGCAGTTGAAATGAGAGCGTTAAGAAGTATGTGTGGAGCTCGTTTGAATGATCGAATAAAAAATTGTGTAATAAGAGAAAAATGTGGAATAGAAGACGATGTAGTGACTAGGATTGAGAAAGGTACGCTTCGGTGGTTTGGGCATGTTGAGAGGATGTGTGAAAGTAGATTGACTAAGAGGATTTACGTCCAGGAGATGGATGGAAGGGTCGGTAGGGGGCGGCCTAGGCGAGGGTATCATGACCAAATTTCAGCAATACTGTTAAAAGGCCAGGTCAGGAGTACCCGAGCCTGTATGAGGAGATGTATGGATGTGATCGAAGCGAAAGAAGTATGTAAGGACCGTAGTATTTGGCGTTCCTTAGTCTCTGCCTACCCCAATGGGATACGGGCGTGAGTATATGTATGTATGTATGTATGTATGATAATAAGAATCTTAATTTCTATAATAATTAAATAATATAAATGCAGAGGTGTTTTAATATTGTCTATGGTCTCTGGTGACTAACAAATAGACAATATTTTAAATTTATTCATCAACACATTGAATCATACAGATTTCTATTCTTAAATCAGTTCGTGTGTAATAGGCATTACCGCGGATAGTTTTGGTCCAATAACTATTCAGGCACTAGAAAAAAAAATATATTTAGCTGTTTAGCCTCTTCATGAACACAGACGCCATATTTAGTTTAAAATTTAAAAAAAGAATTACTTCCCGGCCTAGGCCTTCAATTTTGTATGAAATTGCTTTTCAGTTCTCTCGAATTGTTCCGTCCGAAATGTGATACTTCGAAGCCTGTTATGACGCACGTAACGACGAGATTTCATTGCATGTTTGAGAAATGTACTATTAAATGGGGAGGAGTGTACTACTAAGAGGGGGCGCAGTGGAGGGCGCGGCGGCGAGAAACGGGGTTGCCGGCCGCGTATCCCTAAGGATATATGTAGTTGGCCGGCGACCCTCCGTTTCCCGGGCTCTGTAGTGATGTGGTGTCCCCTGTAGGCACCGGCTGGTGTTCTCGTGCTGCTGCGCGGGCTGGGCGGCGGTGCGGCACTGCGCGGCGGCGGCGCGGCGCTGCGGCTCGTGCGGCGCCGCGCACGCCGTCCGCGCGCTGCCCGCCGCGCTGGCCGCGCTGGCCGCCGCCGCGCGCGCCGCCGCCGCGCGCCTGCAGCCCGCCGCGCCCGCCCGCGCCGCGCGCTGGCTCGCCGACGACGACATCGTGAGGTTCCTGCAGTCGCTGCCCAACTGGCTCGCGACAGTGGAGCCGGGGGCCACTCATAACAATGAACAGGTGACGATTTGGAATATACACACGCAGGGATTTTATAAGGCCATGTTCAGATGACAAGCGCTCAACGCGCGCCTAGTAGCGCTTTGACTAGTGTTTTTTTTGTATAGTGTTCACATGACACACGCTTGACAGGCGTTGAACGCGCGTTGCCGGTTTGATTTCTGGACGAACTGATATTGATGAACCCTAAAATACGTCTATCCGCGTCTACAGCGCCTTGACCTCTTTCGATGATTCTTCTTCATTTGACTGCATTTTCAATCCTTTTTCGAAAGAATATGACATTGTTTATTTTATTTAGTGTCGACAACCCTATTGTTTCAAATTATTTAAGCTGATGATCTTCCTATATAAATTAATAATAAATGAAGTCACGTGCCTAACTAACCCTTTGCCTGCAGGAGCTGAGGCAGGCGTACGAGCGCGAGGCCGAGATCCTCGGCTCTAGTCTCGGCGACGGCGCCGTGTCTCGCCGCGAGATCGTCGGCGACATCAACGCGCTCGGCGATCTCGCGCTGCTCGCCGAGTCTATGGTGAGTTGTAGCGGTTGTAGCGCCACATAGGGATCTATATTTGAATCCCTAACGGTTGCCAAACGTAATTTAATGTGTACTTCAGTTTGTCAACGTAGTTTAACTTAATAATATTGTTTTTAAGCACAATATCATGCTGCTTTGATTGTTTGACGTTTAGTGTTTAGTTTAGATATAGATAATAATTTCTACTATGGTGTTTAGTCTGTTTTCTGTTTGTTGGCGCTAGTAGTACTGTTCGCGTATGGGCTGCGTTCACTTTTACCATTAAGGCCCATACGCACGTAGCGGTTTGTTGGGATGCAACTTTTTGCAGGCCAACAAACCATTACTACTACAACTATTTATTTTTTAATTTAATTATTTATAAGTTTTAAGTTTTAATTTTAGTTGAGACGGTATTTTTCCTTTTATTAATTTTTGTTTGTTACTTTCCGTGTCCTCACCAAATGGACCCTGCGGAAGACCAGCGCTGGCTGCAAAGCTAGTACATGCTGAGCTGGGTCCATTTCGTGGCAAAAATGTGTTTTATTTTTTATTATTATTTCTTTTAATCGATGTTGTGTTTGTCACGAATAAATGTTTTGATTTGATTTGATTTAACGTTTTTTAACGTGTTTTTGCATTCCCTAACGTTTTATGTCATAATGATAATTTGTCCTAACACTCATATGCCCTATCTTTAGTTTTCCTAACATCGTATAGATGATTTTTTTCCCCATAATGTTTTATTTCCTAACGTCACTTGCCATTTCGATTATTCATCCTAGGATTGTTAGGATGAATAATCAAAATGTCAAGTGGCTCGGTTTGCTCGTAGTCGTACCTAACTGGGCTCTGCCTTAGACTTATATACTTATACAATTACCCTATTAAATGAATAAAAATTGTTATGGCTATTGATCGTTAGGACTAATGCCCATTAGGACAACAACATTAGGATAAATGACATGAGGTGAAAAGTTATTAGGGATTTCGAAGAATATGCAAAATAACATTAGGGATATTAATAATTATGGTAAAATTGATTCGCGCAAATGAGTTTTAGGGCAATCATTACATTATGGAAAATGATTGTTATGGCAATTGATCATTAGGGCTAACGCCCGTTAGGACAAAACATTTCGGGCAAGTGCTTTTAGGACTAACGATCTTAGGGATCGCGAGGTAGGCCCCCACATTTTCCATCTCTGTTATGCCCGGGCCACACAAGCGGGAAATGCCGCCAATAATAGCGTTTATACTGTTTGTTTTTATTTGGATTGGGAGGAAAATCCTTTATACGCACGGGGTTTCACTTTATTCCACGGGGATAGCGTGGAGGTTATGTCGGACTCGCACCGACTAAACACCCCCGATGGTCCTCCTCGACGCATTTCAAACGGCTCTGGGATCTAACGTTAGTGTACCTACGACTTCACGCGATACAATTCGACAACGGCATTAATGCTGGGGCACACTAACGAAAAATGCCATTAATTATCGCGATAATCGTAGTGTGGCTGTATGGTTAACGTCCATTATCGCGATAGTTAATGGCATTTCTCGTTAGCGTGGCCCGGGCATAATATTGCCGTTTGACGTTAGGCGATAGCTCAAGTGGCGGTACATCAAAGAGACTGACGCAAGAATTATCGCTTTAAAGCGGCCACACTACGTCGTCATAATTCAGGCAACAATTATCGCTATATTGGGCATTGACGTTTCCCGCTAGTGTGACCCCAACATTATAGATAGACCGGCCCGCTTCGCCCCCCTCATGTCCACGCCCGCGCCCCGTTATCGCCCTACCCCCGCACCCGCGCACCTAGCAGGACTGTGTTAAGCGGTCTACCTATATCAGAGTAAAAATAAGAAGAATATATTTTTCACAGCGTTCAGATTTTTGGACTCCTCTTTAAAGGACTGGCCAGACCACGTTCAAAACCGCGAGCATTGGAAGAAGGAGGCATTTACAAAGTACACATTATAAAATTAATAGTTCTGACTGACTGACTTATAATCAACGCCCAGTTGAAACCGTTGAACCTAGAAAGCCGACTTTTTTGGAAATTCCACCCTCCATGGTGTCAAAAGGGGGTTGAAAGTTTGTATGGGGATGGAGTATAATTTTAAGTGAGAATCTTGAAACTTTGTGTATGGACTTCTATTACAATAAAAGAAAAGTAATTTCAGGGTTTTGGAAAAACCCACCTCTAAGCGGGTTAAATAGGGGTGCAAAGTTTGTACGGGTGAAATTTGGGATAGAGATAGTTTCAGTGAGAATAGTTTTCCCGGAAATCGGTCCCTCATGTACGATTCCCACCGACCGGGCCGGGCCGGAGCGCGCCTGCGCGTTTTTTGCAAGTTGCCAAAGGAATTTGAAGCTTTAATATAGACGTTAAATTTCATATTTGATTGTACTTGCGGCCGGTCGGCTCCTCGCGGACGAGGACGGCTGTGGTCGGCTGGTGTCACATGACGGCTCTGTCCGGCTTTTGCCTACTGCACTCTATTAAAACGCGGTTGGCTGCCGCCGGCTCGCGCACCCGTTGCGACGCGGCGCCAGGCGACCCGGCCCGGCCCGCGAGGTGGGAATCGTACATAAGGGGGTGAAATGGGGGGTGAAAAATTTTATGTTTGACGAACGCTTTAGCCTAGTTGGTAGAGCCTACGAAGCAAGAGGTCCTGGGTTCGAATCCCGGTAAGGGCATTTATTTGTGTGATGAGCACGAATATTTGTTCCCGAGTCATGGATGTTTTCTATGTATTTATTTATCTATATAAGTATGTTTATCGTCGTCTAGTACCCATAGTACAAGCTTTGCTTAGTTTGGGACTAGGTCGATTTGTGTAAGATTGTCCCCTAATTTTTATTTTTTATATAAACGAGTTCGCAGAAGCTAGTCTAAATGTAATATAAATTCAGAGCCCGGATTTTTCACGGCAAAGAAAAACACTATCGTAATCTAGCCAGTGATAGAAACATTATTTTATCGATGTCGAGTATTATTAGGTATATAGGTATAAAAATCACATGCCGAAATATTTTTACATTATTGTCAATTTAAGACCCAATTTACAGTGTATATTTTAATAAAAAACTAGTGTTCTTTTCTTCCGAAAACGCCATAAGGTATTTGAGAAAACTAAAAAGTCGCGATAATGACTACATCACCTCATTGAAAATAATAGACAATACAGTCTATAATAGACGCTTATTACTCCATAAGACTTCATATGTCATTTCATTAGGGATAAAACAAAAATCGCGTCTAGATATTATTTCTTTCTTATAACGCTTTGAATCCGACATATTTGATATACGTATAATACCAATAACAATACAGTTATTAATAAAAATAAAAATGGGTACGTTTTTTCTTCCATTACACAATTATCGATATCGATAAAATGATGTTTCTACCACTGGCTAAATTACGATAGTGTTTAGTTTTGTTTGGATGTTTGTTACTCAATCACGCTTAAACGGCTGAACCGATTAGAATGAAATTTTGCACGAATATAGTTTATAGCCTGGATTAAAATATAGGATAGTTTTTATCCCGGGTCCACGCATGTAACATAATGATATTCCCCCAGGATTGGCTGGCCTCGAACATCCGGTCGCTGCCGGGCCTGCTGGCGGCGCCGCCCGGCGTGCGGCCGCCGGACAAGGTGCGCGACGACATCGCCGCCGCGGCCGCCATCTTCGACGAGATCTCGCACAAGTGCCTGCTCTTCCTGCATCTCGAGGTACACAACATCCGGTCGCTGCCGGGCCTGCTGGCGGCGCCGCCCGGCGTGCGGCCGCCGGACAAGGTGCGCGACGACATCGCCGCCGCGGCCGCCATCTTCGACGAGATCTCGCACAAGTGCCTGCTCTTCCTGCATCTCGAGGTACACAACATCCGGTCGCTGCCGGGCCTGCTGGCGGCGCCGCCCGGCGTGCGGCCGCCGGACAAGGTGCGCGACGACATCGCCGCCGCGGCCGCCATCTTCGACGAGATCTCGCACAAGTGCCTGCTCTTCCTGCATCTCGAGGTACACAACATCCGGTCGCTGCCGGGCCTGCTGGCGGCGCCGCCCGGCGTGCGGCCGCCGGACAAGGTGCGCGATGACATCGCCGCCGCGGCCGCCATCTTCGACGAGATCTCGCACAAGTGCCTGCTCTTCCTGCATCTCGAGGTACACAACATCCGGTCGCTGCCGGGCCTGCTGGCGGCGCCGCCCGGCGTGCGGCCGCCGGACAAGGTGCGCGACGACATCGCCGCCGCGGCCGCCATCTTCGACGAGATCTCGCACAAGTGCCTGCTCTTCCTGCATCTCGAGGTACACAACATCCGGTCGCTGTCGGGCCTGCTGGCGGCGCCGCCCGGCGTGCGGCCGCCGGACAAGGTGCGCGACGACATCGCCGCCGCGGCCGCCATCTTCGACGAGATCTCGCACAAGTGCCTGCTCTTCCTGCATCTCGAGGTACACAACATCCGGTCGCTGCCGGGCCTGCTGGCGGCGCCGCCCGGCGTGCGGCCGCCGGACAAGGTGCGCGACGACATCGCCGCCGCGGCCGCCATCTTCGACGAGATCTCGCACAAGTGCCTGCTCTTCCTGCATCTCGAGGTACACAACATCCGGTCGCTGCCGGGCCTGCTGGCGGCGCCGCCCGGCGTGCGGCCGCCGGACAAGGTGCGCGACGACATCGCCGCCGCGGCCGCCATCTTCGACGAGATCTCGCACAAGTGCCTGCTCTTCCTGCATCTCGAGGTACACAACATCCGGTCGCTGCCGGGCCTGCTGGCGGCGCCGCCCGGCGTGCGGCCGCCGGACAAGGTGCGCGACGACATCGCCGCCGCGGCCGCCATCTTTGACGAGATCTCGCACAAGTGCCTGCTCTTCCTGCATCTCGAGGTACACAACATCCGGTCGCTGCCGGGCCTGCTGGCGGCGCCGCCCGGCGTGCGGCCGCCGGACAAGGTGCGCGACGACATCGCCGCCGCGGCCGCCATCTTCGACGAGATCTCGCACAAGTGCCTGCTCTTCCTGCATCTCGAGGTACACAACATCCGGTCGCTGCCGGGCCTGCTGGCGGCGCCGCCCGGCGTGCGGCCGCCGGACAAGGTGCGCGACGACATCGCCGCCGCGGCCGCCATCTTCGACGAGATCTCGCACAAGTGCCTGCTCTTCCTGCATCTCGAGGTACACAACATCCGGTCGCTGCCGGGCCTGCTGGCGGCGCCGCCCGGCGTGCGGCCGCCGGACAAGGTGCGCGACGACATCGCCGCCGCGGCCGCCATCTTCGACGAGATCTCGCACAAGTGCCTGCTCTTCCTGCATCTCGAGGTACACAACATCCGGTCGCTGCCGGGCCTGCTGGCGGCGCCGCCCGGCGTGCGGCCGCCGGACAAGGTGCGCGACGACATCGCCGCCGCGGCCGCCATCTTCGACGAGATCTCGCACAAGTGCCTGCTCTTCCTGCATCTCGAGGTACACAACATCCGGTCGCTGCCGGGCCTGCTGGCGGCGCCGCCCGGCGTGCGGCCGCCGGACAAGGTGCGCGACGACATCGCCGCCGCGGCCGCCATCTTCGACGAGATCTCGCACAAGTGCCTGCTCTTCCTGCATCTCGAGGTACACAACATCCGGTCGCTGCCGGGCCTGCTGGCGGCGCCGCCCGGCGTGCGGCCGCCGGACAAGGTGCGCGACGACATCGCCGCCGCGGCCGCCATCTTCGACGAGATCTCGCACAAGTGCCTGCTCTTCCTGCATCTCGAGGTACACAACATCCGGTCGCTGCCGGGCCTGCTGGCGGCGCCGCCCGGCGTGCGGCCGCCGGACAAGGTGCGCGACGACATCGCCGCCGCGGCCGCCATCTTCGACGAGATCTCGCACAAGTGCCTGCTCTTCCTGCATCTCGAGGTACACAACATTCTTTTCACACCTTTCATTCGGAAAAGTAAGTTTTGCTCCACGACGAGAGGGATCAAAACGCTACTTTTCTGTTCAAGCTACTTTTTTAATTTATTCATTGGCATGTAGCATTTATGCAATCTGCCGATTGAACCAATAAAATAATCGATTGTAACTTCATCGTGATCGATTAAAAAGGAACGTATTTCAAGTTTTAACTTTAACAACGTTATATGAAAATGTATGATGCTTTTGTAATATTTAAAAAAAAAAATTTTTTAAACTTGTTAAAAAGTCATTTTAAGAGCATATTTTTAGAATGTCTTCATAGTCGGTGTAATAATAGTGTGTCACTCGTTAGCAAAATTAACTTCGTCTCGGGCGTTAACACTTTTATCCCTCACTACGCTCAGGATCCTACGTTAGAATCCCTCGCTGCATTCAGGATTCAATACACCACCCTCGCCGTAAATATACTATTTTGTGCACTTGTGACACTTAACTATTCCCTAGCTAAGGGTGGCAATACACGGGGACCTCAGATATAGATATACACTAGTTAACTTAACCACCTCAATCTGTATGAAAACCGACCGTGTCACTTTTTCTACCTACTGTGACGTCACACGAGCGAACTATGCCGGTTCCCAATATGTTCTACGGATAGTTTACCTTACCAGCAGTAACATTTTGACAGTTCACCCGTAGAAAATGTGTCAAAATGTAACTGTTGGTAAGGAAAAATATCGGTGGATTGATTATTGGGAACCGGCCTTAGTGATGTGAATTCCCCGTAGTCCACGCAAAATCGATTCTGCAATAAGGCATTTTCTTAATATTTTCTTAATTTGCAACGGCAATTTTGATTAACACATGCACTGCCAAGAATCGCTACGCGCTACGCTCGTAGCCGATCCCGTGGTTTTCCTCGTAGCGGAAAGCGGCTACGGCGTAGGCGCCCGCGGAGCGCCTGGCAGTCAAAGTGTAACAACATGCAAAATCGTTGTTCCAAAACCGGCGTATTTAACAGTCAGTCCAAAGAAAGTTTTGTAGTCGAGCGCCAGCAGCTTCACGCCCGTCTTAAGTATTCTTTCAACCAGAAAGGGACCAATATCGTTGGATGTGCTCCTCTATCTGATATGCTCGGAGCAGATGTTACATTCTCGAAGGTTGGCCTTGTTCGCCGTAGAGTGAAATCTCCGTATCTTATGACCAACTGATGAGACGCTCCGAAGTATTGGCCCGCTGTGAGAACCCAATTCTCGGCTATGAGGCTGCCAGCGCACAATTAGAACTCCCCGAACAGGCTTCAGAAACTCACAAGAACAGAAATCGAGGACATTTGTTTGGTTTGCAAAATTCTACAGACAAGCCGATTTTGTGACATTTTCGTTTTGAATGAAGAGCTATAAAATGAACATTTTGCGCGCAGTATTTAATTGTTTGATTTTGTTTACCTCATTTACGAATGTTGAGAGAAGGCGAAAGGAAATTAAACGTGTTTACCTACATAATTTTAGCTCAATCGGTTGAAGATAAGATAATATATCTGCTTCAAAATAAGTTGCAAGATTCCACCCAAACCAACATAGTTACAACACAACATATTTACGAGTACCTACAACTACAATGTACATACCTACTCGTAGTTACATATTGCAAGTTATATATATTTTAAGTTAAATAAAAAATGCAAAAACGGGCGACTGCCGAATTTTAATATAGATTTAATCGTGAAATTTAGTCGATCATCATTTTTTCGGATTCCAGAAGTTGCCTGCAAACAATTGTAGGCAATCATTTTAAAATGAAAAATAAATTTCCCGTAATTTTAAAAATTAAACAAACGATTTATTCATGTACAAAGAAGGGACTTCAAATAATACTTGCCTGGATTCCTGGTCACTGTGGCATTGAAGGTAATGAGCAAGCCGACATGTGGGCAAAAGAAGCTACCAATGTTGGTTCTCAGTCAATGAACTATATCCAGTCGTCTGATCTAATGACTCTCGCCCATTCCAATCTGAGAGATTCTTGGCAGGAGTTATGGGACTCTTCCAGGCTCGTGAAAGGACGTCACTACGGGTATATTCAACCAATCGTTCCATATAAGCCTTGTGTTGGAAGCGTAGACTTGAGGAGGCACGGTGAAGAAAACTCCAGTGATGTTGGATATTATAAATTATAATATTATAAGCAGAAAATCAGATTACATGTTGATTCGTTAAATTGACACAGAAGAAGAAGGTTATTTGTTGCCAAGCAACTCAAGATCTAAATTTCATATTTAGAACAGGTATTCATTCAACCTTTATGTTGCCAACATAGCTGCGCCTCGAGAAAGAAAGTAACTATATAATAAGCAATAAGAGGCGATGTTACCTTTGTGTGTTGCTACTATCAAGCTTATGTTTTAAAACAAGTAGGTACAAGGCACTCAGATCTAGGAATGTATGTAACAATTATATATATCTGAGTGCAACAACATAAAACAATTAATATATTTTAGTAACTCAGGTAAGTATGTATGTTCTAAGCTTTACATAAGAGTAGTTAATTAACATTTGAAAACATTTGAAATAAATTTCAAAACATTTATAAGTTATCGTTATCGCTGTGTACTAATGTCACACAGAATTAACATTAAACAAAATAAATTGGACAAAGTCCCTTGTTTATCATTTAAGCATAACATAAAATGAGTTATACATTGAGAGCAAATTATACTTGTATAGGCAGTACACATATTTTTGTGATGGACCTGTTGTGACTATGACCGTTTGCCGTCCGTACCGCGACTGCGCGCACTACGCCGTCCTTCCCCGGGAACAAGTTAGTAACCCTGGCCATTGGCCATTCGAGAGGAGGTGAGTTATCGCTACGCAATATGACCAAACTACCTATAGCTACGTTTGGCCTTACGGACTGCCATTTCGGTCGATTTTGCAACTGGTTTAAATAATGCTTACTCCAATATTTCCAGAACGTCTGCTTCATATTAGTTATTATGGACCAAAACTTAAGTAAATTAGTAGCTTTATTGCTTATATCTTGTTCTGGATAAGTATTGAGTGCTGCTGCACCAGTGAGAAAATGACCAGCAGAGAGATAAGAAAAATCATTTGGGTCATTTGTTATTGCTGTGAGCGGGCGAGAGTTCAAAACACCTTCTATTTCTATCAGTACCGAGTTGAGCTGCTCGTAGGTGAGCAGTGTCTTTCCTACAACGCGTTTCAAGTGATGTTTTGTACTTTTCACGCCGCTTTCCCATAGTCCACCAAATATCGGGCTGTAACTCGGAATGAAATGGAAATTAATGCCCTTTTGGGTTGCGAATGAGTTTACAGCCTGTTGATGGGCTTGAGAGGCATGCATGCGATAAAACTCATCTAATTGATTCCTTGTGCCTTTGAACGTGGACGCATTGTCACAGTATACATCGCTGGGCAAATTACGCCGCGCTATGAAGCGCTTAAAGCAGGCAAGGAAACATTCTGTGGTTAAATCGCTACAGAGCTCAAGATGGATCGCCTTTGTGACAAAACAAACAAACAGGGCTATGTATCCCTTTCCTATCACTGGTTTTCTAATTCGACTATTCTTAACTGAAACTGTCCCAGCGAAGTCTACGCCTATCTTTTCGAAGACACGACAAGCAGTGACGCGCGCTGCCGGCAAGGAACCCATTAGCTGAGCGTTCACAGTCGCCTTCAATCTGAAACATATTACACATTTATGTATAACCTTTTTTACAGCGCGTAAACCATCGATTATCCAGAATCTTTGTCTTAGGGAACATAAGACTAACTTTTGCCCTGCATGCAGTAAACATAAATGCTCATTTCTCACAATCAATGCAGTGACTACTGACTGCTGAGGCAGTATGGCTGGATGCTGCGCTGCAAATGGAAGAGATGCATTTTGCAAGCGACCACCAACACGAATGATACCTTCACTATCAAGGAAGGGTGTCAGCTGTTTCAAATTACTTTTGACTTGTTTGTCAGATTGTAGCAACCTTATGTCATCTGAATAGAACTGAGCTTGCTCATGTTTAACGAGTAGCATGAGCGCCTTGTCTAGTTCGACTGTGGTAAGGAAACCATTTCGATTTTGAGATGTAGGCTTTACATTATTGCAAAATCTAAGAATATATGCAAGAACACGTGTCATTTTTCCTATGGTGGAGAACCTGTTTATAATGTCAAACACATCAGGGTGCACTGTGGTTGTAAGGCACAGAGCACTAGTTTGAACGGGCCTTAGCTCAGGCAGTTCTGTGGGCACTGGTGACGCTTCTGAAAAGTTACATTCTTTATCAAGCAGAAATGTAGGGCCATGCCACCATAAGTTATGGTCTGCAATTTCTTGGGGTTGAAGACCCCTGCTAAGGCAATCAGCGGGATTGTCGCTAGTGTGCACATAATGCCAATGATACCCATGAGTCAACTCTCCTACAGCTCTGACTCTATTCGCAACATAAGCCAATAGCTTCGCGGCGTCGGTCTTAAGCCATGCTAACACTATTTGTGAGTCAGAGTAAACATGGACGTCATGAATCTCTAGCTTTATAGTAACTGTATTATGTACTCTTTTGACCAGTTCAGATAGCAGCAAAACAGCATTAAGTTCGGCTTTCGGAATAGTAAGTTTTTTCTTACTCGGATTGATTCGCGACTTTGAGCACAATAACTCGGTACGCACATTGCCGTGGTTGTCTATAGTACGCAAGTACAAGCAGCAGCCGTACGCTACAGATGACGCATCTGCAAAGCCGATCAGCTGATTGACTACAGTTTGCTGCGTTTTGACACATCGTGCTATGACTACTGGCTGCATCTGAGAAAGGTCATTTATAAAGTCAGTCCACACTTTACGTATGTTGTCTGGAGCAGTAGAGTCCCAATTCAAGTCAGCTTCCCAAAGCATTTGCATAATAACCTTCGCGCGGACGAAAACTGGACCAATTAAACCCAATGGATCGTAAAACTTGCTAATATAGCTTAGAATGTCGCGTTTCGAATCGTTTGGGCTACTGTAGGGCTCGGGACATGTGCTCTTGAAAGCATCAGACTTCACATCAAGACGTATGCCCAATGTCTTCACGAACGCATGATCTTTTTGGAGATCTACTTCTCCTAAGTAGTGACTGTCTTTTGGTACATTTTCTAAGACTGGCTTGCAATTAGAGGCCCATTTGTGCAACTGAAAACTTCCCATACTGAGCATTTGGACTAATTGTGATTGCGTTTCTACTAACTTTTGTTCAGATCCGCAAGATACCAATATGTCATCAACATATGTACTGTTTCTAATAGCTGATGCTGCGAGAGGCATGAAATGTTCGTTCCTTTCTGCAAGATCACTGAGACAGCGTGTCGCCAGGAAAGACGAAGACCGGAGGCCATATGAGACCGTATTAAGCTGAATGCATTTTATATCTTGCTCTGGAGACTCTCTCCAGAGAATGTTTTGCAGTGACCGTTGAGCTGGATTCAAATTAATACAGCGGAACATTGCCTTTATGTCACAAATTAAAAAGAACTTGTCGGTTCTGAACAATGTGAGTATGTCAAAGAGTTCCCGTTGCACTACAGCACCATTAAAGAGCAAATCATTCAGTGAAACCTTCTTTTTTGTAAGCGCTGATCCATCAAAGACACATCTTAACTTAGTAGTACGAGCATCCTGTCGGATCACCGGGTGATGCGGAAGGAAGAACACTGGATCCTTGGCTAAATCATACTTATTCATGTCATAGTAGTCGCCATGCTTCATATCTACATATTGGTCAATGAATTTCTTGTATTCGTTGAAAAGAGTCACATTCTTAGGCATGTGCAGTCGCTTTTCAAGATTGAGAAATCTATTGAGTGCTAAGTGAAACGAATCCCCTAACTCAGAGTTCATCTGCTCCAAAGGAACTTTAATGGGCATAGAAACTTCATATTTATTGTCTTCTAGCTTAGTAGTATCCCTAAAAAACTTTTCACAATAGTCATGCTCTGGTAATTTTTCTGGGAAGATTTCAGGCACTTTCTCAGTATCCCAAAATGCACTTAATTGCTCGCTTATAGTGTTATCGCATTCTCTACAAAATAAAGAGACAACCTGATTTGAGTTTGAAGGTAGCTGGGTCGGAACAGCGATGACCAGGCCGAATGATGTGTAGACTAGCGATGGGCTCCCCGATGTCGCATTATGCTCGCTGCCTGCAGAGATGAGGGGCTTGAGAACGTCGCTCACCGGCTCACCTTTAGTTTGCTGCGGTTCTGGCAGGAGGACCTGGAAAAATATGTCAGCTCCAAGCAAAAGATGCACATCACCCGGTTTATCAAAGCTTTCATCGGCCAGTTTGCAATTGTCCGGCAATGCAATTTGCGATAAGTTGAGCTGAGTTTGTGGCAATTTGGATGTTATTGTATTTACAATATGACAGTTGTCATTAATCTTAAATGGATAAACTGCAGAATGCACATCAAGGTTTACATTTATCAACTGTTTGCGCTGCGTTGGTTATACCAATGATAGTAGTGTTGGCTTTATTTGAAGCTTTTCCTAACAAATCCACCACCTTCTGTGTCACGAACGATGCCTGTGATGCACTGTCAAGTAGTGCTCGTGCATATATTATCAACCCAGATGCAGCTATTAGTTTCACTCGAGCTGTGGGTAACAATATGTCGGGAAGTTGCAGTCAAAGTTACAGAAGGGGTTGGTGCGGGATATTGCTTGTTATTAGGATCTTGATGCAGTAGCGTGTTATGCTTCAGCTTGCACACTGAGCAGCGGAAGAAGTATTTACATTTGCGCTGGTGGTTCGACAAACAAATATTACATAATTTGTTTGCTAAAGCGAACTCCATGCGTTTGTGAGCAGCAGCCATGGTAAAAGTTGGGCACTTAAATAATTTATGTTGGGTAGACTTACAGTATAAGCATTCAGCTGTCGGAGATCCTTGCACAGTTGTGACTGGGTGGCTGACAAATCGTTGTGATGGCACCTTTTGAATGTTCACGTCAGAGTTCTCTATTGCGAGCGCGCGCTTTTCTACATAGCCGAGGAACTCAGAAGCTGTGGGTAAAATAGTGTTGTCCCTCTCTAGCTGGAAGGCTCTGTAAGTAGCGTGGTCAAGCTTCCTTGAGAGGATGCACACTACTACAGAGTTCCAGCTATCGACTGGCTCACCTAAGTTCTTTAAAGCTGCTAGGTGCTGCTTTACCTCTGAAAGAAATTCACGTAAATTAGCGACATTTGTTCTAGCAACAGATGGCATGTCGAGCAATGCGTTTATGTGCTCGTGGATAATGCGTACTTTATTTTCATATCGCTCTTTCAAAAGCTTAAGTGCCTCAGGATAGCTTTCATCCTGTAACGGTAAATTGTTTACTAAGGCTAGCGGTTCTCCGCTTAAGTACCCTTTTAGGTAATACAATTTCTGTACGCTCGTGAATGAAGTTGAACTGTGAATCATTGCAGTGAACATGCTGATGAAATCGTAGTATTCTGTGTACTTACCAGTGAATGTACGTATTTGTATTGTTGGGAGATGTATGTGACCGTTACCTATATTGTTATTGCCCTCAGATGTCGGTGTCGCTTTGACAGTTTGCCGCAACGTATTTATCACTCCGTCAAGCTGCGCTAGTAGGCATATGTAGTTCTCCTCAACCTCATCGTCGTCACTAGCTAAACTTGCAGGGGGAGAATCAAACATAGACACGATCAGGACGGACAAACGCTCATAGTCGGAGAAGGCATCAACTAGCCGTTGCCTTTTCACTATGGACAATTCCATAGGAGAATTTAACAACGCATTCTTATCGAATGTATTCTTAAGCCTCGTTATGGAAGCCTTTGCTCGGCCTCTTTCTGTAACAGCTAGTTTTCGCTTTGCGACTTCTGTGTCGGTCGACATTTTTAACCACTATTCTTATTCACAAACACAAATAATTCGAATCGTAAGTACTGCTATAAATAGATTACTGATACCTAGTTATGTTTTAATTTAAAGTCTAGCTAGGTATACTACACTTTTCGTTTCTAGAATAAAATTGCTTCTTTTTGTTAAACCAATAATGGCAGTTGGTCGTACTCGTACGTCACTTCGCTTGTTCGGTTCGGTTTAAATAATGCTTACTCCAATATTTCCAGAACGTCTGCTTCATATTAGTTATTATGGACCAAAACTTAAGTAAATTAGTAGCTTTATTGCTTATATCTTGTTCTGGATAAGTATTGAGTGCTGCACCAGTGAGAAAATGACCAGCAGAGAGATAAGAAAAATCATTTGGGTCATTTGTTATTGCTGTGAGCGGGCGAGAGTTCAAAGTGATGTTGGCAACATAAAGGTTGAATGAATACCTGTTCTAAATATGAAATTTAGATCTTGAGTTGCTTGGCAACAAATAACGTTCTTCTTCTGTGTCAATTTAACGAATCAACATGTAATCTGATTTTCTGCTTATAATATTATAATTTATAATATCCAACATCACTGGAGTTTTCTTCACCGTGCCTCCTCAAGTCTACGCTTCCAACACCTTGGTTCTCTCGTTTTCGCTCTACAAGTAAATGGGCCACCTCTACAATTTGTCGTTTACGGTTGGGACACGTTTGTACTCCGGTGTTCTTGTCCAAAATTCGGGTTCGGGATAATTCATTGTGCGAATGCGGTCTAGATGATGGCACCCTGGATCACATTTTTTTCTGCTGCACTAGATACAATTATTCGTTATATGATGTTCTACCTAAAAATATTCCGCGACCCGCCAAATTCCAATCGGTTCTTATTTCTATGGACACTCCCCTCACTGCTCTTCTTATTAAATATATACAAGAACATAATATTAAACTATAGCTCTCAATTTATAATTAACCCAAACTTTTATATTTTTTTGCTGTCTTACTGACTGTTCACCTTTTCCCTATGTTGGTACCCCTAACGTTCTGTCACCCACTTCCCGCTCTCTCTTAATTATAAAAACCTCTTGTGATGTCTGTGTTGTCTTTAATATGTGTTATTTGTTTTAGGTTCCTGGTCCTATCCTCGCCCACAAATCAAAATTTTTTGCTGACCTATTTCCTCTCGCGTGAAAGTCAAAATACACCGACATTGGCGAAATACCCCTTGCCAGAATTCGCAAGGAGTGAAAGCGCCATTAAAAACAAAAAAAAAAAAAAACTAATTTAATCGCAACTAAATTAGTCGTGATTAAAAAATGACGATTGATATTTTTAATCGATTGATTAGTTAACTAAAAAAAATGTCGATTAATGTCCATCTCTGATTATATTATTGTTCAACAGATGCGAATCCAGTGTTTCCACTACTTGGGCCAGCCGGCGGGTGAGGACGACGAAGCAGGCGGCGCGGGCCGTCTCGCTCACTCGCTGCTCTCCTTCCACGAGCACGCCACCTTCATGGCCCCACACCGGCGGGCGGTCAGTACCGCATCATTGTAACTTGAGACGTTGGTGCCGTTTCAGAAGTTGTAATAACTTCGCGGTAGATGTCGCTACGAGCCTCCCTAAGGTGTTAATACATTACTGGAAGGGATTGAAAAGATTCGTCGCCATTAGCGGACCCGTGGTAGCTCGATTGGCAGAGCGATGGGCGGATTCCAGAGGTTGTGGGTTCAAATCGAAACTCTTGTTAGAGCTTGGCCCTGGCAGTGGTAGCGGTGCGCTGTACGTGCGAGCGAGAGATCGGGGATCAGAACGCAGTATCTCGCTCCCGTCTAGCCTAGTCGTGGCCGAGTTCTTAATATACGGCCCGACTGCTAGCTCAAAGCAGAGTGTGCGTTTGCTAATGGAGTAGTCTGGGCCCAGTCAACGTCCAATGCCAGTGTCTGGACATAGGATTTCAGAAGATATTGTACATTTCCCATTATTTTTAATTATATTTTATAAGAGTATTTTCAAATTGGCAGGTTTTTAGTTTCATGCTCCAAAGCTCAGATATTTATGTATTAATCTGTTCGACAGTACATTTTCAACGGCATCGGCGAGATGATGTCAGCAGGCGTGGTCTGGCGTTGGCAGTGCGACTCGGAGCTAGCCGGCGGCACGCTGGCGACACTCAGACACTGCCTCGCCGCGCTCTCGCTCCCGCACGCCGGGCTCCAGCGGGCGCACGAGTACAGCCGTCTCCTTCTAGCCATGCCCGAACCCGAGGTAAACATAGTGCGGAGCTGGCAGCCGGCACGCTGGCGACACTCAGACACTGCCTCGCCGCGCTCTCGCTCCCGCACGCCGGGCTCCAGCGGGCGCACGAGTACAGCCGTCTCCTTCTAGCCATGCCCGAACCCGAGGTAAACATAGTGCGGAGCTGGCAGCCGGCACGCTGGCGACACTCAGACACTGCCTCGCCGCGCTCTCGCTCCCGCACGCCGGGCTCCAGCGGGCGCACGAGTACAGCCGTCTCCTTCTAGCCATGCCCGAACCCGAGGTAAACATAGTGCGGAGCTGGCAGCCGGCACGCTGGCGACACTCAGACACTGCCTCGCCGCGCTCTCGCTCCCGCACGCCGGGCTCCAGCGGGCGCACGAGTACAGCCGTCTCCTTCTAGCCATGCCCGAACCCGAGGTAAACATAGTGCGGAGCTGGCAGCCGGCACGCTGGCGACACTCAGACACTGCCTCGCCGCGCTCTCGCTCCCGCACGCCGGGCTCCAGCGGGCGCACGAGTACAGCCGTCTCCTTCTAGCCATGCCCGAACCCGAGGTATACTTACACATATTCTACAGTCTACGATTTAGCGAAGCTACAAGTATTTGAGTGGCCTCTTTGACTAGGCCTAGTTGCATCGGTAAGATGTAAGCCGGCGTTAATTTACTCCTCTTAGGAAAAAAAATAATAATTCGTTTTTTTTAATCAAATAAAGGTAAAATGGGGCACTATTTTGGGCAAGCCTATGTCCAGCAGTGGACGTCTTTCGGCTGATATAATGATGATGACGATGAAAGTACCCGAGCTTAAGTTAGTTTGTTATTATAATTATAATGAAATTGCTTTGGTAACGATAGTTAAATTATTTGTCAACAGGAAATAATAGCATCGATACGCGAGAAAGGGGCGCAATTCTCCGAGCTGGAATACCTCAACGCGTTTAAAGTGATCGCGGCGCGACGCGGGCTCTCGCAGGCCGACATGAGGCCGCATCTCAAGGCGCTGGCCAGTGCGCTAGGTCATGTGGGGGTCACTGTGTGAGGCACTAGTGCCGTGGGGGGTCACTGTGAGGCACTAGTGTCGCTCGTAAAACGTGCATGTGAGGTGGAGGTTACTGTGTGAGGCGCTAGTGCGATGGGGGTTACTGTGAGGCACTATAATGCCTTTTTTAGCATTAGTAAGAAGAATAAAGCACGAAGCACGAGGTCTTTTATATAAGATTAGACAACACACACAACTGTCAAAGTATCTAAAACAGCCATTAAAAAAGACTTACATTGTTGTGGTCAACCCTAAAATGCTAGAAGTGTTTTAATTATTTACGAGTATATCAAAATAACACTTACAACAATATATTTATTTTGAAAGTATTTTTTTGACTCTGTTATTTTAAATTTAGTCGTTCAGTTCTGGAAAGGTTGCATGATAAAAAACTTAAAAAAGAAGAGATTTGAAACGATCGGTTCGTTTTTTTTTGCTGTCGACATTGTCAAAATTGTCAATCGTATCACGTTATCTTTCTTGTTTTCTTGGTAATCAACAATTGTTGAATTTAGATTACGAGATTATTATAATTACGAGTATCTATTTGTTAATTAATATTTAGATTTTATTATTCGCTGTGTCTAGTGGCGTGCGGACTGCGATGGATCAACCAGAGGCAAGCCCAAGTGGCTTGCGTAAAAGACCGACTCGTTCTCCCCCGAACCTTTGCCTTCACCAAAAGCAAAGAGACAGAAACAGAGTCCATTAGATCCATTAACAACAAATGAGAAACGTATGGTGGTCAACATTCACAAGTTTTTTGGCCTAAAATTGTTCAACTTTGATTCCAAATATCTCGAAAGCAATGAACTTTGAAGTAAATATGGGATACTATATTGCTTAAAGCCGTTGTTGTTAACATAATAAGCTACAAAAAACCTAAGAAAACTAAGAGATTCAGATCGAAGGTACGATCCCATACGCCAATTATGGGACCCCTTAAGGACTTCGTAACATTAATATTTGTCCCAAGCAGAAAATGTTGACGATGAGTGCTTCTTTGTTTACCGTATTTTCTAATCCTAAAAAACGGACCATAGTGTTGATCGTGAGAAGTGCCTGTAGGTGGGGGTCACTGTGTGAGGCGCTAGTGCGATGTGGGTTATTGTAAGGCACCAGTGTCGCTCGTGAGAAGTGCCTGTGAGGTGGGGGTCACTGTGTGAGGCACTAGTGCGCTGGGGGTTACTGTGAGGGACCAGTGTCGCTCGTGAGAAGTGCCTGTAGGTGGGGGTCACTGTGTGAGGCGCTAGTGCGATGTGGGTTATTGTAAGGCACCAGTGTCGCTCGTGAGAAGTGCCTGTGAGGTGGGGGTCACTGTGTGAGGCACTAGTGCGCTGGGGGTTACTGTGAGGGACCAGTGTCGCTCGTGAGAAGTGCCTGTGAGGTGGGGAGTCAGGGGTCACTGTGTGAGGCGCTAGTGCGATGGGGCTACTGTAAGGCAGTAGTGTCGATCGTGAGAATTGCCTGTGAGGCGGAGGTCACTGTGTAAAGCGCTAGTGCGATGGGGATTAATGTAAGGCACTAGAGTCGCTCGTGAGAAGTGCCTGTGAGGTGGGGGTCACTGTGAGGAATTAGCTAGTGCCCTATGCAGTAGTCGTAAGCCCTGGGGGCGGGGTCAACGGTACCTACCTATAGCTAAAGGTAATAATTTGCACTCTACATTATTAAAAATGCTGTGTAACCGATATTAGAGGCCTTAGAAATTTAAAATATTGTAACTGATACAGTTTCAAGTGTTCCCATCTCTTTCTTTGGTGCATTGCTGCGTGTTAAAAAGAGATAAATTGATTTCCTCACTTCGGTGTCCTACGTCCGACTACCTGCGTTAAAAATGTTTTTCATTAACCAATCACAGAATATAAAATATTTTTATAACTGGTGTTAAAACGGAAGTAAAGTGACCATACCTAGATCTTTTGTTTTTGAGGGTTATCCACCGCCTTGTGTAACTGACTAAAGAAATATAATCGTGAAAGTATTGCACGTATAATTATTTATAATGAATACTACTTTTAGGTTTCTAGTTGACATTAAGATTTAGTTAATGTATTATAATTATGTATGTTTAGTTTGTGAGCAGGTATTTTATATTTGTCGTTTTTTATTTTTATTTTTCGTCAGAATTGGATTAAAGTGTCAGAAGAGGTTGTGATTCTGTGCAATATAAGTAACAGCATAATTTGTAATTACCCTAATGCTAAAAAATCCACCTCATAAGTTTGCTAGTCAATGAAATTGGAGGATACTGTAGAAAAATGTGCGAATATTGTACATAATCACGAGTTCCTCCTACCTACAAACTTATCCAATTCAGACGAAAAACGAATATCGTCCTGAAAATAAGAATATACATATTATTTATGTATAATCCGTTGAATTAGGGACCCATTAACTGCCGTAAATGCATATATTTCAAATTAAAATATCCCTACGCATTAACTTACACAAATGTATAATACAGATATAATGGACCCGATTCTACAGTGGCCTCTAAACTTCCTAATTTTATTTAGGTGTCGCTAAAACACAGCTATTCTATGAGCAGCTGTCATAATCAAATGACAGCTCTAATTTGAATCTGACGTTTCTTATTTTAGGCGGTCTATACAAATTACTTAGCTGCCTAAATGCTATTCTAAATATGTCGTTTTTAATCTGCCGCCCAAATTATGTCTAAAAATTAGACAATTCAGTTTTAGGCTAGTTAAGGCTGTTACACTACCCAAATGAAATCTAAAATCGAGCCCCTCCACACGCCACCCGTCCCGCCCCTCGACACAGTGACGATACAACAGCGCCACGTAAGAAGTGACGACTTAATGAACTAACAGGACACTGATTTGTAAAACGTAGTACTAAAGAGCGAAAAAAAGCATAGTGGTTGTTATAGATGGCGTTAAAGTTAAATTGGAATAATAAAATAAAACCAAGTGTATAAAATTATATAATTATATTATTTTATTGAAAACAACTCTTATTTCAAGAACATTAAAGTTTTTAAAGGGTAAATAATATCAAAAATGAAACTTCTATAAGTTGGTACAGTTTTCATTTAAACAAATCGGCAAGTTTTATATAATATCATTATTAGGTACACCTAATAATGATATAAAAACTATAGGTAACCTCTGCAGGTATATCGACGATATTTATAAAAAGTTCATCAGTGGGCATCAATAAAATCTAGTATTTTTTACGGTTCCTAAGGATCGTAGGATCACTTTGTTGTCTGTCTATTTGCCGGTTCAAATAACACAGTTAATTACATTCTACTTATTTAATGTGGCCCTTCCAACGAAGTGTAATATCAGGTAAATATTGAGTTTTGATATGTTGATATGTATGTTTTGATAAATATGAGTTCTTTATATCCCGTATTATTTAATTTAGTTTTGTTATAAAGGAGATTCTGTTAATAATTCAACATAATTTGTCAAAGGTATTAGCTTTTTAAGCATAAATGCACATTAATATCGATATCCCGGGATTGGCAATCAATATCGGAAATCAATCCCGGGATTGAGAAATGTCCTATCCTTGCTTGCCCTGCCCATGTTTTAACCTAACAACAAATAATAAATCCCGGGATTTGATGATGAGTGATTTTAATTTATATTTATTTTTTATATACCTTGAAAAAATATCAAATGTTGTTACAGCGAATGAAATTATAAGTACTATTTATTTTTCAAGTCAAGAAAGCGCAAGCCGCGAAAGACTCAGTGTGGTACAGCCACAGATATAGGAAATTTAGTATTTTATGTTCTGAGGGTACCTACAGCAGAGCCAGTTGGTTCTGGTCAGCGGGTTGCCACACCTTGTACTCTTCGCGCCTGCATTACTCCGCCACGGCTGATGACATGGTGGAGTATATTTACCAGAAGACTGGCTACTCGCTGGGGGTTTTCCAGCTGCATTTGCGCCACTACGTGCACTTCACCTCGTTTGTGGTGCGCGTGCCGCGGCCGCTGCAGGAGACCATCGCGTGCGCTGACTTCTGGCCGAAGGGTGTCGTGTTTCGGCGGTTCCGGTTACCGTTAGCTTTTCGGTGAAGGAAAACATCGTGAGGAAACCGGTCTAATCCCAATAAGGTCTAGTTTTCCCTCCTGGTTGGAAGGTCAGATGGCAGTCGCTTGCGTAAAAACTAGTGCCTATGCCAAATCTTGGGATTAGGTGTCAAAGCGGACCCCGTGCTCCTACAGGGGCATTACCGGGAATAACGCTAAGAGGTAAATCTATAGGAATTATTACTATGATCGTCATAATTGATAATAAAAAATAAAATCATACAAATTAATAGCACTGCATGACTTCTCAGCCTTACGGCTTCATGAATTCGTCCATGCAATATATTGTTATGATGATACCTGCCGCACCATCACCGGATGCCTCAAGCCTACTCCACTCAACAAGCTGTACCCACTCGAGGGAATCGCCCTCCCCCCCCCCCCCCTGAAATCCGTAGAGAGTAGGCAAGTGCCGTGGAAAAGGGGAAACAGGAGACTGACAGGCGACCACTGTGCGGTTATAATCCGCCATCTGCCCGTCTCAAGAGCCGCAGGAGTTTCATGCGGAACACTAGCCCCCTGCAAAGCGACCTCTCAGATGCTCGCTGCCTGTTATGGCGGACTCGATGCCCACCGCCCGACGTCTACGTGCTAGCTTCGGAACAACTGCCACCCGGCCACAAGGAGCCATGGCCCATCTGGAGGGCGCTAAATAGGCTCAGATCGCATGCAGGCCGCTATAAGGAAGACATGGCCAGATGGGGACTGCATCGTGGCCAATCAACGGCGCAAACCATGGTGCACCTGATGGCGTGCCCCACATGCCCACACTCCTGCTTGGAACACGACCTGAGAGACGCGACTGGCAGAGCTGTCCACACCGCTGGGCACTCTTATTTGAGGAACCTCGACACGAAGAAGAAGAATATATTGTACTTTCCAAAAGTTTTTTTTTATTGGGACTGGAATTTCGAGACACAGGCCCCGTCTTTCAATCCCTTCAGTAGTTTTTCATATAGGGTAGGCGTAGGCCCCATCACATATGTTCAATAATCAACAGAATTTCCTTTCTAATTAAAGTAATGTCCCCATGACCCATCTTTTTCATTTTGATAGTGCTAGCCAACTGACAATATCTTCATAAAAAGAAATGCCGAATTTCTCTAGGTGATCCCTTAATACTGTTATAAGTAGTAGTAATATCCTTAAAATGACGAAAATGTACTACAAGTACCTAAGGGATTATTGACACTGGGTTGTCTTTTCAGTTGGGATCAGTTTTATTTTATTGTTAAAATAGAAAACTAGTCAACACTCTCAAGAAAAGGAAATCCTTCACTTTTGTGTAGGGTATAATAATATATAAACTACCTATCAGTTTATAAAAAATGACGATAGTATGGATATAAGGTAAGGCCCGGGATTTAATTTCTGGGACTTACACAGGCAACCCTATTGCATTTTATCAGTGTACATTTACCTCTTCAATAATCTTGGACAATATGAAATGACTGATGAGGGGCCTTTATTCCTTATAATGTAGGTAGGTATCTCGTATGATATCATTGATGACATTTTATTTCGTTTCGGCAATCATTTACTAAGTAGGTGTACTTGTAGCAATTTAAGAAAATAAGTACAAAACATGCCCAAATATTTGAGAAGATCAATTCGAAGTTCGAAACATAAAGAAATAAGCATCCGCGCCGATGGAAAATCATTTAGGTATCTAACCAAGCTTCGTACGGCGCGCCGCCGCTATGGGTAGGGAGGTATATATATTTATCACAACGCACGAAGTTACGCGCGACATAGGCAGGAATTTTTATATTTATAAAGATAAATAAAGTCTATTTGAACTTATTCGTTACCTACTTTAAGTGTCAGCGGTCGATAAAATCGGAGATTCCATTTGCAGTCTGTACCTAAATAAAGATAAATTGTATTGTTTTACGTAGGTAGGGGTAAAAGAGCATATAAATCAAATAATTATACTCACTCGATGTAGTCCGAAGAATAAAAAATACAAAAAGTATAAACTCGCTGAGATTCGAACTCTCGGCACAATTGAAGGTCGCCTTTATTCCTATCGCTGAAACCATTGCGCTGCCAATGCTTACCTTGGGCAGGTGAAATTCACAAGTATATGCGTATTGAGGATTGTAATGTTTATGCTTAGTAATTATGAAGCTAACCAAATACTCTTTTCACTGTTTAGTAAACATAAATTTTTACTTACGTTAGAACCATTGCTTTTTGGAATCTAATAAATATCTTAAATTACATTTTTTTGCGAAAAAGTAGTACAGGTCCGTCTGGCACGACCGCTCAGCGATCACTGTCACATTTCGAAAGAGTGACGGAGAAAGACATTGGAGGCCGTAAGTCGATATCTTTATACGATTGAATTTTACGATGTTTATGTATTATAAAAATATTGCCTCAAATTATTGAAATTCGGAAGCTGTCAAATTATTATTTTAATCATGACTGATTTTGTTCCTTGTTTTGTTTCATAGTGTCACGTAGTAAATAAACAAGTAAAGTTGAAATAAACTTTCAAATTGGAGGTTACTTTGGGAAAGAATTGTATCGAGCGAAGTGTTACGAATCGAATATCGAAAGCTGTGCTATTGAAGATAATATAATCAAGAATGATATATATTTTTCACAGATCTAGAAACATCATCGTTTCGTAGAAAAATAGAATAATTCTTGGGGTATTTTCGCATATCTGGCTCTATGAGCGGCCTTAAGCCATGTGCACGCAGAATCGGGTCCACTATAACTCTAGGACATTGTTAAAATTATTTATGTTACACATACTTAGTTTGAGTGTATTCTAATTTATATTAAAATATTAAATCACACTTTGTGTTTTACTAAACATAAGTGGCTGTGGGCGGGGCACATTGCATGTATAACCGATGGCCGTTGGGGCGTAGAGGTTCTCTGCAACAAGGTGGACTGATGACCTGGTAAAGGTCGCGGGAGTCCGCTGGATGCGGGTGGCGCAGGACCGGTCATTGTAGCACTCTTTGGGCGAGGCCTATGTCCAGCAGTGAACATCTTTCGGCTCATATGATGATGATGATGATTATGGAGTGTGAAATCAAGCCTTAAGGTGTGAAATGGGGGGGGGGGGACGTTTATATGGAGGTTAAAAAAATATTTTACTAAATTATTATTCATTTTTAAATACCTATCCAACAATATAATACACGTTAGGGTTGAAATAAAAAAAAAAACACTCCCCACTTTACGTATAGGGGAGGTACCCTAATAAAACATTTTTCACCTCACCGGCTCGAAAAGGCTTGCTTTTTCGCTCAAAATCTGCGCCCAAAAGTCCATTTTATCCGCTAGCGTGGAAAGAGTTTTTGAATTTGGAACGTGACGGTCAATCGCGAGACCCAACTTTTTTCTACCGGGTGGAAAGGCACGACGATCCTTCCCGCAAAGGGGGGTTAGTTTAAGTGATGGAAAATCGATTCGTAATGTTTAGATTTTTTTTTACGATCAATTATTAAAAATAATAAAATTAATTAATGTTCTGTGACAACCCTACTATTATTATACGTACTAATTATCGTTTATACGTATTGATAAAGGTCACTGACTCTTGTGTAATTGTTAAAATGTTACTGACCCTAATGAGGGTGGTCACTTGCAGTATTTTGCATTAAAAGTTAACTGCCTATAACTTCAAAACGGTTATGAATATGAGCCTAGTTTCTTTAGAGGAAATACTGTACTCAGCCTAAACAATCCCCCTTTTGCGGAAGGGATCGTCGTGCCTTTCCACTCGGTATACAGAATAAGAGGTGCGTTCTGAAACTGATGGTGTTATGCCAATAATAAATTGTTATTATTTTGATAAAATAAAATAAATAATACTTAATTATTGTCTCTTAATTAAGTAGGTACATAAGAAATATTAATATTTAGACTGACTTATAAGGATAAAATAGAAATAAATAATTTTAAAATGCGTTTTATTTTTCTAAAAATTTCGCTTCGTCCTGGAACGCACCGTTTGAAAAGTTAATTTAAGAAAAAACTCATATACATTAATTTAGTTTTGTTCTATAGCCACAGACAGTAAAACCAAAATAATGGTGGTTATTTATAGATTTTAGTGCAGAAGATATATACATATATGAATTTTGATGCCTGCTAAGTTAGCGGAAAAAGTGAAATAAGCGTATTTGAGCCTTAGTTTAAACCGTGAGTACCCAACAATACTATGACTTTTTAGTGTAGGTAAGCGTGAGGTTATTTAAAGATGCAAAAATATTTATGTTACATTTAATAATTATAAAATGCTAGATCTTGATGAGATGTAAACAAACCTTTATTGAAAATGAGTATAAGGTCCAAATTACTTCCATTACATTTACTTACCTACAATTTTCCTCGCGGTGGTGAGTTGAAAAATTGTGTTTCGCTCTGCAGCAAAATTGTTTGGCGTCTCGTGCCTTGAAAGCCTCGCTATACTCAGGATTGTACTTTTGAACCATGAGCGAAGCGAATTAATAATTTTACAATCCCTCGCTAGCTCGGCTTTCAATACTAAGCACTTGCGCCAAACAACAACTTTGCAGCCTTGCATAACGAATAACTATTTCACCACTTTGTCGGCGTGTTAAATATTAGTACCAAATTTCAGCTTTCTAGTGCTAACGAATACAAATACAAATTATTTATTCTGCAAATAGGCCACAAGGGCACTTTTACATGTCAAACGGTAATTTACAATAAAAATAATAATCTTACAATAAAAGAATAATAATCTAACACAATAATAATTTAAAATTGATGGTTGATGGATGAACGGTTACTGAGATTATCCGCGGACGGACGGACGGACAGACATGGCGAAACTATAAGGCTTCCTAGTCGACTGCGGAACCCTAAAAACGAGTAATATAAACTCCACTACTTCCAGTCGGACGAAAGCTAGTAACTGATAAAGTCGTTTTCACATATTTTTGATCACTAGACTATATTTGTCCGTGCACATATTTTGAACTCCACTATAGGCACCACTGTAACTAATCATTATCATACACATTCATAGATTCACATGAATTGACAACTTCATTCACAAAAGGGGTAGGCAGAGCATATACACGTATGTTCCAGCGCCACTTTTAGCATAAATGTCAAAAGATCGACAAAGTGTGATAACGCAGTGATAGGTTGCTAGCCCATCGCCCATAACACACATGGACCCTGTTCCCTTAGTACGGCTCTTACGACCAACACATTAATAAAGGGGGTTCATTTCTTATCTATAAAATTATTAGCATTATGCCTGCGACTCCGTCCGCGTGGAACTCGTTTATATCGCAGCTCCATAAAAACTTTTACCCCCCATTTCACCCCCTTAGGGGATGATCTCGGGGCTAAAAACTATCCTATGTCACTCTCCATCCCTTCAACGATTCCGGTTCGTTGCAGCCAAATATCATAATAACGTGTTTCTAGTATATCAGAATGTCAAAACAGATTTTTCTCATAATGTCTAAAGCTCGAAATGACTTAGGCCTACTTCTTTATCATTTAGACTCTATCGCGTTTTGATAAATTTTCAATTCTACCATTTCTCAATATGTTTATAACTTGACTTGATCATGTTTTGATAAATTTTCAATTAGGTATACCAATTCCCAAAATGTCTAAAACTTGACTTGATCATGTTTAGATAAATTTTAAATTCTACCAATTCCCAAAATGTCTAAAACTCTAACTAGATACAGAACGTCACATTGTCAAAATATCAAAAATTATGTTGAAGTTTACAGTTTTTAAGGAATGAGTAATTAAATTAATCGTCAACGGCATCCCAATTTTAACGCTAAAAATACTGTGTGGTTAAAATTTTAGGTACTATGAGACTGTCATTTTGAACTTTGGGCCTGTCAACAAAAGCAATTATTGAATTTTGGTAGTTATGAAACTGATACATTTTGGATATCGGATGTGATGTGTAAATGTTATTTTAACATTTTGTTGTATTGAAAATAAGTCAATTTGGGAATTTAGACATTTTGGAACTAAGACAATTTGAGATTTAGTAAAATATGTAAAAGGCCATTATGGTTTTTGATTGTAACGAACCGGAATCCCTTTAACGATCTCCACTTCAAAAATCACGTCAATTCATCGCTCCGTTTTGCCGTGATAGACGGACAAACAAACAAACACCAATACACTTTCCCATTTATAATATTAGTATGAATACCTACCAGTAACTACAATAAATACCTACCCACTCGTAGATCAAACAAATAACCTACTATTCAAGCTATCACCACAATTTCACATCAACAGACATAAATCAAAACACCCGGCCAGAAAACCACGGGAAACGGAATAAAAACAGAAAAGTAAATTCTTGTCGAGTTTTATTCAGAGCGCCGGCTATTGTAAAAGTTGACAACATTTGTGTCGCAGTGTCGAACTCATCAAACTTGGACTGTCGGAAGTTTGAACGTCGAAATATTGTAAAATTTTTGCGCGGGAAACGGCGTTGCGAGTTCGACACGAGTTTGCCATTTTGTACTGTCCATGGAACACTGGAGACAGTTACCTAGTAAAATGTGATACTTATATGTGATAAAAACTACAAACTAAACTCACTGTGTGTGTGGGTTGCACCAAAACTTCGTAATCGTAAGCGGTGTTCGTTAAAAAATGAATGCATACTAAAGTTGGACAAGTTGGTGGTGGAATGCGCTGCCAAAGAAAAAAATGCGAGGTGTCCCCACGCCACGTTTTTGGACATTGTATGACATCAGTTCGTTCCTCAGAAGAAGTGAAGCGGAGAGTGTTAGACTCACTCGGTTTAAAGACTAACCACTCCAAGAAGAAAATCATGACAGTGGACCAGCCGCTTCAAGATGCCGATGCAACCCTACTATACATAAGTGTACGAAGGTAACAAATGACCGCAACTCCTTGAAGGAGGAGAAGGAGGAGGAGTGATGAGCTGAGCTTGAGCTTGACAGAGCTGAAATGGCTAAAAGCGCTATGGCAAATCTTGACAAAGGTGAAGCAGTATTCATCGGAGAACTGCGATTGTTGTGGGCATCTTTTTGTACGGCGCGGAAACTTGGTGCGTTAAGAACCGTGAACACAGCCAAATCAATGCTCTTGAGATGTAGTGCCTCAGAGACTATTGGAGATTTCATGGACAGCCATGAGAATTAATATCTCAAGCTTAGGAACCAGACGGTGATGCCGAGTTCCTCTAAGCTCTCGGACATCTGCCAGGAAAGGATGCTTTATTCCTTCGGATATGTCATGCGTTCATCTAGCCATGACCGAGAGAAATAAATAATGCTTAAGTATACAGTGTGTGGCCCGTAACAGGGGCAAATATTCGAAAGGACGCTTCCTTAGAGCATCTGTAGTAACCCCTTGTGTCCAATTTTTTTATTTTTTTTAGTTCCGAGTAATGTTGATCTAAAGTAAAGTTATGACCTTCAAGTAATGTATCTTGGCACCACGAAATCATAGCACAGCAGTCAATGCAGATTTTGAGGTAACATCATGTACTGAGTCATAATAGTTTTTTTATACTCGTCGACCTTAATGTTTGAATTAAGACTTCGTACACCAAACTTAAATCACATACTTTTTACTATGGAGCTACCAACTCAACATTTCATAACTGTTGAGAGAACTGTAATGAAATTGACCAATCACGTGGCGCCTTTACTGAACTATAATGGATTTGACCAATAGGACGCCGTCATGAGAAAGTCAAAAGGTAAATAGACATCAACGCACAAAAATGAAAAAGTCGTTGGTTGCACTTCGTTTTCAATAGATACCAAGTTTGTTTAATTAGTTCAGTTGACTCGTAGAAAAAGTATTGTTCACAATAGTGTCATAATCAAGCTTTTTAATCTCGTACCTTACTTAGGCCACTCAGCAAGCTTCGTGGCCTAAACACGGTACTCGTCTAAAAAGCTCTCTATTATAACACGATTGTGAAAAATACTATTTTATACTCGTCGACCTTAATGTTTGAATTAAGACTTCGTACACCAAACTTAAATCACGTACTTTTTACTATGGAGGTCCCAACTCAACATTTCATAACTGTTGACACAACTAAAATGAAATTGACCTATCACGTGGCGCCTTTACTGAACGATAATGGATTTGACTAATAGGACGCCGTCATGAGAAAGTCAAAAGGTAAATAGACATGAACGCACAAAAATGAAAAAGTCGTTGGTTGCACTTCGTTTTCAATAGATACCAAGTTTGTTTAATTAGTTCAGTTGACACGTAGAAAAAGTATTGTTCACAATAGTGTCATAATCAAGCTTTTTAATCTCGTACCTTACTTAGGCCACTCAGCAAGCTTCGTGGCCTAAACACGGTACTCGACTAAAAAGCGCTCTATTATAACACGATTGTGAAAAATACTATTGCATTTTTGTTTTTAAAAGATATTTTTGTGATTTTTAATATTTTTTTATCTTTTTAGTAGTTTTTAAATAAAAAAAACTACCTGTGTCACCCCAGAAGGGTAAAAATTACACGTGAACTTACCATAAAGAAAAGGAAAGACAAAAAAAGTTTTGTATTTTCAATTAAAATTACCTGGAAATAAGTGCTCACACGCCCAATAGCGTTTAATTTATTGCCCCCGTTGTAGGCCACACCCTGTATAAATAATAGCATGCGGTCACGATCCTCGGTAATGAGGGATCTACTAAAAAGAAGAGAAAATGACGTCGGTGGCAGGTGGGGTCCAACAGTGACGAACTTGAATTCAAGCCAATGGCGGCGAATGTGTTAACGTTGATCGGTATTGTAAGCGTAGGTAAGTAGGTGCAACTCGACCAAATACTTATTTGGAACTTTTGGAAGGAAGTTGGCCCCATTGACCCTGGTTGTTGTGTATGACACGACAAAAGTTGCTAAACCGAGTTAGAGTTCATTCGAGGCTAAGGCGGATGACACACTGCGCCGCATCTCCGGACGGCGGAGGTGCAGAGTTGCATACAAATTTCGTCGGACGGAATTTACATACAAACTGACATATTTGTACAACGAGCTGCGCACCTCCGTCAGGAGATGCGGCGCATCCGCCTAAGAAACGCTACGTGTGCCACGGCGTAGCACATAGTATCATCCTCCTAGCGCGATATCCCCGGTTGTCGGTAAAGGAGCGTGGGATCCGCTTTGACACCTAATCCCAAGATTTGGCATCGGCACTAGTTTGACTTCTATATGTCCTTCCAACCCAGAGGGAAAACTAAACCTTATTGGGATTAGACTGGTTTCCTCACGATGTTTTCCTTCACCGAATAATAATAATATTCCGTACTAGGTATTCCGAAAAACTCATTGGTACCAGCCAGGATTCGAACCCACGACCACCGCTTGACAGCCGCATGGGCATGCATGAACCAGTAGTACGGTAGACCGTAGCTCCTCACGGCGTAGCACATATTAGCTTCGTCGTCTTTTCCCTTTTGTAGAGGAAATCGTTCGTAGAGTCATTGGTCTTGATTGGGTTAGAGGCTTAGAGCGTTCGGGCGGCTTTAGAATGTCTTAAGGTGGTTCGACGACCATACAAAACATCTTTTGTTTGACATTTATTTGCAGGCAAACGGCGTGATGTTTTAAGTTATGTTTTTTCTTAATTAGTTTGTCACGTGATAGGTACTTTGGGAAAACGATTATTCTCAAATTATTCTAGTTTATTCAAAGAAATGGGGACTTTCGCGCAAATGGACAACCAATTTCTGTAAGTTTTTTACATAAGTTTCTTAAAATATTACACCGTTAGCCTGCGAATGTCAAAAGACGTTTTGTATGGGTGTCGAACCACCTTAAAGGCAGCACCGGTGATTGTATCACAGCAGATTCGTTGCTTCAAATAAGTTTAAAAATAAACAAGGTAAACTCAAAGGACGTTACAGGTAACACCCATCGTCGCGAGGTAATCGCATTACGTTCGAGTTGGCGAGAGTTACAAACTTCTGCCACTACGGGCTTAAGTTGTGGTTTATTGGCTGTTCCTATAATGCCTTTGTCGTTGTGAACTGAAAAAATAAACGTATAGGTTGTCGTTATTGTCATGTTTAAAGCTTGAAACCAATTATCGGACGCGGCTGACGTCCGCGACTGATCAATGTTCACAGTCGATCGGGGTCCAGCGCGCCAGATGTCTGTCGGACGTCCGAACGCTCAAGGTTACGTCATTATCGTCTCAAAATTATTTCATCAGAGGTAAAACATACCGCAGAACTTTTAATCAAAAAAGATCCAGTACTGGTTACCTATTGGCTTACATCTTCATCAAAAGTAGACTCTGATAGGTACTCGTACCTTTTAATAGTATGTGCTGTCTCCGACAATGACGAAAAAAACGCCTTAAAAACGCTGAATATTCGCCCGCTTACGTCCGATAGTTTTCACAATTCAGTGTATGTTTATTATCTAGATACCGGCTGTGAGCCGCGTCCGTCAGCCGCGTCCGATAATTTGTTTCAAGCTTAAGCCTCTCACAGACTGCGCTGGCGGTCAATAGTAAATTTGACATCTGCTTTCAACTAAGGTCACATTCACACTCTTGTCCAAAAATACTAGGCGTAAATAGTCACTTTCGTACGCAAAGACTGGACGTTTTTTTAAGATAAGTTTTATGCCAATTTATCTGATTAAATCTTACCTGAGAGAAGAAAGGTAAGTCGAGCCGGGTAAATCGCACCTGGAAACCGACTTCCCAAGTAAACCGAGTATTACTGAGAAACGAGAAGACTTCTTAAAACAACGCAAAGGAATCCTAGAAGCTAGCTCTTCCACGATATTAGCTAAACCCAATAACTGAAGTTGGAGTAATCGCGCTGCAGCCGCAGGCTATCACGTTCCAACTTGATAAACGTAAATACTGACCTAGTATAACCAGTAGGATAACTCCTAATATAATTCCATACAATTTTCGTTCGGACTAGATGTCTAATCTATCGATGTCAGGAACTTGAAATTGTGATATTTAGATAATATATGACCCTCTTCTCCCGCAGTTTGAATAAATACACGCAAAAACCAGTAATATTCAAACAATAGCCATTTGAAATTCATAAAATTTTACTCCGAGCCTTGTATGTGTGCGTGAGTTAGACACTGTCCGTGTAAATGACATGGCCGCGTCACAATGACAGCACGTTGCCTAAAACCTTCACTAGATGTCTTTAATATCAAACAAGATTAGTTAGATAGCGGAGTGAATAGTAGTAATTATAATCACCAGACGGTGACACCATCGTACAAACACTTTTAGTTTGTGGTGAAAGAGATAGCATTATTTTTATCTTGCTACGCTGCTCATTTTGGTAATGACGTAAGAGCAATGTCATTTGTTTTTGATAGACTGAATTTCAAGCAACAATGAATGAATTTCAATGCTTTGCTCTTTAGCCGTGATAGACCTACTTAAAGTCCACGGAACGATAACTATGCATAGGTACATTTTGCGTCTTATTAGAAAGAAGTAAGATCCAATATTGAAACGTAATCTGTGCTACCGAACGTATACATATATAGGTTTTGATCAAATGACATACATACATACATACATACATTCACGCCTTTATTCCTAAAAGGGGTAGGCAGAACACCTGAAACGTATGTTCCAGCGCCACTTTTAGCATTAATGTTGGTAAAAATGTGATATTGCAGTGATAGGTTGCTAGCCCATCGCCCACATCACACTTCAACATTGGTCCTTTAGTCGACTTTTACGACACCCACGGGAAGAAAGGGGTGTTGTTGATCAAATGAACCGTTTGAATTTCCAACTTGCAGATTATAAGCAAGTTTCGATTGAGTGAATGTTACGTAATGTAGCATTAAATATAACAGACAATTATTAGGAGTGTAAGTACCTGATAAATTTAAACATTCGCTTTAGTCGACTGCACATCGATTGACAGTAAATTACCTACTGCAACCTATTTAGGAATCGACTGTTCAACTAGAATATTAGATTACCCCCAAAATGTAAATTAACTAAGTCACAATTTTTCTTCTTTACGAGTACAAGTGAATTATACACTCGTAGGCATTCTTCGGTGCAGGGACTGATGCCAGTTACGACCGGTGGTTAGGCAAAGTGGTTAGGGGACAGCATAACAGTGCCGCAACCAGTTAGAAATGTCCATTACCGGTATTTTTTAAAGCCTTGTGATATCTTTTTAATACCGGTTTCAAACCGGTATTATTTCGATACTTACTTAGATATTTTTTTGTTCTTAAGCGGGTCGACCTTGCCCTCCACGCCGAAGCCGAAATATCGGTTACCTTTGTAACTTTTATGAAACCGTATTTACGGTACCGAAAAAAATGACTAAATGACATTAGAAATGACGAAAAAAATAAGCTATGTCCCGGAGAAACCCGATATATTTAATTAATTATGCTATTATTAACATACTAGGTACAGATAGGGAATGCAAACCACCATCATGGAATCCCGAAATCCCGGAATCTCCTACCGATTTTTCCAATATTCTTATACCAGAATTTAAAAGGACCAATGTCGAAATAAGTGTATTATTATTATTTTTATCCTGCTAGTATTGTAAATGCGAAAGTTTAGATGTTTATATGTATAAATATTTGAATGTTTAGATGTTTGGATGTTCGTAACTCAATCACGCTTAAACTGCGCAACCTTATTGCCTGCCTAACCTCTTAAAGCCCATGGGCCTATTCATGGGACTTATTCTGTCGAAGGCATTTAAATTATATTCAACTGGAATAGAGCTGAATTTGTTTTGTTTCGGGCACTTTTCAAAACAAACGAAAGTCAACTCTATTTCCAACACAATGCGATTCCAATTCCAGTGCCAATTTGTAATATATGCTGAGCCTTAGGAGGAGCCTAGATTAAAATACAGGACATTTTTTTTATCCCAGGTTCATGCAGACAAAACCGTGAGTGGAATCTAGTTTTTAATAAAAAAAAATTTTACATGCATTTGTAAAAAAAAGGAACGCATAATCTAATGTAGTTAAATTTATTTGTTAGTTGTTATTGTCTGTCCTACGTAATTTTTCTACTGAAGAATAATCGCTTTTCCACTCTATTGTTGCTGGTGGTAGGAGCACTATTTGAACTGTTAGAAGGTAAAATAGGCTTCCGCTAGAATGGGTAACTTCTATGAATGAACGTAGAACACCGTAAATGGGGAATGAAGGAAAAAAATGTTTTTTTTTTTTCTGCTAAGTTTTTTCTTTTTTCTCAAAAAAACGTAGTTTTTAGGGTTGTTAACTGATTACACAAACGTTACCTGAAATAAAACTTGATTACTAAACCTTTGGTTGTAAACATGAATGTTAAAAAAATATTATGCATCTAAAAAAATATACTGTTACTACTATCGGTTCAGGGAGGGCACTAATTCTATTGTATAGACAGTTTCCAAATTTACAATGACTCCCTGAACAGATAAAAGCAGTGGTCGAAAACAGCCCCATAGGTATTTTTAAGTAAATAGGTTGGTTTTGCTGTGAGTGTTTAATTTTATATTAGGTAATATACCACTAGTAATGTTTGGACAAAAAAATAAGGTGTAAAACTTCCAATAATGTAAATCCAAAACACAAAAACACAAATGTATTGTTTACACTTTTAATTTCAGACTTATTTTACAAGAAAAAGTGAACTTTATAGTGCTTTATTTTAGCATTAGAAAGAAGGATAAAGCACAAAGCACGAGGTCTTTTATATAAGACACTTTATGCCACACAGCTGTGTTGTTCCACATACAAGTGTTTTTTTTATTTATATCTAAATAGTACTTACAACAATCAATATATTTATTTTGAATGTTTTTATTATTTAACTCTATAATTTTAAATTTCGTTATTCAGTTCTCGAAAAGTTGCTTAAATAAAAAACCTAAAGAAGAAGAGGTTTGAAACGATCGCTTCGTATTTTTCGCTATCGAAATTGTCAAAATTGAAAATCGTATCACGTTCTTTTTCTTGTTTTCTTGCTAATCAACAAATTATTGAATTCAGATCACGAGATTATTAAACGAGTATCTATTTGTTAATTAATATTAAGATTTTATTTTTCGCTGTGTGTGGTGGTGTGCGGACTGGATGCTACCAGATGGAGTGGATCGGACTGGATCGATGGAGCTACCAGAGGCAGGCCTAAGTGGCTTGCAAAAAAAACCGACTCGTTCTCTCCCGAACGTTTTGCCTTCAACAAAAGCAAAGAGGCAGAAACAAAGTCCATTAACAACAAATGAGAAACGTTGGTGTTCAACATTTACAAGTTGGTGTGTGAACTTTGCAGCAATAATGAATTTCCGTGTAACAAACCGTGTCTGTTCAATATTTATCCCAAGCAGAAAAGGTTGACGACAACTTCATCTTTGTTTAGCGCATTTCTAATCCTAAAAAAATGCACTATAATTTGCAACCAAATCTTGATAGGTATTATTATCGAAGCCCCGGTAATCCCGGTATTGAGGTCCAATATCAAAATTCAATGCTACCAGCATTGAGGATCATCTGATATTAAAGGTATATATCTATTTCGTTTTTGACGATTATAATAATGACTTCGTGTAAATTGGCATAGTAAATAATATATCAGTTTATATTACGTTCCACTGCTGGGCACAGACCTCCTCTCATGGACGAGAATTAAATGAAAAAAATAACGGTATCATAATTATACCGGTTTGGAAAAGGAATAATAAAAGTTTCAGTAAAATTAAAAATAAATACCGGTAACCGATATGTATTTCTACACGGTTCCGGATCCGGTACCGTTACGTTGGCGGCGCGGCTAACCTTTACAATATAACGCTATTGTAATGGAATACCGATTCCATACCGGTATAACGTAACCGAAATCAGTCCATGCTTGTAAGTCAGCCTTTGAAAACAAAAGTGTTCGCCAATTGTTAAAAACTGAATCGATAACAATATCCATATACTTAATTGAACGAGCGAGCGAGACGAACGAAGATTTTCATTTCAGCTAGGCAATTATTCCAGATTTCCAGATTCGCGTTTAAAAGATCTTTACTTTACGCAAGTTGTTTGCTAGCAGAGCCGTAAATTTTTAGTGTTTCTGTTCTCGATCTTCGTCTGTTTTTATATATACATATATATTGTATGAAGGTATTTATATGTATTTTATTTATTTGTCTATTGTCGTTATTTATTATGTATGTATAACCACTGTGTGTTTATATCTGTAGTTGCACCGACCAAAATTTGTCTGCTTTGCCCAATTGTTGACTGGTAAATGCTTACGGCTTTAAGTCCGCCTTTTGTACGATAAGTTGTTCTTTTGTTCAAATCAAAGATTAAATAAATAAATATTCTTTCGTATGTCCGGCTGTCTAGACTTCTCCTCTATATGTCGTAGGTAGCTATATTTCTCAACCGATTCTCGGGAAATTTTGTGAGCTGTATTGAAGATAATACAGAGTGACATTCAATCCGAAACTATAAGGGACACGGAAATTTGCTCTAAGGAGTCACCCAGACCGATTTTAGAAAGAATAAAAACTGCATTTAACTTAGTACGCAGTCAAATCTGTCTAAAAATCCGAGTTCGTTTTTTGCGTATAATATGGCATAGTAAGTATACCTAAGTATACTTACTATGCCTAAGCACGGCTATGTCCCCCCAGTAAGCATCACCAGTGAAAGATTTTTTATAATCGGATAAGTGGTTTCGGAGGTTATACCGTACATACAAACATACAAATAAATAACACTTTACAATAATCGTTCCGGTAGCATAGTGGTTCAGGCATGCGACTGTCAAACGGCGGTCGTGGGTTCGATAGATAAGTTTCATCTCATATTTACCTAAACAAGACATTCAATAATTTTTTAAGCAAATGCCCATAACCCAACCATTGAAGATTAGTAATGAATGAGTGAAAGCATCATAAACGTATAGAAACGTAAACGCGTGAAAAAGTTGAATTCGAATTTTGAATTTTGACGTTCATCGAAAACAGTACCATATTGTCAAATGATATATTTCTCTCTTTCTGATGCGGTCTAGGTCCAGATTCGAGAGACTGGCCACTAAGAGTTTTGATAATATATACAAACTCGCCAATTATTCACAAAGCTTACTAAATTCGTCCGTCCGGTAACGCAAAATTGTTACCAACTTTGAGGTCATTATTTTAGACGCGAGTCACGGGCGAATACAAAACATTTTGTGAATAATACGTAGCCTCTCTGATTGTAATTATGTAGTACCGCATCTGCGGGTGAATATGGATATAACAAATCAAAGTACCAATATACTTCCTAAGTATAGATACCTTATTCCTTATAATGTTAGATTTTTGTAAGGAAAAATACCTCTTTTATCTTCCTTTATAAATATTGTAGGTACTTACTAGTGTTATTTCGATTATTTAATGTGTTTCAAATGGAACAATGTAAAAATTTTTGTTTATCAAAATAGTTTTCATGACGCGAATGACTTGAAGATTTACGCACGATTTGTCTAATATCATGTGGAATAGGGTATAGAATAGATAAAGGTAGTACTTTGATTTTTCAACAGTAAACCTACGGATACTCTTGAATCATGATTTTCCAATTAAATGAAGGCGTAACATCTTTTTAAATGAAATACCTATGCATCATAATATTTACGTAGTATGTAACATGACAGAATAGGTCCGCCAAAAATATAGGGGGTTTTCTGGATAATCTAGATACAAATCATGCTTATCAAGAAAACTTAAACAAGTTAAATATGAAAAAAAAATTTTTTGCACATTACAAGTAAATCTAAGTTAGTTTAGACGGTCATATTGGTTTAGAAATCCAAATTGAAAAACAAAAAAGATGTACGTTCATCGGGATTTGAACCCGGTTCAACGATGGCATTACAGACAGATTTAAGCAAAAGTGTTTAACACTGCGCTACCGCATGACATTAGATAACGAGTGAAAAAGTCAGATGCATTCGTCGTACATTCTAGAGTGCCAGACACAAGTACATTTAGTTTCGCTATTTCCTAATAGAGGCGCTCCTGTAGATTTAGTTTTGCGCCCTCTAGTTTGATTTATGCAAAATGTTTGACAATGACAAACTTCGAAGTGACATTTAGCTACGTTAGTCTGCGTAAATTCACGAAAAAGCACTTTTATGCATATTTTCGGACTACATTTTAAAAAGAAACATTGTTTAGTGCAGATTGATTGCGATTCATACGTAGCAAGCTCTTCGGCTTCCGCAGTTTGAAACACATGTTGGTACTCGTCACGGTTTTGCGTAAAACAATGAGCAACCATCGAAATTATATATCGCGACATCTGTTAGCAACAGCTCGACAGGAACCAGTGACGTTGAACCTTAACGCCGGACGGCACCTAGTAGTGCCGGACACTCGTACTATCTCTATCACCAATAACGCGCAACTTTTACTTGTCCTTGAAATGCTCGCGTTATTGGTTATCGAGATAGTACGAGTGTCCGGCACTAGATGCTGTCCGGCGTACTCCCCACGCTGGCCCTATGTGGGTTGGGGACTTCACGTACCCCTTTGAATTTATTCGCAGGTCTCCTCACGATGTTTTTCCTAAACCGAAAAGCTAACGGTAAATATCAAATGATATTCCGTACAGTACCGAAAAACTTATTGGTGCGAGCCGGGATTCGAACCCATGACCGCCGTTTGGCAGCCACATGCCTTAACCACTAGGCTACCGTAGCTTTTTTAGCTACATAGGATAACTCCTAATAAATATGTACGTAGTTATTTATTTATTTACATAAAATAAATAAATCAATAACTCCTAATAAAGTAAATAAATAAAGTAGGCTTAATGTCCTGAGAACAGCAAACACGAAGTCAAATTCACGAGAAGACACTGAAATACAAGCTCATGATTATTATAGCAGTTTCATGGTTGTTTTTAATTAGCAATTTGTCATTAGGAATGTGGTTTTATCTGGCGTTCATTACGCCTTATTTCGACAGAGTTCATAGTAAAATATGTTAGATGATATATACCTAAACAGCTAGCTTGACCAGCTGAGTCTATTTAATCATTTATTGCTTAGTTTGGGACTAGGTCGATTTGTGAAAGATTGTCCCCTAATATGTATTTAAATATTACTTGCAATAAAACCATTTCAAATATCGACCTCGCATCAACGTCATAAGGTTTGAGTAGGTAATAAAAAAAATTAGTGAATATCCTCCTCATAAATAATAAAGGGCACTCAAGCTTCATCATCACATCACGCTAACCAGCCTACAATCGCTTAGATACTGCTAAGCCTAGCTCTCCGAGAACGCCACCCATCTCGTTCCTGGGGCCGTAGACAAGGTTACAATCGACAAGCGCTAACGCCAATAGAAAACGAATAAAATGTATGGGAATGACAGATGTCAACGAAAAGTGTTTCGATGGCATCTGTCATTCCCATACATTTTATTCGTTTTCTATTGGCGTTAGCGCTTGTCGATAGTAACCTTGTCTACGGCCCCTGAAGTAGCCTTAAACGAGTAACCTAATGTAGATTGTAGGTACTAGCGGGTTGGAGAAGTTCACTACTGATTATCGTTGTACTGTGGCGCTGGGTTAGGTCTTGGGGCGATCACGTGGTTCCTTGCATTACCCAGTATGCTCGTCGACGATAGAATGTCTTCATTATGAAGAAGTTTTAATCAAGGAGTTACATCCACTTTTAATCTATACTATACTGGATCCTACAAATACCAATGTGTTAACACCGGGACATTTTTTGGTCGGCGAACCATTGATCAATTACCCGATCAAGAATATTTGGATAGGCGTATAATTCTCTAAGTAGATGGTAACTAACACTAAGAATGGTGCAAGAGTTTTGGAAGAGATGGTCACAGGAATATTTAAATAAATTCTTGCAACCTTATAAATGGACAGATCAAAATCTCAACCATCAATTGGCGATATTGTGTTGGTAAAAGAAGATGATTTTCCGCCTAGTCGTTGGTTGCTCGGTAAAGTGCTAAAGAAACACCCTGGCAAAGACGGAATTACTCGGGTAGTCACTTTAAAAATTAGGAATAATTGTATAAAAAGACCTACCAACAGTAATGTGTACTACCTGTAACTGATTAGCTATTTATTTATTTTATTGTTTTTAGGGTTCCGTACCAAAAATGGTAAAAAAGGAACCCTTATGGTGCGACTCCGTCCGTCTGTCTGTCTGTCTGTATGTCTGTCTGTAACAAAGTGAAATATCTCACGAACTACTTAAGCTATCAATTTGAAATTTGGAATGATTATAAATGAGAGTTATCCGCGTGCATGGAAAATGAAAAATTAAAATATACATTTAAATTTACTATGAAAAATTACGAATTTGAGGAGGGGGCAAAAAAAAAATTCTTCTATTAGGTCAAGTGGGGTATCATTTGAAAGGGCTTGAGTTGCACTTTTCGGAGCAGTTTTTCTTTTTTTTCTACATTGGTAAAATTTTGATTTATGAAGGAAAATGTAAAAAAAAATACCATCCCCCCCCCCCTATCTCCGAAGTTATCAAAGCGAAAGATTTGAAATAATTACTTGTGATTAAGACAAACATAAATATTACTGGAAAAGTATTTTTTTTTCTGTATTTAGCATATTTTTTATTTTATTTACAAAAATCATTTCCTAGTTAAGTTTTCAATTTAATCAACTTTGTAATTATTTTTTCGTTTTGAAATTCCTATAAGACTATAATAGAAATACTCTCTTTCAAATAAAACAAAAATAATAGAGATCGGTTCACGTGATAAACAATAATCGTTAAAAGACTACATACTAAGCCGATTGCCCTTGCACGTTAGTACCAAATGGGGCCGATAGATGGCGCTGACCCCATTCGCACCGTTAAGATTTTTCTAGAATTAATGGGGTTGGGATTGGGACGCGTATATTAATTTTCAATAGCAGGTCAAAAAAAGATCGCGATTCAATTGTCTTGGCGTAAAAGTTACTCGTTGTTTGAAATTGAATTCTATTGTGTTGGGTTAAAATAAGTAATTTAACAAATATTGGGACATTTACTTTCTTCTTCTTCTTCTTCTTAGTCGTTCACTCTTGTCAGAGTGGTCGTGGTTGCGTAGACGAGGTATTCATATTCATATTCATATTCATATCATTTATTGCACTCATGTAAGTATAGGTACATATTAGATCTTAAATAAATTGTACAGATCAACATGAACCCTGTAAGGGCAAGCAATTTAATATATTACATTACAGATTAACATTAAGTTTAAAATTATTGTACATTTTATTTACACAGACATAAATTATCAATTAAATTAATTATTATTTAATTTTTTTCTGAAAGGGTTTCATCCACCCGTACTGCTGCAGAGCCGTTTTCATATGGTTTCACATTTACTTTACCTTGAGTTAATTGTTAGTTTGTACGGAACCCTTGGTGCGCGAGTCAGACTCGCACTTGACCGGTGCGTTTTTATATAATGGTGTGTAGGTAGAGTAACTAAGTATTGAAAATATGTAAGTCGTTGGAGAGTTGAGTTACCTGAAACTTTAGTTGTTTCATTAATATGAAACAACTAAACTTAATAGTTTATTAATACTATGTTATGTTACCTACGTTGTATGCTCACGGTGGGCGGTGTGAAAGTCCGTTATACGTACTTGGTGGACGGTATGTACAACGTGTTGTCACTCATATGAAACCTTATTAGCTAGTTTTACTTTTGTATTCATAATCTAGTTTGCACGTCAAAATTCAAATAGAACTAAGAAAATTATATTTATGTCATACTAGCTTTTGCCCGCGGCTTCGCTCGCGTTAAATTCGGGGTAACACGGTTCGGTTCCCCTTTCCTGATTTAGAACACAGAAGAGAACTCGGAACAGAATATAATTTTTATACGCTAAGTTGTATACGATATTATATGTCTTTCCATTTGGGGATAGAATGTAAAGATTCTGGGGATTGGAAACACGCGAACATTCTAAGTTCACCCCAGCCACCTTTAATGTTTGTCCTTGCGCTTTGTTAATGGTCATAGCGAAAGTAAGCTTAAGAGGAAATTGTAGCCTTTTAAACTGGAACGGGAGATCTGTGGGAATTATTGGGATTCGTGGGATCATTACATTTTCACCATTTCCTACGCCGGTTAAGATAGTGGCGCTAATGATATTGCAGCCAAGTTGTGTGACACGAAGTCTCGTCCCATTACATAATCTCGGGGCATCCGACGGGGGACTGGGACCCCTAGTTTTAATTGAAGCTTGTGTGAGGGTACACCTGGCAGCTCAACCGAATTCAGAAACTCTACGGGATGTGATGTGCTCTGTTCTGTATCCATAACTGAGTCTACTGATAAATACTCTGTTCTCCTCCTGTATCTCCTGGTACTTTACTCAATATGTCTGAATTTATTTTGTTGACAACATCATTTTTTGGTGCTAAAATTGCTTTTTCACATACATATTGATTTTGGTGTATATTGTTTTGTAAATCTGGGTAAACACTTGCAACTAATTCTGAATCAATTAAATGTCAAAAAACTCCCGTCAGTGTCACACAGCCCTCAGCATCAGAGCGGCTACCACGAACTTCGAAAGTCGAAGTTCGTAATATATGCATCCCTGTCACTCGAGTAAGGGAGTGCGATAGAGATGGAAATACCCGAAATTCGACTTTCGAAGTTCGTGGTAGCGCCGCAGTTTCTAACCGACCATCTCCTATTTTCAATAGTGTTTCGGCATGGTTGCCAGCATTTGTGTATCATATAGTTGCACTCTCGTATTTGTAGTCAAACTGAACTTTCTTACGGTGGCCCATAGAGTGGACGACTTGAGACATGCTTAATTTCGTCTGCATCAGGTGTCCCCTTCTGAATGACTGGTAACGTTTGGCGGAAATCATCAGCCAATAAAACCACCATCCCTCCCATAACATCGGTACCGTTGCGCAAATCCTGGACCGTTCGATTTAGTGCTTCTACCGCTTTTTTGTGCGCCATAGTACTTTCAGCCCACACTAAGAGTTTGCACTGACGTAGCATAGCACCCCGTGAGCTATTTTTACTAAAATGACAGACTGTTTTAATTAAATTACCTTATTATTCGTTTGTATCATAGAACCTGGACCAATTTTCCCGAGAGTCTCACACAAATTTCCATCCCCTATTTTAGGGGCTGGGGGAAGATTTCCAAGACAAAATAAGGCAGGTATTTTTCGTTGGTTAACAGAGAGACAGTGTACCAATTTTTAGCTTCCTACCTTGAGGACTGCGAAAAATCCCATATAAAATTTCACCCCCTTTTGTAAAGAGTTAGGGGCAGATTTAAAAAAAAATGCTGCACGATTTTTTTGTTAGTCACCAATAGTCCGCATACCAATTTTTAGCTTTCTACCTTGAAAATTGCGGAAAGCTTCATATAAACTTCCACCCCCCATTTTAGGGAAGTGGGGGGGTTAGAAAAAGATAAAAAGTACCCTATCACATCATCACATCATCAGCCTATATACGTCCCACTGCTGGGAACAGGCCTCCTCCCATGTATGAGAGGGAACGGGCAGTAGTCCCCACGCTGGCCCAGTGCGGATTGGGGACTTCACATTAGAGATGCAACGGATAGTTGTTTGGCCGGATACCGGATATTCGGCCTGATCACCAGCCGAATATCCGGTATCCGGCCGCCGAATATTCGGCCGGCTAAACTATACCTACGATTTTAGTTTGGCGGCGGGCGCGTCGTGCAGGTTTCAACCTGTTACGTATTGTAGGTTCGCGCGGACCGTTTTCTAGGCAAGAAACGAGTTTTATTAGGTCACTGTATGGCTCTGGACCGTGAAAAGACCGCATATTTTACTTTCTATGTGAACAAAAACAAAAGTAACCCCCAATTAATGTGGAAACATCTCAAAAGCACAGCTACCTTAGGCGGCGACGACAAGCACCTGATACCCGAACATCTATGTCAACCGGATAAAATAAATGACTTTTTTTTACAGTTACCTGGTACCTCAGACACCAATAGCAGTACTCAAACTTTTTTCGAAAGCAGGACATTAAAGGATGTCACGTTCCAGATCGATACTTGCACAGAGGAGCAAGTTAATCGCATTATCTCGTCAATAAAGACTAATGCAAGTGGTCACGATGGCATATCGGTTAAAAGGATCCGATTAACGCTCAATGTCACTCTTCCAATAATTACACACATTGTTAACAGCTCAATATTATCAGGGGTCTTTCCGGAAGAGTGGAAATTAGCCAAGGTGAAACCCATACCTAAATCCAACAAGACTGATGAGTATAAAGATCTTCGCCCAATAAGTATCCTCCCTATACTCTCCAAAATTGTTGAGAAAGTAGTCTGTAATCAGCTGACAGGGTACCTGGAAAAATCTGATATACTACCAAGTGTACAATCAGGATTCGGCAGACACGGCACAGAATCAGCTCTAGCAAAAGTTACGAGTGACATAAGTGTGGCCTCAGATCAGGGAATGGGTACTGTACTTGTTTTGCTAGATTTTTCCCGTGCGTTCGACTGCCTTAATACTTCGCTGTTGTTGTCAAAAATGGCTTATTATGGTGTCACTGCATCGTCTAAAAGCTGGTTTCAATCATTTCTTACAGGGCGGCAACAATACGTAGAGATTCAAACACCCCAAGGTGCACTGGCCAAATCCGAAGTCAAACTTGTCAACCGAGGCACACCACAGGGCTCAATTTTAAGTTCCATTTTGTTTATTATGTATACGGCGGATCTGGTCAAAAACTTACAGCACTGCAAAGTTCACCTTTATGCAGATGACACGCAGCTTTATTATACTTTCGCACCCAACGATACCACCCTCGCCATAAGTAGAATAAATGAAGACCTTGAGATAGTAGCGAAGTGGTCAGCAAATAATAACCTGGTGTTGAACCCATTAAAATCTCAATTTATAGTGATGGGTAACAAATGGCAACGAGAAAAAATTATTAGACAAACCCCGACATTATATTTGGGAACCGAAACTATATCACGAGTGGAGAGTGCGAAGAACTTGGGCCTGATACTAGATGGGGAAATGCGGTTCGTAGAGTATATAAATAGTAAGATGCGAAATGCCTATTACAAAATTAAAACTCTCTACTCGATACGGAAATACTTGGCTACTGAAATCAGAGAAATTCTTATGGAATCCCTGGTCCTTTCGCATTTTAATTACGGTGATATAGTTTACGGTCCAAGGCTTCTAGATAAGACCAAAAAGTCAATTCAGCGTGTACAAAACTCCTGTGTACGCTTCTGCTATACCATCCAAAGGCGAGAACATATCACACCACACTTAAACATCAAGGGAACTCTAAATATGAAGAACAGAAGGAGTTTACATCTGGCTTGCGCTATCCGTAAAGTTATAGAATATCAAAAACCGGCGTACCTCTATGATGAATTGAAGTGGGTAAAAGATAACCGTATCAGGCCTGTCAGAAGCACTAGGAATACTGAGCTAATACTTCCTGCACACAAAACCAGACAATTTAGGGGTTGCTTCAAATTTGCCGCTGCGAAGATCTGGAATGATCTGCCTCCACCAATACGAGAGCCTATGCCTTTGGGCAAGTTCAAAAATTTGGTTAAAAGGCACTTACTTGAACTTCAGAGGCAAATTTGACACAACCTTTGAACATACATGTAGTCACTTTTTAGAATAATAAAGCTTAATTACTATATATACTTACGCCACACTTTACATAATTACAATATACGTCACACAAATTGCTACACAATTAAAACATCAAATTACACGTCACATCACGCACACACTTACACACACACACACACACACACACACACACACACACACACACGCACACACACGCACGTACACATTATTATACTTCATATTGAGTACAACCTGTTGCACTGCGCATGTTATTTAGTCTATAATGCACCGAAATGACCACCTGAAAAGGGGCCAAGCTGAAAATCAGCGCTGGACAACAGTTCAGCATATGCTGAGGTTGGTACCCATTGCCAAAACAACGCATTTTTAATGATACTTTAAGATAATATAGATAAATTATAACTGTAAATTTTGGATTATATTGTAATGTAGGTTAAGTGTATAGTTTAAGTTATGGCAATAAAGTTAATTTGAAGTTTGAAGTTTGAACTATTTCGTATGCAGTACACGTGCGCCCGCCTATTTTGCTGAATAGATGAGTTTTTAGTATTACTAACCATTTTTCAAAGTAAAATACCAAACAGAATCACTATTCGGTATCCGGCCGGATAGTGCGCAACTATCCGGTATTCGGCCGGATAGTAAAATAATGGCCGAATAGGCCGGATACCGGATAGCAACCGAATATCCGTTGCATCTCTACTTCACATACACCTTTGAATTTCTTCGCAGATGTATGCAGGTACAAAAGTACCCTATGCCACTCTCCATCCCTTCAACTATCTCCACTTAAAAAATACTTCAAATCGTTGCTCCGTTTTGCCTTGAAAGACGGACAAACAAACAAACAAACACATACACGTCAACATTTATAATATTAGTATGGATGGTTGTTTTTGATTACATTCAAAATTTGAAAATATCATCTATGAGAAACAAATCAATTTGATTTCACCTCAATTGTAGGTACCGACTATTGGTTAGTCGATGTTGATTTTTAAACTGTATCATTTTTTTTATGTCTCTGAGATTAAAAAACACTTAGGCGAGAAACAATTAACAAAACAAACATCATGAATCTGAATCTTAAAGCCTAGAATGGCATGCCTGCATTTGTATCACTCAGGCTTTTGGATCATATTTTTACCTCCGATTTCATCCCTGTGAGGGATGATTTCGAGATAAAAACTATCCTATATTTTAAACCAGGCTATAAAGTATATTCGTGCTAAATTTCATTCAAATCGGTTCAGCTGTTTAAGCGTGATTGAGTAACAAACATCCAAACATCCAAATATACAAACATCTAAACTTTCACATTTATAATGTTATATATATATATATATATATATATATTATATAATATATATATATATATATATATAACAGCGCTCCTTGGGACTTCGGACATTTCTTCCCAAACGCAACATGCGAACGTTAGTCTAAACGACTTACCAACTTTAAAGTCTAGCATTCGAGTTTTGACTCATATTCCCAAGGGTGCCAGATGTTTAGCTGCCGGTAAGCTATGCACGGTTATTGAGGATTGTTTGCTTTCGAACAGTGTTGAAAATTGGTTTACTTTACTCTCTTTCTCTTTTTCAGCCTTGAGGGTACCAGATAAGACTGAAAAGAAATCGTTGACGACTAAAGTTAAAAATAATATCAATGACTCTAATTTGTACTTCGCTATTTTACAGTCCCCAATAAAACAAGCTTCGATATATCGTTCCATCGAAGCCAAAGTACACGACGGAGACTTAAGAGGAGCGGTTCGTTTGCTCCTTTCCGACGCTACTCTCGCTCCTGTGAATGAAACTACACTACATGCTTTGAAAGACAAACACCCCAGCCCATCGAGGTCAATAATCTTACCACCTGAACCGAGTTTAACAAGCCCTTTCCTTTCTGTTACAACTTCGGACGTAGCCAACGCAATTGCGTCTTTCTACAATGGGTCTGCATCCGGTCTAGATGGTCTGCGACCGCAGCATCTCAAAGAGTTGACTTCACCCTCCGCAGGAAATAATGGTCCCCGATTGTTAGAATCACTCACAAAATTATGCAATTTTTTACTGAGAGGTATGCTAAACTTGGAGGTGAGACCGTTCCTATATGGTGCTTCGTTATGTGCCTTATCTAAAAAAGATGGTGGTATTAGACCAATTGCGGTGGGCAGCTTTTTTCGTCGTCTTACGGCTAAGCTCTGTTGCCAATCTGTTAGAGAAGCTATGTCTGACTATCTGCAACCAATTCAAATGGGCTTCGGTACCAGACTTGGTTGTGAGGCGGCAATACATGCCACCCGGTCTTTTGCTTTACATCGCAGATCATCCAATACCATAATCGTTAAAATCGATATCAAAAACGCTTTCAATAGCCTAGAAAGGGACACTATTCTCAACGAAACCTTAGAGCAAACTCCTTCTCTTTACCCTTTCATTTACCAATGTTACGCCTCCTCAAGTAATCTTTTCTTCTCAGGCAGTTTAATACAGTCGCAAGTTGGTGCCCAGCAGGGCGACCCATTAGGGCCCTTGATGTTTTGTCTCGGCATCCAAAAGATTATTTCTGGATTAAAGGCGCCCCTTAACGTGTGGTATCTGGATGATGGCACTATAGGAGGAAGTCCAGAAGTGGTCTTAAACGACTTGAAAACATTGATACCTGCCTTGAAGAAAATTGGTCTTGAAATAAACCCGTCTAAGTGCGAGTTTTATACTTGCAGTTTTTTAGACACCAACTCTCTCGCAGAAATAGAGTCACTTTTACCTGGCATTAGACAAATACACGAACATTCTTTCAATTTACTGGGTGCTCCAATTTTCACCGAGGGTGTTAGTTCGGCCCTTCAAGCCAAAAGACAAGCACTTTCGGCGGCACAGGAACATTTGACACAATTGTCGGGACATGTTTCCCTTATCTTGCTGCGAAACTGCTTTGCTCTGCCTCGCATGGTGTATATGTTACGGACGTCTCCAACTTGGCTTTATGACACGGATTTGAAATCGTTCGATGACACTATTAAATCTTGTTTAGAGTCAATACTCAATGTGAGTTTAGACGACAAACAATGGTGTCAGGCGGCTCTGCCAGTTCGTTACGGTGGCTTGGGCGTGCGTCGGGTCCAGGACATAGGTCTGGTAGCCTTTTTAGCGTCGGCACATGGTTCGTCGGATCTTGTTGCTCGAATATTATCATTTGATGGCAGCAGCATTCGAGTTCCATTCGTAACCGAGGCCCTGGCTAAGTGGGCGACACTATGTCCGTCCAATGATCATCCGGATAGCTTAACGGTCCAAAGAGGATGGGACGATATTCTATGTCAGCAAACGTTTTCTCATTTGTTGAGTGATGCCTCGGGGACTGACCTAGCACGTCTCAAGGCTCTCACAAAGCCCGAATCCGGTGCGTGACTGCATGCCTTGCCTTCCCCTCAACTCGGCACTTTGCTCGACAACGACTCCCTGAGGATAGCAGTTGCTTTAAGGCTGGGGAGCAAGGTATGCGAAGCGCACCGATGCGTTTGTGGGACAATGGTGGAGGAGAATGGCCACCACGGGCTAAGCTGCAAAAGATGTGCGGGTCGGTTCCCTAGACACCATTCTATCAATGAGATCGTGCGTCGGGCTATGGTGTCCGCCAACGTACCGTGCATCCTGGAGCCCCCGGGTCTGTCTCGGACTGACGGAAAAAGACCAGACGGGTTGACGTTGGTTCCCTGGCAGAGAGGGCGGTGCCTCCTATGGGATGCAACTTGTGTTAGCACTTTTGCAGCGTCCCATCTAAAGCACACAATTAAGTCAGCTGATTCGGCGGCCGAAAATGCCGCCAAGCTCAAACACGCAAAGTACTCTGCCTTGGAACCGACTTATGATTTCGTTCCGGTTGCTGTGGAGACAGCTGGGCCCTGGGGCAGTGAGGCTCTCGGGCTGTGCAAGGAGTTAGGCAGACGATTAAGGGACAGGGGCCTTGACCCCCGCTCTGGGTCATGGCTCGTCCAACAGGTCTCCATTGCTGTTCAGCGAGGCAATGCCGCTAGCATTTTGGGGACCTTTGGTTCGGGCTTGACGCAGAGCGGGATGTACTCGTAGTATTACTTTTATTTATTTTTACGTATTTTAATTTTATCATTCTTTACACCATTGTATTCCGACTTGATTTGTAATTCATATTATGATAATGTCCATATTGTTATTTTAAACTCAGTGGTCATATAATACTACTTAATTAAAGAGTAATAATAAGCATTTAGAAATAAATCGATATGAATCAAATAATTGTGAATAGGAAAATAACAATGTATTATTTAATTACTGTTACGATAATACGAAATAAAATCACTTAAAATATATATATATATAGTAGGATTACCGTCAGAAAATAAACATACGTTATTTTACTTGTTTCTTGTACTATACTTATACTAAATTATCTAGCTAAATAAATGAAGGGACGGTCGGTTAAAATCCGCACTAAAATCGTTCCAGCGTGGATGCCACAAACAGACAGACAGATAAATATCTAGAGTAAAACCAATAACACCCCGATTTTCGCGTCGGGGATTAATTCTTCGCAGGGTGCTATTTCCGCTCTGAGCTCTGAGGGACACAAGTGAACCCTAACCTAACCTACTTATAAAAATACAACTTTTACGGTTGTTTGTTTTTTTACTGCGTTTTCTGTCTGTAATCAGTTTGTTGTTTGTTTTTGTAATATTGTAATAAAATTTCGAACGAATCAAATCCATTGTTTTGTTATTCTGCCATTTAAAATTCACATAAGGCCTTGTTTACACATTGATAAGTGATTAGTGCGAGTCCATGCAAAAGCTACTCGCACTGGCAGCAAATGTATGAACTCGCACTTATCACTACACTTTTAGCACAGCTTTATATACTGTACGGTAGTCAAGCGGTGGTCGTTGGGTCGAATCCCGGCTCATACCAATGAGTTTTTCGGAACTTATTGGCTGTTTACACTTTGATTAGTGATAAGTGCACACATTTGCTGCTAGTGCGAGTAGCTTTTGTATGAACTCGCACTAATGACTTAGTAATGTGTAAACAAGCCCTTATGTGCGGAATATTTACCGTTAGCTTTTCGGTGAAGGAAAACATCGTGAGGAAACTGGTCTAATCACAATAAGGTCTAGTTCTAACTCTGGGTTGGAACGACAGAAGGCAGTCACTTTCGTAAAACTAGTGCTTATTTTAGAGCAAATGTCGTGTAGGTAGTTACAGTGTCCAAGAGACAACCGGATGGCTCGAGGTATTTGAGCTCCAGAAGCGTTGTGGAACTGCCCTGTGCAACCCGAACTGAGCCAACTTGGATTCTGGCTGCCTCTCGGACACAGAAACTACGCGTCATTGCAAATCGTAGGGATTAGATGTCAAAGTGGACCCAGTGCTCCTTTAGAGAACAACCGGGAATAACGCTCGGACGATGCACCGCTTTATCTATGTAGTTCTTGCTCAAGTCGATCGACATGATGGAATAATGCCAGAACCACCTATAATCGATAACGGATCTGTGCAAATTTGTCTTTATCCAGTATCCACACATGCATCTAAGTTTACATAGCGAGCAATGTTGTCATAGTTCGATGTAATTCTATAATGCCTGGTAACATCAGTGTTGATATTCTATCCTTGAGCGCTTGATCTATTACAATTCTAGATTGAGATGTCTTGAGGGAATTCCCTTTGCATTTAGTGATAATGAATCCGGGAGTACTGCCTATATAGGCATACATATACATATGTATACTGGCATATCGTATCAGTGCTTCTAATTGATATACTTATTTTTAAAAACTATTCTGTTTCAATTTGATCCCATCAAACAAATCAATGGCTCCTAATGAATGAGCCACAACCATTTAATAAACCAGAATACTCCGTATAAAACTGTTTGAAAGGGCGCCGTATTTTATCAGGGCGACTGATAAATTGCTCCAAATTCAATTTAAAGGGGTAATGTTTGTGTCCCTATTACGACGTCACTCGACGCCTATAAACTCTGTCGGTCCACTGAACAATTGAAATATCGAGCCCTGCTATGCTATTCAAAACTGGATTGACCCCATCTCACCCCTCACATCTAGTATATCTTCACACCACCGGCATCAATATTTTCTGAATAGATATAACTGTATAGATGGTGTACGTGTCTCACCTCTATTGAAGTTGTAGCTATTGGAAAATATGTCTTAGGAATCTAATTTAAGTAATTGGCATCGCCAGCGAGGAAACTTACGCACCCTACCGCGGAGCGCCGACCTGGGGGACTACCTATAGTAGCTATATTGTAGGCAATTTCTAAATAATGTTCAATATGTAGTTTTTAGTTGTAACTTTATTTCTGTAGTGGTTCTGTAAATATGCTTACTAAAGTCATAAAATCATTAATAAAAAGTAATAGGCAGCAAACCACAAATCAAAGTTTATATTAATTTTGCTAGCCATGTGTATGAAATATCAATATCATGTTCTTACCTAGACGATATTTTGTAATATATAACGTGTACAGAAGCTTCCGGTAGGATTATCCTGGATGTCACCTGAAAGGGCGCTTAGGTGAGGAGACAGCTAGGGTGAGGTGATAGCTAAAGGTGAAAACATCTGAAAGGTGGGGCGGGCGCTTAGGTGAGGAGACAGCTAGGGTGAGGTGATAGCTATAAGTGAAAACATCTGAACGGTGGGGCGGGCGCTAAGGTGAGGAGACAGCTAGGGTGAGGTGATAGCTATAGGTGAAAACATGGGACGCGGTCTCGTCATACCTACATCAAAAATACTGATACATTTTAGGAACATACTTCTGGATTCGTAATAACACCGTAAACGGAGGTCTGGTTTTGACTCGCCTGGTAAGGTAATAAGGCGTTGTGAATAACCACCCGGGCATACCTTTCGTGTAAAAATATTGGGGTGTGTACCATGGAGGCTTTAAGTGATTGGGTTTTGCGTAGCTCGCGAGGTGAATGTGGAAGAGAATGCGGGAATATTCTTTTAAAATACCACATGTAGGTATAAAAGGGACTTGACACTAATTTAGGCCGCGATTTCGTCCGAGTATTTACATTTATAGACTTACGGTATTAATGTTACGCCTCCTATACGCAATCTAATAGCTAATACATTATTAGACTTCCCGTATTAAGAATAAAACTCTTAAGACTTCCCCGGGGTCTCAAACTATCTCCATACGGTTCAGCGATTCTACTAATATTATAAATGTAAATGCTTGGATGTTTGGATGTTTAGATGCTTGTTTTGTTACTCAATCACGCTTAAACGGCTCAACCGATATTGATTAAATTTTACACGAACATTCTTTCCTGGATTAAAATATAAGATTTTGTCCTAGTTCCACGCAGACGAAGTCGCAGGCGGAAGCTACTTTATATAGATCTCATTCTATCCATTTGGGCTAGATTTACTAAGATCCATTGGAAGGATATCCATTAATGGAGTCGAGTGAACCTTTTGTGCTTTCAGATCCATAAATAGAGTTGAGCGGATTTCATTGTACACCGAATGTCTAAACCAGTGCGTGATACTTACTGACAACATTAGATAAATTCCGTTAATAGAAACTTTCCAATTACATACCATACATTGTGTCGTGTAGGTAGATACCCTATAGTCTACATTTAATTTCAGAAGCCATAAGGAGTAAGTTTTATCAACCCAGATCCAATTAGGCAAAAAAGTCTTTAAAACATGAAATATTTCTATTATTGAACATATCACCTAAAACTACAATCAAAGGTTTTTTGTCTAATGCAATGAATTAATAATTTCTCTAGAATTAGACCGAATCGAGCAAACTTTGTACGAAATTTTAGTCTCCAATCAAAATATGGTTATGAATACACCATTAACGCCTGTGTGGTTATGCAGGCCCACGGTGTATAGAGAAAATGGCCAGCAGACGATGAAGCCAGGCGGGTGTGTGTTAATAACAATACCTAAGTCCAGGCTTCGGACATCGATTAATCAAACGGTTCACGCAAAATCGACAGCTCCCCCTTCGATGTACGAAAACAATAGAATTTTCGTAACTCCCAAAAAAGGTTGACCCATTTGTTTCCGAACGGGACACTTTTTTCCTGACAAATTGCCTGAAAGTAATTTTGAGCCCAAGACCCGTTATTTTTATGTATTACTCTGGCTTAATGTTCATTCAGTACATCGGTTATAAAGCTTGTAGGGTCTAACAGTTTATTAGACCATACATGTACGTACGTTATATGTTAATGTTGGGTTGTTATGTTGATTGGAACGATATCTTAAGTAAAAGATGTAACCGTCCTGGTTGAGTACCTTTATTGCACTAAAATAACAAAGTAATAAAATGTATTAGGTAAACAGCGTAATGACGCACGCTCGGGTGCATCGTAAGCTTAAATAGTAAAATGTCGAGTGTGCTCGTACATGCTGCCAAATTCAAGAAATAAGAAAAGAAAGTTAATCCCATTAAGGCGTAGTTGCCTTGTCAACGTGTGTTGCGGTTGCGGCATGTACAATCACCTCACTGACGGTGTCAGAGTCGCGCGGTTGTCGAAAATGTCGAAATGACGCATCGCCGTGGTCATTGTTCGGTTTCTGGCGATTCTGCTCCCTGGTGATGGCTCGCGCTGCAGTGTTCCGCATTCTGCGTCTCATGTAGATGCCGGCCCAGATGCGATCGTGCAGATAACAATAAATGATATGAAGCTGTAGTGATGCGTTTCGTGAGATGATGTTATATTTTGCAAGGAATCTTGCTGCATCTTCACAGTGTCTATGCTGGTTTTCAGTTTGCGTAATGCTTCTCGATGATCTTCAGTGACAACACTATAGTTTTTCTCAACGATGACGCGGTTTATCGAAGATTCTTGTATATAAAGATTGTTTTCGCTTATTGTCATCTCACTGTGAAAGTTGTTGTGTGATTGGATGACAACGTTATCTCCTTTTATCATGCATGCATCCCGTATCAAGCGTGATAATTCCTGTTTCGCGTAGTACGAGTGGCGTCACGCCGGCTGGACAAAATGTGCGCATAGCGCATTCCTGGCAGCACGCAAACAACCAGGCGCCTGGCCTGTGTAATCGGACCCAGTTGTCGGCGCACTCCGTTGATATCGTCTTGCAAGCCGACATGTTTTTACTGTTAATTAATTGAGCTTCACATATGTTAATGCTTGATTTTGTATCGTAGATAGGTAGGGCCATACTGTATAGTATATGATGTTCTTTAAACTGCAGGCACGATGTAATATCTTGATGTGTTAGTGGTATCACCGCATCCTTTTTTAGGTTGACTGCCATGTATTCTGCTGTTATCACGATTCTCTGTGTTGTTCGTGATAGTATTTGCGGGATCGGTATAATTCGATTCAGCTCATATTGCTCTGTGTTTACTAGCGGTAATTTAAACTCGAAAATTATAAAGTTGTACGTTATATGTACGTGTACGCGCGACAGTTTGTACATGTCTCTGATGCAATGTTTCGTGTTCGCACATGGCAGAGATAGTTCCCCCGGAAGCTGCCCGGAGATGATGTTTAGTTGTTCTTCGAATTGGTCGGGTTTCAGTAGATGCATGTTGACACGTCCGTCTTTGACGTCAGTTATTAAGTCTTACAGCATTTGTTGTAATCGCCTTAGGTTGCCCATCACGATGTTAGCGGAAAGTGCGGTTGCTGTTATGTATATGTTGTTCGTTACTGCTTCATGATCAGCTCTACTCCGTTGGTCCGATTCTTCAAGATGTCTGTTTATTGCTGTAAATTGTTGGTTCATAACTTCTTCGTGTCTCTTCAAGAGGTTATATTCAGCTTCAATTATTGATGTATGATTTTTTAATAAGCTCAGCAGGTGATTTTCGTTATTATGCACAAGCTGGATGTCCTTGTCGTACTGTTGGGCAAATCTCTCATCTAGCACGCCAAATAGAGAGTTGGCTAAGTATCCCACGCCGTTCACCAAGCCTCGTCTTACTCTCTTCGCATATAATCCGTGATCTGTTGTTAAAATATCGTTATAATGTTTCAGGTCTCTTAATTCATGTTTGAGCTGGGCGGTGACGGTGGAGAATGCTGTTTCATAGCTGCCAAGATTGGTGAGACGGTTAACGTAGTTTTCCACGCTCTTCAATCCTTCCCAGTATGTTGTCATGTTGTAGTATACTATCAATTTCCATTGATCCTGTATTATCTGCATATCGGCTAATTTATCGAAATAAATTAGTTTGTTAGGGTTTAGCTTGATAACGCTTGTTGTTTGTTGTGTTGATGCAGGAACACATGATGCCAGCACAAGAAAAAGCAGGCATGTGTAGCTATTATAGCCCGGTTTTGTCGCCCTTCGGGTGCGTGTTGGTTTTTGTGTTGGTTGTTGGTTGGGCGTTTGTGTTTCCAAGCTTGAATCTTCTTTTTCTTTGTCTGGGGCATCTACTGGTAATGGTGACAGTTTAGTAATTGGTCGTTTCATAATGCTTGTTTTTGTTTTCAGTGTTACGACCCTCACGTGACCATCCTTTCCGGGGTGCGTGTCTATGACCTTTCCTAGAAGCCATCTTGCCGGAGGGATGTGGTCTTCTTTCACCAACACCATGTCACCGACCTTCAGGTTTCTTTTGACTTTGTTCCATTTGCTGCGAGTTTGTAGGGTATGTAGGTATTCAGTCGACCACCGCTTCCAAAAGTCCTTGTGCAACTTTTCTGTTAGTTGCCAGCGCGTGCGAATGTTGCGTGTTTCTTTTTCTGGAGATAGTGGCCCTGCCAGTACTGGACCGCCGACCAGAAAATGTCCAGGACTAAGATATTCTAGATCGTCTACGTCGTTCTTAGCGGCACTCCATAGACTGATTGCTCGCCACCCGTCGACGCCCGTGTGCGTGAACGGTCGCGATGGTGTTACTCGGGGTGCCGGCAGATCTGCCATAACTTGATTGTTGGTTGTTGGCTTGAATCGGTGACACCTGATGCAAGTACGAAGCCGATCCTTCACTGTTCTGACACCTCGTAGTATCCGGAAGTTGTTTCGCAGATGCGCCAGAGTGAGTCTCGGGCCTCCGTGAAGTGTTGTTCTATGGGCTTGTTGTATCAGTAACTCCGTCAGCCTGTCGGCGTGCGGAATGATAGCTGGATGTTTCTGTGCGTATGTTATACACGCATGTTCTAATCGACCACCAACGCGCAGCACGTTATTGTCGTCCAAACTCGGATTTAGTTTTAAAAGTCGACTTTTGTTAGATATGGCTTTATGTTTCTTTAATTGCGCAATTTCCTCGCTAAAATGTTTGTTTTGCACAGTCCGTATTATTGCAGTCTGCGCATTCCTTAGTTCCGACGTTGTTAAGTGCAGCGATTTCAACTTATTTTTTCCGCTTGCGTTGTTGGCAAAACGCGACACCCAGCCGAGCGTTCGAACTACACGTGTCATAGAGCTGTTATTGTTCAGAAGGGTCTCTATAACCGGCGATGTCGATTGTATAGAGCATGTTTGTTTGGTGTGTTTTCGCTCTTCTGTGGGTTCTTGATATACTGGTGTCTCCGTTAGTGTTGTTATGTCGCTGGATAGCGATGGTGGGCCTTCAAACCATAAATGGTGTGTTAAAAGTTGCGATGGTAGTATGCCTCGGCTCGCGCAATCCGCGGGGTTATCTTCCGAGCGCACATGTCTCCAACAGTTGGCGGGCATGATTTGGGTAACCTGAGTGACTCTGTTGGCGACGAATGTCTTCCATCGTGTTATGTCGCCTTGTAGCCATCCCAATGCCACAGTTGAATCGGTCCATCCATACACTTGTACTGTCTGATTGTTTAGCGAATTTAAAGTTTTTCGCATTAATTTTGCAAGTAAGCCCATTCCACAAAGTTCAAGTCTCGGTAGAGTGACGTGTCTGGTTAAAGGCGCCAACTTAGTCTTGGCGGTTATTTGTTTAATTGTTATTTGGCCATGTTTATTGGTACTTTTGCCGTAAATAACGCAGCCGTACCCCTTTTCAGATGCATCGCAGTATCCATGTAATTGTTGTACATCTCCGACCCATCTTGGAATTGTTATGTTGTTAAGCATTGGTAGCTCGGCTCTAAAAGTCCGCCATTCTTCTTGGATTTGATGCGGGAGGGCCTCGTCCCAAGACAGAGGCTGTTTCCATACTTGTTGAAAAATGATCTTGCCCTTCATTGTTAAGTCAGCGATGTTGAACGTAAACTGATCTGAGCAGGGATTCCATAGCACCCCGAGTGTTTTGTTGTTGTTTACGTTCTTAAAGTCGATCAAGTTTTGGCTGATTTGATCTTCCGTTAAATCTTCAAGTAGGCAGGGGTTATTACTAGCCCATTTGCGTAGGTTGAAGCCCCCTGCTCGTAGTAGTTTGATGAGTTGTTGTTGCGATGTTTTGGCTTCTTCAAGGTTATTGTTTCCGCCAAGGAGATCGTCGACATAAAGTTGTTGGTCTAAAATCGTAGCTGCGAGGGGATACTGTGACCCGTCGTCTGCGATCAGCTGTTTGATGGTCCGCATTGCCAAGTAGGCTGCGGCCTTGGTTCCGTATGTCACGGTGCAAAGCAGAAACTCCTGTATTGGTTCGGATGGCGAGTTTCGCCAAACAATTTTTTGTAAATGTTGATCCTCCTCTTTTATAAGGATCTGTCTGTAGAACTTCTCGATGTCCGCCGTGTATACGTGGCGATATGACCTCCATCGAAGAATTATAGCTTGGAGGTCTTGTTGTAAGTTTGGACCGCTCTCCATAAGTTGGTTGAGACTGCTTCCTGACCTTGTGGGGCTGCTAGCGTTAAAAACTGTTCGTAGGCGTGTTGTGGTGGAGTCAGGTTTCATTACTTGATGATGAGGGAGAAAGCAGCTGGGCTCTCGCTGTACGGTACACAACTTCATGTGTCCTAGCTTCATGTATTCGTTTATGAAGCTTTTGTAGCTGTTGCGTAGCTCTTCGTTTTTCGCTAGACGTTTCTCTAATTGAAGTAGCTGCGCTATTGCCTGTGGCTTAGAAGCTCCAAGTTTTTCTTCGAAATTGGGTTGCATTGGAATTTTCACCTCGTAGCGCCCATTTTCTAATCTTTTTGTTGTTGTACTGTATAATGTTTCGCAATATTCCTCAGTTGGAGCCATATTGCTAGTTTGTTCGGTTATTTCCTCGATTTCCCAGAACTGAGCGATGTCTTCAAGGCTGTTGAGCACCGCGTGGCAGTTGAATGTTTTCACGTTTCCCAAGAGCACCCATCCGAGTCTTGTTTGTTGAGCAATTGGGGCATAGGCAGGACCTCTAAGAATGCCATTCATTATTATATCTGCATACACTCCAGCATCCAGTAAGGCGTCTATAGGCCTAGAAATATTGTAGTCCGGGTCTGCTAAGTTGATGTTGCTGAGATGAGACCATTGTTGTTTTTCGAATGAGTAATTTGGCAAATTGTTTATCATGTTGGTCATAACTAGTGCATCTGTAGAGAATTCATGATCCCCGTATAGTGACTGGCATAATAATTGTACAGTTCCGTTGCTTTGTTTGGCAGACATTCCAATGCCTGACACCGTGGCGTTCTGTTTATGTCTCTTGAGGCCAAGTCGTTGAGCTGCAGATTCAGTGATCAGGTTTATCTGGGATCCCTGATCCAGAAGACAGCGAAGCTGCATGAAGGTACCATCAGCAGCTTTGACCTTAATTTGGACAGTAGCTAGCAGGACCTCGTTGAAGTTTCCTGATACGTGATTGTTAGACTTCCGTTGTTTGTCCGAGGTTTCAGGTTGTTCTTGGATCGCCGACATTGAAGAAGCCGGTGGCGCACGGGCGGTGTCACGTAACAGGTCATGTAGCGACGTGTGATGTGCCGTATTGCACACCTTGCATCGTTTGATTGACGTGCATTGTTTTCCGTTGTGCGAGAATAAACAATTTCCGCAAATGTTCAATTGCGACATCGTTGCCTTGTTAGCGTTCTGAAATGTTTTGCAATAGAGTAGAATATGATTTGTTTTGCATATTGGGCAATTACGTTCTGTGTTGGCATGATATGATTTCGCAATATATCGCTTGAACTTGCCGCTGTTGTGTCCATCGTTTTGTGACGTGGGAGGAAAGTCTCGGGCTTGTCCGGGACCGGTCCTATGTTGGTTTGTAGTTGTTTGTTTCCGCTTGACCACAGGTTCTAATGCTGTGAATTTACCCTCCAAAAATTGAACGAATTCGTCGAAATGCGGTAATTCACGCGGCTTCTTTCTTGTTTCCATGTAGGATGCGTAGGTGTCGGAATCCAATTTGTTGGTCAAAATGTGCACCAAAAATGGGTCCCATGATGAAGTATCGACACCCAGGTTGTGGATGGCGTGCACGACCTCTAGGCTGGTATCGTGAAGTCGCTTAATTTCAAGGGCATTTTGCTGTTGTATGGTTGGTTGGTTGAGGAATAATTGCATTTGCTTGGTGAAGAGTAGTTGCAGGTTGTTGTATCGGTGGTTGAGAAGCTCCCAACAAGTGTCGTAGTTTTCAGCCGAAACTGATAAATGTTGGACGATGCGCTCCGCCTCGCCGCGAAGCTTGCCTTTCAGATGTTGCATTTTCTGTGCCTTGCTTATCATATTGTTGTTATGAATTGCCTCGGAAAATAAATCGATAAATGTTGGCCACTGGGTATAGTTCCCGGAGAATGTTGGAATTTCTACCTTGGGCACGGCTTGGAGTTGATGAGCCGTGGAGTTTAGCTTTTGGTGAAGTTGTTTCTTAGTAGACTCGTAGACGGATTCGTGCTGAGTGTACTCCTGTTCGTAATCTACATCTGCACCAATAAACATGTTGTCCAGTTTCCAGTGAACTTCATCGATCGCCTTCCACCTCATCTGTAGCATTTGTAGTTTGTCCTCAATTTCCCATCTTTCGAGGATTTGGTTGAAGTCTATGTTCTTGACCATGCGAGTAAAGGCTCTAAAGTTGGTTGTTTGTTGGCTGAATAACTCATCAGCCTGCGATGGAATACCCTTTTCCTCCGTTGTTGAAAGTACACAGGTCTGTAGCTTGGTTTTGAACACGTTGTACAAACTCTTGACGTTGTCCACCAACTTGGCGTAGTCTTCGTTCAAAATGGTCTTGTCCTCTGAAAGCTTGAGCTCTTCATGTTTCGCGGTAAACTCTTCCCAGAGAGCTTCCAGTGTTGACATTCGTTTCTCAATGTAGTCAGCGGTTTTACGTCCAGCAGAATCCTTCTGGAAGTTGCTCTTCATCTTATCGATGGTTTCGAAGATGATGTACTGTCTCTTTAAAGTTTCCATTGTTGATGTTGTTGTTTCCTTAGAATGAAATGTTGATTGTCCGGTTCAATCCCGCGCGATCGTGCCCTTGTTTCTTCTTGCTCAATGAGACTGGTGGAACCCGCTTGTGGGAAGCCAGCCAAACTGAGCCACTGTATAGAAGACACAATCACACTGAGAATATCCGGTTCGAAGGACCAAAAATGTAGGGTCTAACAGTTTATTAGACCATACATGTACGTACGTTATATGTTAATGTTGGGTTGTTATGTTGATTGGAACGATATCTTAAGTAAAAGATGTAACCGTCCTGGTTGAGTACCTTTATTGCACTAAAATAACAAAGTAATAAAATGTATTAGGTAAACAGCGTAATGACGCACGCTCGGGTGCATCGTAAGCTTAAATAGTAAAATGTCGAGTGTGCTCGTAAAAAAATGTAGGGTCTAACAGTTTATTAGACCATACATGTACGTACGTTATATGTTAATGTTGGGTTGTTATGTTGATTGGAACGATATCTTAAGTAAAAGATGTAACCGTCCTGGTTGAGTACCTTTATTGCACTAAAATAACAAAGTAATAAAATGTATTAGGTAAACAGCGTAATGACGCACGCTCGGGTGCATCGTAAGCTTAAATAGTAAAATGTCGAGTGTGCTCGTACAAAGCTATTGAAATCAAAGTATTCACCCTTCACCCCCACCGTTTATTTTTATTTGCCATCAGCAGTGTATTTGTTTAAAACGTGATAGGTATGACTTGCGCTGTGATTAAATTCTCAAGTTTCAAAACAAATAATTTACTGAAAATTATTATTCATAAAGGTCCATATCGTAATAAAAAAAAATGTCGATGTCATGCTATGTCACAATGACAACATAAAATAAAATAAACAAAAGATACATAAACATAAAATGAAAAAAGTAATAAAAGTACAAATCTATACGATAAAATTAAAATGGGATAAAATAAAATTAATGATTATTAACAACAAAATGCCAGGAACGGTAGCATATTGGCAATGTCATTATTTATTATTATTTTTAAAATGTTCGTTAGCATTATTTCGGTAGGACCATGATGTATTGACCGCTGGGCATTTTGTTGCATTTTGCAAACTGAGCCAATCAACTTTCAGGCCGGTTAAGCACTATTTCCACCAAACGGCCCGCAACGGATCGGATCGGAAAGAATACGAACGGATGCGGCGACAACCGATCGTGTACGGCGGCATGTCGACGCACACGATCGGCCGGCACCGTACGATTGCTAGCGAACGTATCCGTACCCACTCAAATATGTAGTTTCGTTCGACATCGACATCCGAAAGGTTCCGATCGCACACGACGACAATCGAACGGGGCCGATCGCAATCGAACGGAGCCGATCGCGTGTCGCGGCATACTTTCAATTACGATCACATGTTGCGGAAGACGCGTAGATATATGATTCAGTATCGTTTAAAGACTATAAAATTACTAGCTTTTGCCCGCGGCTTCGCTCGCGTTAAATTCGGGGTAACACGGTTCGGTTCCCCTTTCCTGATTTAGAACACAGAAGAAAACTCGGAACAGAATATTATTTTAATACGCTAAGTTGTATACGATATTATATGTCTTTCCATTTGGGGATAGAATGTAAAGATTCTGGGGATTGGAAACACGCGAACATTCTAAGTTCACCCCAGCCACCTTTAATGTTTGTCCTTGCGCTTTGTTAATGGTCACAGCGAAAGTAAGCTTAAGAGGAAATTGTAGCCTTTTAAACTGGAACGGGAGATCTGTGGGAATTATTGGGATTCGTGGGATCATTACATTTTCACCATTTCCTACGCCGGTTAAGATAGTGGCGCTAATGATATTGCAGCCAAGTTGTGTGACACGAAGTCTCGTCCCATTACATAATCTCGGGGCATCCGACGGGGGACTGGGACCCCTAGTTTTAATTGAAGCTTGTGTGAGGGTACACCTGGCAGCTCAACCGAATTCAGAAACTCTACGGGATGTGATGTGCTCTGTTCTGTATCCATAACTGAGTCTACTGATAAATACTCTGTTCTCCTCCTGTATCTCCTGGTACTTTACTCAATATGTCTGAATTTATTTTGTTGACAACATCATTTTTTGGTGCTAAAATTGCTTTTTCACATACATATTGATTTTGGTGTATATTGTTTTGTAAATCTGGGTAAACACTTGCAACTAATTCTGAATCAATTAATTGTCAAAAAACTCCCGTCAGTGTCACACAGCCCTCGGCCTCAGTTTCTAACCGACCATCTCCTATTTTCAATAGTGTTTCGGCATGGTTGCCAGCATTTGTGTATCATATAGTTGCACTCTCGTATTTGTAGTCAAACTGAACTTTCTTACGGTGGCCCATAGAGTGGACGACTTGAGACATGCTTAATTTCGTCTGCATCAGGTGTCCCCTTCTGAATGACTGGTAACGTTTGGCGGAAATCATCAGCCAATAAAACCACCATCCCTCCCATAACATCGGTACCGTTGCGCAAATCCTGGAGCGTTCGATTTAGTGCTTCTACCGCTTTTTTGTGCGCCATAGTACTTTCAGCCCACACTAAGAGTTGGCACTGACGTAGCATGCGCTACTGCGCCCCGTGCGCTATTTTTACTAAAATTACACACTGTTTTAATTAAATTACCTTATTATTCGTTTGTATCATAGAACCTACCACCAACCAACCAAGCAACCGTAGGACCAATTTTCCCGAGAGTCTCACACAAATTTCCATCCCCTATTTTAGGGGCTGGGGGAAGATTTCCAAGACAAAATAAGGCAGGTATTTTTCGTTGGTTAACAGAGAGACAGTGTACCAATTTTTAGCTTCCTACCTTGAGGACTGCGAAAAGTCCCATATAAAATTTCACCCCCTTTTGTAAAGAGTTAGGGGCAGATTTAAAAAAAAATGCTGCACGATTTTTTGTTAGTCACAAATAGTCCGCATACCAATTTTTAGCTTTCTACCTTGAAAATTGCGGAAAGCTCCATATAAACTTCCACCCCCCATTTTAGGGAAGTGGGGGGGTTAGAAAAAGATAAAAAGTACCCTATGCCACTCTCCATCCCTTCAACTATCTCCACATAAAAAAATACTTCAAATCGTTGCTCCGTCTTGTCTTGAAAGACGGACAAACAAACAAACAGACACATACACGTCAACATTTATAATATTAGTATGGATGGTTATTTTTGATTACATTCAAAATTTGAACATATCATCTATGAGAAACAAATCAATTTGATTTCACCTCAATTGTAGGTACCGACTATTAGTTAGTCGATGTTGATTTTTAAACTGTATCATTTTTTTTTATGTCTCTGAGATTAAAAAACACTTAGGCGAGAAACAATTAACAAAACAAACATCATGAATCTGAATCTTAAAGCCTAGAATGGCATGCCTGCATTTGTATCACTCAGGCTTTTGGATCATATTTTTACCTCCGATTTCATCCCTTTGAGGGATGATTTCGAGATAAAAACTATCCTTTATTTTAAACCAGGCTCTAAAGTACATTCGTGCTAAATTTCATTCAAATCGGTTCAGCCGTTCAAGCGCGATTGAGTAACAAACATCCAAACATCCAAACATCCAAATATCCAAACATCTAAACTTTCACATTTATAATATTAGTATTATATATTATAGTAGGATTTCTAGTCCGATCCGTTGCGGGCCGTTTGGTGGAAATAGTGCTTTACTGTTATAGTTTTATCTGGTAACGCTATGGACAAGAAATGTAGTGTTTGTTACAGAAACTGCACTAAACCTGGTATCAAATTGCTTATAACTTCAGTATGCTCTAGTTTTTCATTGGTTTCATTCACACAGGTATAAAATAAAATAGAAAATTCGTAAACGAGATGAAAACATTGTCTCTCTGTCTACCCCTCCTAGACATGATTATATGTAAGTTTGTACATGCTTGTCGTAAAGTCGCATGTCGTACAATCATAGCACTTAAGTCTAGTGTAGCTGTAGAATCCTTGATCTTTGCACGGCATAGTGGGCCGTAATGGGATGGGGGAAGGGGCCAATTTTCCGTGCGATCGCGCCGGCTGCGATAGCTGCCAAATTAACTCGATCCCGGACGGTTCTGCTACAGTGGCGCAATATCGAATACCTATTAATCCTCGAATTTAAAGTTTCGTGAGGTATGTTGAAGTAATGCTAATATTTACACGGTTCAACTCGCGTAGAGCGCCACTAACGCGATAACACTCATCCTGAAGAAACTCCCGTAGAGTTCGAAACATGTCGCCCGTAGTGACATTTAATGCGCTAGTTTAACCGTGTAATTATTAGCATTACCTTATTAATCCCATTATATACTAGCCATGCAAGCGGTTCCACCTGCGTAGAACTTTCTCCACCGTAAAATGTTGGATTGAGGACTATATGGACTATATACTCATTTTATTAGAGGCTGATTTCCGAGAAAAAACATGTCTTATGTCCATACTCAAGACCTAATCAAAACCTTATTCAAAATCGGGCCATTAATTTTAAAATCAATTGAAAAAAAGTCAAGGATAAAAAGCGTTTGAGTCCGAAACCATTCAAGGCCTGAAAAGCGGAAAGGTGCTGCTACGCGCTACGGCGTAGCACATGTAGAGTTGAATAGGTTGCGGGAAAAAATACAGTAAAGTAAAGTGATGCGTAAACTTGGAGTACTAATACTAATAATACTTACTTTGGCACCGCGGGGGGGTCTATACCGCCTACCTAATTAACTTAGTACCTAACTAACTAACCAGACAGTTGTATCAGCCAGCTTCTTGTTTAATGTAGTAGTACCTAGGCGAGCGAGCTCTGCTCGGGAGAATATAGAGAAAACGAATTTTCCCATTATATGACCTAGTTAGATACATTTTTCGGCCTCAAAAACTTCTGTATTCATCCAAACCGTTAGAGCCGCATACAAATATTGCTCGTTTAATGGTACAATAGCACAGCTAGTTTACGGCACATAGCTCGTAGAACCGATGGCCGCTGGGGCGGAAAGGTTCTCGAGTGGCAACCACGTGCCGGAAGGCGCGACGTGGGTAGGCCCCTCACAAGGTGGACTGATGACCTGGTAAAGGTTGCTGGAGTCCGCTGGATGCGGGTAGCGCAGGACCGGTCACTTTGGCACTCTTTGGGGGAGGCCTATGTCCAGCAGTGGACGTCTTTCGGCTGATATGATGATGATGGTGATGATGAATGGTACAATAGGATAGGATTTGCGTATAAAATGATTAAGTACCACCTGGCGACCACTGTGGAGCAATTTTCAATAGTCGCGGTGAACGAATTGTGATGCCGAACGAATCAAATCTCGATCTGAGCCTAGCTGTAATTGAACTAGGCTTTTTGGAAGCGAGGCAGCAAAGAAGTGGTTTGGTGCAGATTGCATCTGCAACTCTCCAGTCAACAAAGGAACTAACTGCCACGAACTTTCTAGAACGTTGGGCCGTTTTGTGCTGTTGATAGAAAATGCATTAGGCTAAGAATGAACGGAGTGGAAGATTTAGGTTGAAAAGGAATCAGCGGTTTTGGCAGGTTGTAATTCTGCAAATAGATAATACAGGGTGACATTTTAATCAGTGTCCAAATTTTTTGTAGTTGGTATCACTAATAGACTCCATTTTTGAAAAAAAAACTGGTAGGTATTTTTTAAATTATAAATTGTCTATCCCAAAAGAATTATCCGTACAGCGTGGTTACTGGGCATTCAGTACCGCTCGGAGTGAGCGGGGCGAGGGAGGGGAGGCGTGCGGTGCGCAAACCTTACTACCCGCTGAGGTGCCCGCGCGGTAAGGTTTTTTTGGGATAAATTTAAGCAGCAATTACTATTTTTTTTTGTACTGAATGATATGAAACAAAAAAAACGTATTTTATAATTTTGCTGAAGAATCATATACTTGAATTTGGACACTGATTAAAATATCACCCTGTATACGGCCAAGCGCAAGTTGCAAACTGGCAAATTCGGTAACTTCAATCCTCAGGCTGCAAAATAGAGCTTTGTGAATGGGCGGCGTTTACATACAACTACCTTTTTTATCCCTCAGATCGTAAGGTCCTCAAAACATGAATTTCCTGAACACAAGGTAGTTTAAGATAGGTAATGTTTACAGACCCTATAAACAGTGACCTGTAAGTTATTTTTTTTTATCGTTTTTAATAGGAATATTTTAAAAACCAAACAATATCATTTGATTTGTTACATTGTTCTCGTTAAATATCATTTGAATTTACTTATTTAAGTGAACGCTAAGTACATATATTAGGTGTGGGGTGGTCATTAACTAGCACAATGTTCCTTTTAAAGCAGACTTAGGGCCTGTTTCACAATCTCCAGTTAAAACATATCCGTCGGAGAAATGTTGGCTGTCACTTTTCTTTTATACGACGGGAGAAAAGGATAGCAATAATTTTAACTGGCAGATAACTTTATCCGGCGATTGTGAAACAGGCCCTTACTTATACCACAACTTTAACTTAACATCGACGAAAGACTTTACGCAGCCCATTCCTTGTCAGTTGTCGGTCTTGTCGCACTGACGTGGCAACTGTCACAATCTTCCCTGACGCTAACCACTCGATCGCCCCCAATCGTAAAACTATCACTTCTCTTCCGCCTCGATCGACAGTTTTGGTCTAGGGCTTTTCCCATTACTAGGTGACTGGGGGGCTACCGTGTAGCCTAAATTGAAATCTCGCACGCTGCAGGCCTTTATTAGGCAATCGCGAACGATCCTGTAGACTTGAGCTGAGGCTTGTCGCATGACTGCTGCTAGGGCTGCCAACCTCATATGTTATCTATTTATGTAAATGAAATGGATTGGAGTTTATTTCTTCAACAGTGGTATTGGAGATGTCAAAGGTTGCAGAGTCTGGCCTGGGAAAGATGAGCGTAGAAAAGAGTGTGTATAGTGCAATAAAATAATAATGATACATGAACAATTATAATTTTTCTTCAATTCACACGATGCAACTGATCAAGCAGAAAGCAGTAAAGTTATACGAAATAAAACTCTTTAACCGTATTCTACTTTATGTTTAAGAAGAATAATCAAAAACACTCTCTGAAATTAAAATTTTGCCTAGACATTCGACTACCGCTTTGGCCTAGTTGGTAGCCTACGAAGCAATAGCTAGGTTCGAATCCCGGTAAGGGCATAGTTCGAATCCCGGTATTTGTGTGATGGGCACGATAATTTGTTCCTGAGTCATGGATGTTTTCTATGTATTTAAGTATTTATTTATCTATATAAGTATGTTTATCGTCGTCTAGTACTCTTAGTACAAGCTTTGCTTAACTTGGGACTAGGTCGATTTGTGTAAGATTTGTCCCCTAATATTTATTTATTTATTATTTATTTATTTAAGTGCACTCATCACTCATGTTTGACCTTATATTACAACTAGAGATTAGATTGCGAGTTATTTCGTGTTGCAAAAGTTTAAATTATAAATCTCTCTCTGAAGCGCCCCATATCCATAGCCCAGCATTTCCTTATTATATTCATACAAATAGCGTTCCTTTTCGAATTTAAGCCTTATTTAATAATTACAAAAATGTCATGGTAAATTCACTAAATCATTATTATGTGGTATGCTCCACTGCCATGTTATTATTGAAATAAGAAGTATGATAGTTAAATTTTCAAATATTTAAAACTCGTCCGTGGCAGCCCTAACCACGAGCGCCCATACTCGTTAGCTCTAGTAGCTGTGACGTTGACTCTAAAGATCCGCGCGCAGGTGACAGCCCTGTCCAATTTGCGTCATACACCGTGCATTAACTAGACGTATGTATAACAAGGCGAAAAAATATGAAAAATTGATTGATTGAAATGTGGTTGCTGTTCCCGAAAGTTTAAAGATATAATAACAGAAATAATGTCAAATACAAATGTCCCACCACACGTGTCGGGAATTTTTTCTTGATTATAAATTTTCGCGGGAAATTAGAGGGCACACCAATTGAGCTGGCATAAAGCCGTATGCCGTATAGGTACTCAAATAAAACGCCGCGTACCATAGGTATATAGCTTTCAATTTAAGAGGCCGCAGTAAGCTCGGCCGAATTTCACCTTCCCATATAAACGTAGTTACGCTCTCATTTTAAAACTACGGGTTGGATTGTGACGAAACTTTGCATATACAATAACATGAGGGTATATCTATGTCTGTAATTAGTTTATATGATTCCAATTTAGAAAACAAACGAAATACAGCAAAACCTAGTTTTGTATGAAAATCTTAAATTCGCTGTATTTTTTTTATTATGGTATCTGAAGCTACATAAACTAATTACAGACATAGATATACCTCATTTCATTGAACATGCAAAGTTTCGTTACAATCCAACACGTGGTTTTAAAATGAGAGCGTAACTACGTTTGTATGGAGAATCGAGCTTACTGCGGACTCTTAAGGGTTCAAATTAAAAAAAAAGTACTTTGTTGAGTTACTACGTAAGGGGGTATTCCACTTGTCCACGACCTTTGTCCGATTGTGTATTTGCGTCTCACATTTTGCTTAAAGAGTGAGTGAGATGCAATGCACATTGCGATACGAGCGTAGCGTGGCGTTGAATGAGTTCATTCACTGCCAATCGGCTACGCGCTACGCCCGTAGCCGATTCCGTGGTTTTCTCCCTAAGTAGGCGGGTTTCTGGCAGCGACAGTGTTAAACTAACACATTCACTGCCAACAATCGCTACGCACGAGCGTGGTTACGTTTTAACAAAATCGGTTCAGCCGTTTTTGAGATATTGAACATTGAAATGAAAACGTCGGTGGTATTTCAATGGCTACGTAGCCAATCCTGTGGTTTTCCTCGTATGTAGCGGAAAGCGACTACGGCGTAGGCGCCCGCCCGCTAGGCAGGTTCCTGGCAGTGAAAGTGCTAATGCGAAAATTATATCTATAACGCCGATCGTCGACGAGGGACAAAAGTACTTCCGTACCCCGTTCGCAAAACTGCACCTATAATACAGCTCCCATACAACTTTAATAACAATCCCAGAAGCCGTGGAAGTTTATCGTTCAGAATTAATATGCCGAAAGTTTTTGACAACCGCTGAGGCACGACAACTCCGAGTTTGGGGCAAAGACAATGCATTTTAATGTTATACGTGATACGGCGCGGCGGTACTGGCCGTTCTCGATCGAGATTTCGGCGAGGAGCAATCTGTTAGTATAATGCTATAACTATAATGAGTCGGGAAACTATAAAAACTTTTTAACAAAAAAAAATAACCGCCGACAAAAAATGAAATGCAAAAAATAATAAACCTTTCTTATTTAGTTTAATAACTAAGTTCTTAAATGAATCTAAGTGTACCTAAGTAATATTGAGTCTATGAATACATATGTATATATATATATATATATATATATATATATATATATATATATACGCGTTGACTTGAGAACCTCCTCCGTTTTTTTTCGTCGGTTAATAAAATGCGCGAGCCCGACTTTTTTCGACAAAGTGACTAGGCAAGAAAAATCGATATAATTAACGGACGCTCACAAAAATTCACGACAATCGGTTGAGAAATGCGACATAAAGTGGAATTCTCTAAAACAATAACCTATATGTTTTGTGACGGCGTCTTACGCCTTCATCTTACTAGTCACCTCACCTGTTACCTCACGCCTCACGCCAAGCTCATGCCTCACGCCAAGCTCACGCCTCACGCCAAGCTCACGCCTCACGTGACACCCAAGACCGTTGAGGAGAACAGCGGCACGGATACTGGACACTGGGCGCCGGACAGACAAACGATTTTTGACCCAAGCTAAATCCTAGAACTTCTATTAACTACTTATAAATTGGATCTTTTCAAGACGAGAACGAATAGGCACTATAGAAGTACTCAGATACCTGTCCATAGTAATATTATTATAAATGTGAAAGTACGTCTGTCTCTCTGTCTTGTAGTTGTTTGGTATCTGTTCACGCTTTAGCCGCTAAACCGATTTAGATGAAATTTGGTATAGAGCCAGTTTGAGTCCCGGGAAAGGACATAGGACAGTTTTTGTCCAGGAAATCATTCCTTAAGGGGTGAAAGTTTGCATGGAGCTACGATATAAAAGATTTTCACGCGGACGTAGCAGGCAGAAGCTAGAACTTAATAAATAAATTAAACTGTGTTATTCTGACGAGTTCCCCGTGGTAGCCCTGGAGCCAGGAGATGAGCCCGTGCCGGCCGGAACAATAGGCCGGAACTACATCAGCCAGTTATTTTGAGCTGTTTAATGAAATCGCTACGTGCTAATCGCTGAACATTCTCAAAATGTTGAGAATAATCTGCGGAATTACCAACCTAATACACGTTTATGATTGAGTTTTGAGAAAATATTAAGAAAATAAAAAATAATACGTGTTCTTCTCTTGCTCAAATTCTGAGTATACAGGGTGAAACATAAGTTGTAAATAGAATTTTTTGTATCTGTCGCAGTAGGTAAAGGCCAATTCATTCATTGACCTCTAGAAGCAAACAATTAAAGTTTATTGTTAATAATTTTAAATAGCAAAAGCACCATCCTTATGGTCACCCTATTCAACAGGACTTGGTCTGTAGCTTAAAGTGACAGTTTAAAGTAGCAATTAGTGACCATGAACAATGAGACAGTAAATTTAAAACATTTTTTTAAGTACCGAATCAACATTTACATGTTTTTGACTGTTGTCACGCGAGTTCCTATATGTTATAGAACTTATACACGATCGCAGCCAACTGAAACTATGTATATGAGTACTTTGTAAGTTAATATTTTTTTCTGCAAAACTTGTGCACAATGTATGAGGGATCTGGAGGGCTGGGCACCGTTAATCAAATTGTTAACTTCGTTAATCGTTGATACGTTAATGAAAACGTTTACTCAATGGTTACATTTCGGAAGACTTAACGGAAGTTAACGTTAATCGTTAACCCATTAACTCGTGATAGACGTTGTACTTTATACGAGTACGTCAATGCATTAGTCAACCTGCTAAAAAAATGGTATGGGATATTTAGGTAGGATATGGAAAAAAATGTGATGTGAAGAGTTTGTGATGATAATAACTACAAATTAAAATAAAGTCACATAAAGTGCATTGCTTGGGAGCAGATGAAGGGTCATATCATCGATATACACAGGGTGATTTTTTAATGAGTGTCCAAATTTTTTGTAGGCATTTGGTATCACTAATAGACTCCATAAAAAAACTGGTAGGTATTTTTTAATTATTAATTGTTTACCCCGAAAGAATTATCCGTAGAGCGTGGTTACTCGGGATTGCCGCGCGGAGCGGGGCGGAGCCGGGGGAGGGGGAGGCGTGCCGTGTGCAAACCTTACTACCGGCTGAGGTGCCCGCACGGTAAGGTTTTTTTTCGGGATAACTTCAAGCAGTAATTACTACAAATTTTAGTATGGAATGATATGAAACAAAAAACCACGTATTTTATAATTTTAACTGAAGAACTACTACTTCAATTTGGACAGTCATTAAAAATTCACCCTGTATACTAAAGTTTTCGCATGAAAGCGACGTTCTTTGAGCTGAGAAAACATCTTTGCCTTTGGTTTGAAAGATTAAAGGTGCCCACTTAACCGTAACATACCATGAACGTAACCGTACCGACACAGACAAAAATATTTTTCATATGAATAACTAGGAACTAAGACCTGACGCCTACTACTTAGGCCGTTCCGGCTCCAGCTAAAACCGGAGCGTGCCATGCACGGACCGTTCGGCTAACGGTGACCAACCCAAAACCACTTGTCAGAACGCGTACGCGCGGTGTCCTTTTGGTAAATATACATACTTGATTAACGATTAAAGGATTCTTGGAGGGTGAACGGAAGTTAATAATTACTCCCTTACTCAAAATGTTAACTTCGTTAATGAACGGATTGACGGTCTTATGTCTCAGTCGCACCTGCTCCTTCGAGCGAGAGAGTGAAATACACGAAATAACTTCGTTTCAGGTTCGCGGTAGCACTCTAATGCGCGACATATCAGCGAAACACTAAAACCAACCTTATTTCTCGGAGTTTCTACTTTCGCGAATCCCTTAAACCCCAAAAACGACTCTCTAAACCGAACACACGAAGCATTCCAGCAGTATATTAAACCACCGTATTTATTTCCTAACACCTAGGTGACCCTGCCGCAATCAAGGTGTCCAATACGCAGGAATGCGGGACAGCTTTTTTTTTAAAGAAATTCTCGACCTTCGTCAGCTGTCCGGGAGCGTTCCAAATTTAATTTGCTTTACTGTACGAGTGTTCGAATGAAGCGTAATTTAATAAAGCTAGACGAATGTATATTGCAGACGAGTAATAATGTAATAAAAGCATTTATTTGCTTTGTTACGTGCAAATATACTTTTTATAGGCATTCTTTAAAGGTCAAATCCCCTGCTATTCCGGTGCCTTTGCTTTATCAACAAAATGGCTCAGGGCGGTAGAAAGATAGATATCGGGTTCTCCTTCTTCTTTTGTGGGAATATGCACTGTTTGTTAGCACTGATAAATACATATGATAAAAAATGGTATAAATATCAAAAATGTTCACATCACATGTCCGCTGGTGACCATGGGGTTAGCTCGTTCCTCGCTCAACACATTGGCATTGCCATTCAGCGACAACGCAGCCAGTCTTATGGGCACCCTACCAAGTGGTATAGTGATCTAGGGGATATTTATGTACATATAGTGTAAGCCCCCCCCCATTCGTTAAATTAGTTTTAGTCATATTTATTCCTAGTTACCTACATATTTGTAATCTATTGTGTAGTTTAATAATTTTGCAATAAATCTATTTCACAAGCTTAATAATAATAAACAGTCTCATTCTATCGAACGGTCTCAGCCAGTCAGGAACGCTCTATCTTGTCACTTATCACGTGATAAGGCCGACCATGATACGGGGCCATCTCTGCATTAGTATTAGGTACCTATACTAATACAGATCCGAAGTGCATGAATTGAATGGTGCTCCCGAATTGTTACGCACAGAAAAAATAGCTACAATCTTCTGAATAATTCCAAAGTGTCATTCGTATGAAAGCATATACCTTATTTGAATTTACCCGATCATCATCATATATTTACCGAAAGACGTCCACTGCTGTTCATAGGCCTACCCCAAAATTTTCAGGATAGGTACCTAAAGGTAATAAAAATGGGAATCCATCATTTTACCGAAAATAGTTTCATCGATTATCGTTTCCCATAACACTATTCGCAGAATTTCATCATCACACAGGAATCATTCATCGAACTTCGTTAGATCGCTCATACATTTGCTCGAAAAACCATTTACACAAAAATGAATTCATCGAATTTGACTTCAATATTTTATTTGTTCATCGACATAGTCGTTCATCGAAACGCCGTTACTATAATTTTGTTTTAACATAAGTTTCAGTGCCCGAAATTCTTATTACATAGAAAATAGTTTCATCTGTGTTTGTCACTTGATACTCGTAATATTTACCTTTCAACGAACTGAGTAGGTACATTTCACCGAGACTTTGGACGTATACATAGAGCTCTAAGCCTACCCACCTCTACCTCTGGATATAGGATTACCTTCCTATCCTACTTTAAGGCAGGCCAGTGTAGGTACGACGACGAGCGAAGCGAGGAGGAGTGTTAGGTGAACTGTGATCCTATAGCGCGCGAGCCGCGAGAGCGCAGCGAGCGTGCCGCGGCAGCGGCCGGCGAAACGCCAGAACCGTTTTTTTAATATTACTTACTTAGGATTAATATTACGTCTACATCGTATATGAAGCGTATATGAGTCAATGTGGACCTATTTTATCCATTAGGTATTATATACTTAGACGAAATGACCTATAGGTAAACAGCTTGGTAGAAAAATGAAATAATGATCGTGGCAACAAAAATATATGGAACGTACCAACATTGAACCGTGTTTCGATAAATTAATACTATACACAACTGACTATTCTATGAAAAGTAAATTCGATGAATCGTTACGCTACGATTTGAGACAAATTCGAAACGATTAACGATGAAAAGTTGTTCAATGAAATAAAAAACTATGAATTGATGATTATGTGAACAAGAAAAACAACGAAATGAAATTCGTGGAATAGTTTTCGGCGAAATGTAAATCGACGTAATGCGTTTCGATAAAATGATAGACACCCAATAAAAATAAATTATTATTTTAGTATTATCTAATAATAATAATACTTTATCAATTAACATACTTTATCAGGTCTTAAATATCTTACAGCCTATAGTAGGTACAACATGACACCCAATAAGGGTATTGCAAATCCGTCTTAAACGTAGGTACAGGTACACATTAGGAAATTAAACTAAGATTTACACGTCACGTAGGTATCTAGATTATTTACATCTAGGATAACATTTGCTAAGCATATCTATGGTATATATTTACATTGAAGAAGTATTTCAGTGAATAAAAACAGTTTTCTATGAAATAGATTTTAAATATGGAACAAATGTGTCTCTATAGGGGGCGTGGTTTACGCGAATCAGAGCGTCCCGGGCTCCGTTGTTTTACACGCTGTAGTTCCAGCAATAACAGACACCTAGCCACTCCATAAGCAATTACGGTCGTGAACTTACGTACAAATTAAAGCAAGACATGCAAATCTCGCGTGGAACCCGTGTATTCGAACCGGCCTAGCATGAGTGTTCTGGACAATAGCTTATTCTAGATAATTGCTTTTAGAACTAATATCGACTACAGTCTACAGCAATCGAACAAAATCTTTTCTATACTTTCTCTTTTCAGATTCCCGAATAGGGTAACAGTCGTCGGCGGCAGGGCATTTAATTAAAAATCCCGTATTTTCTTCAGTAAGAATGTATTTTTCGGAAAGTCATAAATTTTCAATAAGGCAACGACTTTTAAGAACGAACGGTTTCTGAAGGTAATGTCAATGGGAAAATTAAAATTAGATGTTCACTTATTCTCACAATCTAAACACAACGTAACACATAAATCGTTGGCAAGTATTTATAAGGCGACCCCACAATGGGACCAGAAGAACATGATCAGAAGGCGTAGCACGGTTGCCATTTTTAACCGACTGCAAAAAAAAGGAGGAGGTTCTCGATACGGCTGTTTTTTTTTCAATGTTTGTTACCTCAGAACTCCGTCATTGATGAGCTGATTCGAGGGTTTTTGTTTTGTTCGTATGTGTATACTTCCAGGGGGGGTCCCATTTTTTTCAAAATTCAGTTAGATGATGGGATCCATGAGGAATTGAGGGGAATCCTCAATTTTATTAGGCACGCGTGTAGTGATTTTGGTATTTTCTGTTATAACTCGTGTATTTACATCCGGAATCATAAATTTGGTGGCGAGGAATTGATGATGAAGACCACAGATGACTTATCGAATTCCTCAATTATGTACTTAAAAGTGCAAAAGTACGTCACAGGTCTGATAAGATTCTGTTGAAATAGGAACTAATGAAGTGCCATTGGTGATGATCTTGGGGAATCGATGGAAGTCCTCAAATATTATCGGCCCACATACAGCGATTCGGTTTTTTTCTATAATAATCAACGCATTTGCTATCGGAAATCAGTTCATGTGGTAAATTGTAAAAAAATAGGAAATGTTCTCGTGGCTTGGCGGAGTACTAAATTGAAGTCGGTTAAAACTTTGTTTTTAAAGTAAATTATATCACTTATCGTTGTGGATAAGACATCCGTCACTCTCGCACTCGCATACTTGTCAGAACGTGACGGGTGTCTTGTCCACAGCGATAGGTGATAAAATGGCAACAGTAACATACGAACTCGACCGGCCGCTCGATGGACCCGACTCGGAGCTGACTTTACAAATAGTGGTGGTCGTCGGTAGTATGTAAGTATCCAATGAGGACACGGTAGTTAAAACGAGTCATAATGACTAACCACATTACCTACGTTAGAATGTATCTTGTCCTTTTCTCACAAACACAAATCTTGAATGACAGAGAGACACCACTTAGTAGATTGTGTCTCAACTCTCAAGGGAGCAAAATTACATATTACGAAGAGCGGTATGATATGACATGATTTATGTCTTTATTTGTATTTAGGGTACATTGTTATTTACATTATACAATTAAATTATTAGCTAAAATACTGGGATACCTAGTTTAAAATTTAAATAATGTGATACAATTAACCATTCGTTACCCTTCTCATTAAGTGGGTGTACATAGATTTGAAAGAAAAACACAATAAAGTAGAATCTTGAGTGTAACGAGGGTCAAGTGTTCACGCCCACGACGGAAATAATTGTGCTACCCAGTGACACATCTGCTTGTCACACACCTTCCACGAGGAAAATTGAAATCCCTCATGTTAGGGCAACAATGACTATTAAGTATTTTCTGAATACTTAGTAGGATCAGGGAAGAAAAGTACAATTTTAATACCTTCAATTACTCTTTTACAATAGCAGGTGCGAAAATGAATTTTATCGTCATTTCGGCTAAAACAAGTTTGTCAGATAGGGGACTATATAGTACGGTGGCAAAATCGCAAAAAGTCGTCTCCTTCACGATTTTCGTGGACATCTCTTCTATATACCTAAAACTGGTATGGATGTGTTCCTTGTTGTCTCCAGGGTACGAATCTGCCGGTTTTAGTTAAGGGAGAGGGGGACGGACATAGCTGTGACGTCACAAAGATAGCCGCCTACGGTCATCGAATTTTGCTCAAATCTCGGGTTCTATTTTACTGATTGCTTCGTGTGAGGTGTCATTTGCAAGCTTATTAAACGTACTATAATTGATTTCTAGAACGCTATGACGTACAATCAACAGTTTTTTAATAATTAGAAAAAATATGTTTTTTTTACCCTGCGCGTTTGAACGAGTACTGATAAAATATGCTTGTAACTCAATAAATAATAACTTTAGCGTAATAAAAGTTATTAAAAAAAAGATAGGTAATTTTATAAGCTTTCTAAAAAATATAGATTTTGTTGGTGTACACAAATAAATAACTAAGTAATAATAAATTTTGTGAATTACGCACCAATTAACTATCACCACGCTTGTCTCTGCTAGCGATCGCTGGCGTCACATCGCGCCTTTAGAAACTCTTTTTTTGTTTTCTGAGTAGTTATACGACTCGGACGGTCATGATACGCATCTAGAGCAGTAAAATAAAGGCCACCTCAGGAACTTTGTAGCCCGAGCCGAAGGCGAGGCGAGTGCACTGAAGCGTACTTTTTCGCATCCCACACACAATTTTACGTATTCTTTTGGCTGACAAGTGAGATTGTTATTACCAATTTACGCCCGGTTGATGTAAAATTAGTCTAGTTCCTAGTATTAAGTTGAAAATAATTAATAAATCAATGAACGCAAGCAGCTTTATTAGACAACTATCTTCCGCCCACGACTTGGTCTGCGTGGACCCGGGATAAAACAGACCTACATTTTAATCCAGGCTATAAACTATCTTCGTACAAAATTACATCCAAATCAGTTTAACCGTTTAAACGTGGTTGAGTAACAAACATCTAAACATCAAATACCCAAACTTTCGCGTTTATAATATTAGTAGGACTAGTTTTTGCCCGAGGTTACCTGTGTTGTACTTTCCAAATCTGACTTGTTTTGGTTATGTATTTCCTCGCAAAAGAGAAGTGAATAAAAGCTATAGGAAAAGCGGCAGAGAGTTTTGTAACTGAAACGTTGCACGCACCGAGTGTGTGTCCGCTTGGTGAGTGTTTGAGTCTTGTATGTGATAGAGTGAGGGGAGTGTCTGGCCGCGTTGGCTTGCCGTACGGGCCTTTGGCCCTCAGGTTCACTTGGAAAACACTCTGCGGGTATGGTGTCCAAGAGCGCTCCCTGAAGGGACGCTACAGACCTTCGTCCCTATACGGAGAGCTCGGCCTGCCACCTCGCTTACCATGCCGCTCTCTTTCGGGTCTTCGGCCCTCAAGTTGTCCGCGCAGGCTCGCGTGGAGAGCGCGCTCTGAAGGGACGCTTCAGACCTGCGGCCCTACGCAGAGCTCGGCCTGCCTCCTCGCGTGCATGCCTTCGGCCCTCAGGTTCACTTGTAACACATTCAGGAGTAGAGTATCCGAGAGCGCACGCACTCTGGAGGGTCGCTTCCGGCCTCTGGCCCTCCGACTCACGTAGATAGCGCGCTCTAAAGGTATGGTTCGGGCCTTGCTCTTAGATTCGCTGGTAAGACACTTAGGAGTAACAAAGTGTCCGCGTGGGCCCGCCTTTCAGGCCTTTAGCCCTCTGGCTTGCGTGGAGAGCCCGCTCTGAAGGAACGCTTCGGGCCTTCGACCTCACGCAGAGCTCGGCCTGCCGCCTCGCGTGCCATGCTGCTTTTACGGACCTTCGGCTCTCAGGTTTGCTTGTAGGACACATAGGAGTACTAAAGAGTCCACGTGGACCCGCCCTTTGGGCCTTTGGCCCTTTGGCTTGCGTCGAGAGCCCACTCTGAAGGAACGATTCGGGCATTCGGTCCTACGTAGAGCCTGGCCTGCCGCCTCGCGTGCCATGCTGCTCTCCTTCAGGCCTTCGGCCCTCAGGTTTGCTTGTAGGTCACTCAGGAGTAGTAAAGTGTCCACGTAGACCCGCCCTTTGGGCCTTTGGCCCTCTGGCTTGCGTGGACAGTCCGCTTTGAAGGTACGCTTCGGTCCTTCGGCCCTCAGGTTTGTTTGTAATGCACTTCGGAGTAGTAAAATGTTTGCGTGAGCTCGCCCTTCGGGGTCTTTGGCCTTAGTACTCGCTTGAAGAGCACGCTCTTGAGGGATGCTCCGGGCCTTTGGCCCCGCGAGCCTCACTGCTCGCCTTCGGGCCGTGTTGGTCTGTTCGAACTTGTTGCCTGCAAAATTGCTACTACTTGCAGCTGCTGAACTATGGAGCCATAGTTCGCAACACATATCAGTCGACAAGCTATATATAAAAATATCTATACGCATCTCCAGAGAAAAAATATGATTACATATAGCTGTTGATAGAAAGGTAATGTAACGAATCACCACGTGCAAATGTCTTCAAATTCATCCGCAACTTGCACTCAAATGAAATGAAGTATGCGCGGGCGTGGGGTACGGCAAGAGCGGCCTTGTTCCGAGTTTGGCTCCTAGTCCTCGGGCTGGATTTTGGCGAAAGCTTGCGGCCTACAGTCAAAGAAGTTATGAATTTAAAATGCTTCTTTATTGAAACATATTTATCTGTCTAGGGGTCTGTACGACACACAGTAACTGAAACACAGTATTTATTAATTCGACTACAGGAACACACAGGAAGGCGTGGCGAGAGCTTATGAAGGCCTTAAGGGGATGCCTTGATTTGAGTCGTACACGCCCCCTAGACAGAGACACGCTGATGCCTTCCGCCCACGAGAATAAGAGATGTAACACTTTTCGGGAATCGCTGTTGTGGACTCGATAAATATATCTAAGCTAGTGAAGTTTTATTAAAATTTCATAAATGAGATTTTAGATGAGATAAAATACTAAAGTATTAACTTGATTGCGTCGTAAAATAATGCATTGTTTGAGTAGGCTGAGTAAAAAAAGGAAAATACAGACCAAACTTTGTTTTTTTTCCTATCGAGGAAATTTTAAGCAATCATGCATCGATAAAATCAGATGAACAATCATATAGTCAAGAATCATATATCTGAAAACCCCTTATTGTTTCTTAATCTAGTCAATACGGCGTTTCAAAGCACGCGATAATTTCTAATGCACCGCCTTAAGCACCACGGGGATGCTCTAGGGCAACAACAACAACAGCAACACCAATAGAAACAACAGTACCTTTCATTTGGGAACACCAAAATTGAACTCTCATAGTATTTCAATCATACGGATCGTGCCGGTTCCCGCGGACTTGCGTTACGGAATTGGCCATAAATGACAGGTTTATTATTTAACGACAACAAATTGCATATTATTGGAAAGCTAATAAAATGTTTGATATTTTTTATAATGACATTTATCACGCTAAAGTATCTCTTTCTGGAATTATGATGGTAAGAAAGCAGAACGTCTAAGGTAAAAAAATCTATTTTTTTAATTATTATCCAAACGGTTGAATTTACGTTACAGATCTCAAAGAATGAATTATAGAACATTTAATACGCATTCAAATGACACCTCACATGAACCGATCAGAAAAATAGAACCCGAGATTTGAACAAAAATCGATGACCGTCGGCCGCCATCTTTATGACGTCACAGCTATGTCCGTCCCGCTCTCCCTTAACTAAAACCGGCAGATTCGTACTCTGGAGACAACAAGGAACACATCCATACCAGTTTTAGGTATATAGAAGACGTGTCCACGACTTTTATCAATATTGGCCAATTTCCGCCGTACTAATGTAAAACTGTTGCTGGATGAGGGTGGCGCAGGACCGGTCGTTGTGTCACTCTTTGAGGGAGGCCAATGTCCAGCAGTGGATGTCTTTCGGCTGACATCATGATTTTGATATTTTATATTGCTTTGCTCTATCAAATATAATTGCAAGTAAACATCATTTGTTAACAACCATGCTAGCCACAATCCCGCGTAATCTGACTTCCAAATATCTATCTCAACTCCCAAAGATATCCACAATCAGGGATCCAACAACAAATCTTGAGTTTTAGCAATTACCATGTAAATTTGAGAAGTTGGCGAAATAATTTAAACCGGATTCAACAAACAATTTATATGGTAATTCTGGAGGTGTGGGACGGAGTGAATTAGCACTGACTTGCGAGATATTCGCGGGAGCGTAGCGCGCTCCTCGGTTTTTACAAGGTTTAAATTAACTTGCCTTGTTAGTTTGTGGGTTCGTATGTGCGGGTCAAACCTTGCAAGTCTTCACAGGTTCTAATAAGATTCCGTTGAAATAGGAACTAATGAAGTTGATGAACCATTGGTGATGATCTTGGGAAATCGATGGCCCACATACAGCGATTCGGTTTTTTCCTTTACTAATCAACGCATTTGCTATTGGAAATCAGTTCATGTGGTAAATTGTAAAAAAAAATAGGAAATGTTTTCGTGGCTTGGCGGAGTATTAAATTGAAGTCGGTTAAAATTTTGTTTTAAAAATTAATTATTGCATGTTTATACGCAAATAGTTGCATCTTATCTTCACTAATAGACCAGCATGTTTTTTAAAGTTGCACGTTGCTTAAAGAAATATTGTTATCGTTATAAGTACCTACTATAAATCCAACCATACCATTCAATATCACGATCATGGGTTGACGACGGAAAAAAACCGCGGGTCATTTCTGGATGAGACTAGCACGGGACCGGGATGGCGTACTCGAAGAGAGGCTTATGCTCAGCAGTGGGCAGACGAGGCTGTCTTTTAAAATCTGGCACTCTTTACTAGGCTCATCTTTCCCTGGCCAGACTCTACCTTAAAGCTGATCTAATGATCGAGATACAAGGTGGCCATTGCAATTCTTAAACTACACAAGATAATCCCGTACGTGTTTGGTTTCATTGGAACCCTCTTACCGGGTAGTTAAAGACTGTGCAAAAACAGTAAGTAATCAGCAGGTTACATATTTCTTGGAGGTATTTTAACATCGGGCATCTTTACTGAGTTGAAAAATCGCCGATATTTTCTCATTCCATTATCTCAAAACGGACCCGGTTTGGCTAAAAACCATCTCGACCCTGTCAGCTTTAAAAAAAAACGGCATTAAAATCGGTTCATTCGTTTCGGAGCTACAATGTCACAGACAGTCGCACAGATACAATTCCAAAATAACAACCTTCTTTTAGCGTCGGGGGTTAAAAATAAAATTCAAAGTCAAGGAACCCTAAGAACCAAGTAAAAAGCAAACATGTAGTCGACATCAAATATCGTGAAAGATATTTTACTCAACACTATACTAGATTACCTCACTACGAGTAGGTACATGAACAGGCGACGAAGTAAATATGCTCAAAGCTCAGAGCGATCCTTTAAGACGATCCATTCCATGCCACTTGCACTAATCCTGCAGATTTGGAGTAGGGCATGCGTGGTGGGGTTTGTCTTGCCCTTGTTGGGACATGTTTAATACAAGAAATGGAATTATATTAACAAAAGCTGCGCGCAAAGATCTTTGAAACATGAGCGTGTGTTTTTGGCGGAGAAAATCGGGCACCTGGACACACTCAGCTTCTATAGAAAGTCTGGGTTGTTATAAAAAATCAGCCTGTATACGTCCCACTGCTGGGTACAGGCCTCCTCTCAAAGATGAGACGGAACGAGCAGTATTAGTCCTCACGCTGGCCCATTGCAGGTTGGATACATCACATACACCTTAGAATTTCTTTGCAGATGGATGATGTAGGTATGTATTCAATCAAGGTATCTTTTAACGGTAAATATCAAATTATAGGTATTCCTTACATAAGTTCCGAAAAACACATTGTTACGAGACGGGATTCGAACCCACGTTCGACAGCCGCATGTCTGAACTGAACCACTAGGCTAGCGTAATTTTCATATCATTGTAAATGTTAAGAATATATTCTTAAAATTTACAAAATGGCGGACACTACTTATATGTACATTCACATTTTAACGAACACCTCTGGATATAGGTACCTCATGTTATTGTACATGCAAAGTTTCGCTACAATCCAATACGTAGTTTTAAAATGAGAGCGTGACTACGTTTGTATGGAGAATCGACCTTATGGCAGACTCTTAAGTTTGTTCTTTAGAATTGTCATTTCATTGGACATCAAATTGGATGGCACCCAACGACGTCTAACTGTACTCTACCGAATTAACTGTCTCATCAAATTCCACGGAAATTGGCGTGAGAATTCCCGTCGTGAATTGCAGTTGCCATGAATTGTTGGTAACTTATCATACTTATATTATGTGATATGACTTAAGTATTACGTGTAATTACATGGCGGGAGTTTCGCGATCGGATTTACATTTGAATATTTAATTGCTATAATTTTCTGTCCCTTGTACAAGTTGTACAATCATTATGGAATTCGCTAGCCGGTTATTTAACGTTATATGAATACAAAAGAGGTTGCATTTCAGTATTAGGGCCTGTTCACACCAATCCGTACCTAACTGACGGTGTGGATCCGACAACGACAATTTTTGTTTGGAGCATGCTCCGATATCGGACTTAGCGGTGTGAACAGTAAAAATGCTTACTACTTAAAATGCCGTACTCCGATATCGTTACTGGATCCGTCACCGACAGTTACAGATTGGTGTAAACAGGCTCTTATCTTAGGTAGGAAATTCAAACAAGTTTCTTACGAAAACAGCCTTTATTGGTGACTGTACTTCTGGTACGCATTTATGAATTACTCAAAAAGTGTCTCATAAATTGATCAAGCGATCTAAGGAGGGGCTCATAGTTCGTCCAAAGGCTGAGTCTGGCCAAGTAATCCAACTGGGGAACGCGGCGAGCGTCTTGGGAACGGGCAACATTGGGTTGTGTCGAGGGCGGGAAATTTAGTTTTGTTTTGTTTGTTTCATGTTTAATTATTATTAGATTTATACAAAATTTATTTTCTAAAGTAGGTATATACAAGATGATAACTATAACATTAACTAAATTAAATTAAAGCTAAGTCAAATCTAAAAAAAGGCCCTCGAGGCATTGTACCGAGGATGCTGGCGGCATTTCCTCGCTGAATTGCAATGCTCATGCGTTGCGCGAGAAAGCCGCCAGCTCTTCGGTCACCAGTTACGTCAACTAGACGTTTCGCGATTTCCGCAAATAGCTTTTGCGCACTGGGACCCCATGGACCGAGGGTCTTGACGCCAAAAGGTACAAAGTTGTACTCTCTGCCGAGGCCTCTATATTTAATGCGTTTCAGATTTTCGGCATTTTCCGCCGCTGCACCCGCTTTAGTAGTAGTCCGTTGGAGGTGGGACGGTGCCAGTGTGTCTACACAGGTAGCGTCCCACACAAGCATCCGTCCCAAGCTCCACGGAACCAGAGACACTCCATCAGGTCTTTTGCCATCATCTCTGACAATGCCAGGCGGCTCAAGAAGAGCAGGCACATTGATGGTGGCAAGAGACCGGCGAATTATGTCATTAGTAGTCGCATGTCTTGCAAAGCGGCCTGCACTTTTTTGACAACATAGACCGTGGTGACCCAGTCGGTCCATGTCTGTGCCACAAGGGCATATGTGTGGAGTGCATACTGTGACCCCAAGCCGTAGACCAGTCGCCAGACGAAGGGATTAGATTAGATTTGTGCATTTTGCGCAGAGGGGAAGAATTGTACAGGGTATTGAGCCATCCTACATGCTTGGCGGACCTACCACGAAATTAAAACGAACTGCGTTCGTATATCTACCTCTCTGTGGCACTTGCAAGTTCAAGCGACAAAGACGGATTTTTTCTCCTATCCCTCAGCGCGTATAGGGTTTTTTGTTTGTACCCAATCTAAACATCTATCTATACAATATAATAAAGCTGAAGACGGTCGAAAGTCTGTACATGGATGATATTCGAAAAAGAGTTTGCTGGGGATACTTAGAATCAATAACAGAACACGATCCAAAAGTTTTTAGATTTTTTTTCTGTTTATCTGTTTGTCTGTTTATTTGTACGCGCATCACGTGAAAACGGCTGAACGAATTTTGATGCAAACTTCACTAATCTGTCGAGAAAATTCCCGGCCAACATATAGGCTATAAAAATTATCAAGGTAATGGTGCAAAGGGGGTTAAAAAATTGGGTTGAACTTTGTATGGGAACTTCTTAAATCTATGAGCTTAAGACTTGAAAATTGACAAGCATATACTTGACTACAAAGTAAAAAGAACCCCATTAAAACTTGTAGCAAAATAATATAGATAAAACGTGAAAAAAACCCGGGATGTAAAATAGTGGTAGGTGGCTAAACACTACATTTAACCAAAACTGGTTGATACCTCCACCGATAGGAACTGTTATACATAAGAGACCTAATTATATTGGAACTTCAGTCACTGACGACGTCGCTGTTTATATTGAAAAACCAGCAACCTTGATCTCTGTCTTCCTATATTTGCTATGAAATCAGAGGTCATCTAAAGTTGTTTGAAGTTGAATACTCATCTCGAATTATCATAGTTCACCAACTTCAAGGGATGTATGTGGGTATACAATTTGGTCATATGAGAGCATACGGTACCGTTGCTTATTTCCGGGAGCGAAACATAGACAAGTACCTAAATGTGTTGTAACGTACGATGCAGAGAAACATATACTTGTCTCGCTTTCGCTCACAGACATAGCATGCCTTCCCGTTTCACTTGACATCTAGTTGGCCATGGCTGGGAATGGACAAAGAGTATATGAATAAATCAGACTAGACACTTAAGCCACATAATAATTTATTCTCGTTTTAATATATGTCTCGATTTAAGATGCTCAGCTCTTGATACAAACGTAGTTTGGTTCTCATTTTAAAACGGGTTGTAACTGAAATTAGCTCTTTGGCTTAGAAATTCGTTCCTTTAAAAATCAGCTCAATTTTTTGAAGTCGGTTAAAAATCAAATCTCCTGGGAGTTCTTATGACTCTACTATTAAGTAAAAGATAAAACTTAATAAAAGAGCGTAAAACGAACTTTCGTTAGTCAAAATTAATTCCATAAATTCGACATTAATAATTTAATTACTAATCCCTCCTAAATCGTTCCAGACCATTCCCCCTAAGGTTCGGCCTAATTGCATAAATATGTTTTGAATTTTAAATTCCCTGTAAGACCTTTCAGAGGTAAATTTTATTATTCTTTCATTATCAACTTTGGCCATTAGGTCTCCGTGGGGAATGGTCCGGACAGGGATCGGGACTTAGGAAAGGGACGTTAACAAAACACCGTCTAAATCGCTAAGTAAGTCTAGGCTGCTTTAATATCGAAAACACGTTAATTCAAACTTCGTAAACGAGCGTTTCTGAAAAAAATGTAACTACATTTTTTCAGAGTTTTTCTACAACTTTTATGTTATTTCTACTCAAAATCACGATATCTCTCTATCCGAATAGGAGAAAAAAAGTGTTCCAAAATTTCTATACATTTTTGATGTTTCCTGTTGTGTTATCACCACACAAAGTATAAGGTACATGGTAACGCAATAGGAAAAATATCTTTGGGACAATTTTTGGTCCTGCCAGGGTCCGAAGAGCTTCTGATTCTTAGTGGAAATAGTTAACATAAAATTAATAATAGTGTCATTTTTAGGCTCAAACAAGTTTTCCAAATTTAGCAAGTAAAGGTAGTATTAAGTAAATATTACCAGAGAGATTTCTGTTTGGTTCTAGATATATATTGTCGAGTCAATAAATCTGATTAGGTATACAGTGAAACCTGGATAACTGGGACTTCGAGGGATAAAGTATCATCGTAAGATTCGCAGAACAAACTCTAGGCGGGTTAAAGATTTGAAAGAAAGAAGGAATGAAAAACCATTTATTCCATAAAGCACAGGATTAATAATAACATAAAAATAGAATAATGCCTAAGCTCACAGAGAGCTAGAGGTGTGCATATTGCACAACAGCTGACCCCCTCGCACACTAAGTTTTATGTCGGACATAAAGCATTTGTCCCTCTCTCTCTCGCATATTTGCCAGAATGGGACGAATGCTTTATGTCCGACATAAAACTTAGTGTGCGAGGGGGTCTGGTCCAGCAATGTGCAAGGGAAAAAGCCGATACTCAGAATGTGTTGCTATTTGGCAAAGCATGCAAATTGCAACGTTGTTATTCTGCCACAGCCTATGAGTCTAATAAGAAGTCAATAAAATTATGCTAGTTAGTCTAAGAAAAATTAAGCCTAATTTGGGCAATCAGGGGAAATAATTCGTGTAGTTTTGTAAATTGTTACAATTATTTATTTATTTATTTATTTATTGACAAATACATTTACGTGACATTACAGTAACAACCAATGCGTCACGAAACCTAAACAACAAATAACACTATTTAATAATCGACATAAATTAAATGTGAATATAAGTACTCCATGTGTAGGAATATATGTCGACAGTATTTTAATGTTGTATGTTATTGTATAAGTTTTTCTTCATTTATAATCACAGACTTAGGTCAAGCACATTAAAATCAGGGGAAATTATTCGTGTAGTTTTGTAAATTGGTACTATTATACCTTGTGGTGTCCAGATAAACATACTAAAAGTCCTCGAGGGTCTGGGAGAATCTGAAAAAAGGTACCTTCAAACACCCTCAGCACAGCCCCCATCCTCGCCAGCCCGCAGCCACGACTCGTTTATGGCTATAATGTCTGCGTTCGTATCAGTTATAGTCGCAATCAGCTCATCGTGTCCCGTACCAAGGGAACCAGCATTAAATAATCCAACTTTCAAATTGTTAAACCGCGACATGATAAAAACGAGCGAAAAAGTTAAAACGACAATAGCAAATGGGTAACTGCATACAGGTAAGTGACTTAGGGCACAGAGATAAAAGTAAATAAATAGTGCAACTCAAAGTGGTCAATAAGAAGAGATAGTGTAGACCGATAACATATATATACATACATAAACTATAACTGGACATATTTAAAGAAAATAATTGCTTCCAGACTGAAACACGCGACGGTACGAGGCATATTTGTCGGTCCACTCCCGCAACAACACATAACAATAACAAACACAATATAAAGGCCACAACAACAAAACGGTAAGGACGGTATTTTTTTACGAGAATACAATTGATATGAAGTGATTTGAAAAGAAATGACAACAACGAAACATTTGATTTTAGGTCGTTACAAGAAAAAAAACAAAAGCAATAGCGACTAAGGATCGGTTTGGACTTCGGCGGGCAAAAAAATGTGCAAATCGGATAACCGGCGCACGCGATGAGTCGGCTGGCCCTCAGACTTGCGGGCAAGGATCCTGCCGTCGCGGGTCCACACGAAGCGCCAGGCGGCGGTGCGCGCGGCCTCGCGGGCCCGCTGGAACAGCTGCCGGTTGGCGCCCGTCAGCCGCTCGTTCACGTAGAACCGCTGCGGCGCGCCGGCCAGGCCCAGGCCTTCGGTGGTGGCTCCGCGGCGCGTGCGCGCGCCCCGCAGCAGCTCGTCCTTGACGGCGCGGCGCGCCAGGCGCAGCACGAGGGGCCGGGGCCGGCCGGCCTCGCGCGTCCGCCCGACGCGATGCACAGCTACCACGTCGCGCACGTCCAGCTCCACCCCCAGCTTTGCACAGATCTGCGTGGCTAGGCCAGCTGCACTCTCACCAGGCTCCTCCGGGACGTTCGTCACCTGAACGTCGTTCGACAGAAGCTCCTGGTCACGATCGTTCAACTCCATTTGAAGGGTCGCAACGGCTTCCTCGAGAACTCGGGTAGCGGCTGATGCCGCCCCATCTACGACCTGCTTCTCAATAGCATCGACGCGGCCCTCCAAACGATCCATCCTTGCGTTGAAATCGGACAAGTGCGCTCTCATCTCCTGAAACTCGTCAAGGAATTCCTTCAGCTCCCGTCTGATGTTGAAGAACTCCGCGCTGATGAACCGCTTCAGTTCAACAAGCGCATTTGCCATGCCCTCCCCATCGACGGACACAGGAGAGTCGGGCATGTCCGCAGTGGAGACGGGCAATGTGGCGCCGGGCTGGGTGATGACGGCCTGAGCGGCAGCAGTGGGCCGGTCGGTGACTAGTGGAACGGCGGCGGCGGCTACGGCAGCAGAAGACGATTTGCCCGGCAGGCCTTTTACGGGCGTGTCGGAGCGGTTGTCTCTAGGCAAGAACCGCTGGCAATCAGGACAGACCCAGTCCTTGGGGATCACTGCTCCAGCCGAGACAGCCACACAAGCACCGTGGTACTGGCCGCTGCATTTTGGGCACGATACGGTGCCAGCGCCAGTAGCGCGCCCCATAAATTTAGAACAAGCCCCACACTTCATTGTTCTATTTTAATATCGTGTTGTGTTTTTTTTTTCACTGTGGGTAGATGTTCGCAGCACTCGTCCGTGTTCAACTATTATTTATCACTTTTCGTGTTTGATACTGCACCTTTTCTAACGCAAATAATATTTGTCAATATTTACACCAACGCGAAGTAAATTAGTGTACTTTCAAAGCAAAAAGCAACTTGTTTTATTTTATATGGACGGCGGTGATAGTAAGCGCGTACGTCGTATGGCGTCCGTGACGTCACTCCTGCAAATTATATTGCAGAATCTTTTGCTCCACTGAGGATTTAATATATAGTTTCACTGTAAATTTATTATTTTGCTCCCTTGTGACACAATCTACTATACTATAAAATGCAGTGAGTAAATTATAGACACATAAATTACCACTCTGCAGGGCTAGTACGAGTGACAGGTGAACCAGAGGGGCTTGCTTTGTGTATTGGGTAGACAGAGGTGGACATAATTAGTTCGTCTCTTTCAGAAGCGTGAAGAAACTGTAGCTGGTTTTGAGGATCTGAAACAATAATATAAACATGCTATTGCTGTTTGTTCATACATAGAACAGCGCCATCTAGGGGATTAGGGATGAACCCGAATCCTAGATCGCTTGAAAGGTAAATCGATCATTAGAGATATTACCTAATGGGTTCACAGTGTCACCGGAAGGGGGCGCTGTTCTCAATAAAAGGATTATTGTTAAAACAACCTAGCACGTAGATCACAGTTCACTTTTCTTATACACACGATACCAAACGGACGAAGTTTCTCTCTGCACCTCCGATCACGAACCCCGGTCCAGCCACGTGGGAACACTGTTAAGAAAACATCCGGCTCGAAAGATATAATCAGTTCAAATTAAATATTTTACAGCTTTTATTAGTTATTTAATCGAATGGTATCTATACTTTATTTCGCCTTGTTTTTGACTGAATGAAAAACCGAAAGACAATAAAAGAAAAACCAAGTGTTGCCATACTAAAACGTATAGGTACAGACCTACCTACATTAGAGTTGCCGTTACCACTTTTGAGTACCTATAAGGTAAACGTCCCAGTCCCGTCACTGGCCTTATCTTATATCAAAACGATAGAGGTGAACAAATATAGGTGTCAACTATTAGGCATAAGGTGTCCAGCTTTGGGACATTTAACTTACAGGCTTGAGTTTTTGTAAGTATTTAGGCAGGGGAGGCTCACTCCGTGGTTTCGACGCGCCCTTACAATTACATGCCGGTAATCAACCTATTTGGTAGGTACTTGGGTGGCGGAAGGTGGATGTCACGCGCTAGTTTAAGTAGAACGCACGCGCTTGCGCTTTACATCATTCGCTCGTTAATACAACATTTAACAGGGGATTTGTTAATGGGGTGTATACATGTCGTGATTTGTCAGCCCCAACTTATCAGGAGCTGACTAATTGCTATCGTCTGGAGGCATGTTGCGCTGCAGATCCAACTGTCAAACGAGTTGTACTGAGAAATTGCATGAACATGTGGTCGGATTGTTACATCTGTACGCTACACTCAATTATCACTTCGACATGTTGTACTGACAAATTGGGGTGAAATTACATAATCTGATACCCCATCACACTGAACCTTCTGTAAGTCATACTATTTTTTATTCTGTGATTTAGGTCTGAATACTCACTGCGACGAAAGTGGTAAGTGACATTTCGTTGCACGGCCCCGCTCTGAAGGCCAGCCGTGTGGACGTCGAGTGCTGGAGAAGGCATACTTGCTTCTTTATCTTGGCATCCATGGCTATCCAGTCGCTTTCAAATACTCCGGAGCTTACGGATAGGCTCTGTAAATACACATCGGTGGAATATTCTCATTTTTGTGCACTGTCACAGCCGTGGATTTCGCTTATTTTACGTTTTATTTAGAACTAGCTTCTGGACGGGACTCCGTCCGCGTGGAGCTCGGTTATATCGTAACTTCATACAATTTTTCACCCCCCATATTACTCCTTCAAGGGATGAATCGGAATTCTTCCCCTGAGGGAGTAATATGGGGGAGGATGAAAACTATCTTATGATAGTGTCCACAAAAATGAGAATCGCAGATATCAAACATCATCATCATCCTCCTCCTAGTCCTAGCGTTATTCCCGGTTGTGCCCTTAAGGAACCCGTGGTCCGCTTTGTAACCTAATCCCAAGATTTGCTACAGGAACTAGTTTTACGAAAGCGGCTGCCATCCGACCTTCCAACCCACAGGGAAAACTAGAACTTAATATTGGGATTAGACCGGTTTCCTAACGATGTTTTCCTTCACAGAAAAACGGTAAATATTCCGTACACGAGTTCCGAAAAACTCATTGGTGCGAGCGGGACCGTTGATGGTTGAAAGCCGCATATGCCTGAACCACTAGGCTACCGTAGCTTAGTCAGCCCACATATCAGTATAATATTTAAGTAGGTACCTGTACTGTGACTTCGTTGCTGAACCAATAGAATATCAAAAGTTGGACAAAAGTACCGATCATGAACGTTACGGCACCCATCAGTACTGGTAAATCCTCAGCCGACTGAAACGATAGACAATACAATATCTAGTTAATGTACTTAGTTAATTCAAAACAGTAGAAAATGGGAGCTTATTTCTGCCAACAAACTGTTGTAGGTACAGTTTGGCGGAAGTAGAAAAGTAAACTTAAATGTGTACTGTTTTTGTGAATAAACGCTTTATTTATTTATTTATTATTTTTACTTCTACTTTTTTATCACTTTATTTTTTCCTTACCCTATGAAAGTATACTTGCCTTTAAGATTTGTGAGATGCAAGTACCAAGATTGATCGAGGCCACAATGATATACACGGTCATCACGGACGATATCAATTGGTGGAACAACTTTTGATGCCTGCAAAAAATAATATATCACGACATCACTATAGGTAGGTATATATTTTTTCTCAAAATTTTCAAAAAAGACGATGGCAGCATTACCTCGCTGAATCGCAATACTAATGCGCTGAGCGAGGAAGCTGCCAGCTCGTCGGTCACCAGTACGTCGACGAGTTTTTTTTCAAAGTTGTTTAAGTACAAAGCGTCCTGGCGCCTGCCCCAGTGTCTCAACACCGAATGCCAAAAAGTGGTAATGAGGGCCGAGACACAGGTACTTTGCCATTTTTTTAGTTTCAGCCACAGCCACCTCTGCTGCAGCACCAGCCCTGGTCGAGGTTCGAGGAAGATGAGACGGTACCGGCGTGTTAACGCAAGTACTAATTAGTATCTTAACCTTTTCACCGCCAAACACGTGAAATCACGTCATCGACGATTCGTGACACCGACGCCAAAGACGGCATTTGCCGACATTTTTTTTATTTTTTTTTTATATATGAAAAGCTACTCTGAAATAGCCCAATTCCATGTTGGCATTATTTCTTTATCCATTATTTCTTTTGGCGTGAGGTGGCACGGCAAGTTGCTTTACCATCTGGCGGTGAAAAGGTTAAAACCTTTTCAGACCTGCGCTTGCACATGTGCGAAACTCGTGACTGATGCACCGCCAAGTCTGCCGACGTTCGCACTGCCACCACAGCCCACGGTTGGTATTCTGTCCGCGTTATTTGACAGAAAGGGACTTCCATGGCTCTCACGTGTCTGACTTTCAAGATAAGAATGAAAGACACGTCACAATTGGGATAGGATCACTTAAACCAGTCGTCGCTTGCGCGGCGCGGGGTAGGGGGATCGGGCGGCGAAGCCCGCCCGCACGCCGCCAGCGCCCCGCTGTAGTCCGAGCAATGCCCTTCTAACAAATATCGGGGATTGACTACTGGCCCAGCATAATACAGGTCATAATACTGACACTCTGCATAATAAAAAAAAATCTACGCATTATACTACCTATTTAATACTGCCATGCACATAAAGCAAAACAATTCTTACTCGACCAGTGACGTGTGGAAACGGTGGCATTTTATAATATTCTGGCGGCTTCGTTCTTTACTCTCCGGATCTATAGCTTTGGAACAATAAACACGGGAAATTCTCAGCTGGCCGGCGAAGAATATCAACGTTGATATCACCAAAGAATCCCAAGAGACGACGTATGCGCTCATGATGTGCCCAAGGATTGTCTGAAGAATCATAGAGTAGTAATAGCCTGGGGGAGCGTCTTGTTTAAAAGGAACGTAGAAATTGAACAGCGGTACGTAAATATCTGTGCCGTTATCGACGATCTTATTTTTCTGATACGGTTCAGTGAATAAGCTGACATTACAACAGGCAGCCATGATCCAAAACGGGTAAAGTACCCGTCTACTCCTCCTGATATAATCATCCATAATATCAGTTACGTCTCCATCTTTGTCGCCTAGCTGCCGACGCTCGGTACGGGATATGAAGTCAACTATTTTCTCCCAGCTGCTGTAGTCCTTCCGGAAAAAGATGGTCTTTGGGGAGCCCATGTGGAACGGAGCGGTTTGTAATATAAATAGGAGAGCACTGAGATCTAAGCTGACTAAGCATTTGACGTATTGGCTGAAGAAGAAGGCCATGGTTATGTAGTATACGACCTGTTTAAAACGAGTGGCTTTTAGTTCCATGTTGGGATGCCAATTACCGGTGAGGCGCATGAAACTGAGATACGGACCGGCCGAAGGGTGTTCAGGGTCTTCGAGACACCTAAACATATATTGAAGTGAAAAACGTGATATCTTTTTATTTCTAACGCATTTAAATCCCTCAACATTATTCATTTTTGCAAGGATAAGTTTGACTCTGTCCGTAGCTGCAAAATAAATGAAATGCAGGCTCATCAAACTACCTAATCGGAAATAGTCGTTAGAAATGAATGTTTGATTGCGATTAATATCGGGTATGTGATTGATGTTATTACGTTTAATTATAGGCCATAAAGTTTTTGAATATTTAATGCTCTCGGTTTTTAACATGTTGGCCGTAGTTAGGTAATGTTCAAAAATACAACCTGAATTAACTAAAAACATATGTTACCTCTTCTGAAAATATGTAGCTAGCTGCCTACCTCATCATTCGCTTGTCCTTAGCCCATTTACTAGGGGTCGGCGCGCCATGTTTTTTCTTCCATAAGCCCCTCTATCGCCCGTTAACTCATCACATGCTTCCTTCCTATTCCTATTCATATAGTCTCTCACGCAGTTCATCCATTTTTTTTCTACCTATCATTAATTCATATAATATTTCCCACAGGGAACCTCCTATGTGGAAACTAAGGTTAAGTACCTACCAAAAAATTCTCAGAACACAGTATATGTAGGTACGTTGCTTGCCAGTCACTAGTCAAGCAAGACTAAACCAGCGCCTATACAAAGCTAAATGAATGCCTTCCCAGTAAAAGGAAGCGCTGAATGCTAAGACTGCTGTTACGTCCGATAAGATCACTGGCGGAAATTAAGAGGAAATTGTATTTGTTTCTTATACAGTGACGTCCTCTCAATGAGGGCCTTTACGAATGAATTTTGTGTAGTGGGGTAGGTACTTGACAACGAAAGTACGGTAGGTACGAGTACTTATATAAAATAACGATTGCGTTTCCTTGAAGATCATTTGAAGTGATTAGGTATATAATTTTTCATTGCGTTAGCTAACTGTTGCTTTGAAACTTTTAGCGTTTATAACAAGATAGTTACGCTTTTATCTAATACATTGGTTCATGGGCCATCCACATTAAGTGATTTTACCCCAATTTGTCAGGACAACATGTCGAAGTCAGAATTGGGTGTAGCGTACAGACGTAACAACTGCAACTACAATTTCATTCAGTGTGGCCAGTTAACAGAAGGAAAGCAAAAAAGATAACACACAGCCGCGACATACTCTCGATTTCTCTTGCATGTCCTAATAAGAGAGAAACGGATAGTGCGAGAAAAAATTAGAGAGCTCGCGCGCCGTCGCGTTATAGCCGTGCAGCACACAAAAATCGAGAGTATGTCACGGCCACCTCATGATCGACGTGCTGTCTCGCCCTATCTCATCGGTTAGTAACAATCTTGCAGTCCGCTTCGCAGGACCGTTTGAATGCGGCAATTTTCGCTTTCTTACTGTTAACTGGCCACACTGAATGAAATTGTAGTTGCAAAACACAGGTTTAAAAAAAAATACACAGTGTAAAATATTAATACAATGTTCTTTAGCACATATTTTTTAATTATCATTAAAATTTATTTGTATGAAATTTGTGAGAAAAAAAAACTTGGCAGATCATGCAAATTCCATGGTCCAAATTGTGATTTTCATGCAATTAGTCCGTACAACTCGTTTGACGGTTGGAACATGCATACACACTATAGCAATTAGTCAGATTCTGATGAATTGGGGCTGACAAATCACTTAATGTGGATGGCCCATCACAGCCTATGGTCTACTTACTTTACTCCGAAAGAAATAACGTTTTTTCACTGAAGAAATAACACTTATCCTAACGTGAAATCAAGAACATACCGCTCCGCTAACTTTAGCAAAAACTACGTTGCCGCCAACTCATTTTTTTTTTAAATTGTGCGCAGATTTTAGTGTTGCCAGTAATTATTTCCCAAGAATACTGCTTTACGTTTGGTATTTATAAAGGTGCGTTCAAGAACGTAAGCCTTTTTTTTAATTCTGTGAGCTGTCTAATGCTTTGTAGACATTTGGCAACACTATGCATTTAAGGGTTAAATCGTAATCCACATCAAGTACTGGGGCTCATGTGACTCAACCGGGACACGAAAACAAATTCGTTCGTGTATCTCTCTCTATAGCGCTCAAAATATGCAAGTGAAGAGTAGTAGAGAGGAGAGAGGGCAGCGGCGTCTCTAGCCCATGTAGCGTAGCGTAGTGTGCAAACATTACTCTAGCGCCCCCTAGTAAGTGCGCGGTCAAAATGGAATGGAAGCGGGCGGCGCCGCCTAGGACCGCTGCAACGCCCGTGTGCAACGTAAACCCTGCACCATAGGTAAAGACGCCTCCGAGAGAGGGTTTTTAGTAGAGAGGTATATACACGAACGTTCTTCGTTTTCATTTCGCTGTAGCTGTAGAGCCTCTCTGTATTCAAGAAATAAATATTTACCTATAAACAATCTTTAAACAAATCAAGCGTTCTATGTACACCTAACAATTTGTCACACCAACTTTCTGATGGGGAGTATACATGTCATGATTAGTCAGCCCCAATTTATCAGAATCTGACTAATTGCTGTCGTCTGAGGGGCTAACGCGAAGTGAAAACGAACTTCGTTCGAATATCTCCTCTCTGTCGCTCGAACCAGCAAGTGCGACAGAGACGGAGACTCACAAACGAAGTTCGTTTTCATTTCGCGGTAGGGCCTCCGGAGGCATGTTACGCTAGCTGATCCAACTGTCAAACGAGTTGTACTGACAAATTGTATGCACATCACAATCACCACAATTTGGACCATACCAATATTTACGATCAGCCAAGTTTTCAGTCAGATAATTTTGAAGTAAAATATTTAAAATATTATACAATAATGCGTAGTCGCCTTTCCACAAATTTACAATGCATTTATTAAAAAGTTTGTATTTTAAATCTGTTTTAGTATTCCTATATTATATATTCCTTAACCTGTTATTGTGTACAATAAAGTGCTTAGTGCTTACATACATACATACATACAAAACGCGTTTTATAGTCGATTTGAGTCACGCTTTGATGTCTTTGTATTTTTCTTTTAATCTCGTTTGTATCTTACTGTGAATAGCGATATCTTAGGAAAAATAAATAATATCACAATCACAAGACAGTGCTTTGGTATGGAAATACCTATTATTTTAACTAAATGTTATCCCTACCAGAACTGATGAATGTATTGTTTGTACAGCCCATTAAGATTTACCACATTATATTACTGAATTATGTATATTTAGAAGCTTCCAATAAAGCAAAACCAATATATACCAAGGTACTCGTCCAATAGGTGGAGCAAAAGATTAATCGTTTTTACTGCGCTTGCCTAGCGTTCGTGTAACGGATCGTAATTATCAAGCAATTATTCCCTTCCCTGTCAGTTCAAAATTCGAATTTTGACGGTTACGCTGTAGACGCTGTTTAGTCGTTGACTGTTTACGAAGTGGTTTTCAATATTTTTCAATAAAGAAGTGGTGTTTTAATTTAATTGAACGTCTTATGACCGGGAACCTAGTTAGAAATCGTTATCACGGTGTTGAAAAGCAGGATAAACTATATCTATGATAGATGTGTTGAGGTGAAAATGGTTCGAGCAGCTCCGTTGATCGGGGCTAAGTCGAAGTCTGGTGCTCTGCCTTCGAAGTGTGGATCGACGCTGAACATGGCAGCTAATATAAAAGTGGTAGTTCGCGTGCGGCCCTTGAACGAAAGGGAAAAAGCGGCTAACAATCGTATGGTGGTGGATGTTGTTGATGATACCATGTTAGTTTTCGATCCGAAAGAAGAGATGCGTCCGTTTTTCTACCAAGGCGTCCAGCAGCCTACGAAGAATGTGTTACGTCGAGCGAATAAGGAGTTGAAGTTTGTATTTGACAAAGTTTGTGGCCAAACAGCTAGTAATAAGGATATCTTCGAGTTGACTACTAAAGATGTGTTAGCTTCGTTGATGGAGGGGTATAACTGCTCGGTCTTCGTGTACGGCGCCACGGGGGCTGGCAAGACCTTTACCATGATAGGCAGTAAAGAGAACCCGGGCATAACATATTTGACCATGGAGCATCTTTTCTACACAATAAATTCGTTTGAGAGGGAAAGAGAGTTCGACATTGGAGTGTCTTACATCGAGGTGAGTAACATGTATAGTTTTTGATTCTAACTTTTCTCCATTTATATGCCGGAATTTTGTAAACATTGTTTTCTGTGGTGATGACTGATGATACACATTTCTAAAGATTATGCTCATCATGTATCTGGGCACTTGTCATTTAATTTCAACTTGAGATTTGGTCAGTTATGATAGCTATATGCTTATTCTTAACATGCCATGTTTAAAATACATGATCTGAATATTATTAATCTTAAAATAATTTAGTTCCTGAAGTATCTTTGGATGATAGTTGTGTAATTTAGAGCCTGGTAATTTTGAGCTGGGCACATATTCACCCCTCTCGTGACTTCCGTCAATTGCGTATTTGCACCACAGATGACCTCCTTTATCAAACACATAGGCGAAGCCCTCGCAGATCGTTGGAATAAATCACTGAGTACAATACTGGGTTGGCTTAGAACAAGGATATGCACTGCCATAATTCGAGCCACCAGTATCTCCATTCGAGGCACACACCACAAATTCAAACCTGCAGTGAAACTGTTGGGGTTTGACAACAGAGCAGCCATTCCAAGTACTAAGTAATCTTCACCTGACTGTACATTGCAGAGATGTCAATTATTATTGTTATTTTTTATACATTATTATTATCTGTACAATTCTGTGTTTTGTGTAATAAAATTTGAAGAATAAGTTTAAATTGTCAATTTGGTATATGTGGTAACTACAATTGAACTGAAGACAGAACTTGATGGCAGAATATTCTTAGAGAGAGTATGATGCCAGAGGGCCTACCGCGAAATGAAAACAAACTTCCTTCGTGTATACCTAGACACATAAAGAACTCTGGGTGCCATATAAAATGTATGGCGCCAGAGCTCATTTTACATGGGTTGAGTTTTATCTCCTTCTCTGCCGCACTTGCTAGTTCAAGAGACAGAGAGATTCCCTCACATGAACGAAGTTGGTTTTCGGTTCACGGTAGCCCCTCAGGCTCAGTCCAGACACTGGGTATTGGCAGTATGACATAAAGCAAGGGCAGGAGTGAGAACATTCAAATCTACTAATAAACTAGATATTGCAGTGTAAATATAATGGCTTGGCCATGACAGCGGTCACAGCAGCACCTATGCAATATAAGTGGAAATGAGAGATCAGAGTGCCCTCTAACTTCCATGTTTGGCTCACTGTTGCCTCCACTGCTGCCGTTGGAAGTTGTGGCATACCCCTAACTGTATAAATATTTTCAGGTCTACAACGAAAACGTATTTGACCTCCTCAGACCGTCTAAAACCCCACTCCAAGTCCGAGAGGATTCAAAGTACGGAGTCATGGTTGCCGGTCTGACATTAGAGAACATCAACACGGCCAGAGAGTTGCTGAATATGCTGGAGAACGGCAACAAGAACCGCACACAGCATCCAACTGATGCTAATGCAGAGAGCTCTAGGAGTCATGCAGTTTTTCAGGTAAATTTCTTGGCCTTTGTGCTGGAAATACCAGTCAGAAATTAGTTATATGGGCTTCATAAATATAATGTTTGTAGCTCAAAATATATACGAAATTCGGGGTTATGACTTATGATCAAGGATGTCTAAAAATAAAGTACATAGATGCTTGTATTGAACAAGTTTTCCAATGAGACCAACCTAAGAAATCAGGAACTGGCAAACATGAACTCTCAATTAACTAATTATTAACAACTTAAGAAAGTTGAAAGACATTTTCATTTCAAAGTTCAATATCCCAATACCGGCTGAACTGTTTTTGTTGAAACATAGCTAAGCACCATCTCGAGCACGTCAGCTTTAGGACAAAAAAAAAATGCATTAAAATCGGTCCATTCGTTTAGGAGCTACTATGCCACAGACAGTCACGCAGATACACAGACACATCAAACTTATAATAGCCCTCTTTTTGCGTTGGGGATTTAAATATATATGCATGAACTCTCAATTAACTATAACTTAACTGTTGGTTAATCAGCTCTTTTTTCGCCATATCGTGGTGGGTCCCACGGGAAATGTTGTTTAGTATGACCATCTTCTTCACATTTTGTCATTCCCAAACATTGAAACCCTTTACAGGCATGACCTATATATACCTACAAAATACAAATGTATTAGCTTATACACTTACTTATATTTGTATTTGGCACTAAATACAAATGTATTAGCTTATACACTTACTTATATTTGTATTTGGCACTGGAAGGCTAAAATCTATCTGTTCAGTAATGTGTTAGAGAGACAAATCACTTACAACAATCTAAGTTTCACGTGCGTTTTCCCATATTCACATTCCATGTTTGCGACTTTTTTAATGTGTCTATTCGTAATCATATTAATTTATTTGTTGCAACCATGGTATTCACAGAATGTTCGTAAAATCTAATCAGTACAGACATGGACCCTACTAGGGTGTAGCAACATATTTATGGACTAAGCTAACCTAAACCACATATATTTATGGAATCAACATGTTATATACATACATCTACACATTAGATAGCAAAGGGATGGAAGGGTGTTATCAACCCCGATGACTAATGACCATATAGGCAAATAATCTAATGCACGTATGTATGTGCATTAGATTATTTGCCTATAATTTTCAGGTCACTATAATTTTTATGCATTGTAAATGAACATTGCATGTTTCATTGATTTTAAATCCAACGAACTTTAATAAAAAGATATATGGTTATCGCCGATGCAAAGTAATGGTCTCGGAATTAGATTTGAATTACGTTGTTGCCTTATATGACACAGGGTTTATAATGAACACCTCACAAATGCCAGAAGGCTCGCGACATATCTTAATTTGATCCCATTACGTTAGAGATTTCCTCATTCGAGGCGAGACTGCGTACTGCGCGGCTTTCTTTTCAATATTACCTACTTAGTCATCCTACCAGACCACATACCGGAAGGCGCGGCGGTATCTTTGGCACTCTTTGGGGGAGGCCTATGTCCACCAGTGGACATCTTTCGGCTGATATGATGAGTCATCCTACTAATATTGTTAATGCGAAATTTTAGATGTTTGTTACTCAATCACGCTTAAACGGGTGAACCGATTTGGATGAAATTTTGCACAAAGATGGTTTATAGCCTGGATTAAAATATAAGACGCCTGGCCGGAAAGAGGCGGGCCGTCGATCGGTTTTTGCGTTCATTCAGCCCCATTTCCCAGAGTTGAAGCCTCAGGTTACTGTCCCGGCGTTCCCATTTCAAACTCTTCCATTGTTCTCGTTTTCCTGCAGAACAGAAGGACATCTTTAAGGCTGACATCCCTCAATTGCCTCTCCTCTAACACATCTTTACCTCATGTATTATCCCGCGGTGCCGCGTACGTAATACATTCCGCTGGTACATGCTTACTAATTTCTTCCTCCCCACAGTGTGGGCAGGAAGCGTCGCTACTAATACCTATTACCTTCAAGTGTTTATTTAGAGTGTGGCGACTATGTAGAGTGTGGAAATATAAGATGGCTAGTGTTTACTAAATTACCTCTCACCAGGTGTATATAAAGATGCGTTACAAAACGAGCGGTCAAGCGCGAATAGTGAAACTGTCGATGATCGACCTGGCGGGGAGCGAGCGCGCCTCGGCGACCGGCTGTGTCGGGGAGCGCTTCAAGGAGGGCGCCAACATCAACCGCAGTCTGCTGTCGCTGGGGAACTGCATCAACAAGCTGGCGGATGGCAGCAGCTACATACCCTACAGGTGAGATATGTGCATTGGAAATTATCGCGCGCTTTGGAACGCCGTTCTGACTGGATTAAGAAACAATAAGGTCTGATTTTCAGATATATATCATTGTTTATCTGATTTGATCTATACATGATTGCTTAAAATTTCCTTGATAGAAAAAAATACAAAAGTTGGGTCTGTATTTTCCTTTTTTTGCTCAGCCTACTCAAACGATACATTATTTAACGATACAATCAAGTTAATACGATAGTATTTTATCTCATCTAAAATCTCACTTAATGAATTATAAATAAGACTTCACTAATAAGGTATTTATCGAAATTTGTCCATAAAAGCCATTCACGAAGAGTGTTATATCTCTTTCTCGTGCGCGGAAGGCATAAGCGTGTCTCTGTCTAGGTGGCGTGTTCGACAAGTTTTAACGGCATTTTAGCAAAATTAGAATAGTCTCTAATGCTGTTGGTGATCGGTGCTACTAATCGCTCGGTATCAGCCACAGCTATACAAAATCTTTCAAAAACCTCGTCTGCAACTTGTGGCGACCACTAGCGACTACTGAGCGAACATTGTTGCTGACACTCTAAAAGCATAAATCATAAACTCTTGTCATAAATTCATCCATGCACGGTCATAGTCGGGCATTTTCGCGAGAAGAGATGCATCGTTAGTGACGTCACCGAGTATAAGTTAGTTCAAGTTCAAGTTATTTAAAAACCATACAATTTGTATGACAAATAAAAGTTACAAAATGGAACACTTTTAACTTATACTCGGTGACGTCACTAACGATGCATCTCTTCTCGCGAAAATGCCCAGTCACGAACCGGAAGGCGTCCCACAAGGTGGACTGCTGACCTGGTAAAGGTCGCGGGAGTCCGCTGGATGCGGGTCCAGGACCGGTCATTGTGGCACTCTTTGGGGGAGGCCTATGTCCAGCAGTGGATGTTTTTCGACCGATGATACTCTCTACGGCAGTAGGATAAAATCCGTATTTGTTTCAGAGACTCGAAGCTCACGCGGCTCCTGAAAGACAGTCTCGGCGGGAACTGCAAGACGGTGATGATAGCCAACATTTCACCCTCGAGCGTTAGTTATGAGGACACGTACAATACGCTCAAATATGCTGCGCGCGCCAATAAGATACAGGTAACACCCCTTTTTAACCCCTGACGCAAAGAGTGGGGTGTTATAAGTTTAACACTTTCGCTACCAAGAACCCGCCTAGCTGCAGAATTTTATGTAGATAATTTTATCCCGAGTCTTCTTAGCCATGTTTCATGAAAATCTGTTAAGCAGTTTTTGAGATATCTGACTTTGAAATGAAAATGTTGGGGGTTTTTCAACTTTTTTAAGTTGTAGACTATTATATGAACCTAAAAGTGCGCTTCCATTGAGCCGAGAAGGGGTATAGAATCGAAATGTATTTCCAAATCAAATTGAACCATTCAGATATTATAAAATAAGTTTCTGTTAAAAATTTCATTTTTGGTACAAGCTTTTATTGCCGACTCTACTTTTCTGTATACCATCATCAACTGCTCATTGAGACGATTCTAATGAGCCCAAACTCGATGGGGTTGCGTCGTTTAATTACGGAGTTCCTATGGCCACCTTCCAGGTCCATCATCAGATCAGCTCTGTCATAATAATATTGCATTGTCATCCGATTTATACATGCATCCAAAATATCGGCGCAACTTTTGACAGAAACTTGTGTTTCTTATAAGTTTTGTTTGTTTCACGTCAATGTATAATAAATAAATAATAGGGATACTTTTACAAAACGTTGCCCTCAATCTTATTTGTTTAACAGCTGAGCATCAAGAAGAACCTAGTAGACGGCGACATGAAAGTCTCCCAATACGTTAAGATTGTTGAGGAGCTGAAGAACAAAGTTAAAGAGTTGGAGGCGAAGTTGTCGCTGAGCAGCGTGGCTCCTGCCCCGGTGAAGGAGCAACCCAACTTGGCGAAGGAGAAAGGTGGGTTTATGATATGGTGTCACCAGGTTTTTAGAGAGAAACGAGTTGCTAATATGGATTAATAAAGGCATTTTTTGCTTAACACGTTCAACAATTTTAGCTAAAATGCCGTTAAAACTAGTTTGTATTTATCTGTCACTTTTACATTTGTATTATTCTCATTCATTATATTTAAGATTCAAAATCTTGTCGGTGGAGCAATTTCCATTCCTCTCTGTTCTCAGCTATTGTTTTGACCTCTTGATACGACGCGCCGTTTACTTTTTCTTTTATTTGGTCCATAAAAGATCTTCTTGGTCTCCCTCTCTTCCTCTTTCCCTCTATCTTCCCTTCTACTATGGTTTTCATAAAATCATCGTGTCGTAACAAGTGGCCCAACATCCTGCCTCTCCTGTTCTCAATGGTCTTCAACAACGTTCTTTTCTCTTTCACTCTCTCAAGCACCTCCTCATTCGTCTTCTTATCCTTCCAACTAATCCTCTCCATTCGCCTCCAGCACCACATTTCGAAGGCCTCCAATCGTTCTCTGTCACGCTGTGTCATTGTCCACGTTTCGCTTCCATACAACGCTATGCTCCAGATGTACACTTTTATAAGCCTCTTCCGAATATGGCCTGCTATTCTGGCTTTGAGCAGGCTCTTCTTGGCATTGAAAGCCTGCTTCGCCATGGCTATCCTCGCGATAATGTCTGGTGTACATCTGGAGTTATTAGTGATTATGCTTCCCAGATATTTAAATTTGTCGACTTGCTCTATTGTCCTGTTATTTAAAGTGATTGGTCTATAATTTGAGTGCCTTTTTGAGGTTACTAGCATTATTGTTTTATTAATGTTTATTTTAAGTCCAAAATCTTCAAAAATTGCATTCATATCTGTAACTAATTCTTCTAACTGATTTGATGACTCTGCAAAAGCCGCAATGTCATCAGCAAAACGAATAAATTGAATTTTTTTCCCATTGAAATGAACCCCTCCTTTTCCGGACTCTATTAATTTTCTAATGGCACACTCTATGAACACATTAAAGATAAGAGGCGAAAGTGGACAACCCTGCCGAACTCCTTGCCGTATCTTCGCCTTTCTAGCTTCTTCTCCTATTTCAATTAAAGTTCTTTGATTTCTGTAGAGTTCAAAAATAATTCTTCGGTCTCTATAATCTAATCCAGCTTCCTTCAAGATTGACATCATATTTTTCCAATTAATTTTTTCAAATGCTTTTTCTAAGTCTATAAATGCTATGTGTGTGTCCTGGTCTAAATCCATTCTTCTGTCAGTAATCATTCTTAAGGCTAATATTGCTTCTCTCGTCCCTTTGTTTTGTCTGAATCCATATTGGTCAGGTCCTAGATAGTTTTCAGTTAGCGGTCTAATTCTATTCTGTATAATTTTGAGTAATATTTTACTGGCTTGTGATATTAAACTTAGTGTTCTGTGTTCTTCACATTTTAAAGTGTTCGCCTTTTTAGGTAAAGTAACTATTTTAGAAGTGTAAAAATCAGTAGGGACGTGACCGATATTATACATTTTAGTAACTAATTCATAAATTTCATCTTTAAGTATATCACAGTTTGCGTATTTTATGAACTCTACGTAAATCTTGTCATTACCAGCAGCTTTTCCAGTTTGTAAACTAGAAAGGGCTTTTTCAAATTCACTTCTGATTATTTCTGGACCAGCATCATCTACTTCCACTAATTCTTCCTTTTCTATGTTGTTGCTAGCTAAGCCTTCACCGTCATATAACTTCTCCAAATATCTTTGCCACCGATCTGCAACATCCTTGCTATCTAGCAAAATGTTACCCTGTTCATCTAGGATAGCAGCACTTTTTGTCTGACTCTTTTTTCCTAATTGACGGATGATATGGTAAGCTTGATTCATATTCCCCTTCTTAATTAAGGATTCTATGCTATCGCATGTTTTAACTATTTCTTCTTCCCTGGCTTCTCTACACAATGTGGTTATTCTATTTGTCAACTGCTTATACTTATTCACACTTTCGATACTATTTTTATGTTTAAATTCTCGTCTTTCTATCATCAAGTCTATTATATCAGAACTAATCCATGCCTTTCGAGGTACTATCTTTTCCTTTCCTAGGCATTGTTCTGCAGTATCTATCATTACATCACGTATATTATTCCACCTTATTTCTAAGCTATGTTCATCAATAACGTCAATTTTATTATTCTTATATTGCACTAATTTATCACCTAATTTGTTACTATATTGCACTTTACCGTTACTATTTATATCCTTAAGCTTAGTGAGATCTATGGACTTTGGCTTGTTCTTTCTTTTATTTCTTCTCATTCCAAAACTGTGTGAGCTGCATAGTAAATTATGGTCCGTATTCAAGTCTGCTCCAGGCAATGTTTTGCAATTCTGAATAAGAGTTCTATGTTTATTTTTACATATAATGTAATCTATTTGATATCTACCAATATCGCCAGGCATTTTCCAGGTGTATAATCTCCGTTTTGGCTGTTGAAACATTGTGTTGCTAATGAATAGATTGTTTTCTTTACAGAACTGCACTAGTCGATCACCTCTTTTATTTCTTTTTCCCAATCCGAAATTCCCTACAATATTTTCCTCTCTTCCTTCTCCTACCACAGCATTGAAATCACCCATCACTATCAAATTATCCTTGTCCTGTACTGCATCTAAGACTGTGTCCAAGTTGTTGTACATATCTTCAATTTCATCATCAGAGTAGCTACCAGTAGGCATATAGACTTGTACAATAATGATATCGTTGGGCTGGGATTTAATTTTTACAACTGTTATCCGGTCGTTGAAATGAATTGTATTTTCCACTAAATTGCCCCATTTCTTGTTTAAAACTATCGCCGTCCCGTTGATACCCCGTTGTTCTCCTGTATGTATTATTCGATAGTCATCCGACCAATAGTCTCCACTACTTTCCCATCTCGTCTCACATAAACCCAATATGTCTATTCCTAGTCTTCCCATCTCTATTTTGACTTCTTCTAATTTCCCCGAAGGTAACATCGTTCTCACATTCCACGTCCCAATTTTACAAGGATTTCGCAGGATGACGACCGAGTCAGCCTTGCTCCTGACCCTGCCGGACTCGGACCGCCACGGCATGCTACATCGTGGAAGCCCGTTGTCAAGAACCATATTTTCGTTGTTGTACATCTCCATAAATTGCTCCATAATAGGGAGGAATAGTGTGATGGTTTCCCCCTTGCCTTTCACACCGCAGTTCAGGAACCGAAGGGTATTCGCCTCCTAATATCTAGTCAAGGGCCCATCCAGACATCCCATCTTCGGCCCCCTGCCAGTACTGGTGCCACTGCTGCCTAACACCAAGGGAATGCTTATTTAATGGCGGCATTTACTCGCCATATCACAGAACCGTCTTTAGATATTGTAACTTTTTGATGAGATAACCGCCCCACCGGTTATCCCGCTACATCCTGTTAGTTCCGCCGCTGTGTGGTTGGGGACTGCTTATTCTATATATTCGCAGCTAACCATCATATCTGATGGCCATTCCACTATCCACCACCTGTGGACCCCGATAGTAGCCTACAGCTCAGCCCTACCATTATTCTATGGTGCAATAAAGATTAAATAAATAAATAATTTATGTAAAATACCTCAGGCCAACTGCACTCCCGGATCCCAAGACAGGCTTTGCCTAGTTTGGGGTCCACCAGATACTATTTATTTTTAGTTGTAATAAAAAAAAAACATTTTGGTCAAACAATTTTTTATTGGTCAATAAACAATGAATTGTCCATAAACACAGTGAGATCATCGTGGCGCCGGCGCATTCTGGAAGCGGAGAGGCTGCACATCCCCTGCGAGGAGCAGCTGGTGGGGCTGCGCACGCGCGGCAAGGTGCTGGCGCTGCGCCGCCGCCTGCGCGCGCGCGCCTTCTCGCACCTCGCCGACCTCGCGCACCGCTCCTCCCACGAGGCCATGGAGCTGGTGAGTTTACATTCTGGAAGCGGAGAGGCTGCACATCCCCTGCGAGGAGCAGCTGGTGGGGCTGCGCACGCGCGGCAAGGTGCTGGCGCTGCGCCGCCGCCTGCGCGCGCGCGCCTTCTCGCACCTCGCCGACCTCGCGCACCGCTCCTCCCACGAGGCCATGGAGCTGGTGAGTTTACATTCTGGAAGCGGAGAGGCTGCACATCCCCTGCGAGGAGCAGCTGGTGGGGCTGCGCACGCGCGGCAAGGTGCTGGCGCTGCGCCGCCGCCTGCGCGCGCGCGCCTTCTCGCACCTCGCCGACCTCGCGCACCGCTCCTCCCACGAGGCCATGGAGCTGGTGAGTTTACATTCTGGAAGCGGAGAGGCTGCACATCCCCTGCGAGGAGCAGCTGGTGGGGCTGCGCACGCGCGGCAAGGTGCTGGCGCTGCGCCGCCGCCTGCGCGCGCGCGCCTTCTCGCACCTCGTCGACCTCGCGCACCGCTCCTCCCACGAGGCCATGGAGCTGGTGAGTTTACATTCTGGAAGCGGAGAGGCTGCACATCCCCTGCGAGGAGCAGCTGGTGGGGCTGCGCACGCGCGGCAAGGTGCTGGCGCTGCGCCGCCGCCTGCGCGCGCGCGCCTTCTCGCACCTCGCCGACCTCGCGCACCGCTCCTCCCACGAGGCCATGGAGCTGGTGAGTTTACATTCTGGAAGCGGAGAGGCTGCACATCCCCTGCGAGGAGCAGCTGGTGGGGCTGCGCACGCGCGGCAAGGTGCTGGCGCTGCGCCGCCGCCTGCGCGCGCGCGCCTTCTCGCACCTCGCCGACCTCGCGCACCGCTCCTCCCACGAGGCCATGGAGCTGGTGAGTTTACATTCTGGAAGCGGAGAGGCTGCACATCCCCTGCGAGGAGCAGCTGGTGGGGCTGCGCACGCGCGGCAAGGCGCTGCGCCGCCGCCTGCGCGCGCGCGCCTTCTCGCACCTCGCCGACCTCGCGCACCGCTCCTCCCACGAGGCCATGGAGCTGGTGAGTTTACATTCTGGAAGCGGAGAGGCTGCACATCCCCTGCGAGGAGCAGCTGGTGGGGCTGCGCACGCGCGGCAAGGTGCTGGCGCTGCGCCGCCGCCTGCGCGCGCGCGCCTTCTCGCACCTCGCCGACCTCGCGCACCGCTCCTCCCACGAGGCCATGGAGCTGGTGAGTTTACATTCTGGAAGCGGAGAGGCTGCACATCCCCTGCGAGGAGCAGCTGGTGGGGCTGCGCACGCGCGGCAAGGTGCTGGCGCTGCGCCGCCGCCTGCGCGCGCGCGCCTTCTCGCACCTCGTCGACCTCGCGCACCGCTCCTCCCACGAGGCCATGGAGCTGGTGAGTTTACATTCTGGAAGCGGAGAGGCTGCACATCCCCTGCGAGGAGCAGCTGGTGGGGCTGCGCACGCGCGGCAAGGTGCTGGCGCTGCGCCGCCGCCTGCGCGCGCGCGCCTTCTCGCACCTCGCCGACCTCGCGCACCGCTCCTCCCACGAGGCCATGGAGCTGGTGAGTTTACATTCTGGAAGCGGAGAGGCTGCACATCCCCTGCGAGGAGCAGCTGGTGGGGCTGCGCACGCGCGGCAAGGTGCTGGCGCTGCGCCGCCGCCTGCGCGCGCGCGCCTTCTCGCACCTCGTCGACCTCGCGCACCGCTCCTCCCACGAGGCCATGGAGCTGGTGAGTTTACATTCTGGAAGCGGAGAGGCTGCACATCCCCTGCGAGGAGCAGCTGGTGGGGCTGCGCACGCGCGGCAAGGTGCTGGCGCTGCGCCGCCGCCTGCGCGCGCGCGCCTTCTCGCACCTCGCCGACCTCGCGCACCGCTCCTCCCACGAGGCCATGGAGCTGGTGAGTTTACATTCTGGAAGCGGAGAGGCTGCACATCCCCTGCGAGGAGCAGCTGGTGGGGCTGCGCACGCGCGGCAAGGTGCTGGCGCTGCGCCGCCGCCTGCGCGCGCGCGCCTTCTCGCACCTCGCCGACCTCGCGCACCGCTCCTCCCACGAGGCCATGGAGCTGGTGAGTTTACATTCTGGAAGCGGAGAGGCTGCACATCCCCTGCGAGGAGCAGCTGGTGGGGCTGCGCACGCGCGGCAAGGTGCTGGCGCTGCGCCGCCGCCTGCGCGCGCGCGCCTTCTCGCACCTCGCCGACCTCGCGCACCGCTCCTCCCACGAGGCCATGGAGCTGGTGAGTTTACATTCTGGAAGCGGAGAGGCTGCACATCCCCTGCGAGGAGCAGCTGGTGGGGCTGCGCACGCGCGGCAAGGTGCTGGCGCTGCGCCGCCGCCTGCGCGCGCGCGCCTTCTCGCACCTCGCCGACCTCGCGCACCGCTCCTCCCACGAGGCCATGGAGCTGGTGAGTTTACATTCTGGAAGCGGAGAGGCTGCACATCCCCTGCGAGGAGCAGCTGGTGGGGCTGCGCACGCGCGGCAAGGTGCTGGCGCTGCGCCGCCGCCTGCGCGCGCGCGCCTTCTCGCACCTCGCCGACCTCGCGCACCGCTCCTCCCACGAGGCCATGGAGCTGGTGAGTTTACATTCTGGAAGCGGAGAGGCTGCACATCCCCTGCGAGGAGCAGCTGGTGGGGCTGCGCACGCGCGGCAAGGTGCTGGCGCTGCGCCGCCGCCTGCGCGCGCGCGCCTTCTCGCACCTCGCCGACCTCGCGCACCGCTCCTCCCACGAGGCCATGGAGCTGGTGAGTTTACATTCTGGAAGCGGAGAGGCTGCACATCCCCTGCGAGGAGCAGCTGGTGGGGCTGCGCACGCGCGGCAAGGTGCTGGCGCTGCGCCGCCGCCTGCGCGCGCGCGCCTTCTCGCACCTCGCCGACCTCGCGCACCGCTCCTCCCACGAGGCCATGGAGCTGGTGAGTTTACATTCTGGAAGCGGAGAGGCTGCACATCCCCTGCGAGGAGCAGCTGGTGGGGCTGCGCACGCGCGGCAAGGTGCTGGCGCTGCGCCGCCGCCTGCGCGCGCGCGCCTTCTCGCACCTCGCCGACCTCGCGCACCGCTCCTCCCACGAGGCCATGGAGCTGGTGAGTTTACATTCTGGAAGCGGAGAGGCTGCACATCCCCTGCGAGGAGCAGCTGGTGGGGCTGCGCACGCGCGGCAAGGTGCTGGCGCTGCGCCGCCGCCTGCGCGCGCGCGCCTTCTCGCACCTCGCCGACCTCGCGCACCGCTCCTCCCACGAGGCCATGGAGCTGGTGAGTTTACATTCTGGAAGCGGAGAGGCTGCACATCCCCTGCGAGGAGCAGCTGGTGGGGCTGCGCACGCGCGGCAAGGTGCTGGCGCTGCGCCGCCGCCTGCGCGCGCGCGCCTTCTCGCACCTCGCCGACCTCGCGCACCGCTCCTCCCACGAGGCCATGGAGCTGGTGAGTTTACATTCTGGAAGCGGAGAGGCTGCACATCCCCTGCGAGGAGCAGCTGGTGGGGCTGCGCACGCGCGGCAAGGTGCTGGCGCTGCGCCGCCGCCTGCGCGCGCGCGCCTTCTCGCACCTTGCCGACCTCGCGCACCGCTCCTCCCACGAGGCCATGGAGCTGGTGAGTTTACATTCTGGAAGCGGAGAGGCTGCACATCCCCTGCGAGGAGCAGCTGGTGGGGCTGCGCACGCGCGGCAAGGTGCTGGCGCTGCGCCGCCGCCTGCGCGCGCGCGCCTTCTCGCACCTCGCCGACCTCGCGCACCGCTCCTCCCACGAGGCCATGGAGCTGGTGAGTTTACATTCTGGAAGCGGAGAGGCTGCACATCCCCTGCGAGGAGCAGCTGGTGGGGCTGCGCACGCGCGGCAAGGTGCTGGCGCTGCGCCGCCGCCTGCGCGCGCGCGCCTTCTCGCACCTCGCCGACCTCGCGCACCGCTCCTCCCACGAGGCCATGGAGCTGGTGAGTTTACATTCTGGAAGCGGAGAGGCTGCACATCCCCTGCGAGGAGCAGCTGGTGGGGCTGCGCACGCGCGGCAAGGTGCTGGCGCTGCGCCGCCGCCTGCGCGCGCGCGCCTTCTCGCACCTCGCCGACCTCGCGCACCGCTCCTCCCACGAGGCCATGGAGCTGGTGAGTTTACATTCTGGAAGCGGAGAGGCTGCACATCCCCTGCGAGGAGCAGCTGGTGGGGCTGCGCACGCGCGGCAAGGTGCTGGCGCTGCGCCGCCGCCTGCGCGCGCGCGCCTTCTCGCACCTCGCCGACCTCGCGCACCGCTCCTCCCACGAGGCCATGGAGCTGGTGAGTTTACATTCTGGAAGCGGAGAGGCTGCACATCCCCTGCGAGGAGCAGCTGGTGGGGCTGCGCACGCGCGGCAAGGTGCTGGCGCTGCGCCGCCGCCTGCGCGCGCGCGCCTTCTCGCACCTCGCCGACCTCGCGCACCGCTCCTCCCACGAGGCCATGGAGCTGGTGAGTTTACATTCTGGAAGCGGAGAGGCTGCACATCCCCTGCGAGGAGCAGCTGGTGGGGCTGCGCACGCGCGGCAAGGTGCTGGCGCTGCGCCGCCGCCTGCGCGCGCGCGCCTTCTCGCACCTCGCCGACCTCGCGCACCGCTCCTCCCACGAGGCCATGGAGCTGGTGAGTTTACATTCTGGAAGCGGAGAGGCTGCACATCCCCTGCGAGGAGCAGCTGGTGGGGCTGCGCACGCGCGGCAAGGTGCTGGCGCTGCGCCGCCGCCTGCGCGCGCGCGCCTTCTCGCACCTCGCCGACCTCGCGCACCGCTCCTCCCACGAGGCCATGGAGCTGGTGAGTTTACATTCTGGAAGCGGAGAGGCTGCACATCCCCTGCGAGGAGCAGCTGGTGGGGCTGCGCACGCGCGGCAAGGTGCTGGCGCTGCGCCGCCGCCTGCGCGCGCGCGCTTTCTCGCACCTCGCCGACCTCGCGCACCGCTCCTCCCACGAGGCCATGGAGCTGGTGAGTTTACATTCTGGAAGCGGAGAGGCTGCACATCCCCTGCGAGGAGCAGCTGGTGGGGCTGCGCACGCGCGGCAAGGTGCTGGCGCTGCGCCGCCGCCTGCGCGCGCGCGCCTTCTCGCACCTCGCCGACCTCGCGCACCGCTCCTCCCACGAGGCCATGGAGCTGGTGAGTTTACATTCTGGAAGCGGAGAGGCTGCACATCCCCTGCGAGGAGCAGCTGGTGGGGCTGCGCACGCGCGGCAAGGTGCTGGCGCTGCGCCGCCGCCTGCGCGCGCGCGCCTTCTCGCACCTCGCCGACCTCGCGCACCGCTCCTCCCACGAGGCCATGGAGCTGGTGAGTTTACATTCTGGAAGCGGAGAGGCTGCACATCCCCTGCGAGGAGCAGCTGGTGGGGTTGCGCACGCGCGGCAAGGTGCTGGCGCTGCGCCGCCGCCTGCGCGCGCGCGCCTTCTCGCACCTCGCCGACCTCGCGCACCGCTCCTCCCACGAGGCCATGGAGCTGGTGAGTTTACATTCTGGAAGCGGAGAGGCTGCACATCCCCTGCGAGGAGCAGCTGGTGGGGCTGCGCACGCGCGGCAAGGTGCTGGCGCTGCGCCGCCGCCTGCGCGCGCGCGCCTTCTCGCACCTCGCCGACCTCGCGCACCGCTCCTCCCACGAGGCCATGGAGCTGGTGAGTTTACATTCTGGAAGCGGAGAGGCTGCACATCCCCTGCGAGGAGCAGCTGGTGGGGCTGCGCACGCGCGGCAAGGTGCTGGCGCTGCGCCGCCGCCTGCGCGCGCGCGCCTTCTCGCACCTCGCCGACCTCGCGCACCGCTCCTCCCACGAGGCCATGGAGCTGGTGAGTTTACATTCTGGAAGCGGAGAGGCTGCACATCCCCTGCGAGGAGCAGCTGGTGGGGCTGCGCACGCGCGGCAAGGTGCTGGCGCTGCGCCGCCGCCTGCGCGCGCGCGCCTTCTCGCACCTCGCCGACCTCGCGCACCGCTCCTCCCACGAGGCCATGGAGCTGGTGAGTTTACATTCTGGAAGCGGAGAGGCTGCACATCCCCTGCGAGGAGCAGCTGGTGGGGCTGCGCACGCGCGGCAAGGTGCTGGCGCTGCGCCGCCGCCTGCGCGCGCGCGCCTTCTCGCACCTCGCCGACCTCGCGCACCGCTCCTCCCACGAGGCCATGGAGCTGGTGAGTTTACATTCTGGAAGCGGAGAGGCTGCACATCCCCTGCGAGGAGCAGCTGGTGGGGCTGCGCACGCGCGGCAAGGTGCTGGCGCTGCGCCGCCGCCTGCGCGCGCGCGCCTTCTCGCACCTCGCCGACCTCGCGCACCGCTCCTCCCACGAGGCCATGGAGCTGGTGAGTTTACATTCTGGAAGCGGAGAGGCTGCACATCCCCTGCGAGGAGCAGCTGGTGGGGCTGCGCACGCGCGGCAAGGTGCTGGCGCTGCGCCGCCGCCTGCGCGCGCGCGCCTTCTCGCACCTCGCCGACCTCGCGCACCGCTCCTCCCACGAGGCCATGGAGCTGGTGAGTTTACATTCTGGAAGCGGAGAGGCTGCACATCCCCTGCGAGGAGCAGCTGGTGGGGCTGCGCACGCGCGGCAAGGTGCTGGCGCTGCGCCGCCGCCTGCGCGCGCGCGCCTTCTCGCACCTCGCCGACCTCGCGCACCGCTCCTCCCACGAGGCCATGGAGCTGGTGAGTTTACATTCTGGAAGCGGAGAGGCTGCACATCCCCTGCGAGGAGCAGCTGGTGGGGCTGCGCACGCGCGGCAAGGTGCTGGCGCTGCGCCGCCGCCTGCGCGCGCGCGCCTTCTCGCACCTCGCCGACCTCGCGCACCGCTCCTCCCACGAGGCCATGGAGCTGGTGAGTTTACATTCTGGAAGCGGAGAGGCTGCACATCCCCTGCGAGGAGCAGCTGGTGGGGCTGCGCACGCGCAGCAAGGTGCTGGCGCTGCGCCGCCGCCTGCGCGCGCGCGCCTTCTCGCACCTCGCCGACCTCGCGCACCGCTCCTCCCACGAGGCCATGGAGCTGGTGAGTTTACATTCTGGAAGCGGAGAGGCTGCACATCCCCTGCGAGGAGCAGCTGGTGGGGCTGCGCACGCGCGGCAAGGTGCTGGCGCTGCGCCGCCGCCTGCGCGCGCGCGCCTTCTCGCACCTCGCCGACCTCGCGCACCGCTCCTCCCACGAGGCCATGGAGCTGGTGAGTTTACATTCTGGAAGCGGAGAGGCTGCACATCCCCTGCGAGGAGCAGCTGGTGGGGCTGCGCACGCGCGGCAAGGTGCTGGCGCTGCGCCGCCGCCTGCGCGCGCGCGCCTTCTCGCACCTCGCCGACCTCGCGCACCGCTCCTCCCACGAGGCCATGGAGCTGGTGAGTTTACATTCTGGAAGCGGAGAGGCTGCACATCCCCTGCGAGGAGCAGCTGGTGGGGCTGCGCACGCGCGGCAAGGTGCTGGCGCTGCGCCGCCGCCTGCGCGCGCGCGCCTTCTCGCACCTCGCCGACCTCGCGCACCGCTCCTCCCACGAGGCCATGGAGCTGGTGAGTTTACATTCTGGAAGCGGAGAGGCTGCACATCCCCTGCGAGGAGCAGCTGGTGGGGCTGCGCACGCGCGGCAAGGTGCTGGCGCTGCGCCGCCGCCTGCGCGCGCGCGCCTTCTCGCACCTCGTCGACCTCGCGCACCGCTCCTCCCACGAGGCCATGGAGCTGGTGAGTTTACACCTTCATGTCCTTGGAATAAGGTTCACAGTGGCCTACTTTAAGTGTCTTCACGTACGTGGTGGAACTCGCGCACCGCTCCTCCTGGAACTCGTGAGTTTAGACCTTAACGGCGTTGGAATAAGGTTCACAGTGGCCTACTTTAAGTGTCTTCACGTACATACGTGGTGGAACTCGCGCACCGCTCCTCCTGGAACTCGTGAGTTTAGACCTTAACGGCGTTGGAATAAGGTTCACAGTGGGTTACTTAAGTGTCTTCACGCACGTCGCCGACCTGGCGCACCGCTCCTCCCACGAGGCCGTGGAGCTCGTGAGATTACACCTTCATGTCCTTGGAATAAGGTTCACAGTGGCCTACTTTAAGTGTCTTCACGTACGTGGTGGAACTCGCGCACCGCTCCTCCTGGAACTCGTGAGTTTAGACCTTAATGGCGTTGGAATAAGGTTCACAGTGGGTTACTTAAGTGTCTTCACGCACGTCGCCGACCTGGCGCACCGCTCCTCCCACGAGGCCGTGGAGCTGGTGAGATTACACCTTCATGTCCTTGGAATAAGGTTCACAGTGGCCTACTTTAAGTGTCTTCACGTACATACGTGGTGGAACTCGCGCACCGCTCCTCCTGGAACTCGTGAGTTTAGACCTTAACGGCGTTGGAATAAGGTTCACAGTGGGTTACTTAAGTGTCTTCACGCACGTCGCCGACCTGGCGCACCGCTCCTCCCACGAGGCCATGGAGCTGGTGAGTTTACACCTTCATGTCCTTGGAATAAGGTTCACAGTGGCCTACTTTAAGTGTCTTCACGTACGTGGTGGAACTCGCGCACCGCTCCTCCTGGAACTCGTGAGTTTAGACCTTAATGGCGTTGGAATAAGGTTCACAGTGGGTTACTTAAGTGTCTTCACGCACGTCGCCGACCTGGCGCACCGCTCCTCCCACGAGGCCGTGGAGCTGGTGAGATTACACCTTCATGTCCTTGGAATAAGGTTCACAGTGGCCTACTTTAAGTGTCTTCACGTACGTGGTGGAACTCGCGCACCGCTCCTCCTGGAACTCGTGAGTTTAGACCTTAATGGCGTTGGAATAAGGTTCACAGTGGGTTACTTAAGTGTCTTCACGCACGTCGCCGACCTGGCGCACCGCTCCTCCCACGAGGCCGTGGAGCTGGTGAGATTACACCTTCATGTCCTTGGAATAAGGTTCACAGTGGCCTACTTTAAGTGTCTTCACGTACGTGGTGGAACTCGCGCACCGCTCCTCCTGGAACTCGTGAGTTTAGACCTTAATGGCGTTGGAATAAGGTTCACAGTGGGTTACTTAAGTGTCTTCACGCACGTCGCCGACCTGGCGCACCGCTCCTCCCACGAGGCCGTGGAGCTGGTGAGATTACACCTTCATGTCCTTGGAATAAGGTTCACAGTGGCCTACTTTAAGTGTCTTCACGTACATACGTGGTGGAACTCGCGCACCGCTCCTCCTGGAACTCGTGAGTTTAGACCTTAACGGCGTTGGAATAAGGTTCACAGTGGGTTACTTAAGTGTCTTCACGCACGTCGCCGACCTGGCGCACCGCTCCTCCCACGAGGCCATGGAGCTGGTGAGTTTACACCTTCATGTCCTTGGAATAAGGTTCACAGTGGCCTACTTTAAGTGTCTTCACGTACGTGGTGGAACTCGCGCACCGCTCCTCCTGGAACTCGTGAGTTTAGACCTTAATGGCGTTGGAATAAGGTTCACAGTGGGTTACTTAAGTGTCTTCACGCACGTCGCCGACCTGGCGCACCGCTCCTCCCACGAGGCCGTGGAGCTGGTGAGATTACACCTTCATGTCCTTGGAATAAGGTTCACAGTGGCCTACTTTAAGTGTCTTCACGTACGTGGTGGAACTCGCGCACCGCTCCTCCTGGAACTCGTGAGTTTAGACCTTAATGGCGTTGGAATAAGGTTCACAGTGGGTTACTTAAGTGTCTTCACGCACGTCGCCGACCTGGCGCACCGCTCCTCCCACGAGGCCGTGGAGCTGGTGAGATTACACCTTCATGTCCTTGGAATAAGGTTCACAGTGGCCTACTTTAAGTGTCTTCACGTACGTGGTGGAACTCGCGCACCGCTCCTCCTGGAACTCGTGAGTTTAGACCTTAATGGCGTTGGAATAAGGTTCACAGTGGGTTACTTAAGTGTCTTCACGCACGTCGCCGACCTGGCGCACCGCTCCTCCCACGAGGCCGTGGAGCTGGTGAGATTACACCTTCATGTCCTTGGAATAAGGTTCACAGTGGCCTACTTTAAGTGTCTTCACGTACGTGGTGGAACTCGCGCACCGCTCCTCCTGGAACTCGTGAGTTTAGACCTAATGGCGTTGGAATAAGGTTCACAGTGGGTTACTTAAGTGTCTTCACGCACGTCGCCGACCTGGCGCACCGCTCCTCCCACGAGGCCGTGGAGCTGGTGAGATTACACCTTCATGTCCTTGGAATAAGGTTCACAGTGGCCTACTTTAAGTGTCTTCACGTACATACGTGGTGGAACTCGCGCACCGCTCCTCCTGGAACTCGTGAGTTTAGACCTTAACGGCGTTGGAATAAGGTTCACAGTGGGTTACTTAAGTGTCTTCACGCACGTCGCCGACCTGGCGCACCGCTCCTCCCACGAGGCCATGGAGCTGGTGAGTTTACACCTTCATGTCCTTGGAATAAGGTTCACAGTGGCCTACTTTAAGTGTCTTCACGTACGTGGTGGAACTCGCGCACCGCTCCTCCTGGAACTCGTGAGTTTAGACTTTAATGGCGTTGGAATAAGGTTAACAGTGGGTTACTTAAGTGTCTTCACGCACGTCGCCGACCTGGCGCACCGCTCCTCCCACGAGGCCGTGGAGCTGGTGAGATTACACCTTCATGTCCTTGGAATAAGGTTCACAGTGGCCTACTTTAAGTGTCTTCACGTACATACGTGGTGGAACTCGCGCACCGCTCCTCCTGGAACTCGTGAGTTTAGACCTTAATGGCGTTGGAATAAGGTTCACAGTGAGTTACTTAAGTGTCTTAAGTGTCTTCACGCACGTCGCCGACCTGGCGCACCGCTCCTCCCACGAGGCCATGGAGCTGGTGAGTTTACACCTTCATGTCCTTGGAATAAGGTTCACAGTGGCCTACTTTAAGTGTCTTCACGTACGTGGTGGAACTCGCGCACCGCTCCTCCTGGAACTCGTGAGTTTAGACCTTAATGGCGTTGGAATAAGGTTCACAGTGGGTTACTTAAGTGTCTTCACGCACGTCGCCGACCTGGCGCACCGCTCCACGAGGCCATGGAACTGGTGAGTTTAGACGGATTTCGTCCTACTGCCGAAGAGAGTATCTTCATATCAGTCGAAAAACGTCCACTGCTGGACATAGGCCTCCCCCAGAGAGTGCCACAATGACGGGTCCTGCTCCACCCGCATCTGGCGGACTCCCGCGACTTTTACCAGGTCAGCAGTCCACCGGCGCCTTCCGGTTCATGGACTCTCGTCCACGGACGTCCATGGACTCTCATCCACGGACGTCCATTGACTCTCATCGTGTATGGATGAATTTATCAAAAGAGTTTTTCTGCTTTTAGAGTGTCTGCACCAATGTGCGCTCAATAGTCAAGTCAGGGTAATGCACGGCCTAATAATGTACAGCCCAATAATTTGCGTCCACTATCTTGGACGTGGATTATTGGGTCGTGCATTATCAGGGCGGACAAAAATGGCTTGTCATAAGCGAACTCTGTCTTAAAGGTCGGTTAGGAAAAATGTCCATGAAATGAAATGAAATGAAATTATTTATTTGCGTAGATACAGTACAGAGATGTCAAATAGGTATTTCATGGTCATATTTATCTAGCTCGCATGCAAGCGTGCAAATATGAAGATGTCTATTAAATTCTTATAAAAGTTAAAATAAATACAATGTCAAATTTAAATAATATAGGGATAATCATAATAATTGTCAAAGAGGCACAAAAAATAAATAAATTAAAAATAAAATTATAAAACTAAATACCGTCAATTATAATTACTTATGGTCGAGATACGCCTTTACACTGTAAAAACACCGCTCAACCGCTTTTTTTATTTATTTTTTATTTTATAATGGCAGAGCGGATAACGCCGCTGGGGCTTTAGTGGGTAGGCTCCTCCCCTCCCTCCGACTTGCGCGGAGGCCAACGGGAGGAGAGATCCCCACATAACCCCCCACTATGACCTTCCTTGGGTCGGGGGTATGTGCCCCCTTGGACTCGATTCGTTGAGTCCGAGGGGGATAAACACATTTCCACAGCGTCAAAAAAAAGGGTTCACTTGTGTTTCAGACCAGAAATAGACTCCCTGGAGGTTATCATTCCGCACAGATAATGTACATACCGATAATCCGAAACTCGGATTATTGGGCCGTGCATTATCAGCTCGTACAAAATTTGCTTCCAATTATTGCCCTGGACCTAGTTTGCTCAGAGTTACTTATAATGCACAGCCAAATATTGCACGGCTCGATAATCCGTGTACACGATTGACGTGGATTATTGCCCTGTACATTATTTTGGCTGTACATTAACCGGCACCTTTTAATCCAGATCCGTAGGCGATTTTTATCACTTACTGGAAAACGGAACAATGTGTGATCTGTTTGTATAGTGACAGATTACGAATTAGCACCGATGTGCCATTTTGGTAAACGCAATAATATCAGATCAGATTCACGTAGCAGTCGCAAGTCGTCATAGGTAAATCACTGGCTAACAAAAGCGTTTAGAATGAAATCCGTAGGCACATTCGTTTGGTTGCACGCAGTTCTCTTCAACAATATACAATTTCAAAGATGAGTGCGAAGTGACGAGGTAATAAATATTTAGGCGTATGTTCCATTATTTAATTTTATATTTTAATTTTAATTTAATGTATTATATTTGTAGTGTTAATACGCCTAATTTGTGATATAATAAATCAGATGTCAAAATCAAACAAAACGGAACTTCATGAAGACATAAAAAATTAGGAAATTAGTATAAACTATTAGCGACGTTGCCAGACCGAACCACTGCGCTGCAAGCGAGCTACCTATACAGGGTGGCTGACCTGACAACGTCGCGCGTCGTAAGCACTTCGATACATTTAGGTACTTATTGGCACTTAATGCAATTAATTGATTAATTGCAACTTATTGGAAGCAAGAGGTCCTGGGTTCGAATCACGGTAAGGGCAAAAATTTGTGTGATGAGCACGAATATTTGTTTCTGAGTCATGGATATTTTCTATGTATTCAAGTATTTATATCTATTATATATATCGTCGTCTAGTACCATCATAACACAAGCCTTACTGAGCTTACTATGGAACTAGGTCGATTTGTGTAGGATTGTCCCCTTATATTTATTTTTATTTTACTTAAATCATAAATTGATACATACTTACTAGAAAGTGAATGGCAGAATACATTAGTATGTATTAGATACCTATGTAGATAAGGAATATTCAAACAAGTTGTAAAAAAACGGTTCTACGTATAGGTACCGAATAAATATGTTTTTCACCTAAAGATAAAGGCTACTGTAGTTATCTTAGATAACTAGTAGCTTTTTAATTATTTACATACTAGCTCTTTGCATTTTTTCCCTAGAAAATGATCTTGACTGAACTGCCAGCCAACGAGTTCGAATCTCGACAGTGGCATATATTTTATGTGATGTTTTAGGGACTAGGTTTCCTATTCTAATTAAGTATTATCTTATTTGAAAACTGCCTACGTTTCCTTTTTACTTATTTACGTAACAACAATACGATTAGTAAATATATCAGGTTCAACGCAATTATCGTACTAGAATCCTGGGTATTTGAGATTCCGAATAACATAAAATATTAATAGCCGTTAGTGGTGCTCCAAGCGACATCTTTTAAAGTTCCTCAGAACTATTCGACCGCAATATCGTACAGTTACTCTTTATTATATTTGCTCTATGATTAAACCAATTACTAACCGCTTGAATTACTTTTAGACAAGTTTTTAACTACACTTAAAACTAAAGTAATAAACTTTAAATTTGAATCCAATTAACATTATATATTCATTGAACTGATGCTAAAACTTTTAAAACAAAATTATTCTGGACAAAACTTTAATTTTCCTTTATTTGAAATTAATCACTTTTATTGTTGCTTAGATGGTGACCGAAGATATTCCACGCCAAGAGCGAGCCGCTGAAAGCTACGAGAAAAAGGCTCAACACCTAGACTCGAAAATAGAAGTCGCACAAGCCAAATGTGACGAGAGCTGGCAACGTTTGCAGAACACCCTAGAACAGGCCGCAGCAGAGTGCCCCGACCTTCAAGACTTCGCCGACAAAATCATCACACAGAGACAGCTAAGACTAGCAAAAGCCAGCGACAATCTTAGAAACAAATTACTCTGGATACAGAATAAGGAAATAAACATGTTCACAGAATACATGAGCGATATGCCTAGCATGCTCAGAAAACTGTACCTAACACTGAAAGGCTACGACAAGGTCCCGCCAGCGTTAGCCACGGAATACATAGAACTTATGAAGAAAGCGAAATGCATGAAATCGATATCCTGGGACACCGACAACGAATGTAACGACCCCCAGTTCAAGTTAGTTTCGAGTCTAGATTTGAACGAGACTTCGGACGTAGAACTGCTACAATGTAAAGTTAACTCAACGCTGGATATAGTTACGGATAGCGACGATTTAACAGATATTGAGAACCGCGAAGTGTTCGCGAAGAAGCGCAAAGGCACGCCCATAAAGCTGGCCAACAATGAGACTATAGTAATAGACGATTCCTTCGAGAATTTGGACGCTACTAGAACATTAAACTCTGCCAAAAAAGTCAAATTGGAACTAGATGTGGGGTCTGATATAGAAAACGCGGGAGTTATTGATCCGAAGGATTTGAATTCTACTTTCGTTATGGCTGGAAAAAAGATGGAGGCGTTGAAGGTGTCTAAAGCGGAATTTAATTTTAAGAATGACGTCAAAACCGAACCGGCTTATATGAAGCGAGGGCTGACTGACAGGACCAATGTGCAGAGAACGATTAATTTTAATGACAAAGGTAAATATTGATTGGTTCATATAAATAAATCATAAAAATTTTCAATTTGTGTATGGTCACTGGGATTAATGTTTGGCAGGCGAAAATATTAACTTTCAATAGTTCTAGAAATAGGGAACTTATGTACGGAATATTTACCGTTAGCTTTTCGGTGTAGGAAAACATCGTGAGGAAACTGGTCTAATCACAATAAGGATGTGAGGTCCTAGAAATAGAGTCATGCCAGATATGAATGCGCTTTGTTGTAGCAAACATTGAGCATAGGGACTGTACATTAAAAATAAATATTAAGGGACAGTCTTACACAAATCGAGCTAGCCCCATAGTAAGCTCAATAAGGCTTGTGTTACGGGTACTAGACGACGATATATGTAATATGTATAAACACTTAAATACATAGAAAACATCCAAGACTCAGAAACAAATATTCATGCTCATCAGTCTCATCACACAAATATTTGCCCTTACCGGGATTCGAACCCAGGACCTTCAGCTTCGTAGGCAGCGTCACTACCCACTAGGCTATCCAGTCGTCGACATTATTTGCAACTACAGTCGTGCAATTAAATAAGTGAGACCTTAGGTCGACTGATGGAGCCTGTAGTGTATAAGGGGTGCGGGGGAGACAAAGGGTACGCGTACTGTATGTCGTCCGGGTCTTCTCACGGGTGATCTATCATTGATAATTAGGGTTCCACACCCAATTGTATTACTAAGACTGCTGTCCGTCCGTCTGCCACCAGGCTGTATCTCATGAGCCGTGATAGACAGTTAAAAATTTCACTGATAGTGTATTTCTGTTGCCGCTATAGTTAGTACTACTGGGCGTTTTCCGCAAGTCCATTATAGATGGTGCGGAACTCTTCGTGCGCGAGTTTGACTCGCACTTGGGCCGGTTTTTTTTTGAACGGACACTGAATCAAATTTTTAAGTTTTACCGCGGCTTTGAAGATGATAGTTGGTGTGTTTGTGCAGCTAAGCTGGTGAAGCCGGTGGTGGGCAAGGCGCTCCCGGTGCGGCGCGCGGCGCCCACTCGCTCCGTGCCCGCGGCCGCGGCGCCCCGGGCTCCCGGTCCCGGGTTCGGGTCCGGGCTGGCGCGCGACGGGACCCCGCTCGCCAGGAACAACGCGCTAGGTAAGTCCGACCACTATACGCGCTATTATCTGGGAAAAGGGATCTTTTTCTTAATCACACGTACCGCAGGCACAGAATAGATAATAGTACAAGTTCAGAAGAGACACTCCTTACGAGACACTTCTAAGATTTATGGCCCTCTCACGTCGTCGACGACGACCCCAACGTTGTATGTACTTGTAGCGATGAACATAAATCGCAGTGTCCCGCGCCTGCCGCAGGGATGCCGCGGATTCGATTTTTTTGACATCCGCGGATGCGGATATTTGCGGGCACACATCCGCGGACGTGGATGCGGATTTTGGGGGCAAACACTAAAAAACGCCAATAAACAACGTCCATTTTGTGATATCACGCGATTATCAAACATGCCGAGACTAAATTACAATCGTAGCGAACAAATCCAAAACGCCGTTGCTCTTGGTCATAAAAACGAAATTTATTTTGACTAATGGCGAAAATATCTAAAACGCGCGCAGTAAGTGCCGTGTGGTCTCCTTTCTTGTCGTGAATTGTACTACATCCGCATTCGTAAAAGATCCGCGTCGGTTTTGGCGGATGCAGATGCTGATGTTAAATCGGCGTAAAAGCGGCGAGACAGTAGCTCGGCTCCCTTTCTATCTACTAGGCCGAGTACTGTCTCGTCCGTTTGCTCGGTACGTGTGATCAGGGCATTAGTGCACCTAGTTATACGACCTCGACAACTAATACCCCTTTCAGACCCGGCCAATACAATCGTGCGTGGTTATGATTACACCTGTACGGAATATTTACCTGTCAAATGAAAAACATAAGTTTATACCAATCATTTTGCGTTGGCAGGGTGTTGTATTACGGGTCTGAAAGGGATTGGTCAGTGGTAAAGAGGTTGGCTATTGCAGATACTAACTAAACTCTCTAAAGCTCTGACCGTCCTCGAATGTACCTTGAGACGGAAGCCAAGATCCTGTTTAGATAGGCAATCATGAAGTTTTATTGAGGAAGACTGACATAAGTAAATAAATATTAAGGGAAAATCTTGCACAAATCGAACTAGTCCCATAGTAAGCTTAATATAAGGCTTGTCTTATGGGTGCTAGACGATACATTTAATAGACATAAATACCTTAATACATAGAAAACACCCAACACTCAGAAACAAATTCATGCTCATCACACAAATATTTGCCCTTACCGGGATTGGAACCCAGGACCTTCACTACAATACCCTCTGGGCTAACCAGTTGTTATGATTGTCATATTTCACCTGCCAGCCCAAAGAACTAATTTGGACCCTCATACACTATTTAAGTACTAACGTATTAACTGTGGTCACATTTGATTGGTTGGTGGTTTTTGGTATTTACGGGTACATTGGAGTGCATTAAAATTGCTGACATCAGCGACCAATTAAACTTATTACCGGGCCGCGTTCATGGTGAATTAATATTTAATACTCGATGTACTTGTATGACATATTCCTTTTCGCAAATTGGTATTGCATCGAACAGGGTTGACGCGGACCTCGTGTCAAATGCTGACGGTTTGAGGTGATATTTATTTATGTATGATGAATTTAAGTACAGCATAAAAAATACACTATAATTAATTAAGGAAGAATCTTGGAATATACTTTATTTTTAACCGTAAACCGTCCTCTATCGGACTTCCGCGAATACATACTGGACGGAGAGCTAGCGACCAAATCGGTCATGTGGCTTCAGCTGTATTGAAACTCCGTTTCGCTACTTCCCTGAACAACCTTTTCCGATAATCTTCGTGCTGGCAGGGCGCGGGCGGTGGGTGCGGGTGTAGTGGGGTGGGGAAAAAAATGAAAAAAAATATGGGCTCAGCGACTTTATTTTTTTTTGCAAACAGTTGCACCTACTCCCTGTGCACTCAAAAAAAAATTAAATCGATCGGGTGGTGGGAAGGGGCAATCCCTTCGCGTTAATTAAAAATACCAAAATAATAATAATCTTCATGTGGGCTCAGCTGTATTGGCTTTTTTCTGACGCGAGATTAATTAATATGTAAGCCCCAAAAAAATAGCCATTCAAAAATATCGGTGGAAAGGTATCGAAAAAAAAATTGTTGAAATAGTTTGGATTTCGTTCGAAAATGTGCTGAGGGGAAGGCAAAACCGAACACAATCGACGCGCCGTGAGCGCGCTGTCGCGTTCGCCGGCTGATATCCCCTCCACGTCCGCTTTTGCCTTAGATATCTCCTATCCCCGTCTTCTGAAACAAAAAAAAAACAATATCCGAGACTGCCTAATTCCAATTTCAATTGTATGGTGGGCCCAGAGGTTTGTTCAGTATTATAAATAAGGGGTTATGTCTGTGTTACACTACCAATCACTACTACATATTACTAACCAGATACATGTTACTAACCAGAGACCCCATTGTGATTGTTCCATGTGCCGTCCACTAACCACTAACAGCGGGTAAACCAGCGGTGAGCGAGATGGTGGGATACAAGGCCGTGCGTGCGAGGGAGCGCGTCGCCGCGCACCCGTACTCGCGGCCCGCGCGCCGGTGACTGAGGTACTACACACTCTATAAATCATGAAAAAAGAAATTGTCGCTAGGTATTCGATTGGAACATCATTTCACTGTATACATATAGAGTGTATATATCAGGCAACCGCTGTTTCAATCGACTGTCTCGCGACATTGTTTTTTTCTTATTTTTTTTGTATATTTCCTCTTCAATCCAAGTGCAAGTTGACTCAGTCCGGGTTGCACAGGGCGGGTCCACAATACTTCGGGAGCTCAAATACTGCGAGCCATCCGGTTGCCTCTCGGACACTGCAACTACGCGTCGAATATTATTAGTGCGTAAATCTTATATATATTTTAAAAAGCGAGCAAAGCGAATTAATTGCTCCGTTTTAGCTGTAGTCTGATGTTCGGCTGTTCTTCTACAGGTAGCATTTATCAACCGATTCTCGAGAATTTTTGAGAGCTAGTGCGTTAACTATATCGTTTTTTTAATACAGGTTTGGAAATCAACAGACTTGTTTTTATTATGTCGCGTTAGCCAGCTGACAATGTGTCAGAGTTTCTTAGAAAAAATGTTACAACATGGACTTCTAATGCTAAGAAAATGGTCCATTAAAACCTGTCAGGAAATCCCCACATTTGTTGCATTTGAACCCACGAGATCGCAGTTTTAAAAAGTCCAGGAGACTAAGCCGTCACGGAAAGGAGTAGATTTGCCCAAGTACATTCTCGAAGAGTACAAGATGCTCGTAAATATATGCACAAGACTAGTCAAGGCGTTGAAATGACTTATGAAATTAAAATGTTTAATAATTGTCGGTCGGATTCATTTAAATGAAGCCATTTATACCCTAATTATTCATGCACAATATAAATTCTAATAGCGGTGTAGACACTAAATAAAATTATCAATAATGTTGTATTTTCACGAAAAGGGATTATAAATGTAGTCAAAGGGAGAAAAAATCAACACAAGAGGTTAAATAATCACAAAGTTATAAATGTCCTAAGTTTTAATAAAGGGTGTGTTCTGTTTGAGTATATAATTATAATACCAAAGCCGAAATAGCTCAGGAGAAGCTTGTATGTTGCCTAAATTCCGCATGAAATAGGTAGCCGTTGGGACGGGCTTAAGCACTGTCAGCATGCTTGTACATATTATTATTGTATGTAGAACATAAACACGCTTTGCAGCTAAAGTGAAGGCCAGATACTAGTAGATTCAACAAAGATTTATCTAAACTAGAAAATAAACCAGTACTTTCGCCACCCCCCATTCTAAACTGCGTTCTGATGAACGGGTTTCCATATATTTGCGTAAAAGTGGACGTGAGACTTTAACCGACTTCATAAAAGACGAGGACAACTCGTCGGAATCTTTAATTATTTTTATTTTCTTCGTTTACTCGAAGATACCTGTACAGGCGATTTGGATAATTATTTTATCGTTTGAAAGGATTATCCTTTCCAGGTGATCCCATTTTGAAACACGATTGAAGTCGGTTAAAACTTTCTTTTCAAAGTAGATCAAATTGTTTTTTGATGGGTGGCAGAGTATGATAGAGGTGATGGAGTATATAGACAGGCTGAGCGATATACCATTTTTTTCCCCAACATATTTCGTGTAATGTATATAAAAAGAGATGATTATAACGACTAAACATTTTAACAAGAACAATAGTAGATTGTGTCTTATGTAAACATGTTACGGCGAGGGTGGTATATTGAATCCTGAATGAAGCGAAAGATTCTACAATAGAATCCCTAGCGTAGACCTACGGACCTAGGAGACCTAGGAGTTTAGTTTTTTAACGTTTTTTATTGTACATTGTGAATTATAAATTACCAAAGGCAGCCGATCCCGTGTTTTCTTCGTATGCAGCGGAAAGCGAATACGGTGTAGGCGTAGGTTCTTGGCAGTGAACGTGTCATTAGGGATATTGATAAATACTTGAGCAAGGTACATAGAGTCTCCAGGTCCATTATATTACTCGTAGTCATAGTCATTATTTTATAAAGCCAATTTACATGTCAAAAAAACAATTAAGAAGTTAAATTATTGATTGATTTATTTATTGATACACGGAAAACCAACAGAGCAACATATTTCTAGATACCATAATAAAACCATATAGCCAATTACAGGTTCTCACTTATAGAAATAAACTAACAAAGAAATCTAAAGCCAAACTTAAACTTAGCGTACATTACGCACAGTAACCAATCGCGCACTACCTAATACGCGGAATATACAAGAATAAGGTAGTTAATGAATTAGGCTACTATAAACTCTAATAACCCGAGCCTACACCTGAGTATCACACATGAAGAAACTTATCAGTTTAGATTTCATTGCTTGTATGCTATCACAGAATATGTCTATATCAAAATGATGTACAAAGGGATTGCAATCCGGTCCGGCGGATCCGGTAATCCGGCCGGATCCGGTACTTTTTGGCGGCCACCGGATCCGGTAAAATTTTACCGGATCCGGACCGGATCCGGTGGACCCGAAAAATTTTTTATATACGATACTGCAGACGAACATACGCAGAGAAAAATAAACATTCATTCAGATATTTGTACACATTGGATACTGGATGGTATTTTTTTATTTTTATTTAACATGACATTGTACAATGATATATAAAACTCACGTATTGCTTTTGCGAGCGTTCAGCTTCCAGCCTTCCACTTAAGTTTGCCCATTGGTGCCGTTGGCATATAAATATTTAATAGTTAATAAGTAATCCTAATTAATTAACCTTTGTTTTGATTAATGATCTCAGAAATTTATTCTTTGAAAAAATCTTTCTTTTAAAACGTTTAATAATATTGTTTTTGATTAACGTTTTTATAAAGTATACTAAAGTGCAATTAATGTGATATTATGATATTATTTATGTGTGTTTGTTGTTTATGATTAATGTTCTTTATTCGGGTTGTATTTTACGGGTTTAATTTTATTATTGTTGATTTTGTCTCTTAGTTTTAATAAAGTTGATTGAATATTAAATATTGTATAGTACAGAAGACGAAGTGATCTCAAAGTTCCAAGCACGATAATGATCTCCAATTACCAAATTACTTATACTTAATACTTTGATTTAGCATTTAAGACGATTAAAAGTTCCTTGTTCCTTTCCATTAAAACATTTTACTTATATTTTTCAAAAAAAAAGTCATTTTGTTTTTATCATAACATAAGACAGAGTTACCCTATGTTCAAATTGTTCATGCGTAACTATAAATAGGTTAAGGCTGAATGTTATTGAAGCAGATGCTCAATTTGACTTACTACTGTCAGTAGTGACTGTAGTGAGACTGATGTTGCCTTAATAAAGTAGATTTTTAGCACTAAAACATTGTTTTATTACATTATTTGCGATAGTTTGTCTACTCTTAAACCAGTAAACAAGACAAAACGTATAATATTGCATAAACACGATGAAAAACACCAATCCGGCCGGATCCGGCCGGATTGAGAATCGGACCGGATTGCAATCCCTATGTACAACTTTGTTTAAACTCCTGCCTGCTCTGCACAAAAAACTATTCATTCTATATTAGTGGAAACATGGAATATGCTAATAGGACGAAAACGGCGGAAACTTATTAAAAGAAATCTAAGCAAGTAAATTAAACTCGGCGCCGTATTTAGATTCCAAAAAAGTTACCAAAGATGGCCGAATGTCTCTGTCACAAATGCCATTGTCATTGTGACGTTCCAGATGTGACCAACCCATGCATAATAATATATTATTTCGTTGTTACTTAGATGTGAATATCGCCTAATACATCTCGGCTTGGTACAAAACACTACCCCCAAGTACTCAATTACGTACCTACTAGCTTTTTCCAGCGAATTCTTCCGCGTTAAGATTATCACAACAATGTCATTATTAAATACGAGACATGTTAATCCTTTGGGAATTACTTCAGATGTAAAAGTATTCTACACATTCTGATTCAGGGTTTGGCTTTAAACTATTCCATGTGCCAAAACTCATCACAGTCAATTGAGCCGTTTCTACGAGATTGACTGACAAACATACAGACATTCATACACACTACTTTTTTACACTGGGACTTAGGAGCTACTAGTTATGAAATATGTATTAGTAATAAAAAACAACAACATGGTGATATGTCAATATTATTATGTCCATATCAAAAATATTTACGCACATTATGAGAATATTAATAGTTACCAATTGTTGTCAAAACCTGAAGTATTACCACAGTAATATGAACTTTTCTTCTACAAAACAGTTTCAATCAAGTATCTATTTTTTTATTAATATTTAGATAAGATTATTTATTTCGGCGGTTGCATTTAATTTTAACTTTACAATGATGTATAAATAAATAACACACGTACCTAATTTAGAAAAGTCAAACTTACCAATTCAAAACTAATTCATTTCAATGGCAACCCACTGGTAGTTTTTTTGGAATCTATATACGGCGTCGAGTTTAGGACAGTCAACATTGCTTCTTATTATATTTAACAAATATAATATATCAGCAATTTCAGCAATTATACACAAAGTAATTAGTCGCATCAAAATAATTATAACATTTATTTATTTATTTATTTATTTATTTATTTATATAAGTACATCCACATCACATATATTACATTATTGACTTAACTTAATTTTAAAAGGTATTTACTACTGATATATGCGACAATTACGGCGTACATAGCATTGACTGGTTAGGGAGTAGGTACATACATAGCGGAAGCAGACTTAATTATAAATTATTATTGATTGCGATTCTACTTTGTGAAACTAATCAGCTATTATTTATTATTATCATTATTTTACATTAATAGTGGTAGTAACAGTATTAAATAGCTAATCATCAACCAATAACGAATAATGAATAAATTAATGAAATAAAATACAATAAATTATGTTAAATTAAATTAAATAAAATTTTACACACAGATATTACAAACCAAGTGAAACAGAAGGATTATTTAGGGTACGGCAACACCTTGGACTTAAATTTAGGCAGATTGTCATGGAAAATGTCGAGGCAATGCGTTTTGCTCATGACGGCATTATAGCTAGCGCATATACGCAACAAGGGCGACTGAGAACCAAGGTTTGTTCTTGTTATCGGAATTGAAAAGGGTTTTGCTATAGGTCGCCGAGGGTAATTACTTGGCACGGATAATGAAACTCGTTCGACCAAGTTACTGCATTTCACCTGCCCATTCAACACCTTGTGCAGGAAGCAGAGGTCCAACAACTGGCGACGATCGCGAAGACTGTGCATTTTAAATTTGGCAAGTCGACTGTTGTATGGGTTTCTGTGGGAGAAACCGGGGGTACCAAACGCAAGGCTTCTTGTAAACGCCCTTTGTATACTCTCAATACGTTGTGACTGTATATGATAAAAAGGATTCCAAACGACTGAGGCAGATTCGAGATGGCTACGTACCAATGTGTTATATAGCGTGATTTTAGTTTGCTGATGCTTGAAACCAGTAGAATTTCTTTTAATCAAACCAAGCATCTGGGCAGCTTTTTTTACTATGGCGTCTATATGAGCATGGAATTTTAGTTCGCTGTCAAGTAATACACCAAGGTCCCGAATTTCTGTTACTTGTGATATATCGACGCCGCCTATCTCATACCTATTTACAAGTGGTTTTTTTTTTCGGGAATATTTAATAACATTTGTAAATAATAGTAATATATACGAGTATATCGATACCCTAGTTCACAGTCGTACTAATTTCATTTTTTTGTCGATAGAATAGACATTATGCCGTTTATTATCAAACATTAACTTTATAAAGCGAAAGTTTCCGAAAACCTGTTAGTAGTTTTCGGATTACCGCTTAAATACCAACAAACTGTCGGCGCCGCGGTATCGTCCTAATATTGTTACGGCTTCGGCTTTAATTTCGTCGGGTAAAAGCTTTGGTTCACTCGTACACTGTTTATACGTTTAACCTATTCGACGCCAAGCTACGCATGAAGCGTTACGGCGTAGCACCTTAAGGCGCCGTAGGTTCAGCGAAGTTAAGCGAACAGTGTTTTTGAAACAATATAATATGTCTGTTTATAATAATATGGTTTTAAAAAAATACGAATAGTAATCTTGAGGCTTTTCTGCAGGGAAATCAGTGTTTAGAAACATGATTAAGCATTTTTCGCTCGATAGAAAAAAATCACGAACATGGGACTAAAATACACTTAAAATATTTGTTACAAATTACGAACACAAGCTAAAAATATTAAAATGGCTTCTAAAAATCGGCAATATCATGTTTGAGGGGAATCAGTGTTTACTTTTTTATTTATTTAAACGGTCAAAAAATTAAAATTAAAAAACATGATTTCCGCGCTTCCGAGCACGCACTTCCATCTCGCTCACGGTTATGCTCAGTGAGAGGGAGAGAATACCATGAACATACGGCGCCTTAACACATGCACTGCCAGGAATCGCTACGCGCTACGCTCGTAGCCGATCCCGTGGTTTTCCCGCTAGTAGCGGAAAGCGGCTACGGAGTAGCTGGCGGCTTTCTCGCGCTACGTTATCAGCATTGCAATTAGCGGGGAAATGCCGCCAGCATGCCCCGGTAGAATGCCTGGAGGGCCTTTTTATGGATTTTATTTCGGTTTAATTTAATAAATGTAATTATCTTCTTTTTTATCTGTGTAGTTTTATTGATCACGAATTAATGTATGAGTTCAGTATACTTAAGAAAATAAATAGGGCATTTGCCCGGTAACTGGCCATCCTTCAATAACTTGCCCCCTCATACTAAACATGACTCAATTCCCCTACAAATAGAATTCAATTTCGTATAATGTGGTCAGTTACTGGCGATTTACCCTAATTCTTTATTTGTCAATGTTAATGTCGCTTAAGTAAATTCTGAACAAAACATCACGTTTCCTATTTGTTGCAGAGCCGAAGGAGCCTATACTCAAAAGAAAATATGCCACCAAAGTACATTATAAGCTGTAACACTGATATACAAAAGGTACTTGAATTATTTAACCTATCGACACACCAAGACAGACAATCAGGATTTACGGAGTCGGTAAACTGCTTCTGACACAGACTTAGAAGCGACCGTAGGCTACGGTAAACGCACGTCATCCGACGGAACGTACGTTCGTTTGCCAACATCGTGATATTTATAACGAGGTATTTAAAACTTGGTAGTAATTGTAACCACTAAATCGCCTAGTGGCTGCAATTCGGCCACAACCCAAAATTAAAACACATTTGAGATGTGGCTCTATTGTATACAGTCACAACTCAAAATCAAAAATACACTTGAGATGTGACTCAGTTGTATACCGTAATGTCCGTAATACGGCCGCAACTCAAAATCAAAAATACACTTGAGATGTGGGTCTATTGCATACTGCAACACTTACGGTCACATCTCGAAAATAAAGTACATTTGAGATGGGGCCGTATTGCAGTTACTAGGCGAAATAACATGTTAAGATGTAATGTCATTTTATATTCTTGTTGCTGATTTGTGGTAAGTAAATAGTAGACTCTGAAAGTTCTATTAAGCTTTAAGTCCGACTTTCCATTAGGTAACAGAATGTTACAGTGATGTCTTTCCCGTTCACGGGACATGGATGTCCCGGACCTTTGGGAGGCGTGCGTGGAGCTAGGTACCTACAAAGTACCAACTGAGCCAACACGTAGAGGCCCTTTTGACAATTTAATGAAATGCAAGGAGTACACCGAGCGGAATGCTGTCCCTGCCCGTGTCATGGGACGCACACAGAGACAGCACCCGCTGGGGTGTTTAGGGACTATTGATGGTTGATGGAATCTAAATAAAACGGGTTATTGGGTTGAAATGATGGACTAGTGGCTGGGCTATTGGGTGAAACATCGGACGCCTGCCTAATAAAACTTACAGTGATTATTATTAAGATATTAATTTTTAGTTCTATTTTTAATTTGTAAGCATTTAGAATAAAGCATATTTAGATTTCGTTGTTTACAAAGAAAATATTGTTAGCTTTAATCTTTTTTAATTTGTTTGCTTGGTAATATGGCTTTGCTGTTGTATTTTTTACTGGAATTATGGAGTTTCTATAACGATTGTATTTTAGGTTTGTATAACAATGTATAGGAGGTTTGATATGTACATTATTAATGATTAAATAACTTATAGATGTAATTATTGTATTTTTATAACGATTTTAACTTTCAAGATTATCACACAATATTTTTACTAAATGGGACTTGGTCGCTTATAAACTAACAAGATGTTGATACCCGCTCAAGCCAGTTGTCCCGTGAACATGGATGTTGCGAAACATCCGAAACGTCGGGAGACCTCTGAGAGGTAAATAAATAAGCTAAATATACGCGATTTAGTCCCGTTTAGTAAAAATATTGTTTTTTTTTTTATTCAACTTGACAATAATTTATTTATACTGACATTGAGTGCCTATTTTGCGTATTCCGAAATTGAGCCTTCCCTTGATACAACTGGTATTTGATATTTTTCATACCATACGTAGTCCCAAAACAATTAAGAATAAAAATAATTTGCTAACTAATTGAACCACTTCTCCTTCGCATAAAAAAAAACTAAAAGATAATTCAAGGTGCCAGTTATTTTATTGGTAATATTCCTGTAATCGAACAGCGGGGCGTAGCTAAGCGATTTTTGCCCTGGGGCAAAAGTAAACTGTTTATTAGGTGGAAGATTATTCCACTAGTTAATCAATGCTTGCTCAGGTGTTGGGGTTCAACAGTGATTTAAACTTGTCATGACTCGAACTCGAACTAGTTATTGTAATTAACCTGCTAATGTATCGAGTTGGGATGGCATCAATCACATCAATGATATGGGCTGTTTACAGTTAATCAGTGCGAGTTCATACAGTTGCTGCAAATGCTAGCTGTTGCGGTATGTGCATGTTCGAACTAAACTGCCGCCTGGCACCGTTTTGAAACCGGCCCCATGGCAATGGCACCCATTCTGTGGGGCCATTCTGCGACGCTACTTAGACTTCTATGGTTTCTTCGTTCGCTGGCCGCGAGACATTTCGCGTGCCCTCTCGTGATCACCATACTGTATCGATACTGAATCACTGCAATAAATCAACAACTTAAACTAAAAACCATCTTGATCACGTCAGCTTTCGGACAAAAACCGCATTGAAATCGGTCCATCTTTTAACGAGTTCGCAACCAAGGACCCGACTAGCGGGCACTCGTAATGTTTGCTCAGATGCCGGCTGAGCCCGCTAGGCGGGCAGTAGTATTAACTTACACGCCTAGCGAATTCTGTCGGTTTCTGGTGAATGTTTCCATTTTTAGTCTGATTGCGAAAGTGTTAAGGAGCTACAATGCCACAGACAGATACACAGACACGTCAAACTTATAACGCCCCTCTTTTTGAGTCGGGCGTTATAAAGTAAGTGGCCGTGCGTAACTGCCACGACGGCTTGTAACGACCTCATTATCATCATCATCATATCAGCCAAAAGACTTCCACTGCTGGACATAATTGTAACGACCTACATTACCTCAATTTATATCAACCATTTAATCGGGCATGTAATAACTAATGCATAATGTTAACATTTTGCATTGTATCAGCTAAATGTTAGACCAACTCCCAGCTGATTTATTTAATTTACCATCCGACTAGATTATGCAGACTCAATGTATTTAATATTAATACTTATTATATAGGTTAGCTTTAATGTGTAAACGTGTAAACAAATGTGTTTTAATATGAAAAATGTATTTTATATGCTGCTGTGTGAAATGTTTTATAAAAGTAATAACAATTGGGATGACTGAACTCGTTGTTTTATTGCAATTTAGTTATAGGTTGGTATCTGAAGGCACTGTAGCCTAGCGGTAAGTCACGGGACTTGCAACCTGGTGGTCCCGGCTCCTAAATACCACTGGGTTTTTCAAAACTTCCTCATCCTGCTAGCGTTATTCCCTGTTGTGCCCTTAAGAAGCCCGGAGTCCGCTTTGACACCTAACCCCAAGATTTGGCGTAGGCACTAGTTTTACGAAACAGACTGCCACCTGACCCCTGCAACACAGGGGGAAAACGACCTTATGGGAGACCGGTTTCCTAACGATGTTTTCCTTCATCCTCGGACATCTGCGGTGAAGATACACCTTCCGCGGCGGATGTGCGGAGATCAATAAAGTGTTAAACCGAAAACTTACTGGGACCGATAGAATGGGAAAGGTCAATTATATGAAAAATGAAGAACGGTTATTCCCGAAAAGGAAAATTCAATTAAACGGATCGAATGTATGAGAAACGTCGGTTATCAGAATTTACTGGAAACGAGATCCTTTTCTTAAAGCTGCGTACGGATTGCGCGTACATTGGCACGCGTAGTCGGTTACGCGTGTCCTGGAACACCATGTCCGTACTTGCAGCTCCGCGTACACTCTAAGGGGAACGCGTGCCGCGCGAGCCGCCATCAGTCGGTTTTTGGTCGCGCGTCAAAGCGGTCGCGCACGCTCGGGGACGCTGTATTTGGACGGCTCTTTCTATTCACGGCGATGAACTGAGCTCGCAGCTATAGATCGATTAACCTCGCGTTCAGGGTCACGGCGGTCCGTACAGGAGCTGTACGCGTATCCAATGTACGCGTGGACTGCGTATCTCGACTACGCGTAACACAGGAACGCACTGTCCGTACGCAGCTTAAGAGTACAGCGCGTATATTAGGCTCGTATAACCAGAGTTCAGGCACGTTCAGGTCACGCACACAACACCATGTAATGACAGCGTGGTTTTGAAATAAGTGTTCTTTTTTCGTATCCATAGAAATAGCCTAAGATACGAGTAGAGGCCCGTCCATCACCCATCTATAGCATCGGTTTCATTATCATATAAGTCGAAAGACGTCCACTGCTGGACATAGGTCTCCCCCAAGGAGTGCCACAGTGACCGGTCCTGTGTCACCCGCATCGAGCGGACTCCCGCGACTATCATCCTCCTAGTGTTATTCCCGGTAATGCCCCTAACCGCTCGGCCACGACTTTGTTCTTAAGCGACCTGCGACCAGCGTTTTATCTGTTCATTGCGCGTGATCCCAACTAACCACAGTGCGTTGCGCATCTCGACCGCGCAATGAACAGATAAAACGCTGGTCGCAGGTCGCTTAAGACCAAAGTCGTGGCCGAGCGGTAAAGGAGCCCGGGGTCCGCTTTATCACCTAATGCCAAGATTAGGCATAGGCACTACTTTTACGAAAGCTACTGCCATCTAATCTTCCAACCCAGAGGGAAAACTAGACCTTATTGGGATAAGACCGGTTTCCTCACGATAATTTCCTTCACCGAAAAGTAACGGTAAATATTCCGTACATAAGTTCCGAAAAATTCATTGGTACTAGCCGGGATTCGAACCCACGACCGCCGCTTGACAGCCGCATGCCTGAACCACTAGGCTACCGTAGCTCTCCGGATGTATGAAAAGTATTTCATATCGGATTTAGTAGGTACCTAGATTAAAAAATACTTTTAACGCTGGGTTGTCTATTTTTTCCTGCCCTAAGTAGGTATCGGGTTGACAGACTAAAGGTCGTAGCTCACTAGAGCCACCCGTCGCCCACTCCTCACCGCCTCGCCTCGAGCGGTTAGGTATTCTTTATATGGATTTGTACGGGCTTGCGCTCACTACATCAACTCCGTAGTTAGTACATTTACGAGGCGAGGCGGTAAGGGTCGGGCGACGGGTGGCTCTATACATATAAATACAAACTCTTTGTCGAAACTATTATTTTACAGAGAAACTATATTTGTTTAATAAATTATATTCGATTGAGTATAGGCACAATTTCATCGATTTATTTTTCTTGGCAGAGCTTCTTAGCCAACCCATTAGTAAAATATTTTTTTATGTACTAAATTCGTATTTCCAACTGCAAGCACTCATTCGTTCATTTACTATCTTAATGCAATTAGTGGGACTAATTATATGTAGCTGTGTGTAATCATTCACCGCGATTCTCCTGCTAACCTACGAGTATAATAAATTTTAGCCAATGGGAGTGCAGAACCTGAGTCTTCCCCACTGTAGCACTAGACTGGTGCATACTTTGTCAAGACCACACTGAATGTTTAATGCCTCCTCGGAATCGGCTGGAAGAAAACGTAATACCCAGCAATTATATAAACGACCTCACTCGCCCGGTACGGAACGGCGAATGTCTTCTTTAGCCATAGTATAGAGCAAAATAAGCAGGTATCTTTGAACTTATATAACCTCGTAAGTCCTGTGTTTTTTCAATAGCAGTATTCATATCTGCCGGATGTACTATACAAAGTACAAACCGAGAATTGTGCTTCAGACCGAGATAAAAAAAAACAGTAAATGGGTTATGAAGAATTTGTACTTGGGTAAGTGCATTAGGCAGTTATTCGTGCTATGCAGTTTCATTATCAGGTCTGAACTAGTATGCTTAGTTTGTACTTGTACTAGTACGCGGGGACTTACGAGGAAGGAGTCAGCGCTCTGTAGATTTGTCTATATTATTTAGTTTTAGTTCTGAAGGTGGGATGGGTAGCTAAATTACATAAACTCACGCAATTCGCATGAAAAACCCTATGAATAATGCAAAAAATATAGGGACACTGCATCATATTGTAGTCTTAGTAGCGCCCAAAGTAGTCAAATATTTCGGTATTCTCGTCTTTATTACTGTAAGTATAAGGGGGTGTTATATTTGGCTACTCTGGCTGCTACAAAATTAACTATGCTGACTGTACTTATTTCAGGAAAAATGCATTATTAAATACACGGGTATCAAATAACGTGATAGAATAAATACAGCAATAATTATATACACGAAAAAGGTTTTTTTTTGTAACAATTTGTAACTGTGCAATATTTTAATATAGAATAGAATAGAAAAGCATTTATTCAGGTAACAACACATCACAAGTAATAAAACACATTAACAAATACAACAAGAAGTAGTTCAGGATGTGGACCTGAAATGGCCTCCACTCAGCAATGCAGTTGGCACGGCTAGCGTGATCAACGGCGCTGGTTTTCTGTGGAGCCAGCGGGGTGTGCGGGACAGCGTACTGTGAGACTTGTGTCAGATTATACAAATACTATATTAATACGAAATATTATGATTATATATATATATATATATATATATATATATATATATATATTTATCCTGCAAATGATAAGGCGTCCCACATAGGCTGAAATGCATCTAAACTGGCGTCCTCCTGCTTTAGACGTCCGCATACCGGACGCCACTTATTTAATCGATGTTACTTTGGCCCTTTTGGCTCTAGCGACCTGTACAACAAAAATCGCCGGAAGGCAAAAAATCACTGAAGCGCTTGCATTTGTATAACTAAAACTTCCGCGAAATCCCGCATCAACGGTGCGGCGCTCGCGTAGCGCGTATATCGACAGTGCGTATACTCATCTAAAACACTTCCGATAAAGCTGATTATTTGGCGTCCAATTGCGACGTTGCCAAACCGACTGTATTAGGAACGATTCGAATATTAACGAACGGTTTGGAATATTTTATCAATACAAATCAGTTAAAACAATTTGCCAAAGATGCCACATACGTATCGCTGCTTATTTGACGCTCGGTTGCAAAATAAGTATGTTAATATACCTACAAATAAAATAAAATAAAATTACCTACTGTCCTCAGTGCAAGGATTTTGAAATTAACTCCATGCATAGCCGAGTTTATGGAAGATGCAAATTTATAAATTGTATGAGATGCTTAAATTAAATGATTATTAATGTTAATCGACCGTGTTAACGAAGGTATGTTTTAAGATTGGACAAAAATATTTTCGTATGTCAAGCTGTCCCGCTGTCGGGCTGTCCGCGGTTTGTCAGTTTGATCTCCTCTACAAGTCGCATTTCTAAACCGATTCTCGTAAAACTTTGTTAGCAGGTTCGATAATTACGTAGAAATATTTTGTCGAGCCACTTTTTGAAGAATCCAAAAATCTTTTTTTTTTGCGTACTAAGGGTAACGAGGGGACTGGTCACAGCTCACAGAGCCACAAGTTTATGTAATCGACAGAGATTAACGAAGTTTTATGTTTTAGATTAGACGAAATTGCTTTAGTTTAGTATGTCCGGCTGTCCAGCTGTCCGGCGGCTGTCCAGCTGTCCAGCGGGTGTCCAGCTGTTCGGCGGCTGTCCAGCTGTCCTGCGGGTGTCAAGCTGTCCGGCCACTGTCCGATTGTTCTACTCTTCAGGTCACATTTCTCAACCGATTCTCGTGAAATTGTGTGAGCAGGTTCGACAATACGGGTGTAGGTTGGTTGCAAATAAAATGATTTATGTTTTATTATCTGATACGGCGTTGGGTCACAAATTCGTAATGGGAGTTTATCCATTTATAGAAGAAGGAATAAGAAGAAGTGCTTTTATTATATTCATGTATGAAAAGTAAGCGTCAAACCGACATCCGTATATGTTTCGCGCAACTTTGTAGACTTGCAATCTTATTTTGTAACATGCCATGTAAAGCTATTATGTCACAATGTGTGAATTTTTTTATGGAAGACAGATGGTAAACAGAACTTTGGAGCATTAAGTGATAAGATGAAACCGTCATGTGCGTTGTAAGTATGTTTTTGTCATGTAGTGTGTAAACTTATTTAAATGTAAAGGTATTTTTGTAACACTCAATCGTAAAGATATCTTTGACCTCGACTGTACTATTTTCGATTAACAAATAGTCGTTTACAAAAAAGATTTAATAAATAGCACCTTTAATTTAGACGTGGTTTCATTATTGTATTTTAAAAGGTGAAATAGCAGAGTGTATCCAGCCAGTTTAGGAAAGAACAGTATATAGACACAACAAATCTGAGGTATTCAATCATCACTGTCTAGTTATCCATAAACACGTTTTAGGGACGAAATAGAACCTTTAAGTTTTTCGTTGCCGTTAAATAGTTTGCATGCACACCCTATAAAAATATTTCGCGCTTGACGCGTTCCTAATTTAGATATCGTCGGTGCGGATTAAGAAATTGCTATGTATTTTTGTATTTACTGTAAAGTACGAGTATTTCCCCAGTTAGGCTGCTCCAAATATGAGCGAGATGACTTGCCGCTGTGCCCTACCTCTCTAAAGCAGTGCATACAGTCCCGTAAAAAGTATGCGACAAACCGACATCCGTATATGTTTCGCGCAGCTTTACGGACGTAAGCCATATACGGACGTCAGTTGACTATATATAATATACTATTCATGCCGCACCATATTCGACGTCCGAGTCTTTTTCTAAAGTGGTGCCATAGATTTGATATATGGACGACAAATATCACACAGTATGATATTTATGCGTCAAACCGACATCCGTATATGTGTCGCTTAGTTTTGTAGCTATATACGGACGTCAGTTAACGGTATACAATTCACTATTCATGTCGCACCATATTCGACGTCCGATAATTTTTCTAAAGTAGTGCTATATATTCGTCGACCGAGTGTAACGAAGGTCTATGTTTCAGATTGGACGAAAATGCTTTTAATGTGCCCGACTGTGTGTCCGGTTGTTCTACTGTACAGGTCGCATTTCTCAACCGATTTACGTGAAGTTTTGTGAGGAGGTTCGATAATTACATATTTTATTTTTATCGCACTACTTTTTAAAATTCGTTTTGGAGTACAACCGGACACAGCCGGACATACGAAAGCATTTTCGTCCAATCTTAAACATAGACTTTCGTTACACTCGGTCGACGAATGTATAGCACTGCGCTAGAAAAATACTCGGACGTAGAATTTGATGCGGCATGAATAGTATATACTGTCAACTGACGACCGTACGACCGACGTACCTTAAAAGACACATATACGGATCTCGGTTTGTCGCATACTTTTAATACTGTGTGATATGTGACGTCCGTATTCATGAACCTACAGCACTACTTAAGAAAAATAATCGGACGTCGAATATGGGGCGGCATGAATAGTATATACCATAAACTGACGTCCGTATATAGCTTCAAAGCTGCGCGAAACATATACGGATGTCGGTTTAACGCATACTTTTCATGCCGTTCGATATTTGACGTCCGTATACATGAATCTATGGCACTACTTTAGAAAAATAATTGGACGTCGAATATGGTGCGGCGTGAATAGTATATACCGTCAACTGACGTCCATATATAGGTTCAAAGCTGCGCGGAACATATACGGATGTCGGTTTGACGCATACTTTTCATTCTGTACGATATTTGACGTCCGTATACATAAATCTATAGCACTCCTTTAGAAAAATAATCGGACGTCGAATATGGTGCGGCATGAATAGTATATACTGTCAACTGACGTCCGTATATAGCTTCAAAGCTGCGCGAAACTTATACGGATGTTGCTTAGACGCATACTTTTCATACTGTACGATATTTGACATCCATATACATTAGTGGCTCTGAGAGCTGTAGACCTCGAGTCTTGCTAGGCAAAATATTTTTTTTTTGGATTTTCCAAAAAGTGGCAAGACGAAAAAATATATGTAGATATCGAACCTCCGCACAAAATTTCACAGAAATCAGTTGAGAAATGCGAACAGTACAGGAGAACAACCGGAAACACAGCCAGACATACGAAAGCATTTTCGTCCAATCTAAAACATACACCTTCGTTACACTCGGTCGATGAAAGTATAGCACTGCTTTAGAAAAATAATCGGACGTCGAATATTGTGCGGCATGAATAGTATATACTGTCAACTGACGTCCGTATATGGCTTCAAAGCTATGCGAAACATATACGGATGTCGGTTAGACGCATATTTTTCATACTGCACGATATATGACGTCCGTATACGTAAATCTATGGCACTGCTTTAGAAAAATAATCGGACGTCGAATATGGGTCGGCATGAATATTGTATACCGTCAACTGACGTCCATATATAGCTTCAAAGCTGCGCGAAACATATACGGATGTCGGTTAGACGCATACTTTTCATACTGTATGATATTTGACGTCCGTAGACGTAAATCTATGGCACTGCTGTAGAAAAATAATCGGACGTCGAATATGGGTTGGCATGAATAATGTATACCGTCAACTGACGTCCATATTCATATAGGTTCAAGGCTGCGCGAAACATATACGGTTGTCGGTTTGACGCATACTTTTCATATTGTACGATATATGACGTACGTATACATTAGTGGCTCTGAGAGCTGTAGACCTCGAGTCTTGCTAGGCAAAATATTTTTTTTAGATTTTCCAAAAAGTGGCAAGACGAAATATACATAGATATCGAACCTCCTCACAAAATTTCACGTAAATCAGTTGAGAAATGTGAACTGTACAGTAGAACAACCGGACACACAGCCGGCCATACGAAAACATTTTCGCACAATCTAAAATATATAATAACGCGTTCAGGATGCTTATGGGGCTACCCAGATTCTGTAGCGCATCAGGGATGTTCGCAGAGGCACGGGTAGACTGATTCTTCACCACTATGCGCAAGCGAGCTACGTCCCTGGTGTGCAGAGTGCGGGCTAGCTCCAACAGCATTCTGAGCATGATTGCGGATAGGTTTGATGTCCTGTACATGAATTCCTGCTGCATAATGCATGCATGCAGGAACAACTATAATAAAAAATAAAATTATGCATTTACTCGCAAATTGTTTACTAACACTATATGTTAAGTTCTACATGTTACTAACACAATGATTATAGGGCGGCATGAATAGTATATACTGTCAACTGACGTCCGTATATACCTTCAACGCTGCGCGAAACACATACGGATATCGGTTTGACGCATACTTTTCATACTATACGATATATGACGTCCGTATACATTAGTGGCTCTGAGAGCTGTAGACCTCGAGTCTTGTTAGGCAAAATATTTTCTTTTTGGATTATCCAAAAAGTGGCAAGACGAAAAAATACATGTAGATATCGAACCTCCTCACAAAATTTCACGTAAATCAGTTGAGAAATGCGAACTGTACAGGAGAACAACCGGACACACAGCCGGCCATACGAAAACATTTTTGTCCAATCTAAAATATATAATATCGCGTTCAGGATGCTTATGGGGCTACCCAGATTCTGTAGCGCATCAGGAATGTTCGCAGAGGCGCGGCGCGGGTAGACTGATTCTACACCACTATGCGCAAGCGAGCTACGTCCCTGGTGTGCAGAGTGTGGGCTAGCTCCAACAGCATTCTGAGCATAATTGCGGACAGGTTTGATGTCCTGTACATGAATTCCTGCTGCATGATACATACACGCAGGAACAACTATAGTAAATAATAAAATTATACATTTACTGGCAAATTGTTTACTAACACTGTACAACGTGTCCCAAAACTCAACGATAAGCCGGCACCAGAGGATGGAGCTGCTTATGATTAGTCGAGAAAAAATAAGGAAAAAAATATATCTCAATTATTTTAGAAATTACAGAAAAAAAATGAAATTCATCGAAAATCGACATCCCTAATGGTATTTTTAACGACCATGTCTACACATATTCAAAATTACTGTTTTTTTTTTTTTGGAAACTTAAGTAGCCCTGCTATCTAACACAGTTCTTAAAAATACCATAATACATGTAGTTTTTACACAAAAAATATTCAAAATTCATTTTGTCCCTACAATTTTGAAAGATTTTTTCTTACAGTCTACTTTCAATTATCATGGTGTAAAAAAATAGTATTGACACCACTATGGCAATTATTTTCAAAAGATATATATATTTTTTTTGAGATATATTTTTTTCCTTATTTTTTCTCGACTAATCATAAGCAGCTCCATCTTCTGGTGCCGGCTTATCGTTGAGTTTTGGGACACGTTGTATGTTAAGTTCTACATGTTACTAACACAATGATTATGGGGCGGCATGAATAGTATATACTGTCAACTGACGTCCGTATATATCTTCAACGCTGCGCGAAACACATACGGATGACGGTTAGATGCATACTTTTCATACTGTACGATATATGACGTCCGTATACGCTGTAGAAAAATAATCAGACGTCGAATATGGGTCGGCATGAATAATGTTTACCGTCAACTGACGTCCATATATAGGTTCAAAGCTGCGTGGAACATATACGGATGTCGGTTAGACGCATACTTTTCATACTGTATGATATTTGACGTCCGTATACGTAAATCTATGGCACTGCTGTAGAAAAATAATTGGACGTCGAATATGGTGCGGCATGAATAGTATATACTGTCAACTGACGTCCGTATATAGCTTCAAAGCTGCGCGAAACATATACGGATGTTGCTTAGACGCATACTTTTCATACTGTACGATATTTGACGTCCATATACATTAGTGGCTTTGAGAGCTGTAGACTTCGAGTCTTGCTAGGCAAAATATTTTTTTTTTGGATTTTCCAAAAAGTGGCAAGACGAAAAAATATATGTAGATATCGAACCTCCGCACAAAATTTCACGGAAATCAGTTGAGAAATGCGAACTGTACAGGAGAACAACCGGAAACACAGCCGGACATACGAAAGCATTTTCGTCCAATCTAAAACATACACCTTCGTTACACTCGGTCGATGAAAGCATAGCACTGCTTTAGAAAAATAATCGGACGTCGAATATTGTGCGGCATGCATAGTATTATACTGTCAACTGACGTTCGTATATAGCTTCAAAGCTGTGCGAAACGTATACGGATGTCGGTTAGACGCATATTTTTCATGCTGTACGTACGATATATGTCGTCCGTAAACGTAAATCTATGGCACTGCTTTCGAAAAATAATCGGACGTCGAATATGGGTCGGCATGAATAATGTATACCGTCAACTGACGTCCATATATAGGTTCAAAGCTGCGCGGAACATATACGGATGTCGGTTAGACGCATACTTTTCATACTGTATGATATTTGACGTCCGTATACGTAAATCTATGGCAGTGCTGTAGAAAAATAATCGGACGTCGAATATGGGTCGGCATGAATAATGTGTACCGTCAAGTGACGTCCATATATAGCTTCAAAGCTGCGCGAAACATATTCGGATGTCGGTTTGACGCATACTTTTCATACTGTACGATATTTGACGTCTGTATAAGTAAATCTATGGCACTGCTTTAGAAAAATAATCGGGCCTCGAATGTTGTGCTACATGAATAGTATATACTGTCAACTGACGTCCGTATATAGCTTCAAAGCTGCGCGAAACATATACGGATGTCGGTTAGACGCATACTTTTCATACTGTACGATATTTGACGTCCGTATACGTAAATCTATGGCACTGCTTTAGAAAAATAATCGGACCTCGAATATGGTGCGGCATGAATAGTATATACTGTCAACTGACGTCCGTATATAGCTTCAAAGCTGCGCAAAACATATACGGATGTCGGTTTGACGCATACTTTTCATACTGTACGATATATGACATCCGTATAGATTAGTGGCTCTGAGAGCTGTACACCTCGAGTCTTGGTAGGCAAAACATTTTTTTTTAGATTTTCCAAAAAGTGGAAAGACGAAAAAATATATGTAGATATCGAACCTCCTCTCAAAGTTTCATGTAAATCAGTTGAGAAATGCAAACTGTACAGGAGAACAACCGGACACACAGCCGGCCATACGAAAACATTTTCGTCCAATCTAAAATATATAATAACGCGTTCAGGATACTAATGGGGCTACCCCGATTCTGTAGCGCATCAGGGATGTACGCAGAGGCGCGTGTAGACTGATTCTACATCACTATGCGCAAGCGAGCTACGTCCTTGGTGTGCAGAGTGCGGGCTAGCTCCAACAGCATTCTGAGCATGATTGCGAACAGGTTTGATGTCCTGTACCTACATGAATTCCTGCCGCATGATACATGCACGCAGGAACAACTATAATAAATAACAAAATTATGCATTTACTCGCAAATTGTTTACTAACACTATATTTTAAGTTCTACATGTTACTAACACAATGATTATAGGGCGGCATGAATAGTATATACTGTCACCTGACGTCCGTATATACCTTCAACGCTGCGCGAAACACATATAGATATCGGTTTGACGCATACTTTTCATACTGTACGATATTTGACGTCCGTATACATGAATCTATAGCACTACTTTAGAATAATAATCGGACGTCGAATATGGTGCGGCATGAATAGTATGTACTGTCAACTGACGTCCGTATATAGCTTTATAGCTGCGCGAAACATATACGGATGTCGGTTTGACGCATACTTGTCATACTGTACGACATTTGACGTCCGTATACATGAATCTATAGCACTACTTTAGAAAAATAATCGGACGTCGAATTTGGTGCGGCATGAATAGTATATACTGTCAACTGACGTCCGTATATAGCTTTAAAGCTGCGCGAAACATATACGGATGTCGGTTTGACGCATACTTTTCATACTGTACGATATTTGACGTCCGTATACATGAATCTATAGCACTACTTTAGAAAAATAATCGGACGTCGAATATGGTGCGGCATGAATAGTATATACTGTCAACTGACGTCCATATATAGCTTCAAAGCTGCGCGAAACATATACGGATGTCGGTTTGACGCATACTTTTCATTCTGTACGATATTTGACGTCCGTATACATAAATCTATAGCACTCCTTTAGAAAAATAATCGGACGTCGAATATGGTGCGGCATGAATAGTATATACTGTCAACTGACGTCCGTATATAGCTTTAAAGCTGCGCGAAACATATACGGATGTCGGTTTGACGCATACTTTTCATACTGTACGATATTTGACGTCCGTATACGTGTATGTATAGCACTGCTTTTAGAAAGGTAGGGCACAGCGGAAGAGCGGCCCAACTGGGGAAGTACGTCCGTCTTACAGAAGGCTACAGCCATAATAACACCACTACTTGCTTTGTAGGTATGTGGTGTTGCGTCCCTGATGGTAAGTAAGGTCACCAGATCTCCAGAGGATGCATTGTGTTGTATGGGCCTGCATTAGTCCTCAAATTAATAAAGGGTCAGGAACGCGCTTGTACTTCTTCCGGAATCGCAGGCGTCCATAGACTACGGTGTCTGCTTACCATCAGGCAGACGATTTGCTTGTTTGCCACCGTTACATAATATTTGTCTGTCATTGTACTGATATTAATGAATGAAACATTTACAGAGTCATTAAAATGTGTACTACTAACACATTTTAATTACTCTGTAAATGTGCACATATTTCTGATCGAATTGGAGCACGGATAGTTTTGGCTAATAGATACCTATATATTTGAAGCTCTACGAACGTACCTACATATTTAAAGTCAGTTTTATTTGTGAATCATTAGGTATAGGCTGCATAAATACAGAGATGTTATAGTGTTCCTCTTGTTCCACTATGTTCTGCCAATTGGCGTACAAAAACATTCACATAATATTACGTCGGGTTAAGAAAATTAAATTAACAATATAATAATAATTATTAGTCAAGAATTAACAGTCAATAAAATAATACTTAGTCAGAAATAATAATAACAATTACAATTAATAATAATAATCACAGACAATTTAGGTCATCATTTAGATAGTTTTATGAACTCGACTGTACCTAGTCACATAGCTGTTATCGTCACTCGAGTCTGTTCTGAATTTTTGACTTCAAAAAGGTTAAGCCACAGGGCAAACTCGATCGTCTTTGTTTTGCACTTAAATTGTAGCTGACTAAATTGTCCAGAGGAATTTTTCTCTATTTTTTGATATCATTCTTCGTTTCAAAAATATTGAGCGCTAAAATCAAAAATGCGAAAAAATTGGGGTTTTTTTCACTATTTCGGCCACAATTCCAATTTCAAAACACTGGAAAAATAATGGGACATCGAACATGATGCGGCATGAATAGTATATACCGTGAACTGACGTCCGTATATAGCTTCAAAGCTTCGCGACACATATTTGGATGTCGGTTTGACGCATACTTTTCATACTGTATGATATTTGACGTCCGTATACATGAATCTAATAGCACTTTTACTTCTTTCTCCTATAAATGCATAAACTCCCATTATGAATTTATGACCCAACGCCGTCTCAGATAATAAATCATAAATCATTTTATTTGCAATCTAGTACTTAAGCCTAAGATGCAAGGACCCTGTAAGGGTTTCGCAACAATCAGATAACTTATAACTAGGTACACTTGTGGCTCTGTGAGCTGTAGACCTCGCGAGTCTTTTTTGCATTTTGAAAAATATCCAAAAACTATCTCGACAAAAATAAACTAAGTATATAATTGTCGAACCTGCTCACAAAATTTCACGAGAATCGGGTGAGAAATGCGACCTGTAGAGGAAAACAACCGGGCAGCTGCCGGACAGCTGGACAACCGGAAACTAAAGTATTTTCGTCCAATCTTAAAACATAGGCCTTCGTTAATACGGTCAATTAACATTAATACCCTGAATGAATTTAAACAAATAATAAATTTTATAAATTTACATATTCCATAAACTCGGCTATGGAGTAATAAGCACCTGTCTATCAGTTTCGATTTCAGACTATGAATAAAAGAAGTGTCAGGTCAGCACAGTTTTTATATGGGTGGGAATTTTGTTATATATTTTTATTGATCAATGGTCCATTTTTATATATTTCTAGTTTAGGTTCTGGAAGTTCCAGATTGTGACATCGATGGTTCGAAGGTTTTTTTAACCTTAATAAACCTCAATTTAACCTAGTGGATCTGTGAGCTGAAAACCTTACGAGTGTTTTTTTTGCGTAACTACGCCATTTTGAAAAAAAACCAGAAACTGTCTCGAAATAAAAAATTGTATACCTACTCACGGAACCCGCTCACAAAATTTCACAAGAATCAGTTGAGAAATGCGACCCGTAGAGGAGAACAAACGGACAAATCGCGGACAACCGGACAGCTGGACAGCCGGACATACGAAAGCATTTTCGTCCAATCTTAAAAAATGGACCTTCGTTAACACTCGGTCGATAAATGTAGGTGTTTAAGGGCAAAGTTGCTGTTTCTAATATAGCGAAGGGAGAGTTAAAAGTTTCGGGTTCTTAAAATATTAATAAATATGTGGATAATTCAGTTTTTTGGGTGTACCATTTAAATTGCGTTTTGTGGTAAGACAAACACAGCTCGATCGGGTCACTCCAGGGTGAGGCTAGCTAATGGCGTACCTTAGGCAGGTACTCGAAGATACGCTCAGCAGTAGGCGATTACATGCTGAGAATAATCTATCAAAAAAATCTAGTCAAAATACTCTTTGAATCTAGTCAAATTAAACTTAGAAAAACCCGTGCTAATAACTCAACTTATATTAGTAAACTCATGCTTATATTAGGGTTTCTTCTTACGATGAGAAAGAACGATTGATTCCACAGCAGTAGTAACACCTTGCATATACAAAAATGAGGATGGCCCAAATAAGACAGCGGTCAACCGTGAAACTATAAAAATAATTATTTACAATAGACAATGCGTTTTGCGAGACTCCGTGAAAGAAAGAGATAAGTATAAATAAACGAAGCACAATGCTGGCAACGTCGCACATTCAAATCCCAACCTTCTGATTTGGACGTATAAATATCCGCATAATAGATAAATAATATTGATATACGTAGGAAGCTAATAAAGCTTTACTATTGTATGGGGTCCAAAAATCTTTGGGCCTAACTGCAAAAAGAATATTGTCGCCAATAACTGAGCAAGAAAATTAAGTATCATATGGAGTAGGAAATCAAAAAACTAAGCAATATTCGTCGACAGATGATAAAAAATGTAAGCAGAACTGGTGGACGTCGTAATGATGTACAACATGCTTGACGCCAAATGAGTTACTGGATGTAAATATATATATATATATATATATATATATATATATCTGATACTACAATAAAAGTACGTATATTATACATATAATTTTATTAATTCGTTGATAACAAATTGCGGCTAATAGTTTTTAGGAATTGGAGCTAATACTAGGGTTTTGGATATCCTACCTTTAGGCAGCAATACGTTGTTGAGCCATTAAGTGATTTTTCAGTTTGGACTATAATAATAATATAAACGATATGATACGCAGAAAATAAATTATTTTAATGGAATAATAATAAATCATTATCTGTAGCCCTATCGTTCTCGAATCTGTGACCCATACAGCTAATATTATTCACATTGAAGAATATCTCAAAAAGTTCAATATTTTGAAAATCAATCAAACTTTCATGCCTGAATATTGCAAGGACAAGAGAGATGGAGATATTCGAACTTCTAATTAGGCAGCGTTAGCTCCGGTAACTTCTAATTAGGCAGCGTTAGCTCCGGTCTAAATCCGCATGCCATAGGTGTATGTGCTGCGCTTGCAGGCGTACGACCATACACTAATCAGAGTTACTAACGTATCGTAGGACAATTATAGCTTGACATACACTTGCTACGCGCTGCGCTACGGCGTAGCAGCCGCTACGCCTATGATGTGATACATCATCCTTTTTACAAGTTTTTATTTAACTTGACGTATTCGTTAGTTTGTTAGCGTAAGACAAATCTTGGAACTGAATTTCGAACCAGTTAACCTCAGCCGATTGACCTGAAATTTTGGCTTTGGGATTTTGCTCCTTTCTGCGCCAGCCGTCGAGACGAACACATCGCTGTGCAGTTACTCCGCGCTTGAATATCGAAGAAGAACCCAGTGGCGGCGCTGGGTACATCGGCACCCTGGGCGATTTTGTATTGAGCACCCTGGGCGGGTTTATATTGAGCACCCCTGACCCTTACTCAAAATAAAACACCAAACACTCATTATACCTACGAGGCTTTATTTTACTAAACAAACGGACCCCCCTAGCGCCGCCACTGGAAGAACCTCGACGTTGGTGATGCTGTATGAAGATGTGAATTGATCGATTTTAAACTTTCGTGAGACATGTTGAAATAATACTAACTATAAAACTCGGTTCAACTCACGAATTAAATGCACTTATTAAACGGGCGCGGGCAGTGATTCAAGCGACACACCGCCGCGAAAACACTCATCCTGACGAAGACCTCCCGAAGAGTTCGAAACATCCCGTAGAGACGTACGTACGTGAGTTGAATCGAGTGATTATTAGTATAATGTGAATTGATGCTGCAATGCCGGCGACTTCACAATTATACTCTGTCCTTTTCTGGACATCCAAAAACTTTTCTTGTCAGGCCAATCAGCTGTTTTCTGAGGTCTCACGTGTCTCCGTTTCTTGCTTAGACAAACCAAACCTCTATCATATCTAAACCTATTACCTACAATGCGCAGTGTTGCCAGGTTAGCATTTTATTTGCTAGATCTAGCATATTATCACTTCGAACAGCATTTTTTTAGCATGTAGCATATTTATTCAGCACATTTAGGTACATGCAACAAAAGAGCCGAATTCAACGACATTATTTCATTAATTTTGTATTCAGCAGTAATGCTGCTAACGTAAATTATAAGTGGTTGCCGGTTCGAATCCGGCTCGGAACAATTAGATGAAAGCAACGTAACGGTACCGTAAGTCTTAGGTTATTAAATATCCATCAAAATGACAAGTAGATTTTTGATTTTTATAGTTTTCATTAATGCATGGCATTTTATTGCACATAAAAAATAAGTTGGCATATTATCACCATTTATTCAACTTCTCTCCAGCATATTTAGAACCATTCATTGTTTTGTTACATACGAGGTGACATACAAACCACCTGCAACGTAAAGAGCATCTACTTTTTTCACTCTGTTAACGCTGACGGTTACAATCTTTTTCCACTGCGTCGTTGGAAACGTTCCACCGGGGAGACGGTGTCACTAATTACTGACGGTACAAATTGAAGGCTTTGTAATGCATACTCCATGTCCCGACTGGCATGAGTGACAACTTACCTGGTTGTTTCATTACGGAACGTGCCGTATTTAATTTAGCACCCGGCCATTCAGAGCTAAAACAATGAGCGTGGAATACTTATATTTTGTAGAAATGTTTTAGAAGTTACGCTGGAATTTCTTTTGTAGTTAGAACGGGGTGTTTTTAACCCCCGAGGCAAAGAGAGGGGTGTTATAAGTTTAACGTGTCTGTGTATCTGTGTCGTAGCTCCCAAGCGGATGGACCGATTTGAATGCGTTTTTTTTGTGTCATAGATAATTTTATCCCGAGTGTTATTAGCCATGTTTCTTGAAAATCTGTTCAGCCGTTTTAAAGATATTGGACTTTGAAATGAAAATGTCGGGGGTTTTTGTAACAATTTATGATGAAGCTCGGGTTTGGAACACCAGACATTAACACGTTCACTGCCAGGAACACTTTTCTTTACACACTTTCACTGCCAGGAAAGGAACCCGCCTAGCGGGTGCCTACGCCGTAGTCGTATTCCGCTACATACGAGGAAAACCACAGGATTGGCTACGAGCGGAGCGCGTAGCGATTCTTGGCAGTGAATGTTAGAGAAGGCCATTATAGTACACTTTGTCACATGCAATGAATTGAATTCTTCTTCTTTTTTTGGCGTCCTGGCCAACTGCGTCGGCTCAAAGCCAGTATCAAGTGGAACGAGAGCTGCTCATCATCATCCTCATCCTCCTAGCGTTATTCCCGGTTGTGCCCTTAAAGGAGCCCGGGGTCCGCTTTGACACCTAATCCCAAGATTTGGCAAAGGCACTAGTTTTACGAAAGCGACCATTTGAACTTCCAACCCAGAGGGAAAACTGGACCTTATTGGGATTAGACCGGTTTCCTCACGATTTTTTCCTTCACCGAAAAGCTAACGGTAAATATTCCGTACGTAAGTTCCGAAAACTCATTGGTACGAGCCGGGATTCGAACCCACGACCGCCGCTTGACAGCCGCATGTCTGAACCACTAGGCTAACGTAAGGAGACGAGAGCTGCTCACGCCCTGTGAACAAACGGACAACACAAACATACGACTTTGAGTATTTTTGTAATGTTTATCTGTTGCTAATGAAGAAACAAATTATTGTAACTGCTGTGAAAGACCCTATTGGCCCGTACGCTTTGCCACCGTTTCTAACACACAGCTAATTTATCAGAATCACAACGCACGATATATATTTGAATCAAATTAGTAACAAGTAAGATTAAGGGCGGGTTGCACCTAACCGTCTACAATCGTAAGCGGTGTTCTGAATGTAGGTACAGAAAGTTTGACAAGTTCGGAGTGACATTGCTTGTGTATGACAACATTCCCCCGCGAGGGTGAGGGGTGGCAGGGTTTATTTCAATTTCACCCGCAGCGCGCACAGCTATGTTATGTATGTTTTTTTGATATGCAGGTGACAGCTTTTACGTTTTTCATGTTATGCACAAGCAATGTCAACAAAAACAAACATTTCAATATAAACAAAAACAAATCAAAAATAACAAATGCACTTTTGTAATCGAAGAACGCTACCGAACATACCCTTGATCTCAACACATTTTTGAGTGATTTCAGTTTTTGTTTTTTTTTGTATAACGACAGGCTTTCTAGTTCTACAGCCCACAGAGCCAATAGTCATGAGCCGGCGCAACTGGCCCTAAGACTACATATTTATGAATACACCTACATACAATACATGAATACATACAGTAATAATTAATTCAAATTCAAATAATTTATTTGTAAAACACAGGTAAGGTAAACGTCCGAGTGCTCGACACTGTACTAATTTATGGCACGGCCACTCTATGTCAAAGCAATACGGGTTAAATTCGACCTTAGAGGAATTTGAAGTGGTTAAATGCGTACCTACTTATAAGTAATAAAAAAAAATTTTTTTTCTTCTTTTGTCATTGAGTGCCCATGCCATATACTAGTACAGCGTCGAGCATTCGGTCGTTTACCTTATATAAGTATGGTAGGGTATTAAAAAAACATGTCTCACTGTGTTTTGTCACAAGGCATACAAAATTCCCAAAATTCAAAATTACGACTTTGGTACTACCAGAACTATGCATTAAAATTAAAAAAGAATTGTGAAATAAGGGCTATTTATTGACGCTTCAAAGATCCCAACCCTAATCCATCCAGCACTTTATTTTATTTTTCTTTTTTTTAAACATCCCAACCGTTTCGCGTTTTTCAATTTGTGTCCCTCATCCCATTGTGCTTGTGTTACATATGTAACAAATTGATTATATTAATTATTTATTATGTTTTATATGTTTGTATACGTTGTGTTGCGTTCCGTGGGTCACGTACGGTGCACCTCGGTATAATGCTGAGAGAGCGACCGATTCACTGCCGCGAAGACACCACACAATTAAATATATTGTATTTTTGTCTCTGTTTGTCTTTTGTGTTGTGAATAAATGACTTCTCTCTTTTCTTTCTTAAATACCTTGAAAGTGAATTGAATACGCAATACGAGTAGCTACTGAAACGCTCCCTGAACTTATCTAGTAGGTACCATGATTACACTACATTACCAAATTAAATTTCGTTTCACGAATCGTCGCAGATAAGGAAAATAATATGATTCCCTTTAAACGCTCCAAAATAGAAAAATATTACTTTCCTGTTGCCAATCTGCGCAGATAATTACTTTTATATTTTAATGAGCGTCAGCAGTTACTTCTGAATCTTGGAATAAGGTTAATTAAAAACCTGTAACGACACTTGGCAAGATGGATGGAGTCAAGCAAAAAGCGTCATGAGGTGCCAACAAAAACACACACCGCAAATGAATTGATTTCAGTAATCAATTTTTTACTCCGCTTCCCAAGCTTCAGAACTATTCTAGACATACGCTACGCATTCTAATTTGCTATTAAGGTGTTACGCGTGCCTGCTTCCACGAGCGCCCAGCTAATAAGTTGGACCGAGCGCGCAAAACATTTTAGAACGCTTACGGCGTGAATGAGACCGAATTGAGGTTCACGGATCCGCTCATTCACTCCGGTCTGATTGAACCGGTCAATCATTCGGTCTCACCGTTCACTTAACTGGAAAATTAGCTAGCTTCAATTAGATGGAGTGAGGTGATAAACTATTTTGTGGAGTTTCGGGCCAAGTTTTTATCGGGTCTCAATCCAGCCTATTTTTCGGTCACGTGCTTGCGGAAGCATTCGCCGAGATCTCATCAAGGCTTGTGTCAATTCCAGAGTAAGTAATTTATTAGTGGAGTCGTGAAGATAAGGCTGCGTTTATGGATAAGCGCGGTGGTGGAGCGAAATCGCCCAAACACGTGACACGTTATATAATTATCGTTGCTTAACACTTTCACCGCCAGGAACCCGCCTATCGGGCGCCTACGCCTTAGCCACTTTGCTTTACATGCTTGCTACATGCAACCCCACGGGATCGGCGAGCGTAGCGATTCTTGGCAGTGAATATGTTAAGGTGTGTTTATGGCATATCAACGTGAAATGCAAATAATTACATATTGAGTTTAATCTAGTACGGAATCCGGCGTAGGGCAACGAGCGTAGCGTAACATTGAATTAATTCATGTTGTGCTTTGAACCTCTTCAGTATTTTATGGTTAATGGCTGTACAACGTCAGTGAGTCGACAAGTTTTTTTTTCAATAAAACTTTTTAAACAGCCTATAAAAACTGGGAAATTCGCTAACTGGACCGTCTTTTGTGAGCCCTCAGATGACTGATGTAGCCTATCTTTACAGAGAATATGCGGCCGAATGTGGTAGCTAGCACCCTTCCGACAAAATTGTAGGGAATTCCCGCTCCTGCCGCTGTTCCTACACTATGTATACGACTTCTAAAAAACTAGCGCATGCCGCATGGCCGTTTACTCCTGAACGACATTTATTAACTTAACTGCAAAATCTCGTCTTTCAGTTGGAAGGAGCACAGTTACTAAAAGTTAGACAAACTAATTCGTATTGACTAAAATTACCGCACTTGCTAGTTCAAGCGAGAGAGACGGAGATGCGCGAGCTTGGTTCGTTTCCGTTTCGCGTTAGCTCCTCAGGGTTGAAGTCTTGTGGGCGATGGGCTAGCAATCTATCACTGCAATATCATATTTTGTCGATCTTTTATACCCATATTTAAACGCTAAAAGTGGCACTGGAACACAAGTTTCATGTGGTCTGCCTACCCCTTTTAAGGGTTCCGTAGTCGACTAGGAACCCTAATAGTTTCGCCATGTCTGTATGTCCGTCCGTGGATAATCTCAGTAACCGTTAGCACTAGAAAGCTGAAATGAGGTACTAATATGTATATCAATCACGCCGACAAAGTGGTAAAATAAAAAGTGGAAAAAAATGTTTTATTAGGGTACCTCCCCCATACGTTAAGTGGGGAGTGTTTTTTTTTCATTTCAACCCTAACGTGTGATATATTGTTGGATAGGTAATTAATAAATGAAAAGGGGTTTAGTTAAATAAATTTTTGATAATGTTAATATTTTCGGAGATAATCACTCCAGAAGTAAAAAAAATGTGTCCCCCCCTTTAACTTTTGAACCATAAGTTTTAAAAATATGAAAAAAATCTCAAAAGTAGAACTTTATAAAAACTTTCTAGGAAAATTATTTTGAACTTGATAGGTGGAACAGTTTTTGAAAAAAATTACAAAATAATTTCTGAACTAAGTTTGTAATTTAACCGTATAAGCAGGTGTTTATTGTACCTGTAATTTCTATAAAATCACAATGAAATGACGTGCTTTCAAATAAAGTATAAACGGTGAAAATCGGTTAACGAAATAACGAATTATCCCATAAAAATCATCTTCCATACTTTAAGCTCGCGCGCAATAGTTTACTTAATTTGCCGATAGATGTCGCTGTCCGCTGTAACGCTCATACGACATGGCGGTGTTAAGATTTTTCCTGATTTGATGGGGTCGGAGCAGGTGCGCCCATACAATAGGTCGAAAATTTGTCGTGCTCGAATTGTCTTAGTTGTCTTTGGTCGTTCGTTGTCTAATAATAAAATTGTTCGCTAAGTATTGCTTGTAGGGTTTTAGGGTTCTGTACTTAATACTACTAACTAACTAAAAAACTACGGAACCCTACTGAGCGTGGCCCGACACGCTCTTGGCTGGTTTTTGGGTAAAGGCGTGAATATGTATTGTATTGTCAGTATATTACAATATGTATACACACTCATTTACAAACTGAACGGAGTACGAGAAAGCAAACAATGTTCTTTCCAGTGTTTTGATCACCGTAGCCAGCGAATCTGCTGACAGCCCACCTAGTCGGTTGTCACGTATGTCGCCCACCGGGTAATAAACTGGGGCGTGTGAGAGATACTTAAGGGCCCTCACCTGCATATTGCCAGGATTTAATACGTGTAAACGTGGATTTATATTTGGGGATGACATAATGTTGAAGTAATTAATAAACTCTGTCTGTCTGTTACCTTTTGGCCGTTGAACCGAATGAGATTAATTTTGGTATGCAGATAATTGGAAACCCAAAATCACCGTCTTGTAGGGTTGAATGGGGAGGGAGCTATGATATAAATGAGTACCGCTCGAATGAAGTAACGGGCAAAAGCTAACACCTATCTATCTATCTATACATATAATAAAGCTGAAGAGGGTCGAAATTCTGCACGTGGACGATATTCGAAAAAAAGTTGGCTGGGAATACTAAGAATCAAATCAAATCAAAATCAAATCAAATTCATTTACTGCCAAAAAACACAAAATGAACTTTTAACAGTAATCGATAACAGAACACGTTCCAAAAGTTTTTAGAATTTTTGTCTGTTTGTCTGTTTATTGGGGTTCCGTACCTCAAAAGGAAAAAACGGAACCCTTATAGCATCACTTTGTTGTCCGTCTGTCTGTCTGTCTGTCAAGACCATTTTTCTCAGGAACGCTCGGAAGTATCAAGCTGAAATTTATATCAAATACTCAGGTCTATTGTCCCTTGGAGCTGTGAAAAAATCAAACTTAAAAGTCAACGCAATCAAAAGAAACAGTCGTTTATGCTGCAAATTTTAGAGTTTTTCGACACTCGCAAAACCTACGGGGTACTTCCCGTGAACTCAGAAACTTGAAACTTGGCACGAAGCAACTTCGTATAGCACAGACAAAGGAAAAATTACGAAAAGTAGACATTTTTAGTAAAATCATACAAAAATGTTTTTAAATTTTTTCAACTTACTACCTTTTTTCTCGTAAACGTGTGGAGGTATTAAATTGAAATTCATGTCAAATACTCAGGGCTACAGGACCTTTCAGATGTAGCAAAACCAAACTTTTATGTCAACGCAATCAAAAGAAATAGCAATTTAAGTCGCATATTTTGAAATTGAGTACTCGCAACAAACTCAAAACCTAAAGGGTACTTCCCGTTAACACAGAACCTTGAAACTTGGCACGAAGAAACTTCATATATCACAGACAAAGGAAAAATTACAAAAAGTAGTCATTTTCAGTTAAATCATACAAAAAACATTTTTTGAAATTTAAATCTTTTTCCTTGTAAACGCGTAGAGGTATTAAATTGAAATTTATATCAAATACTCATGTTTTAAAATGAAAGTTTTATGTCTACAGAATCATAAAAAATAGCTATATAAGTCGCATCATTTAAAACTGAAAAAGGTGTATGTGAAGTCCCCAACCCGCACTGGGCCAGCGTGGGGACAACTGCTCGTTCCCTCTCATCCATGGGAGAAGGCCTGTGCACAGGAGTGGGACGTATATAGGTTAATTTATATTATTACATATAAGTATTATAGATAATTTCAAGGGTATCAAAACCTAAAGGTACTTTCCCGTCAACTCAGTTTTATATCAAGGCAATAAAAAGAAACAGCATTTTTTTAAGTAATCCACTTATTTTGGCGTTCGCAACTACTCGCAAGGAAACCAAAGCCTAAAGGATGATTACTAAATTGATGAAGTGACCCTGTTTAAATTTATGCTCCCCCAGCTTTCCACATTGTAATGTTACGGATTCCATTTTCATTTATCATTTAGTAATGAACATACTACAACCTTTGCTTGTTTGTACGGAACCCTCGGTGCGCGAGTCCGACTCGTACTTGGCCGGTTTTTTTGTACGCGCATCACGTGAAAACGGTTGAACGGATTTTGATGCAAACTTTACTAATCTGTCGAGAAAATTCCCGGCCAACATATTAGGCTATAAAAATATTCATCATCATCATCATCATATCAGCCGAAAGACGTCCACTGCTGGACATAGGCCTCCCCCAAAGAGTGCCAAAGTGACCGATCCCGCGCCACCCGCATCCAGCGGACTCCCGCAACCTTTACCAGGTCATCAGTCCACCTTGTCGGGGGCCTACCCACGCTGCGCCTTCCGGTACGTGGTCGCCACTCGAGAACCTTTCCGCCCCAACGGCCATCGGTTCTACGTGCTATGTGCCCCGCCCACTGCCACTTAAGTTTAGCGATCCGGAGGGCTATATCGGTTACCTTGGTTCTGCTGCGGATAGCCTCATTTCTGATGCGGTCACGCAGCGAAACTCCCAACATGGCCCTCTCCATTGCCCTTTGGGTGACTTTGAGCCTTCTTATGAGGCCCATAGTAAGCGACCACGTTTCAGTGCCATATGTCATCACTGGCAACACACACTGGTCAAAGACTTTCGTCTTGAGACACTGCGGAATATTGGACAAAAAGATTTGCCGTAGCTTCCCGAACGCTGCCCAGCCGAGTCGGATTCGACGATTGACCTCTTTCTCGAAGTTGGACTTACCTAACTGGATCGTCTGTCCTATTTCTTCTATGTTCCTGTAATATTTCTTATCACAATTTCAAGACAAATAACTTATTTATAAGTTATGAACATATTTGTTAGAACCAGCTGCCATCAATTGGGACAATGAGTTAAACCTTCAAGTCCCAATAAATGTCAGTCTGTCATTCATGACATTTGTACTGAAATGACATCTATTGGGACTGCCAGCATAACCGCCTGCCATTTACTCGTATATTCGGATTGATTACCTAATTCTTATATTTTCAGGATTTTTTATAAGATCACCATATGAAACAAATTCCGTATCAGTAACTTGAGTAAATACCTCGTCTCCCAAACCGTATGAAACTGTTTAATACATCTTAAATGAGCATAATATCGTGATTCAAATAAGTATTTTCTGTTGACATGTCGGGCACTAGTACTTCTACCTTACCCTGCGAATATTTATAAAATACATAATTGCCTGCTTGCGGCTTTTGTAAACTCAGTCAGAGTGCAATTAAATAAGTCGATTTTAGTGGAAAGGGGGTTTAGTATGTTTATGGCCCGGGCAATGGGCGCACCAGCGAGCAGGTTGGTGCGCGCCACGGGGCGCGCGAGCAAGCGCGGTGCACGCCGCCGCGGCCCGCTCGGCACCACTAGCGCCAGCGACTCTAGCACCCCCGGGTTATGTAACATACCGCGTAACACCTTGAACACATACGTAGCCAATGCTAAGTTCCTCCTAACTTCCAACTTGGTGTAACCGACCATACCTATAAGTCTGAGGTCGGGAATCTTCGTGGCTTAAGGTACATTACTTTGAGCAGAGCCCGCTGAGCTCTTTCTAGTTGAATAAAGTTTGTTTTAGTAGCCCCACCCCATATTGGGATACAATATACCAACACCGATTGAGCAAGTGATGATTAAATCTGGTTCAGAAGTTTTTTAGGAGCAACATCTCTTAGGTTTTTAAAGATATAGATCATTTTTCTAATCCTAGTCATGACCAATTCTACATGTGAGTGCCAGGTAAGTCTCTGATCCACCATCACCCCAAGATATTTCGTACAATTTACTTTATCAATGATTGCACAAGAACAGTCAAGCAGTGAGGGGTCTTGACACGTGTGGATCCTAATATTAAAGTTTCCGTCTGGCTGAGTTGTTATGTTATTTGTAAAGCTTTGTAAATCTGATCTAGTAATCTGCAATCAGTCGCAAGACTTTAATCAGATGCGTTGAGTTCTTGAAGAGATTTATGGAAAGGTGGGGCCTATGCCCTACTTCCCCTATATGCCCAGCATATCGGCTCTTTTCAGCGTTTGACATAATCTGCTTTCAGTAATGGATTGGTCAGTGGATTTGGGTGGGTGATTAAGCGATCCTTGTAGGTGTCACTGTAACGTTTGCCTTCTTCAAGAACAGTTGGCATCTCCAGGTATTCGTGAATTTCGTTGTTCCGTGTAAACCAAGGGGCAGGAAGGCAGAGGATGTTCGACTTGCTGGCTGAAGACGATAGCTGAATCCCATAAGTCCAAATTGGTTTGATGATTGAGCTGTACACTCTCAATTTATTGCTGAGGGAAAGCGTGGACTGCCTCCCTAGAAGCCATAGTAGGTTTCTAAATCTGTTGTTGATTTCCCCGCGTTTGTGCTTTATGTGATCTTTCCATGTCATTCTGCGATCCAAATAAAACCCAAGATATTTGACGCATGTGGATTGTGGCAATAAGTCACGTCCTAGTCTGACTGGTTGGCAAGTCTCACGCCTAAGAGTAAAAGTTATGTGGTGCGATTTTGGGGCACTGGCTTTTATGCGCCACTTATTTAACCATTCGTAGGTGTTATCAAGTTGTATTTGCAACATTTCACTTGCTACTTTAGGGTCCTTGTTGCAAGCCAGGAAAACAGGGTCGTCGGCGAAGGTGGCCACGGCAACGTTGTTTAATTGAGGTAAGTCGTACGTGAATATATTGTATAGTATTGGCCCAAGTACTGAGCCTTGCGGAACTCCTGCTCTACAGTAGTGGACGGATGATCTAGCTTCGCCGTATTTCACTTGAAACATCCTCTCATTTAGATAGGACACCATTAGGGGGTAAAAGGAGTGTGGCAATATATTTTTGATCTTGCACAAGAGTCCTTTATGCCACATCCGGTCGAAGGCTTGCTGCACATCGAGGAACGCTGCAGAGCAGTATTCCTTTTGTTCGAGGCATTGTCTTATCGTATGGTACACTCTGTGCACTTGTTCAACGGTAGAGTGCTGTTTGCAAAACCCAAATTGGTGATCAGGTATGACGTGTTGTTCATCAAGGTGAAACTTTAAACGCGTTAGGACTATCCTTTCCCAGAGTTTAGACAAACCCGGGGTCAGGCTTATTGGTCGGTATGACGACACTTCATTAGCAGGTTTGCCAAATTTATGCATCATAACAATTTGCGATGCTTTCCAAAGAGCAGGGACGTGAGAGATTCTGAAGGTGGCGTTGATAAGGATAGCGAGGAAGACAAGACATTTCCTGGGAAGTTCTCTAAGTATTTTGGGAGTGATCAAGTCACAAAGCCTGGCGCTTTTTTGGCATCCATTTTTAGTATCTCTCTTGATAGTTCACGTGGCGAGGTTGGTGGCAAGGGAAAGCATAACTGTAGGTCTTGATTTATTACTTTATCTATTTCAGGATCTTCGGGAGTGTTTGCGTCATTTGGCTGAAAAACATTAGCTAGGTGGTTGCCAAACAGCTCGGCTTTTTCAGAGTCGGTTCGGGCCCAAGTGTTGTTTGTCCGGAGCCGTGGAGAGCACTGTTGTGGTTGGGGCAAGTTTCTTGTTGCTTTCCAGAGAGAGTGTTCACCGTACGCTGATGGGGACATACTCTCGAGGCGTCTTTTGATGGTTTCATTTGTCGAGCGACCGCTCTGTAAAAGCATGCTTAGTGCCTTGCACTTGCCTCCCGTTTACTTTCAGAACTTCGGTTCTCAGGTTTCGCTTGCAAGTTACTCGGAGATAACGAGTTTCCGCGGGGGATCGGGCTTTATACCCATGGGTCGCATTGCGACCGCTCTCTGAAGGTTTGCTTTAGGCCTTTAATTCCAATGAAAAGTTCGGCCTTCGGCCTACCTTGCCTCACCGCTGGACACTTTGGCCTCAGGTCTCGCTTGAAAGATACCTCAGGATAGTGAGTGTCCGTTGGGCTCGCCCTAGGGTCTTTGGACCTGGGGCTTGCATAGGCAGCGCTCTCTAAAAGGATACTTTGGGCATCTATATATATATTGGAACTGTTACACGCACAGTCTATGGAAATAAAATCTTTATTTTCAGTCAGTAGTATGGTTAAACATAAGAATACCATGTAAACCATAATTTATGCGCGTACGAAGTCGCGGGCAGAAGCTATACGTGTCGGAAGCACGGCGGCCGGCCAAATCAAGGTCACTCCATACTAAATGTATCTGTGACTTTGCTTGGCTGTCCGCCGATATCGGCCCGTGTAGCGACGCCTTTAGATATTTAGCTCAATTAGGTTGGTGTTATGGGTACTAGACGAAAGATACCTATTTCATACCTATAAAATAAACAGATACTTGAATAGTTACATAGTAAACATCCAAGTTTGGTAAACAAATGTATTTTTACCTTTAGCAGCTCGAACAAGCATATTTTGCTGCGTGAAAACAGTGTGCAAAATGAGATTTTGCGTTCCTCGCTGCACTCAAGATTCAGACTTTAAAGCACTTCCTACGCTCGTGATTCAATTTTTGGATCTTTCGCTTCCTCGGGACTCAAAATCAGCACTCGCAGCAAAAACAAACTTTTCTCTCTTGTTGCACAAATGGGTTAGGCCGTTGCGTTGTTTCTTGTACCTGATTAAGCAGTTTAACATTTCCTCTTTTTAATTACATATATTTATATGGCTAATTGGCGTAACACACTGGAATTGATTACAAAGTGGACATTTTTAACTGCTTAATCAGGTACAAGAAATAACGGCCTTACCCAAATAACTATTGCCTTTACTGGGGTTCGAACCCAAGACAGTCAGCTTCGTGGGTAGCTTTGTTTATGTATGAATTAAATACCGTCTTATTGTACCTGGTAGATGACGCTCGAGATTTCTGAAACACAACATCACTAGCGAAGTAAGTCTCGCAAACCCCCGCGGTGTACTTAGCACCTCAACTTGAACAAGTAACAGTTCGCGTTGGCTTTTTACCTTTTGACTTCTTTAAACTTCGTTTCTTCAGATTTAGTACTAACAGTGCTTTTTAAAACTAAAAGGAGGTTAACAGGTTGAAACACGCCACATTCTTCGTTTTACCAAAGCGGTTATTCTTGGAAAACATTCGCAAAGTTAGTTTTAATTTCAGAAATTTGAATCGGGAGTACTTATATTATACGTATGCGCGTAACGCCTATGTTTAAATTATAAATAATACATAAATAAATATAAGGGGACAATCTTACACAAATCGACCCAGTAGTCCCATAGTAAGCTCAGTAAGGCTTGTGTTATGGGTACTAGACGACGATATATATAATAGATTTAAATACTTAAATACATAGAAAATATCCATGACTCAGAAACAAATATTCATGCTCATCACATAAATGTTTGCCCTTACCGGGATTCGAACCCAGGACCTCTTGCTTCGTAGGCAGGGTCACTACCAACTAGGCTAAAGCGGTCGTCAAAAACCGCACTTGCGCCAAACAACAACTTTGCAGCCTTGCATAACAAATAACTATTTTTTGTTTGAAAGGATCTCTTTCCCAGGTGGTCAGGTCAGGATCTGATGATGGATTCCTGAAGAAGTCGAGGGAACTCTTAAAATTTCACAGGCACACTTGAAGCGATTTGGGTATTGATTTGAAGTCGGTTAAAACTTTGCTTTTAAAGTAAATTATTTTAATGCTATTGTAAGTAGAAACGTCTGGTTGACGTAACTGGTGACCGAAGAGCTGGCGGCTTTCTCGCGCAACGCATCAGCATTGCAATTCAGCGAGGTAATGCCGCCAGCATCCTCGAGGGCCTTTGTTAGATTTAACTTAGTTTTTATTTAACTTAGTTAATGTAAGTATCATATTGTAGATACTTTTGATTTTTATATTACCTATTCGATAGGTTTAGGACTAGAAAAACTACCAGTATTAATTATAAATTAGTCGCTTTACATGCTCGTTGTAGATCCTTTAAGGCCGGCCTCACACAATGTAATTCAGTAATTGAAACATAATCTCAATCACTTAAGAGCAATTAAAACAGTATGCTTTCACACTGGAATGTTTACCAAAGGACGTAGCTTTTTTGATCTTGCGGGGTGGATCCTGATTAGCGATGGGCAATTTCTGAAACATTTCATATATTACGTTAACTGTGACATATTTCAACTTTTGAAAATAACATAATTGACAAGAAACGTTTCTGACAGTAATGCCACCGAATACATTACACTTCATGTCACTTCTCCACTACTTCCGACGTCAGTAGAACGGGTTATGATTTTGAAATTCGAAACTATATGTCAGTGGCCGCTTGGCCTAGGGGTATCTGTTCCCCGCTGTTATACGAAGGAACGGATGTTCAAAACCGAGTTTAGTTTTTTCTTTAGTTTTTTTATTTCTTTTTAGTATTTATAATATGCGTCTTTTTTCTAGTGGCATTTCGATAGCCGATTTTTTTTTCACAATATTTGCAGTTATATACTCGTACTCTTTTATTTTCCTCTTGTGAAACTCGAAAGCAATTGTAAATCACAGCTATTGGTTTCATTTTTACCTTAGATTATACAAAGTTTTTATGACAATCATGAGTCAAATATGACATTAAGACTCTTGTCTGGCCAGTAATTGTTTTGTACGTTAAAAGTAGGTAAATGCATTATGTTATCTTTGTTGTAATATAATACATAAAATATTATAGAGTAATTAAAGGAATTATGTTAAAGTGGTTGCTGTGATACCTAATAAGTTGTTATTATCGTTATCGGGAAGTATAAAATTACACACAAACGTACAATTTACACCTGAAAACTACAACAAACATATTTTAAACATATTTTTTTCATTTGTAAGTTACAGGAAAGTTTTACTTTCGTAACTTACAAGCTGCCCATCACTAGTCCTGATACTTAATTCAGTGCATGACTGTGAGAGCCTATCCTAAAACCCTGTATTTGTCCCGGCATAGACCCGGGTATGGGATGGTAAATCATCCTTAAACCGAGGAGTACGTACGTTACGTACTAGGGTATTGGCGGGAGAGTTGACGTGAATGATTACGCACACAGCTACACAGAGTCCTAATTGCGAAAAAGGGGGTTCTGCCTTTTCTCCGAATTTGTTATGTCCGAATTTCACTTGCCAACCAACTTTTCGCCGATGATTCACCTTGACAACTAACTAAAGGCAAATATTTTGTATGACAACAGATTCATTTGGTAGAATTATTGTTAAGTCGATTATTATAATGAATTAAACATTTTGGCATACCTATCATTAGGCAAATCTTTCAGTTGGACAAACAACTACTAACTGAATAACGTTTCGTCAGTGCAACAGTTCCCTTTTCTTACATAAGCCAACTTTTTACTACAAAGAACAAGACATCATAACATAGTCAGACTTTTATTCAACGTGTTCTTATATAAGTTACAAGCAGAGAAGTGGGGATGGGGAGACGAAGGCATCCGTAATGGGGGTTGGGGGCGAAGCCCCCGTATTAAAAAATAACATGCAATCGTAACACTGATGTTATTTTTAGGTTAGGTTAGGGTTAGCTCGTGTCCCTTAGAGCGGAAATAGGCACCCCGCGTAGCGGGGTGACGTCGACACGCTGGCCGTTAGGTAAGGTTTAGGGGAGATTAAAATAATTGGCAGGTGTTTGTTTAAAAAAATAACACATGTACACCTGCATACATACATTCCACCAAGCAACAGTCCAAAAGTAATGAAGTAAAGACTTATCTCCAATGATGCGATAATTCAGGTACCATCATTGTCAAAAAAACAAGTGAGGTGTTGCGCTTACTCACTCTGTAAATACGTTACATCGTCTCATCATACATACATACATACATACATTCACGCCTTTATGCTTAAAAGGGGTAGGCAGAGCACATGAAACTTATGTTCCAACGCCACTTTTACCATAAATGTGGGTATAAAAAAGATTGATAAAATGTGATATTGTCTCATCATAGTTACTCAATAAAACATCTGGTAAGTGTTATACCACGAAATGTATATAAGTCAAACTGACCCATTCTGCTATTCGAAAGGTGGCATTTTGAAAAGTGACCTTATGAAAAAAAGTCCAAGCATACAGTTGGTAACCGTGAGGTTGGGAAATAAAACTAAACCTTTTGATAAGTTGACACTTAATCATTCGGCGAAATGACATTATGCGAAAAATTGGTTGCGATGTGATATTCGTACATAAAATTTTCGGAGATGATTTAGAGAACCGCGAAAAAGGTAGCAAATGAACGAATAAATGAATGAATGTGATTTCAGTGCACTATTGCATTATAATACATCATCATCCCCCTAGCGTTATTCCCGGTTATGCCCTAAAGGCCCCCGGGGTCCGCTTTGACATGTAATCCCAAGATTTGGCATAGGCACTAGTTTTACGAAAGCGACTGCCATCTGAACTTCCAACCCAGAGGGAAAACTAGATCTTACTGGGATTAGATCGGTTTCCTTCACCGAAAAGCTAACGGTAAATATTCCGAACGTAAGTTCCGAAAAACACATTGGTACGAGCGATTCGAACTCGTGATCGCCGCTTGACACCCGCTTTCCTGAACTACTAGGCTACCGTAGCTACCACATTACAAAACATGACGTTCATTATTCTCTTTGATATTCACGATTGATATATTATTCGACCATCCTTTATAAATGCATACCCAGTAACCCATTTGTAATTATTATGTTAAACTAACCCCCACCCGCGACTTCGACTCGGGATAGAAACTATCCTATATTTTAATCCAGGTTTAAGCGTGATTGAGTAACAAACCTCTAAACATCCAAACTTTCGTATTTGTAATATTAATAGGATATTGGGTAAATTATTTATCGTTTTTTTATCACCCACTAATTTAATTAAATAAATAAATAATAAATAAAATAAATAAATATAAGGGAACAATCTTACACAAATCGAGCTAGACCCATAGTAAGCACAATAAGGCTTGTGTTATGGGTACTAGACGACGATATATATGATAGATACAAATACTTAAATACGTAGAAAACATCCATGACTCAGAAACAAATATTTATGCTCATCACACAAACATTTGCCCTTACCGGGATTCGAACCCAGGACCTTCAGCTTCGTAGGCAGCGTCACTACCCACTAGGCTAACCAGTCGTCAAAAATCAGTCGTCGTTAATTAAGGGGCTACCCGAGGTTTCCATCGATTTTTGACAAGTTTTGAATCGTATCTCCTACTTTTGCACTACAGATAGAAGTATAAATCAAACGGTTATCGGTTCTTCAATCTCTTATCTCCATTTTGGTTTACCAGATTTTGAAACAAATGAATACATAATTTTGTATGATCTTTTTAAACATTGTCTATAATAACACTTATTTTGTATCTCTATTGACGTGAAAGATCTAACACATACGAAATTTATGGTTACAATTAACACAAAAGTTATGGCCAGGAACCGGTTTTTTGGCCTAAAATTGTTCAACTTTGATGCCGAATATCTCGAAAACAATGAACTTTGAAGTAAATATGGGATACTATATTGCTTAAAGCCGTTGTTGTTAACATAATAAGCTACAAAAAACTTAAGAAAACTAAGAGATTCAGATCGAAGGCACGATCCCAGACGCCAATTATGGGAGCCCCTTAATTAAGTTATTTTAAACGGGTAGTGACTCGTCTGTTATACACTAATTACGTGTTGTGTTGTCAAACATCCAACAAACAACGAATTCCAAGTATTTTTACGAGTGAAACAACAAAAGGTGTACGGAAAAATATTAGAGCCAAAGAAAAATTGTGTACAATTCGCGCTCGAATGTGCTCGGTCGCAGATTGACAGGAACCTACAGTAGGTGCGCTTATCGGCGCGGCACTTTCGGCACAAAACGCCAACACAGTTAACCAACCATCCTGTATTTATGTAGAACATTATTACAATGCACATGAAGTGCACGGATGGTCAGTTAGCTGTTTTGGCGATATTACAAGCTCACCTTCGCAACTTAGGCTTGCTGGTCGCCTCTAGCGACCATCCTCAGCCACTCCGGCTCGCTCGGTGTCTGCGCTTTGTTACTTTGTGCTTTGTCGAGGGCTGCCCTCCCCGCAGTGCCCGAGAATTTTACGATTAACCTCTTCTAGATTTTAAGTATTCGAACAATAGTACATTACTCCAGTAAAAAGTCATTTATGTCAGCAATATAAAAACATAATCCTACCTAGAGTAAAAAGTAGTATATATAAAAAGAGTGCTTTCATAAGTGCTATTAAAGTATTTAATAAGTTAAAATTTTGTGACTTGGCAATTACACAATACTACATAGTTTTAGGTATTGCCAAGTTGCAGAATTTTATTTAGTTAGCAAATAAAGAATAATAAGAATGCCTGAGACTTGGTACTACAAAATAAATCACAAATATAAAGGTGAATATTCAACACATTTGTACACAGAGGATTACGAAGTATGAATGTTCGTTGAAAATATAATTTGAACATTCTTTATACGTTAGTGGGTACAAGTCAACGGCCAAGTCACACAACATTAACTATAAATAATAAAGAAATCGTAGTAAGGAACCTTAGACTTGGCACGACTTTGTCTAGATTTCATTACTTTTTAGAGATAAACAAGCAGCTCCATCGAGACTTGGCTAGTTTTTTACAGAATGTTTTTGATGGGATTTTACTATACTATAATGTGATAAACCGTTTCTGATGATGTTGTAGGACGGCTATCGTTTACCTTGGTGTGAAGGATACTTGTCGCGCTCGGAGAGGCGTCCACACTTGATTACTTGCACCGGGCTAGTCAGACAGGTAGATAATCTCACAGAGGTGGGTGCGCTTTGGGCATATTGGGCTATGAATGTGTGGTGATATTAGAAGGGCGCCATGCATTTATAATTTATTCTCCTGAATGCAAAAGAGATTAGACAGGATACCTATCTTTACAATGGTCAGAAATATGAACAAAGAAAGATTATTTGACAAGTAGATTTATTGCCATTAAAACACATGTATACAAGTAGAACAAGCCACTAAATCTTAACTAAGGCTTAGAGCTAAGGCGTGGCTTCCTCTTAAAGAGATTTAGATTTTAAATTGTCTGACCGAGGACGAAGTCTTGGTATTTAAATTTAATTAATTAGGGAGTAGGCATAGTTGTAGTGCTTGGTTTGTATGAGGCTGCGATATTAATACTAAAATTATGACTCTAGTTGCAAACACATGGTTTTAAACCAAAACGTGGTTCATAATGTTATGTAACCTGTTTTTTCAATAAATAAATAAATAAATAAATAAATAAATAAGGTATGGAACGAAATCACCTCGTGGAACGCGTTGTACACGCGTCACAGCGCCGCCGTTGTCCACTGCTTCCACCCAGGACCTCAGAAGGGGTCCTGCTTGTGACGGCTTCCGCAGATGGAGAACCGTCGCCATCTGTGACCCGGGTACAGCTTCCGGCGCCAAACTCCAAAATTGCCTATGCGTGAAGCAACCTCCGCGAAGCAGTCCCCACGGAGCGGCCAGCACGCAGTCACTGCAAATCACATTAAAGTTCAGATTCGGAACAAAACGATCCTCGGCTTTTATCACTCTCTCTCCGCAACATCGAAACTGTTAAAATACCTGGCAATGAGTAAAAGCAAGCCTAGGTGGTTTTCCGCCGACCAGATTTATCTCCTTACTTCATTTAAAGTTATGTCTGAAACAAAGAATGTTATATCATTAAAACACGTCTCAACGTTACAAATATTGCCATTGTCCAATCGGCGACACTAGCGTTATACATACCAAAATGTCCATTGTGTCATCGCAGCATTAGGTCGCGAGATGCGTTGAGATTGAAACTACATTGCTAAAATTGACTCTAAGTTAAACAAACATGGCTTTTCAGCCGTAGCGCTTCCAAAATGTGACCTCCTCTTCAGTTCACATAGCTGTAAAGACCTCTGCCCAGCGATTTTGACAGCCAAAAAACTTTACCACAGACAATCTAGCTCCGTCCTCCCGTACCACAAAGATCGACTTGCATCAGTTGCACTGAATGCATGAAGACTAAAGATTTATTAACAACTCGCTTCAATGTTTCGAAAAGATCTATTTTTCGATTTCTAAATTATCTGTAAAGATATTAATAAACAATAACATTGATCGGTCTGAACTGTTATCGATTTCATTCGACTTCCTCGGTGCGCTCGTAGTTCCGCCGAACATCAATAGGTGTCGCCTTCCCTTGAACGCTCGTGAGTCGCAGATATGCTGTAATAGATGGCGCTATGAGTCTCAAAACCCATAACAAACGCCTCATAAAATTAGACCGTAACAATACTGGGTCAGCCAAATAAAAGCGGTTGCTCAATTTAGAGTTAAGTAGATATAAGTAGGTACGTGTCTATGCACATACTAACCAACTTAGATTAAGACTTACTAACATTATATGGATATCGAAAAATCTAAAATAAAAATTAATTTAATTTTAATTACGGATCTCTTGTCTTGCTTCGCCCGAAACGACACTTCGAAGCCTGAAGAACACAACGTCAATATTTCATTGCATGTTTGAGAACATGATTATTATAACTGAGTTTCTAGAATTTAGAATGTTATGTGTTGACGACCTGTTTAGCCTAGTTGGTAGTGACCCTGCCAGAGGTCCCGGGTTCGAATCCCGGTAAGGGCATTTATTTGTGTGATGAGACTGATGAGCACGAATATTTTGTTCCTCAGTCATGGATATTTCCTATGTATTTAAGTATTCATTTATATAAGTATGTATATCGTTATCTAATGCCTTACCTAGTACAAGTTTTGCTTAGTTTGGGATTAGGTTGATTTGTGTAAGACTGTCAGAACATATTTTTTTTTTAATACAATAAATATTAGTGGAATTATAGCGTTAGAATGTTATAAAAAAACACATAAAAGGTTGTAGCAAATTATTTTCTGGAATTTGTATTCATAGAAAATAGATTATACCTACTTTTAATTTTATAGGATTTAAGGTAGATCTGTAACATGACTCGACGCTTGTACGAAACTATTAAGGTGGAAGTACTAGTGCCCGACGCGGTCCTTTTACTCGACGAATATAATTTAACTAGCGAATAATAAACTAAAATTGATCACTACATCATTTTTAAGTTACTAAATGTTAGTGACTTCAATATTTCTTATCACAATTTCAAGACAAATAACTTATTTATAAGTTATGAACATATTTGTTAAGGCCTGTATTCACTTTGATTAGTGCGAGTGCATGTGATTAGTAGATGATTAGTGCAGGTGCAGGTGTGTAGTGCGAGTAGTGTCCAATTCTTGTTTAGTGGCTCTGTTTAGTAAATTCAGTTAGCCGTCGAGCAGCACCGGCGCTAAACACTAAACTGCCTGTCCACACGTGTTTAGTGGCAGGCACGCTGCGAGTGAGGGGGAAGGGCGGGGTGCGGGACGTGGCTACTCGCAGTCCACTCGCAAAAAATAGAACACGCTTCTAATCACGTTATTACGCAGCCAACTAATCACTTGCACTAATCAGTCGCTGTCCACATTTATTTTCTTCTAATCACTTATCACCTGCACTAAAGGCCTGGTTTCACTTTGATTAGTGCGAGTGCGAGTGATTAGTGCGAGTGCAGGTGTGTAGTGCGAGTAGTGTCCAATTCACTGCGAGTGCAGGTGATTAGTGGGAGTGTAGGTGTGTAGTGCGAGTAGTGTCCAATTCACTGCGAGTGCAGGTGATTAGTGGGAGTGTAGGTGTGTAGTGCGAGTAGTGTCCAATTCACTGCGAGTGCAGGTGATTAGTGGGAGTGTAGGTGTGTAGTGCGAGTAGTGTCCAATTCACTGCGAGTGCAGTGCAGGTGTTTAGTGGCAGGCACGCTGCGAGTGAGGGGGAAGCGAGGGCGCGCGGGACGTGGCTACTCGCAGTCCACTCGCAAAAAAATAGAACACGCTTCTATTCACTTTACTGCACAGCCAACTAAGCACCTGCACTAATCACTCGCACTCGCACTAATCAAAGTGAATACAGGCCTTAACCACTGGCACTAATCACAAATTAAAGTGAATACAGGCCTTTAAAACCAGCTGCCATCAATTGGGACAATGAGTTAAACCTTCAAGTCCCAATAAATGTCAGTCTGTCATTCATGACATTTGTACTGAAATGACATAGTCTATTGAGACTGTCAGCATAACCGCCTGCCATTTACTCGTACATTCGGATTGATTACCTAATTCTTATATTATCAGGATTTTTTACAAGATCACCATATGAAACGAATTCCATATCAGTAACTTGAGTAAATACCTCGTCTCCCAAACCGTATGAAACTGTTTAATACATATTAAATGAGCATAATATCGTGATTCAAATAAGTATTTTCTGTTGACATGTCGGGCACTAGTCTACCTTATGTCAATTATCTTGCGGAGCTACACAATGGTACACAACACTTAGGTTGTCACAATCTCAACGCGTTGTATGCAGCAAGTCTTCTGTTCCTAGTCAATGGTGCGAATGCGAACTCGGCGAAGCGCAGTGTCTCGTGCTTATTTACATGCCTATATAAATACTTGCCTGTCGTCCGGTATGTCCTGATGATTTCCTACCCTAATGTTAAACGAAGCGTGTGTGATGTCGGGCTTAAAGTCACAAGGTCACTAAATACTTGTGATGAATTAGTGACACGGTTTAGATACATCATCATCATTAGCCTATATAATATACATCCCACTGCTGCGCACAGGCCGGTGCCATCATGAATGAGTGGGAACGGGCAGTAGTTCCCACGCCAGCCCGGTTCGGATGGGGGACTTCACATAGTTACATGTTTGAATTCCTTCTCAGATGTATGCAAGTTTGCTCACGATGTTTTTCTTCACCGGGAAACTAACGGTAAATGTCAAATGATATTCCGTATATAAGTTCCGAAAAAGTCATTGGTACTAGGCGGGATTTGAACCATGACAGCCGTTTTGCCAATGACTTTTTCGGAACTTATATACGTATATAAGTTAATATTCCGTATATAAGTTCCGAAAAAGTTGTAACAAATGCTTTCTCCCGGCTATGTGCCCCTTCAAAACACTGTCGCAGAAAATTGTCAAGAAAAAAATAAGAACAAACTAATAAGGTCAGTAATGAAGCTAAAACCCTGGGAAAGCTTTGGATATGAAAGAAACAATTGCCAAATGCTATTATACTCTTTATTTCACAGAAAGGCACCGTAACTGTAACGGAAGCTGTATATATCTTACACCAATTTGCATGTCATGGCGAGACCAGTCAACCTTTCAATCTATGAATCCTGACCTATTTCGATTGCTAAGGATAGAGCTGGGTCGTGTAACACTAGGTCCAAAGGACTGGAATCTCTACCATGAGTAAGTTACACCTTTATTACACTGTACTTCTTAAATACTAATATGGCAATGGATTGGCACCAGGGATAAAATTTCTACCTATAATTATTTACACAATCATATCTTTATTTTAGGTACGCCTGTTTCGAACTGGAGCGAACACACCTGAATTTACTGCTGTGGAAGGCGACCGGACAGCAGGCGGACCTTGAAACTGGGTAGCTTCCTCCGTCTCGCTAGAGGGACCCGATGCCGAAGCTGCTAGACAAGAAGCATTTCCAACAAACAAACACTTTCTTAATCCTTCTCCTTCTTTCTCAATTTCCCGTTCACTGAAAAATAATTAAATTGGATTAATTAGTGAACGGTGGGTACCTACTACACGCCGACATGAAACCTTCACAAAATGGGTAAGTTTATCTTACCAATAGTGAACTATATAACTTTCATAGTTCCTCCTATCGCGAAACTCCCTCCTCGCTGAATTCCTCTCCTGAAAAGACCAGAGAACAGATTACTACCTAATTCCTCGTGTTTCGCGCCACGCGGAATTACACTCAATCCATCACAATTAATACTCACGGTTCTTCTCCCTTTCAGGACACCGGTACGGAATCAGCTCCCAAAATGGTGACCACCAATGGGTCAGAAATAAGATTTCTTCAGAAACCTGATGCTGCTGTGTCAGCCGCGAATTCAAAAATGGCCCCATGAACATCTTGGGAAACCCACTTGCCCTCAGGCCTTATCTCTGGTATTGCAGTGGAATAAATTATCCAATCCTGAATACTGTCTTTTAATTTTTTATCTCACCTAATTGAAACCTGCTACTATTAATTTATATGAAAATTAAATTGGGGATTGCTAATTCTTTGTAATTTCCTTTAATTCAGAATTAGCCCCATTTTCAAACTTGGAATTTGTAAGTTCACTAACAAAATTCTATATACCTATCTAGATCTTGATTGCTACCAAGTTGCATTAAAAACTCAATTTTATATTTAAAAATAGGATTTTTCCCTAAGCTGACAACACAGACCACAGGTTCATTACAACACAATTAAAGCTGTTTAAGACTTCTTTTTAGATGCTGTGTTGATGTTTAGATGCAGTGCTACACGATGCCAATAAATGAAAATATTACGCCGTTACAAAGTCATTGGTACTAGGAGGGATTTGAACCATGACAGCCGTTTTGCCAGCATGCTTGAACCACTAGGCCACCGTAGCGATAACGATGTCTAGCTGCCGCCTTGCCTCCGCTCGAGTTTTATGAAGAGCCCAGGCAGAGGGGGGGGGGGGGGGAAAGTTTGTATGGAGCGACGATATAAACAAGCTCTACGCAGACGGAGTCGCGGGCAGTCATTGGGTCGTGTCCCTACAGACTGCACGCGACTCCGTCTCCCCGTCTCTGTCCCCTGACAGGGGGCATGACGGGGTAGTTAACGTTTGAAGTCCAATAAAACTAAAAGTTATTATTCTTTTTAAGGTTTCTAAAATTTGATATGTATATCTGGTAACGAGTCTTTCATAATCAATACTTATTATGAACTCTTGATATTTCAGTTTACAAAAATTCAAAAATGCATAAGTTGCCGTCTCCCTTTCTTGCCCCGTAGGTAGGTTAAAACGCGGTATCTTTATGGGGCAAGATATCGCTGCGGGGTATTAAGATGGGGAATGGGACATACAGATATTTTAATAATTGTGCAAAAATCAACAGGGGTTACCATCGTTCGGTCCAGTACTACCTTTAATGAGGTTTGTTAAGTCTGGACGAAACCTTTTAAATTCTCACCGTGATCTGAAGTATGAATAACCTTACCATTATGAAGCATTATGAAGCAATTGGACGCCCGTTAGTCTGCGAGGGTAACAGCCCCTGCCAGTCGTATGGAAAGGTAGGTCAAGTTATACTATCTTTAATGCGTCTACACGAGAGCGCGGCGTGTTTCCATTATACCGTTTCCGGATACCGTCCATAGTCGTATACATAATTTCGTTTGCCATCAGTGCCGGCTTTGAAGGCCTGTAGGCCCTGGGGCAATTAAGAAGCGGAGACAGAGACCCTACAATAGAGATGTCTATCTTGCAGGGAGGGCAGCAGCCCCGCCTGCGCTCCCCCAAATCCGGCCGTTTGCCATAACCAGCATTTGCCATAAAAATATTTTCTCTGAAACCCTCATTTTCAGCACAAATTATTATTACATAATCTCTGCCCATTTTTGCAAGTATTATTTTGTACATGGCAGATTGTTTTTAAATAAATAAATAAAAAATACCTATATAAACTTTGTATAGAACCATGTAGATGATAAGAGTCACACCGACTAGAGGCCATTAAATTCATGATGATAATGAATCACATTTTAGTATTATTTCTGTGCGCATCATCCATCCATCTTCATCCTTTCGGACACTAGTAACATATCAAGTTGGCGTGTCAAATTTACCTTCAACTAAGATACGCGGAGACGACTGCCTCGAAAAGCTAGTCATAGTTGGGACCACAGCAGAGGGGAAAAGACCTATAGGCCGCTCAACACATAGACGGCGGACGGACCAACTAAAGAATGCAGATTCGCTAGCGCGAACCCGCCACGAACGATCTATCCTTCTCTTTCTAATTTCCACGGTAGAGTGAGACATCAGACGCTCGCTCGCAAGCAACTAAGCAGCAAATTGTGCTTGACGTACAGACACACCAAAATTGTAAACTGTCGCTAACATTGGCCAATGAAGACGGTTCATCCGCTCCAGATTTGCATCCCAGCATGTCCTCGATCTTCAGCAATGAAGGATCAAATGGAGAGAGAGAGAGAGAGAGAAAGAGAGGAATACTGGAAAGCAATGGACCCGCGCGCCGCTGGAGTGACTTTCTGGGTTAATTTCATTTTCATTAAAATACCCGATAGAACGTTCACTGCGACTGAACAACTAAGAATGTTCGACACGCTTTGCTTTGCCACTTCATGGAACGGAAACTCGACTTCCTCGGACGAAAACCATGCTTTTGACTTTTCTTTGTGATTGCAATTCCATTCAGCGATTTGAATTAAGCAATAAATATGACCTAATTTTGGTACACATTCTGTTTGATTGAACCAGGCGCTTTACGGAATTCCATGATACGTTATCAAAACAATTTTAATTAATAAAAATGTATTTATTCAAGAAATAAAAATGATTACAGAAAAATATCCGCAACACAGGCTTCCTCAAGTGCGTACAGAAACACATCCCCCTAGGCACTTATCTAACAATGATTGAATCCGCAACAGGCTTTGTCGACAATACATCCTAACCTGAATTAACCTTATGGACCTCCCCTGATAGTTGGTGTCCAGAAATTTCCCATGATACCTACTGATATAACTGATGTCCAAAATCCCTAACCCGCCTAGCCAAATTCCGTATGAAGGCTTTGACTTCCGTACGCCAAAGTCACGCAAGAAATAAAAATGATTACAGAAAAATATCCGCAACACAGGCTTCCTCAAGTGCGTACAGAAACACATCCCCCTAGGCACTTATCTAACAATGATTGAATCCGCAACAGGCTTTGTCGACAATACATCCTAACCTGAATTAACCTTATGGACCTCCCCTGATAGTTGGTGTCCAGAAATTTCCCATGATACTGATATAACTGATGTCCAAAATCCCTAAGCCGCCTAGCGAAATTCCGTATGAAGGCTTTGACTTCCGTACGCCAAAGTCACGCAGTCTCCACCGCCACTGGCACAAAGTCACACATTGGCTCCAAAGCAGTGTACTTGACATGTTTCATCCGAGACACCTTGTTTTAAAGTTCCCATGTCATACACTAATACAACGTCGAGGGCTAGGACACGTTTACCCTACTAGAGTAAGTAAGTATCTGCCTACTTGCCTGTTAAATAATAACACTAAAAAGTTAAGTGCAAAGTGAAGGCTATAAATGTGCGAAAAATGACTACAATGGATACGGAACTAAAAATGAATACCGTCGACTCACACCGATCCGATCAGGACAAAATTTATATTCAATGAAAACTGAAAATTGGTTCGGCAATGGCCGACCGAGCTTTTACGTAAATACAAAAAAGAAATACAGTCGAATTAAAAAAACACCCACACAGTATTTCTGTGTCAGTAGGTATTCGCGTAATGTAACGTAATGAATGATGGACAATGACCTAGTGCAAGTGAGATGGTTCATCATTCATTACAAAGTACATTTTAAACTAAAATGTAAACGCACCGAATCTTTAATGGATTGTGCAGGCGCTTGGTCCAGGGTTCACGTGGCCAGAAACTGGCTTTTACCTCGCCCAGAGGATCAGCATTGCGATACAACGTGGCAATGCTGCAAGCCTTCTGGGCACAGCCTGGCAGCAATCTGGAGCAATTAGTTAGTTTTGTTTTAATATGTATTTTCTTTTTTTTATTTTCATATAGTATATACATATATGTATGTACTTAATTCAATAATGTAGATATTTGATTGTTCTACAACGTTTTGCGAACTCCAGATCTAAATATACATCAAATAATGTTGAAATATCCATTGACCGTATGATGAATGAAATATACTCGAAGTTTCGAAAATCGTTGGCATTACAAGAGCTTACAACATACTACAGATATTGTGAAAAAAGAAATACCTCCCAATTTTTTTATGACATTGACATTAAATTGAATTTCTCTCTGGAAAAGGTTCCATCCGTGTTCTATCTAACTTACAGGTTGATTAACGAGAGTTGGCGCGCAAAATATATGAAACTTTCATAAGCGCCAGCTCTTGTGAATCGACCTGTACCTTCAAAACATATCAAGCGACCAAATCGAATAAGATTCAACCGTTAAGTACTACGCATTTCTTTAGACTCCTAAAACTCAGCTAGAGACTTTTATTAAAACTTAGAAAAGTAGGTACTGAAGAAAACTAGAGGGATTTATTTCTGTTCAGCCATGCAATTTATCGTCATTAACCATGTTTATATATTGAAACGTAGGTATTCCATGCGTTTTCAATTCCACCGGCTCTAATCATAGGGCACAAGATTGTTCTCTAACGAACGAAAGATGTCCGATTCATTACACGAGCGCTTTTTGCTTTAATCTGCCGGTGACACTGTTGATTTTACTGTTGTTTAATCAGCGTTTAACTGGGATTGGACTGTGCTTTTAGTTAATTAAGAATGACGTATAGCCACCCATGCTCCGACGCTTGGTCACCGAGATCCCATGCCGCTGCCGTCCGCACGGGCCGGTAAACGGTGTTCTGTCAAAATCGTTTCGGAAACCGTGTGTGATGTATGACGAACACTATTTAGTCGGGTATATGCTACGGCCCGGACTGTTTATTGGATGGAATAGACAAAAACTATTTATATTTTATAATTTTATATTAAACTATTTGTATTTCGTTAGTGATTTTATCCATCTAATTACAAAGTGGAAACAAATCACTGGAATCATAAATTCAGTGTCAAGAATAGGCCATGTTTTAAAAAGGTAAATCCATTTATATAGTCTTGTCGTAATTCAAAATGTATCGAACCTACGCAACTCTTATGGTGCGACTCTCTCCGTGTGTATGTCTGTCTGTCACAGTGTTAAATATTTCAGGAACTACTAATGCATTTTTTTTAATTGTAATATAGAATATTATTATTATTTAGTAACGAGAGCCGTCTATATTTTTTTATCTGCACCTCTATGATATAGAAGTGGGTTCCTAAATCAACTGATACAAATTGATATCCTAGTCAATTATTTGGGGCGTCCTAACACAGGCTCTGCAAGCTTAAGGGAGGTCTCAGAAACTGTAATTTATAAACGATGACAAAGATATTTTGTATTGTATTATATAACCGTGGTTTAACCGTAACCTGTGCTACCGGCCTCGGCATCGGTACGCCGGGCACGCGGCGGGCGCTCTGTTGATTTAAACGTGTGCCTGATTAGCGATTACCCTCTGCAAAGGAACTAGCTTTTCTTCCTGTTAGACGTACCGTGGGCCCGGGGGAACAGAAATATTTTAACGCAGGGTCCTATACCGGTATTCATAATTAAATAGAAATGTTTGTCAATTTGCATTACTTTTTGGGTATTTCAAATATTTTATTGAATGTTTGTGTGTAAAAATACCAGCTTAAGGATGTTTTAACGTATCAGAGACCAGTCTGTTATCTTCTCCAGAGCTGTTTACTATGTGACATGTGCTAGACATGATGGCTTCCGAGTGGTTACTCGTATAAAAAACATTTAATAAACGATATTATCTATTGTTGAAGAATTACTACGTATTTTATTTCTGCCGAAGTCCAAATCCCAAGTGAGGTGCAGACACTGCAGACTTCGGATATATTTTATAATCATTTCAATAGATGGTTCTTGATGACTTTCCGCCAATGTACTTGTACAGAGGGGGGGGGGGGGGTTAAGCCAAATAATATAATACTCACTATATGGTTCAAGCGGTCTGAAATCCGCGATTTCCTTCTCACTCGCACTGCAAATTAGAAAGGGGTACATTTTCTCGTGTCGCGTTGCTGCGTCAGTTGTGCTCGCTCCGCTGTGTGTGGGACTGTATTGCCGTGCTGCATATCACGCGACGGAGCGCGAGCTCTCGATTTTTCTCGCACTATCCGTCTCTCTCTTATTAGAACACTTAGAACAAGAGGTAGTGCGAGAGAAATCAAGAGTATATCGCGGCCGTCCATGATAGCCGTGCAGGTGGCTGTCCCGATGTATACCTTTATACCTACTAAATCGAAACGGCATTGATGACGTCACTATCCTGAACTAAACAACTGCCGCGGGTGCTGTTTCGTTTAGAATTTTACCAAGTGTTGCGGTGGACGCTCGCAGTAATTGGTTTTATGTAAATATGCCGTCGCCAAGGAGCATAGTGGCCAGGAGAGCAGCGGGCGGGTACACGGAACAACTCTGCATTGCACTGCCATGCAGTTTGGTACGAGTAGAGTTTGGTATTTGTCGAGCTCGCCCTTTGCTTTTTACCTCGCGTATCAAGCCTTTTGCACGATTTTCCGGGCCGGAGTGCGCCTGAGCGTATTTTACAAGTTCCCAAAGGAATTTGAAGCTTTAATACAGATACGTATATTAGGATCCGTTTATTGGCATCGCGTCTGGCGGCACGGGGCTCGCTTTAGGGGTGTTTGAAAATATGTGCACAGACAAATTGATCTAACATAATATGTGAACAAACAAATATTTGGACGTTGGGGAACGTACATATACTTATGAACGCGACTGTACCTACAGGTGTGCGCGTTTTCACGGTCGCTGAACAGCACGCCGACACACGGGTCGCCTGTACAGACTACGCCACCAATGTAAATTAGTAATCCATTGATTACGGTCTAAAACTATTAATTGATGAGGTGATTTTTAAAAACTTATTTAAGCTGTTGACTATAAATACGTACCTACTGTTTAATGTTATACTTCTATTATTCATCTACTTATCTTTAGAATTCAGCCGGTGATATATGTCATACCAGTGGACATGAAGTTAAGGGTTATGAAGCGAAATTATTGGACTCTCAATTCGCATAAACATCGTCTCCTTTTACATGATTCCGTGCAATCAAAACATTGTTTATTTGCACGGAATCCCTTAACTTGTGGCCCCAGGGAAAGGCGTATTTTGTTTACCTCAACCTCTATGACTGATTTAATTTGTTTGAGTGAATGTGAGTGAGTAAATATAAATATGTACGTATGGTAATCAGGAAAATTAAATATATTCTGTCCTCCACATTTCCGGGCCCAACCGAGCCTTCAATTCCACAAGTAATATTTGAATTAAACCAACGACGGGTCGGTGTCGCCAAAATAGGGTAGATGTTCCAGAAATGGGCCCGGCCTCACGGCTTGTCCCGTTAATTGATTTATGTGTTCCACTCCGACCCTCTTAATAGGTCTGTTGCTTCAATAATAATCCAATTTGATTTACGTATCTGTAGAGTTAATCCGGATGAGGCTGCAAAGCGGAATTGGAATGATTGGCAAGTGTTAACCGGGTTAAAAGATTATATAATTTATATTAAGGCTTGATTTCCTCCTACGCTGACATCGGTCGCTGACGTCAGTCTAGCGTATGAACAACCACAATATCAATGGGCCACCGCATAGCAACGCTTACGTCCGCGGCAGATTTATTGCTACGCGCCGCTGATGGCGCCTGTCGGTGCGCTGACGCGTTATAGACCACTATCGCGACCTCAGTGCGAAGCTGACCGCTGAGCTGTAGGCTTGATTTACTCCTGCGCTGACGTCAGCGCAGACCGACATCAGCGACCAATGCAGGCGGCGCCGCGCAGGCAGACTATTACTATGAGGAAGTTGGTGACGTTGTAGCTTCGTTAATGTGTGTAGGGAATTATCTCATTATCTCTGGAACCACTATCCGGCTATAAATATGTTCACCAGTATACAGATAGGATTGTGTTCATTTGGGGGGTAAAATGCCATAATCGCGAAGCTTTCCATGCGGGGCCGTTGGGCGGAAAGGTTTCGAGTGGCGACCAAGTGCCGGAAAACGTAGCGTGGACTGATGATCTGCCCGATGTCCAGCATTGGACATTTTCGGCTGATATGATGGTAATGATGATGATAGATCATTTCATTTATTCCTTGATAAAACATATTAGTTTTCATCATCATCCTTTTAGCGTTATTCCCGGTTGTGCCCCTAAAGGAGCCCGGGTATAAACACAGTTTCACATGATACATTTTATAGAGCCATGATCTGAAATAAATATTATGTATAATGATAATATTATCACATTAAGGAAGGCTAGTATGTCTGTATGTCTTATATTACAACAGGTAGGTACCTAAATATGTCTTAGTTTAGAATACGATTTAATTATTTGTCAATTATTATCGATTCAATTATTCTCATTTGTTAATTTGTGTTTTTAAATTGTGCTATTATTTTCTACACGTACTAATTCACAAGCAAAAACAGGTGACATATGTATAACATACTGCTGTTTCGTCACAGTTCGCAAAAACAGAACCAACATATAAGCTTAATTCACATTCCTCCGAAAACTGTTTTACCTCCAGTCTTTCTTTTTCACAATATAACAAAGGCGACCCTCGAAAAAAAATGAGCACGTACCTTTTCTAACGAAGATTTAGTTAATTACATCTGTAAATTAAGTAATGAAAGAGCAAAGAACTCGTGATACGACTGTTAAATAGGTTTAATCTTAGATGAATTTAAAGTTTAGACGCGAACTGAATTAAGGAGGTGTTAGCCTTTAGTGCTGAATCCATTGTAGGAACATGCTGTTTTAAATGCTCGTTTGGAGACTTTGGAGAATGTTAACTTGCTCATGTAAAGTAATAGACTATTAGATAAAGATGCGGACACATACGGGCAAACGTAAGAGCTTGTTCACACCAATCCATAATTATCGGTGTCGGATCCGACAACGATACTTTTTGTTTGGAGCATGCTCCGATATCGGACTGGGCGGTGTGAACAGTAAGACCGTTTTCACATTAGATTTAGATTTAGATTTATTTATTTCATAATATACAATTTACAATATAAATTAAAGCTAGCTTAATCTATATGAATTTATATTATGATCGTCAAAGAGAATTAACAAATTATAATAAAATGTCAATAAAATTCAAATTATAGTCACAGTAAATAAATTACGAAGATATCACATAAAGATCGTCAGATAACAGAATATCCTACTAATAATATAAATGTGAAAGTTTAGATGTTTGGATATTTGGATGTTTGGATGTTTGGATGTTTGGATGTTTGGAAGTTTGTTACTCAATCACGCTTAAACGGCTGAACCGATTTGAATGAAATTTAGCACGAATATACTTTATAGCCTGGTTTAAAATATAGGATAGTTTTTATCTCGAAATCATCCCTTAAAAGGATGAAATGGGGGGTAAAAATATGATCCAAAAGCCTGAGTGATACAAATGCAGGCATGCCATTCTAGGCTTTAAGATTCAGATTCATGATGTTTGTTTTGTTAATTGTTTCTCGCCTAAGTGTTTTTTAATCTCAGAGACATAATAAAAATGATACAGTTTAAAAATCAACATCGACTAACTAATAGTCGGTACCTACAATTGAGGTGAAATCAAATTGATTTGTTTCTCATAGATGATATGTTCAAATTTTGATTGTAATCAAAAATAACCATCCATACTAATATTATAAATGTTGACGTGTATGTGTTTGTTTGTTTGTTTGTCCGTCTTTCAAGGCAAAACGGAGCAACGATTTGAAGTATTTTTTTAAGTGGAGATAGTTGAAGGGATGGAGAGTGGCATAGGGTACTTTTTATCTTTTTCTAACCCCCCCACTTCCCTAAAATGGGGGGTGGAAGTTTATATGGAGCTTTCCGCAATTTTCAAGGTAGAAAGCTAAAAATTGGTATGCGGACTATTTGTGACTAACAAAAAAATCTTGCAGCATTTTTTTTTAAATCTGCCCCTAACTCTTTACAAAAGGGGGTGAAATTTTATATGGGACTTTTCGCAGTCCTCAAGGTAGGAAGCTAAAAATTGGTACACTGTCTCTCTGTTAACCAACGAAAAATACCTGCCTTATTTTGTCTTGGAAATCTTCCCCCAGCCCCTAAAATAGGGGATGGAAATTTGTGTGAGACTCTCGGGAAAATTGGTCCAGGTTCTATGATACAAACGAATAATAAGGTAATTTAATTAAAACAGTCTGTAATTTTAGTAAAAATAGCGCACGGGGTGCTATGCTACGTCAGTGCAAACTCTTAGTGTGGGCTGAAAGTACTATGGCGCACAAAAAAGCGGTAGAAGCACTAAATCGAACGCTCCAGGATTTGCGCAACGGTACCGATGTTATGGGAGGGATGGTGGTTTTATTGGCTGATGATTTCCGCTAAACGTTACCAGTCATTCAGAAGGGGACACCTGATGCAGACGAAATTAAGCATGTCTCAAGTCGTCCACTCTATGGGCCACCGTAAGAAAGTTCAGTTTGACTACAAATACGAGAGTGCAACTATATGATACACAAATGCTGGCAACCATGCCGAAACACTATTGAAAATAGGAGATGGTCGGTTAGAAACTGATGCCGAGGGCTGTGTGACACTGACGGGAGTTTTTTGACAATTAATTGATTCAGAATTAGTTGCAAGTATTTACCCAGATTTACAAAACAATATATACCAAAATCAATATGAATGTGAAAAAGCAATTTTAGCACCAAAAAATGATGTTGTCAACAAAATAAATTCAGACATATTGAGTAAAGTACCAGGAGATACAGGAGGAGAACAGAGTATTTATCAGTAGACTCAGTTATGGATACAGAACAGAGCACATCACATCCCGTAGAGTTTCTGAATTCGGTTGAGCTGCCAGGTGTACCCTCACACAAGCTTCAATTAAAACTAGGGGTCCCAGTCCCCCGTCGGATGCCCCGAGATTATGTAATGGGACGAGACTTCGTGTCACACAACTTGGCTGCAATATCATTAGCGCCACTATCTTAACCGTCGTAGGAAATGGTGAAAATGTAATGATCCCACGAATCCCAATAATTCCCACAGATCTCCCGTTCCAGTTTAAAAGGCTACAATTTCCTTTTAAGCTTACTTTCGCTATGACCATTAACAACGCGCAAGGACAAACATTAAAGGTGGCTGGGGTGAACTTAGAATGTTCGCGTGTTTCCAATCCCCAGAATCTTTACATTCTATCCCCAAATGGAAAGACATATAATATCGTATACAACTTAGCGTATTAAAATAATATTCTGTTCCCAGTTCTCTTCTGTGTTCTAAATCAGGAAAAGGGAACCGAACCGTGTTACCCCGAATTTAACGCGAGCGAAGCCGCGGGCAAAAGCTTAGAACAGCACCTTTCTTCGTGTGGGTGTCGTAAGAGTGGACTAAAGGGACAGGGTTGAAGTGTGTTGTGGGCGATGGGCTAGCAACATGTCACTGCGATATCACATTTTATCGATCTTTTATACCCACATTTATGCTGAATGTAGTACTGGGGCACAATTAAGTTTAATGTGCTCTGCTATGCAGTAAAAGAAATAATAAAATTAAAATACACTTTCCATGCATTTTCAGATACTGTTCCACATTTACAATCACGGGAAAGTAGCACCATATGTACAATAAAAATGTTATTGTTATTTTTACATTAATAATAACATTGAGTGATAAGTGATACGGATCTAATAATGATAATAACAATTGACAATAACGTAACCCAAAAAAGTACAAAGATATGAAATATATTATTGATATTACACATTTACGACACTGGTAACGATCATTACTTGGTTCGGCCCGTGGTGGTATTTACCCATCGGGTAGTCCAGTCGCTCAACAAACGTACCTAGTCAGGATGGTTTTAGAACTGCCGCGCACTTTGCTCAACAGAGACGCAAATCTCTTCCTTTTGAATAAAGCACGTGACGAAACAGTTGACTAAATTCAAAAAATGCCAATTATACCGCATGCCCGTTTATCGTCGTATCTGCAGTCCACTACTTAAGCTAATCTAAGCTTTCAGTGTAAGTAGGCGGTCGTTACAGAGTTCACAGATATTTTCTGTGAGTGACAGTTCCGGTAATGAAACGAATTAATCATTCAAATCTGATTTAGGTATTTTACATTGAAAATACTCAAACTTAAAAATATAGTGTTAATGTTAAGTAACTACTGGTACAGTAATCTTTATTTTGAATTATATGTATGTATCATACATAGATACGCCTTTATTCCCAAAAGGGGTAGACAGAAGCACATTAAACGGATGTATCAGTGCCACTTTTAGCATAAATGCGGGTGTAAAATATCGACACAATCTGATATCGCAGAGATAGGTTGCTAGCCCATCGCCCACAACACATTTCGACCCTGGTCCCTCGAATTCAAATGTAGTTCCGGAGATTACCCGTAAAGTACTAAACAAACACACTCTCAAGAGTTGCCTCGAGCGAGCGAGCGGGAACGAGATTCTTTGTAATACTTTGGGCCGTACATCGTCGGTCCCGCTGTCGTCCTCTACAGGTCGCATATTTCTCAACCGATTCTCGTGAAATTTTGTGAGCGTTCGTTAATATACCGAAAATTTTGAAGCATTTCAACCGCTCATAGAGCTACTATTAACATTAGCATAGTTATTAGCAGCCAAAGTAGCCAAATATGTCGTAACACATCCTACTATAGTAATAATTTACTTTAAAAACAAAGTTTTAACCGACTTCAATTTAGTACTCCGCCAAGCCACTAGAACATTTCCAATTTTTTTTTACAATTTACCACATGATAAATTGTATTTTCCGATAGCAAATGCGTTGATTACCTGCTATAGAAAAAAAACAGAATCGCTGTATGTGGGCCGATAATATTTGAGGACTTCCATCGATTCCCCAAGATCATCACCAATGGCACTACATTAGTTCCTATTTCAACGGAATCTTATCAGAACCTGTGACGTACTTTTGCACTTTTAAGTACATAATTGAGGAATTCGAGAAGTCATCTGTGGTCTTCATCATCAATTCCTCGCCACCAAATTTATGATTCCGGATGTAAATACACGAGTTATAATAGAAAACACCAAAATCACGACACGCGTGCCTAATAAAATTGAGGAGTCCCCTCAATTCCTCATGGATCCCATCATCTAACTGAATTTTGAAAAAAATGGGACCCACCTGGAAGTATATACATACGAACAAAAAAAAATCCTCGAATCGGCTCATCAATGACGGAGTTCTGAGGTAACAAACATTGAAAAAAAAAAAAAATACAGCCGAATTGAAAACCTCCTCCTTTTTTTTGAAGTCGGTTAATAAAGACGTGTTGCAATATATTTTGGCTACTTTGCTTGCTACTAAATAAATGATTAAGTGATTAAGTAATTTTAGTTTTATTTTTAACTTACTTTAAAAAAACTTTGTATGAAAGAGCGAATACCTCCTGACACAAGTTTTTAACTTAAAAGGAGGGTTCCGAGACCTTGTTAAAATAAGTTATTATGAAATAAATAATTATGAATTTTGATTTTTTTTTGATGCTGACTGTACCTACAGATCCTAAGAAAGATTTAAAACGCAACTATTTCACAGCCGCTACGAATGTTTTTCGTCTAAACTCGCTACTGAATTTCCTAATAAAATTGAATAGGGTCACCGAATGACAGGTCGAACTTATGTCCCGGCTTATCCAGTCCGGATTTAATCCGTTTCACATCAGCCGGGTATTTAGGACCGGATCAAACCTGCTTCATTATTACAAGTGGGCGGGATAAGTAATGGAAAGAAAAACATTTGACAATGACACACATGTTTTCCACGGGAAAAAAAGTATTTGCATTGATTTAAGGATTAATTCCCACCAAACGGCTCGCATTCTCTCGCATCGAAAATACGTTATCCACGTTAATCACCTGACCCCGATCACCCAGGGGAACCTAGCGGAAATTATTTTATATTCAAATAAGAAAAAATGATAATGTTCGGTTATGGCGCTTCGCCGGACGCTACCGAGTCGCGCTCGCTTCGCTCGCTCGGCTCGCGCGCTGTAGGATCGCGGTTCACCTAACGACCTAGCCGCTTTTTTTCCCTGGGGGATAAGACTAGGGAATTATAGTGGACAACAGCATCGGAAAGAATCCGATCGGATACGACGACAGGCAAACGGAGCCGATCACGCGTCGCAGCATACTTTCAGCTACGATCGCAAGTCGCGGAATACACCCGCGGTCAAGCTGCGGTGCGCGGCTTGGTAATATAGAATTTTTGGGGCATTATGGCCAGGTGAAGTCGTAAAATTGTGTACTCACCACGGCCAGTAAAAAAGAAAGTCCTCTATCGCATATTTACAACCGTCGCCTGCGGCTCGGGTCACAAATGACTGTAATTTCGGGCTTTCTTTCTTTTACAGTCCTTGGTAAGTAATGTACTATTCCATTTGCGCAAAATTTCCCCTTTCCCGGAATAAAGTTGTATAAACCAGAATAATTTGAGGAATTCATTTGGGACGTGATACTTTGGGACAATAAACATTTTGTATGGAAATCGAACCACTGAAGTCTTAGGTAATCCAACGATTGACTCAAAAAATTCAATTGTTCTAATAATTGCTAGTGGGTTTAATAAATGGTAATACTTACTCGTTCATACTGCATTAATATTTGGCAGTGTGTATGTTACACTATTGTTTGTCTCAGCAAATGCACGGTTCTGAAGGCTTACAATATCTTCTATTACAGGGCTGTTATTCTTCACGTGCTTATGCGTCTCACCCCACCAACGCCTTACGAAACTAGATCTCGATCTACGCTAAAAATAGTATCCGCAATACCAAGTGGCGAGCCAGGTCATCAATCATTGGATCATACTATCTCCTTTGCACCTGCATTGCCTTATGGAGAGGCCGTGCAACAATAGTACTTGACTTTTATTGCCTGACTCGCCACTTGGTTTTGCGGATACTGTAGTTACTAATTGTGCGTAGGTATCGCGACGTAAATATATATTTGGGGGTGACCGTTGTGGTGAGCTTAATAGTACATTACGTAACTAGGGCGGTCAATTCGTGAATGCGCCAGATCGCAGGTGTTTGTGGCCCGAACCGAAAGTGAGGGCCATAAGCATGCGCTCTGGGGCTTTACGAATTACTGCCCGTGTTGAGTACAAAATTTTACGTCTTCACTTGGCCACAATGCGAGTTTTCCCGTACGCGCAGCGTGCAGTAAAACTCGCATTATGGCCAGGTGTGACGTAAAATAAGTTACAGAATAGATGTGCAGTAAGTATTTAATATTACTTGAATTCTGGAAGCAGAAACATACCTACATTTGACCATGCCAAGAGTTCCTGTTGCATACAACCATAATTATTGTAAAGTTGAAGGATACTTTAATATAGTTTCTTGTCGCAAATCGAAAAATAGTTAAAACCCGTGTTTCGTATTAACAGAATATTAAATAAAGGATATAAAAGATACGATGTTTATTGGATATTTCCTCTTTAATATATCATAATCGCATACTTTCGTGCGATATTAAAGTTATTTATACTAAACGGGACTTAATCGCGTATTAACTTCCGCACACATCCGAAACGTCGGGAGACCTCAGTGAGGTAAATAAATAAGTTAATACGCGATTAAGTCCCGTTTAGTATAAATAATGTGTGAGAATCGTGAAAGTTTAAATCAAGATATTAAAGTTCTATATTAGTTTTAGACTATGCCTTTTTTTTGTTTTATTTCACAAGGTTAGTTTGTATAACTTTCGAATCATCGAAGCTTGTTGTGAAGTTAATACTTGAAAAATGCGTAAAAGATTAAAAAAATAACCGTATACGACGGGTTTAGCCTAGCGAGTTAGCAGTAAGCCAACTTAAGAAGCTAGAAGTCCGCATCGAAACCCGGTAAGAGAACTTATTTGTGTGACGAGCACTTATACATATATTTAAGGTCCTTCCAAAGTAGATGCCAATACTTTAAGAGATGTTAAATTATATCAAAATAATTAACTTTAAGTAAATAGAAATTAAGAAAACTTTTTATACGACATTTTTGTATAATTTTCCGAACAAATTTAAATTAAAATTCTGTCCGAACATAATCACCTGTGCATTTAACTGACAAGCAGGATATCATATCACTTTCTGTCTAGTGAGCGTCCTTGTTTGTCATCGATGACATTGATTCATATTGACGGGAATGTTAGAAGGTTTTCATAATTTTCAATAAGTAAGTACCAATAATATAATTAAAATGAGAGCGAGAGGCCCGAGGATGTGTTGCGTTGAGAGCGAGAAGCCCGAGGCCTTGTTACGTTGAGAGCGAGGGACCGGTGGATGTGTTGCGTTGAGAGTGAGAGGCCAGAGTACGTGTTGCGTTTAGAGCGAGGGATCCGAGGATGTGTTGCGTGGAGAGCGAGAGGCCAGAGGACGTGTTGCGTTGAGAGCGAGGGCCCCGAGGACGTTTGAGAACGAGGGACCCAAGCATGTGTTGCGGTGAGATCGAAAGGCCCGAGGACGTGTTGCTTTGAGAGCGAGAGGCCCGAAGGCGTGTTGTTTTGGCAGCGAGAGGCCCGAGGATGTGTGGCGTTGAGAGTGAGAGGCCCGAAGATGTGTTGCGTTTAGAGCGAGAGGCCCGAGGACGTGTTGCGTTGAGAGCGAGAGGCCCAAGGACGTGTTGCGTTGAGAGTGAGGTACCCGAGTACGAGTTGAGTTGAGAGCGAGGGATCCGAGAATTTGTTGCGTTGAGAGCGAGGGACTCGAGGATGTGTTGCGTTGAGAGCGAGTGGCCCGAAGACGTGTTGCGTTGAGAGCGGGTGATCCGAGGATCTGTTGTGTTGAGAGCGAAAGGCCCCATGACGTGTTGCGTTGAGAGCGAGAGACTCCAGGATCTGTTGCATTGAGAGCAAGAGTCCCGAGAACGTGTTGCGTCTAGAGCGAGAGTGATAGCGAGGGACCCAAAGATGTGTTGCGTTGAGAGTGAGGGACCCAAGGACGTGTTGCGTTGAGAGCGAGGGACCCGAGGATCTGTTGCGTTGACAACGAGAGGTCCTAGGACGTGACAGCGAGCGACACGAGCTTGTATTGCGATGAGAGCAAGGGATCCGAGGACGAGTTGCGTGAGAGCGAGGGACCCAAGGATGTGTTGCGTTGAGAGCGAGGGACCCTAGGACGTGTTGCGTTGACAGCGTGGGACTCGAGGATGTGTTGCCTTGAGAGCGAGAGGTCCTAGGACGTGTTGCGTTGAGAGTGAGGGACTCGAGGATGTGTTGCGTTCAGAACGAGGGACCCGAAGATGTGTTGCGTTGAGAGCTAGGCCTGAGGAGTAGTTGCTTTGAGAGCGTGGCACTCGATGATGTGTTTTGTTGAGAGTGAGGGACCCGAGGATGTGTTGCGTTGAGAGCGAGGGACCGGAGGATGTGTTGCATTGAGAGTGTGGGACTCGAGGATGTGTTTCATTGAGAGCGAGTGGCCCGAGGACGTGATGCGTTGGGAGCGAGGGGCTCGAGGACGTGTTGCGTTGAGAGCGAAAGGCCCGAGGACAATTTGCGCTACGAGTGAGGGAACCGAGGATGTGTTGCGTTTAGAGTGAGGGACCGGAGGATGTGTTGCGTTGTGAGCGAGAGGCCCGAGGACATGTTGCGTTGAGAGCGAGGGACCTGAGGATGTGTTGTGTTGAGAGCTAGAGGCCCGAGGACGTGTTGCTTTGAGAGCGTGGACCCGAGGATGTGTTGTGTTGAGAGCGAGGGACACAAGGATGTGTTGCGTTGAGAGCGAGGGACCGGAGGATGTGTTTCATTGAGAGCGAGCGAGAATGTGTTGTGTTGAGAGCGAGAGGCCCGAGGACGTGTTGCTCCTAGAGCGAGAGACCTGAGGATGTATTGCGTTGAAAGCGAGGGACCCCAGGATGTGTTGCGTTGAGAGCGAGGGACCCGAGGATGTGTTGCGTTGAGTGCGAGGGACCAGAGGATGTGTTGGTTTTCCATGCACCAACCTTTGGGTAGTGAGTAGTTCGCCTGATTCGAAGAGTTCCTTCGATTTCTTCAGGGTACCATTATCTGATCCTGACTACCACAATCCATCATCCATCCACCATCCACCATCCATCTGACCATGGCACCTACTCAGAAGGATACCCATTTAGACAAAAAAAAATCCTAATCGGTCCAGTCGTCTTCGAGAAACCGAACAACTTACTAGAGAGTATATAAAAAATAAATTAGTCCGAGGAATTGAGAACCTCCTAGTTTTTTGAAGACGGTTTAAAATCAAACAATATACAATGTGTACCAAAAATAGGGCGTGTACCGATCAAGATATGTAAAAAAAAGTGGATTTTTTTTTGCCCGGTTTTTTTTTTACATTTGGAGGGTTGGACTGGGCCGGGGGGGATCTGCTCCGTATAGTCCGTATATATAAAAAAAACTCGCGTCAAAAATATTTTTTTTAGTTTCTAATTATCAGAACACGATACCAGATATGCCCTTGATCGTTTCACACCCCCTTTTTGTTACCCTCTGTAGTATAAAACAAGTACCTAGTTAAATAAAACAAATCAGATACATTCACAGGTAAACAGGGACACCCATCGTTTGCGTCTGTCTGAGCAATATAAAGCCGGCTTCACGCAATCGGAATCAGTCACTGAATTCAGTAGGTATTAAAATTCTAGACCACTCAAGAACAAAAAAAGGTACACCTTTGCTCGAATTTCTGCACCAAGTAAACAGTTTTATTTCAATTCAGTTTTCAGGATTATTATTCAGTGACTCAAGTCGGTTCAGTGTAAGCCCAGCCTAAAGATAATTGAATCTAATTTGCTTCCACCTTCACCTCTAAAGACTTCTCTTTATTTCGGTAACGATTTCCGATACTGTCATTGTTTTCCAGCACAATAAGATATTGATTACTTCAGATTGTAAGTTGAAGTTAATTACGGCAACTTTGAAATGGGTTCTATACAAGATTTCCGGTTACAGTGCCTTAATGTTAGAGGTGTTGTTTGTTTCAATTTGAGCTCTATTCCTTGATTATAGAGTTTAAAAGAAGTACTCGTTTAAACTGAAAGGTTGCCATGTTCTATACATATAGCTTGTGGTGGCTTCTATTGTCAATTGTGAAGGCTTTTGTACGTCTCCAAGGCAGGATATCGTTAATTAACAATTTGCTAGTGTAAATTAAGAAGGTTTGTTAGCGTTTCTAGTAGATTGATAGCATTGACACATATAGGTAATTATAATTTTTGCTTTGTCTTGTCGTTCTGAGGGAGATTGATCCCATCCACTAACTTTCCTAAGAGTAAAGATTCCTATAGAGACGCTATACGCGTGCTAGTTGTGTACGATTCTCACCGAACGGGCTGGGCCGGAGCGCATTCTATTACATGCAAAGGAATTTGAACCGTCTATACAGCAGATGTAATTCATATTTGATTACAATGCCCACCGACCGCGTCGGTAGCTGCCACCTCGCAGTGGATGCACGATGCATTCAAATATGAAATGTAAATACTAAATTAGTTTACCTATACGGTTCAAATTCCTGTGCATGTAATAGAATGCGCTCCGGCCTGGCCCGTTCGGTGAGAATCGTACATAAGGGTGCGTATCCACGATAGCTGCGCGAGGTTGCGAGGCGGTAAAAATGCACCAATACGAAGCAATGCACGAGCGCGCTCAGCAATGCTCTGATGCAGAATAGTGGAGAACTTGGGCCTGGCTGAGTTTCTTGCTGGACTCTTTTCTAGCGTAGCCTAGCTAACCTAGCCAGGCTAGCTCACAGTAGCTCGATACCAGTTCGGATTCGAATTCAGATTCGGTTGTATCACCGTTCAACCAATCTCACTGGAACGCAAGTATTCCAGTGTTTAAACCGTCCCGCGTGGTCGTGCTGGAGGCATCCATTGAATATCCTGCAATGTGCCGCTTAAGTTTAGCGATTCAGACGGTCAGCCCTCGAGTGGCGACCACGTACCGGCAGGCGCGGCGTAAGTAACCACTCCACCACACAAGGTGGACTGATGACCTGGTAAAGGTCGCGGGAGTCCACAGGAGGTGGGTGGCGTAGGGCCAGTATTTGTGGCACTCTTAAGCGGAGGCCTATATCCAGCAGTGGACGTCTTTCCGTTGATATGATGATGATGATTATTTTATTGTCTTTCACCTCTCACACCAAGAACATTTATATGTAGTTTTTTCTCAACTTCACGAGATCTGTGAGTTAGAATCTAAGTTCCGCAAGCTTCCTGAACACGCAGGTGCCTTTGTAGAGGAACCAATTACGTATAATTGCATGAACTACAACTCGGGGGATGCTCGGGAACAAGATCGTGTTATGTAATACACCTTCCTGCAACTAATCATAATTTAAATCGGAGCTCATCTCGCGCGGGAAAAATTACAGAGTACTGAAGTTAAGATGGCACAGTGGGTGTGACACATAGAGGAAGACTAGAACACACATGAGTGACAAGGATGTAAGCATATAACATACCACAAGTGGGAACGAGATCGACCGTACGCGCGTATGAAATTACGCGCGTATTGTCAGCGTAGCTGTGTGCGCTTTCATAGACTTGCATAGATATAGCTACGCCAACCAACGGTCAGCGCTGACCGTCGGTCGAGCACTGTTTCCAGCCTTGGGGAAGGTCTATATCAAGCAGGGGACGTCTTTCCGCTGATATGATGATGAATGATTTGAGCGTGTCCGAGCGAGTGTCTCCGCTGCGGCAACATGTCTGGGTGCACGTTGCAGCTCGTGATTAGACGCGGGATGTATGAGCTGTCGCGCTGACGTATTGCGCCTGCACCACGACTGCACTGTTCTTCCGGGTGACACACACGTCAAACTAATTATTAATTAATTATGTGTTTGGTATTCACGTGGTGTGTACACCATCAAAAGTAAAACGTCCTGTGCGCAGGAGATTTACCAGATGGGTCATGGTCAGATTTAGGTTCACGTTTCTTCTGTGGACATTGCCAAAGTTAAGGGATAACCACTAGCATGAATAGGCATAAACGGCGTCGCCTTTTCCATAATTCTATCCGATAATACAATATTATATATATATAAACATAAGTCCGTATAACCATTGACCACTGAAAAGAGATGATTTTTGATTTAATATCTGACATTCACTTCTTATATCACCACTCACACAACTTTTCATATTGAAAGTATACAGTGTGTATTTTTATACATATTACCTCAAATTGTAACCAGAGGTTGGTGTTAAGGCTAAGAAGCGATTTTGCATTTTTTTTTCTTAACCACCATCTTTATTTTTCCATATACTTAAGAGTCCGCAGTAAGCTCGATTCTCCATACAAACGTAGTTACGCTCTCATTTTAAAACTACGTGTTGGATTATAACGAAACTTTGCATGTTCAATGAAATGAGGTATATCTATGTCTGAAATTAGTTTACGTAGCTTCAGCTACCATAATAAAAAAAATACAGCGAATTTAAGTTTTTCATACAAAACTAGTTTTTGCTGTATTTACTTTGTTTTATAAATTGGAACCATATAATCTAATTACAGACATAGATATACCTCATGTCATTGTATATGCAAAGTTTCGTCACAATCCATCACGTAGTTTTAGAATGAGAATGTAACTACGTTTGTATGGGAAGGTAAAATTCGGCCGAGCTTACTGCGGCCTCTTAAAATAATTCAGCACGCACAATGGATCACTATTTTGTCTTACTGACGTGACGTCACAATAAATTGTCATAATGTGACCCGATTCTTCATGTGTCATCATGACACAGTGTACGCATTGCCGCCCATAATTTTTAAAAAATTAATTACGGTAGTAAAGACTAACTTAAAAAAATCTTGCAAAATTGGTTCATAGCCCTAACACGTAGCCCTGGTTACAATTTGAGGTAATAATAAAAATGCACGCAGTATGCCTCTGCCAAAAGTAGGTACAGTGGGCAATGTTTAGCAGGTAACCTATCGCAATCACTAAAATTTATTGACCGAATATCGTTTGTCCGAAAACTTTTCGTATTATTATGAGTTCTCCGAATATACAATTCATTACTTTTTTCATTTACCATTTGATTTTATCCTGATGTTTCAGTTGTCCGAAAAACTTTTACCGCTACAGTCATTTGGGCTTTGGCTTGTTACAACTTTTGTTTCACAGCCAATTTTTTACTTATCCATCATTACTTTCCGCATTTCATACGTTTAGCCAATGTTCATTTTGAGGGAAATTCAAAAGCAATTTTACTGAGACTCTAAGGCAGGTCGGTTTAGATACGACGACGAGCGAACTGAGGAGTGTCAGGTGAACTGCGACCCTACAGCGCGCGAGCCGAGCGAGCGTAGCGAGCGTGCCACGGCAGCGGCCACCGAAGCGCCAGAACCGAACACTTTTTTACTACCTAATGCTTACATATGTACTGTATTAGTATGGGTCAGGTCGGAAGAAATAACTTGAAACGCCGCCATTTCATGATTTGCCTAAAAGTTGGCCAGGCTTATCACGATGTGCCTGATAAACAATACAGCAAATCGATGAGAACAACGCATTCGTCGATATTCCTAGTTCTATACCAGGCACATCGAAAAGTAGTTTCTTTCTTGGCCACTGGTCGCGCTGCGTACCTATGCGATGGCGGCCGTGTTTGTTGGGAGCCAACAATCAGGGTGGACAAAAATGGCTTGTCATAAGCGAACTCTGTCTTAGGTCGGTTAGGTTAGGGTTTACTTGTGCCCCTCAGACCAGAAATAGACACCCCGCGCAGCGGGGTGGCGTCGACTCGCTGGAGATTATCAGTTTGCACTCCTAATTTTTTTTCATTTACGTATGCGATATGCCTCGGAATTTCGTGATCTGGCGAATTTTACGATCGCCCGCTGACATATACATTATTTACCACTAGCTTCCGCCCGCGACTTCGTCTGCGTGGACCCGGGATGAAAACTATCCTATATTTTAAACCAGGCTATAAACTATATTCGTGCAAAATTTCATTCAAATCGGTTCAGCCGTTTAAGCGTGATTGAGTAATAAACATCTAAACTTTCGCATTTATAATAGTAGGATAAACACAGCTTTAGGAAGATAACCTTAGTTTAATTTTAAACTTTTTGCTAATGTTTTTAATATTGAAAACGTATAAGGTAACAACCATTTTCATAAATAAACATATTATTAGTAACATATGTGTGCTCCGTATAAATAATAATATTATGTCAAATATAATAAAGCCGATTTGATAAAATACGAACAGATTATCAACCGAATCGTTACGTCGGTATAAAAATATTGCGGGTATACCAATAATTGGGAATCATGGATTTGTCAAACAATTACAAAAGCTAAACCATAAAATGACCAGCCGTAAACGTCGCGAACTAAAGTGTCGGACAAACGAAAAAAAGGCAAACGAAGTTTGTCGAATAGTAAATGCCGAAATGAAAATAGAACAAAAAAATTTAGTGATTCAGATAGGTAACCTGTTTAGCATGTTATAAAAAACAAGAAAGGTTATAAAAAATAGTATCGACCTAAGCCTAAATTAAGCAAAGCTTGTACTATATGTAGTAAGCGATGATATATTTACATACTTATATAGATAAATAAATACTTAAATACATAGAAAACGTGAATGACACAGGAACACATATTCGTGCTCATCACACAAATAAATGCTTTACCGGGATTCGAACCCAGGACCTCCTGGCTCCTGGCCCTGGCAGGGCTACCAACTAGGCTGCTGCGGTCGTCAAGGTTGTTTTCGCAACAGGGGAATCATGACTCCCAGCAGTGAGGAATACGAGGAGGCGGTATCGTGATAATAGAACCTAGTGTTTTTTGCAAACTTCTTAAAGAGCTGAGCTCTTGTCATTTATCTCTTTCGCTGAAGCCACGATAAGGCTACCTAGTCAAGCGGCGGTCGTGGAGTTGAATCCCGGCTCGTCCAATGAGTTTATTGGAACTTAAGTTCAACTGGTCTAATCGCAATAAGGTCTACTTTTCCCTCTGGCTTAGAAGATCAGATGGCAGTCGCTTTTGTAAAACTAGTTACTTTAGGGGCACAATCGGGAATAACGCTAGGAGGACGATGAATATCTCTTTCGCTTATTATTATTTAACACATGATACAAGACACCCGGGCAAGACCAAAAAAACGAATCATCCGGCGCGGCGTAGGAATGTTATTTTAAATTATCCAATAATCGGGTTTTCGGCACTGAATGTGTTAAAAGACGTATTTTATAAGTTAGGAGCTTTATGGTGCCTCGGATAGGTTGAAGTGTGTTGTGTTGTAAGCGATGGGCTAGCAACTTATCAGTGTTGTTATATTTTGTCGATCTTTTATAGCCACATTTTTGCTAAAGGGGGCACTTGAACATGAAGAAAAGAAAGAAAGAAAGAAGACATTTATTCACTACACATAATACACACAGAGACAAAAATAAAATAAAAAATACAATACAATTGACACATACTTAATGTCGTCTTCGTGGTATTAGTGAATCGGCCGCTGTCACTAACATAAGTTTTATGTGCTCTGCCTATGCAATAATTTAATGGGAATAAAGACGTGAATAAGGACCTTCGGACTAGCTAGATAAGAACTATGAGTACATTATAAAATGTAGATTAAAAGTTAAAGTTAGAGCCAGTTGAACAGAGTGAAGTTAATTTTCGGTTAGTTAGCTTCGTCGTTACCCTAATGCGGGCGCTAATGGGCCAAGTTCCGTCTACCGCCAATCTATAGGGTAACTCGGATTGCGGGCGATTGTAGTCATCCGATTTACGTGGATTCATCTCTTTGTTGGATTGGTTTATCGAGGCAAACTTATATTTGAAGAGATACCTATCTAATGATACCAGCGTGGCGTACAGGACAGAGTTATAACACCTTTTTAGCACAACAGTTTTATTCTGCGACTTACACAGGGTAATGTCCACCGAGTCCTCGCGAACTAAGGCGCGCGGTAGTTTTATGCGTTAAACGCTGCGATTCCATAGATACTTCTATGCGGTAAACGCAGGTAGGTATCTATAGGTCACAGCGTTTAACGCATGAAACAACCGCGCACCTTACACTGTCTCAAACCGTAACCGTGTGCTGACAGTACGTCGAAAGGCGGGCCATATGTGGGCTTATCAACGGTTACTTAATTGATGGTACTGTGTGGTACTGTCAACGAACGTGTTAAGAGTCCGCAGTAAGCTCGATTCTCCATACAAACGTAGTTACGCTCTCATTTTAAAACTACGTGTTGGATTGTAACGAAACTTTGCATGTTCAACGAAATGAGGTATATCTATGTCTGAAATTAGTTTACGTAGCTTCAGCCACCATAATAAAAAAAATACAGCGAATTTAAGTTTTTCATACAAAAGTAGTTTTTGCTGTATTTACTTTGCTTTATAAATTGGAACCATATAATCTAATTACAGACATAGATATACCTCATGTCATTGTATATGCAAAGTTTCGTCACAATCCAACACGTAGTTTTAGAATGAGAATGTAACTACGTTTGTATGGGAAGGTGAAATTCGGCCGAGCTTACTGCGGCCTCTTAACACGAATAAAATAGCGAGTATTTATTTTTATTTTAGTTGGTTCTAGTCCCGGGCGAGGCAAGCGAGTTTTCGAAAATCTTTGAATGTAGTTTTGTTTCTTTTTAAAAGTAAAGGAATGTTTCCTTGAAGTAAAATGAGCCAACTTAAGGATTTAAGGTAGTTTCCCTCCAGGGCCCGACTTATCTTTCCATCCTGTATAAATAGTAATCTAGAAAGGTAGGAATAAATATCTCATAATGTCATAATCAAATTTTTAAATTTATATGTCAATGTCGTTAAAGTTTTTAGTTTAGTAGAGCTGACACAGTTACACTTCACCGATGCTTAGCACTAGACCACACCACTATTCACCGCTTATTTCCACTGTTCTGCTTCGTTTAGTTCCCACTCCGATACTGCTCACTCAAGACTTCTCTCTTCTACTTATTTAAGAGCTAAGCTCTTGTCGGTGTTGCTCAAAGTATGGCACTCCATCTACTCCGATCCACTCAAAGACTAGCATTCCGAAAGTCATCGCGCTAATATTTGGAGCAGCTCAACTGGGGCAGTATCTACCTCCGAATCAAAGAAGAATGCAGCCACGATAACACTAATTATATGCCACTACGTGCTTTGTGGGTATTCGATGGTCTGTTCCTGGTGGTGAGTATGGTCACCAATGCTCGCGAGCATCCGATGTGTTAAAAGTATCGGAGCTACAATTTTCTCTAGCTGTAAACACAACGAATCCTCAAACAATAAAGGGTCGGCAGCGCGCTTATGATTCTTCTGCTGTCGCAAGCGTTCTTAGGCGGCGGCGTCTGCTTACCATCAGACCGGCCGTACCCTGTGCTTGTTTGCCACTTTTTTTTCTTTAATTCGTAAGTCGTATACAAAAATTAAAAAAAAAACAACTTCCGCCGAAGACGACGGATGTTTTAAAACAAAATCTGTGTATATGTTTGTCTGTCTGCGGCATCGTAGCTCCGAAATGGATGAACCGATTTGAGTGCGGCTTGTTTTAATCGAAATTCTTGTTTGCGAGTTGATTCTTAGCTATGTAAGTTGTGTCGGGGGTTTTAAGTTATAGGGGTGTTATAGGTCGAAAATATTTTGACATTTGTACGTATATCATCATCACCATCAGCCGAAAGACGTCCACTGTTGACACCTCAATGACCCATCAATTAAATTCCTCGACCGCATGTCCTGATTATATACGGAGTTACATATTGGCATATTCTATTCTATTGATGTTCATATTAATTACTTAGAGTAGTAAATGTTCAGTTAATCAAGCCACTGGGTCAAGTTCCGAATGCCAGTTTTCAACTACCGATCTCGATTCAGTTGGTCCCATTTCTCGATTGAATTCGGATAGTATTGAACCCGTTTATTACATATCAAATTGGACGGTAAGGCAGTGTTATCTGTGTGTATTATCTTTAATGTATTCAGAAGTACGCACATGTTGAATGGAGAACAAATGAATGTAGTAATCTATATATATAAAACGCAAAGGTGACTGACTGATTGACTGATTGACTGACTGATCTATCAACGCACAGCCCAAACTACTGGACCGATCGGGCTGAAATTTGACATGCTGATAGCCACTATGATGTAGGCATCCGCTAAGAAAGGATTTTTGAAAACTCACCCCCTAAGGGGGTAAAACGGGGGTCCAAAGTTTGTATGGGGGAAGCATTATTTTTTGAACTAGAGACTTAAAACTTTGTAGGAAGATAACTTATTAAAATACAAAAAAGCACTTTCAGCGTTTTACAAAATTCCACCCCTAAGGGGGTTAAATAGGGGTGCAAAGTTTGTATTCAAAACTACTGGGACTATAACTTGAAATTTACACCAGACCTTCCTTTTATGACGTTGGCAAGGCATAAGACGGGATTTTTGGAAATTCTGTCCCTAAGGGTGTTAAATAGGGGTGCAAAGTTTGTATGGGTGAAACATTATTTTTTGTACTAGAGACTTGAAACTTTGTGGGGATATTACTTATTAAGATACAAAAAAAGCTCTTTCAGCGTTTTAGAAAATTCCACCCCTAAAGGGGGTCAAATAGGGGTGCAATGTTTGTATAAGGGAAACATTATTTATTGAACTAGAGACTTGAAACTTGGTAGGAATTTTACTTATTAGGATACAAAAAAAAGTATTTTCAGCGTTATATAAAATTCCACCCCTAAGGGGGTAAAATAGGGGTGCAAAGTTCGTATTCAAAGCTACTGGGACTAGAAACTTGAAATTTACACCAGAACTTCATTTTATGACGTAGGCAAGGGATAAGACGGGATTTTTGGAAATTCTATCCCTAAGGGGGTTAAGTAGGGGTGCAAAGTTTGTATGGGAGAAACATATTTTTTTGTACTAGAGACTTGAAACTTTGTAGGAATATTATTATTAAGATACAAAAAAGTACTTTCAGCGTTTTATAAAATTCTTCCTCTAAGGGGGTTAAATAGGTATGCAATGTTTGTGGGGGGGAAACATTATTTATTGAACTAGAGACTTGAGACTTTGTAGGAAGATAACTTAAAAGTAATTTCAGCTTTTTATAAAATTCCACCCCTAAATGAGGGTCCAAATTTTGTATAAGGGAAACTTACTTTTAGCTACTACGTACTTAAAACTTTGTGGACAGATTACTTATTCATTTACAAATAAAGTGCTTTCAGCGTTTTGGAAATGATTACACCTAAAGGGGTTAAAAAGGAGGTCCAAAGTTTGTATGGAGAAAAAAGATTAGTTAGACAATTTTATTCGAGAATTCACAGGATAATTCCTAACGATAAATGAGTAAACAAGTGTTTCCGGTTTTTTGAGAATTCAACCCCTAAAAGGAGACATGTGGTGACAAAATCTGAAAATCAACATCGGCATCTATTGTTTCTATGGTTTATCGGGTCGCTGATTAGGAAAACAACAACGATTTTACATTCCAACGTGGCGTCTAAATATCAATATGGGCGTTGTTATTACGGTTTTTTGGGACGTTAATAACGAAAATCGCATAGATTTTGAAATGTCATGTTGTGGACATGAAAATTCATGAAAATGTTTGTGCCAAATTGCAATTCAATCGGTCCAGTTTTTTTCGTAGCAAATCGGTTGTAACAGACGGACTGACAGACAGCCACACGTGATCCTATAAATAAGGGTTCTATTTTTGCTTTTGAGGTATGGAACGAGACCCGCGTTATATAGGGTTATAGGTTTTAAAGTTTGTATTTGGTGCCATCTCGATCGTCAGCAATCGGTACCTAGGCGAGTGCGGGCGGCGCGGCGGGACGGGGGGGTAGGAGACATTGGGAAAGTGCCTGCATCCGTAATAAGTACATTCAAGGTGCTGCACGAAGATCTGCTTACTTTTTATAAGTTAAGCATTTTGGCCGCCGTTAAATTAAAACAAATTTTTGGGTATTTATGTTAAATACTGGTTCGAAAAGCATGGAAAAAAAATCTTAGGAAACTAGCCTATAGCAATGTCCAGGCCACAAATTTGACTTGACATTCGTGGAGATATTTTGGTATTTCAACATTATCATGAACATAAAGTAGCTTTTATTCCAGAAGACAGATTCTCATTAATCATGACTGTAAATTTAATAACAGAAATACGTACATACATACATACATTCACGCTTTTATTCCCAAAAGGGGCAGGCAGAGCACATGAACTTTATGTTCCAGCGCCACTTTTAGCATAAATGTGTGTATAAAAGATCGACAAAAAGTGATATTGCTTAGGTTGTTAGCCCATCACCCACAACACACTTCAACCCTGCTCTCTTAATCGACTTTTACGACACACACGGGAAGAAAGAGGGTGGTGAAATTCTAACCCGCCACCACACGGGCATAAAAAAAATAGAAAATAAAAATTAATTTACCATAGTGGGTTATGACGAAGGGTTATTAGTAGGGGAAGTTAGTAGTAGTAGGTTAGTAGGCGGCGTAGCAATTCAACAATTATTGGAAAATTACTTTTACTACGCGGGCGAAGCCGCGGGCAAAAGCTAGTTAATTACTAAAATTACGCACATTTTAGAACAAACTCACTAACCAAATAACATCAATTCAATTGATGCAATGTAGCGTCCGGACAAGGCCACACGGTGAGTAATGGAGTCGTTCTTTTGTATTTTTTTACGATTTAATGTATAAATGATTTATTTTATATTTTCTTTTAGAGGAGTGATTACAGTAACGCCATCAAATGTTTGTTGTTACGTTATAAATATTATATTTTCTCATCCAAAATGTAACGTATGGATGGAAGTTGATTTTTCTGAGATATAAACTTTTTAATGTAATATAATATTAATATTTATTTTCTAAAGTATATACAAGATGATAACTATAACATTTTAACTAAATTAAATTAAAGCTAAGTTAAATCTAAAAAAGGCCCTCGAGGCATTGTACCGAGGATGCTGGCGGCATTTCCTCGCTAAATTGCATGTAATATTAAATACGATAGCGCAATAAATGAAAAGGTATTGAATTTTACCGTGATTTTACCACAGAAATAAAAGCAATTCCTGTAAAATTATTCCGTAACCATTCCAAAATATCAAAAATGCACAACGGTAATATTCAAGTTTTCAATTCTGCCGGCACTCCCGGAGTGCAATACGGTCTTTTTTTATTGCAACTTGGTTTGCAGTTGATAATGTGGCCAAAGGTCGCTATTTGTTGGCGTACAAAGTTTACAAATTTAGTATATATATAATATAGAATATATTATGCGAACACAATGGCACCAGAGTTAGAAAAAGCTTGAAATATTTGTAGGAAGATAATTACTCGTAACAGAAAATGTTAATACATTGTACATTGACATTTCAAAAACTTAATATTTTATTCTCAAGAAAACAAGAAATTTAAAAACATTGAAAACTACTTCGCGGTGCCTTGGTCATACAGAGATATTATTAAATAACTTAAAAGACCTTCTTATTAACTTGTATATTTTATACTAGCGTCTGCCCGTGGAACTCATTCACATAATAGCTCCATACAAAACCCCAACCCCATTTCATCCCCTTAGATGATGATTTCCGGTATCAAAACTATCCTAACCAAATCGGTACAGCGGTTTAAGCGTGAAGAGCTAACAGACAGACAGAAAGACAGACAGATAGAAACACTTTCGCATTTATAATATTAATCATCGATTGCACTTACTGTGGGTGTGGGTATAGCTCGATGTGTGTAAGGTTGTCGCCTAATATATTTTTTACACCTAAGTTAGGTTAGGTTAGGATGAAATAGAAGAGTAGCATTACATATAAAATGGATTAGTTAATTTGAAACTACTTACTTACTTAGTAATACACTCGGAAGTGTTAGGTCACCTAACACTTCCGAGTGTATTACTAAGTAAGTAAGTAGTTTCAAATTAACTAATCCATTTTATATGTAATGCTACTTTTCTATTTCATCACATTCTTCGATTACAAAAAACCCAAGGACTTCGTACCAACTCAAATCGATTGATTAATCCAGTTCGATTGAATTACATTCGTATTACGGGTAAATGTAATCAGCTGAAGAAATTGAGAGGCTTAAGCGGATAACCCACTTGAAAAAGAAAGGATAATGTGATTACTATCCCGGATTTAGCAATGTGGAGAGTGGCTGAGTAGGTTTATAAAAAGGAATGACCTCCAGTTGCAGTTAGGTGAACCTAGGGGGAGAAACAGTAGGGAAAAGGGGCAATTTGATAAAAATTAAGAATAATAAACATTTTATTTATGTGCGGAGAATCTTCACTAATGGGCTTAAGTAAGTATTACTTTTATTTTTACCAAACAGGGCTTAATCGTAACGGGAGACTCCAGAGAGGTAAATTAAAAGCGACTAAGTCCTGTTTAATAAAAATAATGTGCGACTTAGTACTATTCTCAATTAAGCTTGAACAGTCCTTGGATATAACACATAGTAATCTACACATTGAAACCTCTCGGGAGTTAGGTACATATAAATATGAAGTTTGTGGGATTCTTAATAAAGCCTGCATCACATTGGCGCGTCCTGGGCGCGGCGGGCAGTAGTAAACTCTTCGTTAGCTGTCAAATTTTCTATTGTCCGCCACCGCAGGCCGCGCCAGTGTTTTGCGGACAGCGAAACGGCGGGAAGGAGGTTGAAAGTCGCGTGTCGGTGGAAGACTGTCTCTAGGACAGGCGCGTTACTTAGTAGGTCTCGCTATGGCGAAATGCCTACTATTAAGCAATCCGCGTCCAAATAAATAATTTTAATCGGATCACTAAGTTTTAAACAAAGAGTAACGTTTCAGTATATCAAATAGTCTATTATTGCCAATTCATTTTCCAACTGTATCGTATATCCGAATTTTCATTCCGGCAAAAAGCCAGTTTTCTTGAAGACCGCTTTGTTTTTGATTCGTCTTAAACTCTTATCGTGTGGTGAAATTAAACCTGAAGATTTCATAGTTTCAGAGAAAACCGGATTTTAGCCGAAATGAATGGCTATTCATAACATAATAGTGATACCTAACTAGCTAAGCAGAAATTTTATATTTGCATTCGTTTAAATACCTAAAAGTTGCCAAAGTGGAGCCCGTACTGGATTGTACTCCTTTGCGGCCCAAAAGCGCTTTCTTTTACTACTTCCACAAAAGTTTAACGATTAGCAAGGGAACAACGTTGAAAACTTCCGACTTCGCTGCCCTATACACAGTTGAATACAAACAGAATAATACTTAGTCGTAAATCTCTCTTGCAATGCTGGAGGTCGCGGGTTCGAACCCGCTGGGTTTTCCCAAATTCTTATGTACGAAATATCATTAGATATTTAAAAGCGGCTTTTTGGTCAAGGAAAAGATCGTGAGGAAACCGGTCTAATATCCCAATAAGGTCTAGTTTTCTCTCTGGGCTGGAAGGTCAGATGGCAGTCGCTTTCGTAAAACTAGTGCCTACGCCACATCTTGGGATTAGGTGCCAAAGCGGGCCCCAGGCTCGTTTGACCGTGAAAAGCAGTAGGAGCATGATAGCTCTGCTTAGTCGTAAATCCGTCATTGAGTTGTAAAAATAATATAAATTAAGTACGACCACACCGGTGCGTTACGCTGCGTATACAGGTTGACGGGTCGTATGCGTCACGTATTCTTCATACATTTTGCTGCGTTTACGGTGCGTTAGCGTATTTTGAGCAGCGGTGTGGTCGCTCCTTTAAGTACTCAGTTTAAGTTAGATGAATAGACATTTTGCCGATTATCTTGTCATAGGATTAGGATTTTGTATTTAAAGACATTCTACGGACCATACATTTCAAATTAAAAAGAAAAATAATAAAAAAGACCGGGTTGCACTCCGGGAGTGCCGGCAGAAGTGAAAACTTGAATAATTTTAATTTGCAAAAAAAATCCCTTCCTCCCGCTGCGTGCCAATATATCTAATAACAACTTTATTAGTAGTACGCTATAGTTCAACTTAACTTAGCAAAATTGATGAAAGAGACGATGAAATAAAATACCAATCTGTTTTTTCCATTGCCAAATATTTTTTTTTAAATTATCTCTTTAGGAATAACGTCCAAATTCGAACTATTCGAATTTGCTCAATAGCAAAACGGTAAAGGACGCGTGGACAAAATTACAAATTTATTTGTAGAATATGCAATTGCAAAAATTGTTTAACGGCTTTATACTCTTACGAATAGTGTTCAGTTTTGAATGAAGTCGAATCGGCTAGCGAATAGGCGAGTTTAACAATTTTTGCCCATCCCAAAAAGTGCTCATCGCCGCTTAAGAAGTTTTCACTTCAATAACATGCAATCACGGATAAACAGAACACTATGCTGACAGAGTTACTTTCGGTTTGATAATATTATAGTAAGATTAAAGGCATTTAGAGTTAAAACAGCCAAGCATCTAGAGATCATTCCAAGATTATTCAATACAGTTTTGACGTCTCATCTCAGATTTCGGTCTCGACTGTAGTAGTTTAGTTAAATTAAAACATATTAGAGGAAATTAGATAAACGTCTTTCGCTTTCAACGTTATCCGTTTCCCCGACGCTTCAAGATCTTCTTAGGAATTTAACGATCAAGCTAGACTGGCAAAACAATGTTAGCAGCTTAAAACTAATAAATAAGTCTTATAACCCTCTTAATGTTGTTCTAATGAAGAGTGTTACTTAAGTGTTTAATTGGTCTTGACTTTAGTCCAAAGCGGGAACTTCGTTATAGACTTAGCGAGTTGCATCTCATTACGACGATACGGAGCTTTCTTCTATAGTCAGCCTGCTTTCTCGGAATTAAGGTGAAATATGTTTTTAACTAGATTTTGCCCGCGACTTGTCCACGTTAGGGTGAGCAATTGAGTATACACCAGCTCCGCTATTCTGTAACTTGTTTTAGCTTCACCTCACCGTTCACCCACAAATATACAGGTTGTAACATAAATGGGGTGTGATCCGATCAAGGGTATACATGTATCGTGTTCTGGTGAGAAAAAAATAAGAGATTTTTTTTTTGACGCGATTTTTTTTTCACTATTGTATGGAGCGTTGGCCGACTGGGGCGACCTGCTCCATACAAATGTAAAAAAAAACAACAAAAAATTTTTTTTCTTAGTTTTTTCTTATCAGAACACGATACCTGTTATGCCCTTGATCGGTTCACACCCCATTTATGCTACACCCTGTATCTTGACGCCGCGATTAGTAGAAACTATTGAAGGTTGAGGTGAGGCACATTCGTGCGTTTCATGGTAACAGACCAGAACCGTGCGAGGTTCCGAAACGGTGAGCGAGTGAGAAAACCACTAATATTTGCGCATTGCTGGGCGCGCTAGGCTTCCTCTTATGTACGATTCCCACCGAACGGGCCGGGCCGAAGCGCATTCTTTTACATGCAAAGGTATTTGAACCGTCTTTACAGTAGTTACATATCATATTTGAATGAATCGTGCATCCACTGTGAGGCGGCAGTTACCGACGCGGTCGGTGGAGATTGTAATCAAATATGAATTGTATCTGCTGTATAGACGGTTCAAATTCCTTCGCATGTAATAGAATGCGCTTCGGCCCTGCCCCTTTGGTGGGAATCGTACATTAGAGCATTTAATTCTCGCTCACTGCCTTGCGAACTTGCGCAGCTCTGGTGGATATTCACCTTATTCGCTGGGAATAATACTATGCCTGAAAAAAAATCTTATAGCGAATATTATGCTATTAGGCTTCCCATAGGCTCACCATGAATTGTTGCACTCCTGTAGAAACGTTCACTCCCTTTTTAATCCCTTTATGAGATGATTTCCTGGATAAAAACTACCCTACGTTCTTTACAGACAGACAGACATTTGCTAAACTGTGTTCATAAGTAATAATAACTTACGTCACGCACGTGAGGTGTCAAATAAATTCTACAACAGCTTTGTAAATCCCTGGAATGGGGGGAATCCTCCAGCCTTTCGATATCCGACGGGTTGAATTCGAATGATGAGTTTAATTCGAATTAAATGTCACGATGGACAGAGATAGACACGCCCCGAAACACTTCTCTTATATTAGGAGAACAATATTTCTTTGCTATTCCGCTAAAAAACGTGCTGGTCTATTAGTGAAGATAAGATGCAACTATTTGCGTAAAAACATGCAAAAAAATTACAGCAAACCACCACCAATAATGACAAAAACCTCGACACGTGTTTCGCCTCTCTACGAGGCATCATCAGGAGATGCTGGCAGGAGATGTTGCTTGCGCCACGTCCACTGAGCAAATGACCCGCCCGGAGCCATCCGCCATATTTATATTCTGTCCCCCCATACTACCGTTCATGCGTGAAAGAGATGGAAGAACACGTAACAACGGTGATGACGCAACATTCAATTGTTCGTTGATAATAACGCCTCTATTGCTGTACCTAATTATTTCTAATTGTTCTAGAACACTTAGACGCAATCCTTTTTCGCAAACATGCAAGATGTTGAAAGAATGATTGTCAGATAACGCATGGTTATTCTCCAATAAATGTTTTGCGAAATTAGACTTGTCCGGGTGATTATGCCGATACGACGCAACATGTTCCTTATACCTTGTGCTAAAACTACGGCCTGTTTGTCCCACATAAACTTTATTGCAATTATCACAGGCAAGTTTGTAGACTCCCGACTTTTTGGCACTTTCCACTTTCTCCTTGCCATTGCACAGTCTAAAGCTCAAGGTGTTATTCGTTTTGAAAGCCACGTTTATGTCGTTAGACTTTAAAATATTGTAGATCTTATCAGACAACTTGCCAACATAAGTTATGCTTGCTTTGTACTTTTTAGGTGGGTCCGAAGATCGTGCAGCGTACAGAAGATAGTTTGTCATTCTAGCCCGTTTTTTCCTAATAATACCATCCACATGAGACTTGCTGTAACCGTTTGAAATTGCTAAATGGTATATATTATTTAATTCCATTTTATAATGAATATCAGAAAGAGGCACTGTCAATAACCTATGTGCATAACAATGAAAAGCAGCTAACTTATGTTGCCATGGATGAGCGGAAGAAGCCGGGATAACAGTATCTGTATGCGTAGGCTTACGGTAAATTTGGAATTGATGTTTGTTATCCACCTTAGTAATCGTTAAATCCAAGAAATTCAGTGAGTTATTCTGTTCTAATTCCTTCTTAAACTTGATTTTAGGATGCTTGTTGTTGATTTCATTCACAAAAATATCCAGTTGACTCATACTACCCGTCCAACAAATAATCAAATCATCAACATACCGAAAATAATATAATATATTATTATTATCCACAATGTGTTGGTTCTCAAAATGATCCATGAAAATATCTGCCATCAAAGGACTAAGTGGGGAACCCATTGCCAAACCATCACCTTGCAGATAATATTGCCCCCCAAATCTAAAATAATTCTGTCGCATACAGACTGTCGCCAATTCTATTAATTCATCTACCTCCCCTGGGTGCAGCCTCTGTTTTTCAAAAAGTGCCCTGAGAATGTCTAAAGTATTCAAATATGGTACATTTGTAAACAAACTATCCACATCCAGCGACAAAAGAATAGCATTTTGTGGCATGTTGATGTCTTTGATCCTTTCGATTAAATCCAAACTATTCTTTAAACAGTATTTTGGTTCAAAATTAGACTTCTGTCTTATGATACCATTCAACCTCTTAGCCAATTTATAAGTCGGTGCACTCAAATACAAGACAACTGGACGAATCGGGATATTGTCTTTATGAATTTTTGGAAAACCATACAGAATTGGTGCTTGAGGATTCATGGAAAAAACCTAACCGGCATTGAGTTTTTGGAAGATGAGGTCAAACTGTTAGATAAGGGATTAAAGTATAACTTAAGGCCTAAAATGTCTCAAAAAGTTTTGGAAAATGTAGCTGTGGACGCAGAGGTTGCGATAGTTCTTAACAATAATGATATGGATGCAAAGCTCACCGTAGCGAATGCATTAAAAAAGACATGTCCATTGAGGAGGAGTGCGCCTGACTCTGACTGGTTATTGCTGAGGTCTATTCAACAGAAAGTCGATGACAACGATTTAGTGGTGTCAAAAGCAGACAAAGGGAATTGCATAGTCATCATGGGTAGGGAACAATATAACCAGAAAGTAATGGATCTTATACAGGATGATGGTTTTTCGGTTTTACGGAAGGACCCAACGCCTGGTTTCCAGAAAGATCTAAGAAATGTTGTCAAGAACTCTATGTTTGTCTTTGAAACCGAGCATCAGAAAAACACGGTCATATCCATGAATCCTCAAGCACCAATTCTGTATGGTCTTCCAAAAATTCATAAAGACAATATCCCGATTCGTCCAGTTGTCTCGTATTTGAGTGCACCGACTTATAAATTGGCTAAGAGGTTGAATGGTATCATAAGACAGAAGTCTAATTTTGAACCAAAATACTGTTTAAAGAATAGTTTGGATTTAATCGAAAGGATCAAAGACATCAACATGCCACAAAATGCTATTCTTTTGTCGCTGGATGTGGATAGTTTGTTTACAAATGTACCATATTTGAATACTTTAGACATTCTCAGGGCACTTTTTGAAAAACAGAGGCTGCACCCAGGGGAGGTAGATGAATTAATAGAATTGGCGACAGTCTGTATGCGACAGAATTATTTTAGATTTGGGGGGCAATATTATCTGCAAGGTGATGGTTTGGCAATGGGTTCCCCACTTAGTCCTTTGATGGCAGATATTTTCATGGATCATTTTGAGAACCAACACATTGTGGATAATAATAATATATTATATTATTTTCGGTATGTTGATGATTTGATTATTTGTTGGACGGGTAGTATGAGTCAACTGGATATTTTTGTGAATGAAATCAACAACAAGCATCCTAAAATCAAGTTTAAGAAGGAATTAGAACAGAATAACTCACTGAATTTCTTGGATTTAACGATTACTAAGGTGGATAACAAACATCAATTCCAAATTTACCGTAAGCCTACGCATACAGATACTGTTATCCCGGCTTCTTCCGCTCATCCATGGCAACATAAGTTAGCTGCTTTTCATTGTTATGCACATAGGTTATTGACAGTGCCTCTTTCTGATATTCATTATAAAATGGAATTAAATAATATATACCATTTAGCAATTTCAAACGGTTACAGCAAGTCTCATGTGGATGGTATTATTAGGAAAAAACGGGCTAGAATGACAAACTATCTTCTGTACGCTGCACGATCTTCGGACCCACCTAAAAAGTACAAAGCAAGCATAACTTATGTTGGCAAGTTGTCTGATAAGATCTACAATATTTTAAAGTCTAACGACATAAACGTGGCTTTCAAAACGAATAACACCTTGAGCTTTAGACTGTGCAATGGCAAGGAGAAAGTGGAAAGTGCCAAAAAGTCGGGAGTCTACAAACTTGCCTGTGATAATTGCAATAAAGTTTATGTGGGACAAACAGGCCGTAGTTTTAGCACAAGGTATAAGGAACATGTTGCGTCGTATCGGCATAATCACCCGGACAAGTCTAATTTCGCAAAACATTTATTGGAGAATAACCATGCGTTATCTGACAATCATTCTTTCAACATCTTGCATGTTTGCGAAAAAGGATTGCGTCTAAGTGTTCTAGAACAATTAGAAATAATTAGGTACAGCAATAGAGGCGTTATTATCAACGAACAATTGAATGTTGCGTCATCACCGTTGTTACGTGTTCTTCCATCTCTTTCACGCATGAACGGTAGTATGGGGGGACAGAATATAAATATGGCGGATGGCTCCGGGCGGGTCATTTGCTCAGTGGACGTGGCGCAAGCAACATCTCCTGCCAGCATCTCCTGATGATGCCTCGTAGAGAGGCGAAACACGTGTCGAGGTTTTTGTCATTATTGGTGGTGGTTTGCTGTAATTTTTTGCATGTTTTTACGCAAATAGTTGCATCTTATCTTCACTAATAGACCAGCACGTTTTTTAGCGGAATAGCAAAGAAATATTGTTCTCCTAATATATCATGGACTTCCGCAAAGTAACGCCTGATTCAATAAATTACACTTCTCTTATGAAAAACCTGCATTAGAAATTACACAGAACATTCGTCATTGTCGATTCTATGTACAATAATATTAAATAACCCTTCAGCTGTGTTCATCCCTCTGTGGGCTTCATATTTTTTCCTGCAGGTCGGTGGAGCGCCCCTCGGAGGGGCGCAATGGCTTTGCTTACTTTCTTAGAAATAAAACCGGCATTCGTGTATCGATCTCGCTTTAATCCACTGAAACGTATAGCCGATTCAGTGAGACAGCTAGCAAGCGAAAACTTTAATGGCCAATGGAGGAAACAATCAATTTAGTCGTTAGTCTAAAATAGTCAGTAGCACGTTTGACACGGTTGGTGTTCGCGAGTGAAAATTAGTGGGTTTAGTGCTGAATTGTAGTGCCAGAAGGACAGTTTTTGTAGACATGTAAGTAATCTTTAGAATTACGTAGAAACAAGTGTTATTTCAACGGGTTAGCTGTAATAAAACCGTGACTAACATGACATACCTACTCATGGTCAAAATTTGGCAACACGTTTTTTAGCGCTTTTCTAATAATTTAATATTACTATTAGCTATTAAAATTACCGTTAGTTATCATACATTTGTTTAAAATGAACTTAAATGGATTATCAATGGCCCGAAAGTAAATAAATCGATTGAAGTTGGTAACGATCACAACAAACCCCTCAGAGGGGGACCTAACCGACCGGGAATTTCCCTCCGAGGGATGCCCACATGATACCTCGTGACGTCACTACGATCCGCACTCTATACTAATCATGGCCTTGATTTATATCGTTTTCAAATCATGTTTTGATGTGATTTTTGTTTAACTGATGGTTATATTATATTTTAAACTAAAAGTATACTTAATGGGAATTTTAAAAAACCTAATTTGTTTGGTTCAAAAAATATAGTTGCTGTGATAATTGCACTCGTTTGGAAGAGGTTATTTTGTATGAAAGTAGACATACTTTTTTCATTTTACTCTCAGATAAAACCTGCTGCACTTACAATAAAAAAAGCTACGGTTACACCTAGTTGATGACAAATATTTATTGTTCAGGCATGAATTTGATTACATACAGTATAAAACACTTCAGATTTAAGCATGTAAATCGAAGCCTACACGAGCAACTTCTGAGTGTAGGCATTATTTTGGTAGAATATTTCAAATGGTCTAGTGTAAAAAAAATACTCACGAGCCTTCCATTTTATGTTTTTCGAATAAGTATAACACAAATTTCTTCAAATTAAGCCCATTTAACACCCCAAAAAACTAATTGATTATATTTAAAATAACCAAAATACGTCGTAAACTTCGGTGAGGTGGTGACGAGGTCAGGTAGATAGCCTTAATACGACTTTAATGTAACGATGATATATCGTTGCAGTTAGATAATTTAATAAATATTTAGTTTCATCCAAAATCCTGGCTGTGATTATGTAAAAAACTAAAGAAAATTTAATTTTACCAAATCACTTCACTCCACAAACCTTGTTAGTGGAGCGCCCCTCAGAGGGTGCCATAGACGTGGGTAAGCGGCCATGTTTTTTCGCCACAGCTGAAGGGATAAATAAATAAAATAAATATTAGGGGACAATCTTACACAAATCGAACTAGTTGGCTACTAAGTGCAGTAACCTCAATAAGGCTTGTATTATGGCTACTGTACGACGATATATATAATAGAAGGGAATGTTTTAGCTGATATTCGTGGTTTTCTCGTATGTAGCGGAAACCGGCTACGACGTAGGCTCCCGCTTGCTGTGAAAGTTTTAAGCTGCTACGGACTACGGCGTAGCACTAAGATACGCATAATATATATTCTTTATTAATTAATTTATTTAATAGGTACAGTTAATTAATACGAAAAATTAAAACATAGCCCCCTGTACGAGTAGTAATAGTTTGACTGTGGGAACGGCAGTCTCTAGCTTAGACTGTCATAAATATAATAACAGTGTTATTAATATACTGTCCATGGTCCGACCACGCACCGGAAGGCGCAGCGTGGGTAGGCCCCCACAAGGTGGACTGATGACCTGGTTAAGGTCGCGGAAGTCCGCTGGATGCCGGTGGCGCAGGACCGGTCATTGTGGCACTCTTTGGGGGAGGCCTATGTCCAGCAGTGGACGTCTTTCGGCTGATATGATGATGATGATGTTAGTGTCCATAAATTACTAGACTTACTTGGTGTTACACAGTGCTTAGCAGTGAATGTGTTAAAACAACTCGAGCCCTAGATTACGCGCGTCGCGAAACGTCGTTATTAAATTAAAATATTCTAAGCGAAGTTAATTAGCTTCGCTATTGGCTTTAAGTGGAAAGTGGAATTGCGCGCGGCGGGGGGATGTATGTTCTTAATTAACAATCATTTTACGAAGCTCTATTTTAATTTAACCCACTTGATTAGTTTTAACGCCACTCAAAGGGTTAGAATTAGCATAGCTGAGTAACTTCATCGTGGATAGTTACGCAATACTACAGAATAAATACTACTACTATGTACATAAGGTTCTGTGTTAACTAACCCCCTGTTTGGGTATGCTAAATGAGCCTGAACGTGGCCTTCCTTTTCTATCGCATCCAACGCGCTGCGATAGAATGCAGGCGTGCCGTAGCATCGCTAACTTACCCCCTAGGGCCGGTAGGCCGACGCCGTGGTTTTCTACGGCGTCGCTCGCTAGGCGGATTCCTGGCTGGCTTCTAACCCAGTTTAATGACTGCTTTCGTAACCAAAATAAACGTGGTAACGTGCCTTTGAAAGCACGGAAGCCCTAAATTACTCGTGTACTTGTAGCGGCGCGACCAAATCACGGAGTGAACCGCCCCTGGTAATATAGAGAAAGTATCAATATCGAGCGGTGGCGGCAACTACAATGGCTTACCGTACGTTGGAGCGAGAGACCGGAGCGTGGCCTCTCGCTCAGACGTATGGCGCACCGTTACCGCTAATCGTCAGACCCCCTAGCACACTAAGTTTTATGTCTAACATAAAGCATTCGTCCCATTCTAGCAAATATGCGAGTGCAAGAGGGACAAATGCTTTATGTCCGACATAAAACTTAGTGTGCTAGGGGGTCTGGCCGGCCGATATGATGGATAACGGAGACGTCGTGGGGGTAAAATCGATTTTTGAAAAGCGAATACTATCTGACCGGTGTTGGAATTAGGCTTCCTGTCAGTGGGTTAATTGACTGTTAGAAATGTTTAAGATGTCTCGATTCTTGTAATGTTCCTGTAGGTACAGGATGCGGGTCGATATGTAGTCGATAAGTTGGTCGATATAGGTACTACATAGACCAACTTATCGACTAATGGATCGAGAGGGCTGCTAGGCTTTATACACCTCTGGAACAAACTCATCAAAGGGAAAGCTAGTGAATTATAAACCCCTTTTAGATACTAAGTGCTCCGCTCTGCCTAAGAGCGCAGGTTGTTTCACAACAATGAGATTACTTTTGATAACCAGGGCATCATGCATGACGAGGTTAAATATTAATTTCTACCTCACGTCGTTGTTTTCGGAAAACAGGTGCACTTTGTGACAATACCTGTAGGTATTTACAAGTTATTTTCAAGTTTCATAGTTCAAGTCAAGTTCGCGCACGCGCTTGTATGTGTGTGTGCGATTCCCACCGAACAGGGCGGGCCGGGTCACGTGGTGCCGCCCCCCAACGGCAGCCGACAGCGGTTTAATACAGTACAGTACAGGCAAAAGCCGGTCAGAAGAGACGACAGAGCAAATGTATTTAAATATGGAATGTAACGTTTGTGTAAAAGCTTCAAATTCCTTTGGCAACTTGTAAAATGTGCTCAGGCTCGGTCCAGCCCGGCCATTTGATTTGTGTGGCAGCGACACGGCAGTCGTCGATACAGGCATACGCACCCACACAGCGGCAGTTATACTCGCACGCACACACACAGCGGCAGTTACAAGCGCACGCACACATGACATCCTCATGCAAAGATGAGCTAACTATCTGTTATTAAATAATCGTCGGTTGACGCCACGACATTCTACTTTTTTCTTTTGCTCTGTGCTGTTTTGCGGTTTAGTACAGGTACAGCCAGCATCGTATAGTTAGTAGCATTTAACGTTGACTAAAATAACGTAGGGTAGGGGGGCCTAAAGCGGGTACCCTGCCTAAAGCGGGTAGGGCTTCGTACGCTGTTATATGAATTGCTAGTACAAGTGTGTGTGTGCCATGCGTGAAACCAAACGCGGACGAATTTCGACCAGTTCCTCGCGGGCGTCTGTGTGGAAGCAATATCTAGCAGTGTACAACGAAAGTTTTTGAATGGTTTTGTTAAAAAAAATCAAGGTAAGTATCGTGTGATTAGTCGAATTTACTTGCAGTTGTCCATTTAATAATTATACTGTGTCATTATAGCTCTAATGTACTTTAAAATAAGATTAAAGACAGGCTACTCGCGGCTTGGGTTGTCGAGGTAATAATTTATTAATTGATATATGTTTGGGCAAAGTGGGTAGGGCAAAGCGGGTAGCTACCTGCTTTGCCTGGACCACGAATTCTATGTTAAAACTTTATTTTGTTCAGTCGGTGAATATATATAAACACAAACAATCGGCGTCATGGTCAGAGTCAGACATGAAACTGGTGATGGAGGAGTCCAAGTAGTAAAAGATACATAAAAAAGGTTCCATGTCTATATGACAGATCTCAAGAATACCATTACTGACCGTTACTACAGATCTCAAGACCGATTATAAGACCGATATTTATGATATGGTTTGTACTAATTATAAAAAAATAAGGGAATATTGTTTTAGTAATTTGATAAAGATTTACATGTATTAAAAATAATACTCCTAAAGAAGTACATAAAATTAAGTTTTGACGTGTACCTCATTGCCTAAATGTGATTTAATGTTAGGTTCGTTACCGCTATTCACATTTAATAATTAAATTATTGACTTGATTTTACCAGTTTTTGTTTTATTATTACATATCCGTTTTACCCAGTCCCTACCCGGTTTGCCCAAAGGCAGACCCGCTTTGGGCCCATATGTGGGCAAAGCGGGTTTTTGGAGAGGTTTCGTAAGTTTAATATTACTAAACACATTGATACACAATGATTTTAAACGATGTTTAAATTGAAAGTTCTATAAATTGCCTATTCCATTACATACAACCTGTTACTGAAATGCATCAAAATTGCAGTTTTTTTAGCGGTCGCCCTTAACCTACCGGCTTTGGGCCCCCCTACCCTAACACATCCTTACTCTTTCAGTAATAAAGACGTGTTCCGGTATATCTTTATAACTATGTGATGCTGACTGCACCTATAGTGGTTCATATACAGGTGACGACGATACATGACTCGAACAAAAATTGAGGCATTATTCCCAATATCTCACAAACGAATTACTTTGTTGAAAAATGCTTTAAACCCACAATATTTTTGAATAAGCTATCCAACGATACCCCACACTCTGGGATTAACGAGAAAAAAGTGACATGATCATATTAGGTGTACCTAACCTACCCTAAAAACATTTTTTTTCATTATTTTGTTTTACCGTTTTGTCGGCGTGTTTGATTTATACAACTGTGCCTTAGTTGTTTATTAGTAAGGGTTACAAAGCTAAGCTGCAGACGGACAGACGGACATGGCGATAATACAAGCGTTCCGTTTTCGCCATTTTGTCCACGGAACCCTAAAAACAAACCCACTCAGTATGAAAGCATACACCCCAAAATTTGACCGACCCCAAAATCTATCGGCGCAAACAGGAATATATTAACCCTACTCGATATAACCCGTTCTTTGCCGGTCTCGCTCTAACTTACCAAAGCATAATCTAATTAAACACACCCAGACGGGCCATGTCAATTGGATCGCTCCTGATTTTAATCCGAACAAGTTCGCGAGAACTATTCCGGGATTCCTCGGAGCAAGGCGAGGCGGCAAAGCGAATGGGCCTTCACAAAGGGAAACGAGACTTGTAAACCGGGACTATTTGGAAATTAAAAAGTCGAATTCAATCGATGTGTAAAATGAGCTGGTGCCAAGGAAATACCTCTATTGGTAAACTTGCAGAATTTCACACAGTACTTTTTGATAAATATTGTAGTAGGATAGCTCTTTACTGTACATAATAAACACAGTAAACAATTAACAAAAAGATAAGTGATGTACAAAGGCGAACTTATCCCTTTGAGGGTTCTCTTCCAGTCAGCTGTTGAGAGTAAGAACGAGAAGAGTTAGACGAATGCAGCATGTACATACATAACTATCATAGAAAAAGAAGAGGAGAAACCGTATCGACAGGAGAAGGAAATGAATTTTAAAACAAGAATGTATAAAACAAAATATTACCCAGCGTCAAACAGACAAAGTTTCTTTAATGTTCCCTTGAACGATGCAACTGACTGCGACTTACACTTAATATCTGTACCATCAACCTTCAATCGCTACTTTCAGATCATTAGGAAGATCCAACACCGCCGCAAATAAAATAAATGAATGAAATATAAATGAATATTTTGGGGACAATCTTACACAAATCGACCTAGTCCAAAACTAAGCAAAGATACACTAGACGACTTACGAGTATATACATAGATAAATAAATACTTACGTATTCCTCACACAAATGAATGCCCTAGCCGGGAGATGGCAGAACAATCCGGCGACAAACCGCTCCCGGCGCGGTGTAGTCAGTTTTAATTACGCGCGTATCGCATTCCAGATTGAGGAATCCACTCGATTAGCCGGATTCTTCGCCGGTTCAAGACGGTTTATCGGAATGTGGGGAAGCAGCTGATTTATCGGAGTTATTTAAACTCTGGGATACTTGTGTGGAACACACGTTACCCTTTAAGTATACTTGAAAGGAAACGGAAAAAAATGATTTCTATTGTTTTACTTCTCTAACGTACTGTCCGTTAAAAGAAAGAGTTTGCGTGTTGAGCATTTCCGATCTTCATTTATTTTATGGTTTTAGTTTTAGCACTACCTGCGATGATGAACATTTCAGTACCAAACACAAAATTGTAAAAAATTTATAGTTATTATTATTAATTAATTATTATTATATCACGATCATATATATATTTATTTTTTAATGTTACTTTTAATTTTAACTATAAAAATTTATTTTTATTTTTATTTTTAACTATTGTTTGAATTATTGTTATGAATTTTGCTTTTTATTTTTTGTTTGTAATTATGATTATTATACTAGTCCCATTGTTATGTTATAATATTGCAATGCCCTCACAGGGTTGTGTTAGAACTTATTACTATCTTTAAGTCCTTAAATTCTACACACAAACGCAATGAATAAATGAAATGAATACATCAGTAATGCGTTTTGCTTTATTTGTCTGTAAGTATACAAAAAATAATGGTGAAGCACGGCCTTAATTTTGACAGTAAAAATATAATACTCAAAAATTCTGTTACGTCTTCATTACAATTTATAATGCAGAAATTTGTTGGATATCAAATTCAATTACCTACGGTATATTTTTCAATACGATGGAGGTACATAAAATATTCTAACCTTTTCTTTTCCGCCGTTGTATATTCGCATTAGTCAATATGAAATAGAAAATAAAAACAAAAATCGAAGTTCGAAAAGCATAATCGTAACAGTCTAACAAGTAATACCTACTTAGTAGATAATACGAATATAGGCACCCATCTGTTTAATGGATCAAAAGTATTGTATATCGAATTAATGTACGTCTACTAATATAATGCCCGTGTGGTGTCGGGTCAGAATTTCACCACCCCCTTTCTTCCCGTGGGTGTCGTAAAAGTCGACTAAGGGACCAGGGTTGAAGTGTGTTGTGGGCGATGGGCTAGCAACCTATCACTGCAATATCACATTTAGTCGATCTTTTATACCCACATTTATGCTAAAAGTGGCGCTGGAATATACGTTTCATGTGCTCTGCCTACCCCTTTTGGGAATAAAGGCGTGAATGTTTGTATGTATTTGTATACTAATATAATACTGTACTGAATTCGATATAAAATACTTTTCATCCATTAGAACACCACCGATTTTTGACTTTCGAGCGCTCGCTTCTTTCACTCGAAAACTGACAAAAAATATGAAATTCAATTTTGATATATCGATAGTAAATTTGAAAACGAGTGGTATTGACCACTCTTATTCAATTCTATTGGTAAAAAGTAAGTGCCTGCCATTTTTAAAATACAAACGTATTTACTTTTATTTGATTTTCGAGCGCTCGAAAGTCAAAAATCGGTCCCCAGATCGTGCCTCTCTTCGTATCTTACTCTATAAGCTCGACGCGTATGGAAGCGAGACTGCTAAACATATTAGGATAAAAAAAATGAAAACTACCTACTTGACTTGACTTTTTTTGAGATACATATCGAGGTGACTACATAAATTGACCACAGTTCATAACAAAAAGGGAACTACTAGTAACGAGACGTTATCATTCCGGATTCTACAGAAATGACAGCACCTTTAAAACTTCTGTACCTAAATTATTTCCATGAAGTCTATATCCAATTTAAAACACTGTCACAATTCAAACGTAAATTTTAAGACAAACTGAAAGTTTGAAACAGCCTTAAGTAGGTAGACGTTAAAACAAATAGTACAAGACTTCAATTATGCACTGTCGAAGTTGGGGAAAAGTTGTCTTAAGTCCTGTTGATTTAAGACTGGAATTTGCTTGTTCGTTAATTTAACAATTAATGTTGCTTTAATTTTTATGTTTGCACGGATTAACTTGACGCTGCGTTTGTTTTCACTACAACAGTGATAATAATAATATGTTTTATTGGACCATAAATAACAGAGATTTTTAAAAGATAGAGCAAAATTTGCATTGGTAACAACAAGCGCTCTAAGAAGTTATAAAAATGAAGGAAAATAATGTAATCAATGATTATGTTATGATTAATACTACGCTGCATTTTTAAGGTATTATAAATGCGAAAGCTTGGATGTTTACATGTTTGTTACTCAATCACGGCTAAACGGCTCAACCGATGTGTATGACATTTTGGATTAAAATATAGGATAGTTTTTAATCCACGCAGAGAAAGTCGCGGGCGGAAGCTAATAACTTATTTATTTATTTTATTTATTTATTTATTTATTTATTTACACAGCATTACAGTTGTAACTTAACCAATGCACTGGTAAACATAGGTACATAAAGAGACACTAAATTATATTGGAACACTGGATTGTCTGCTATCCATCATCTCGCAAAACTTTAAACATGCACAACTAACCGGTGCCCATCGCCATGCAAAAAAGTCGCACTTAGGTACTGACATCAGAAGCGCATTGAGAAGCTTCATCGCCCGAACAAGTGGCGAGTTCCTGTGCGACAATGTACGGACCATTGGCACTGCCAATAATGGACGCGCACGAGGTCTTAGGGTTATTCGAGGGACATCTGGTACAAACAGTCGCACCAGTTTCCCAACCAAGTCCAGACTATCCACTTCACCACGCGACGCCCTACAAGACATTGTAAGAAGATAGAAGTTGCGTCTCGCTTCCAACGAATTGTATCCAAGGGTCCCAAGTAAGAACTTGGTTGGATACAAGTAGGGGTACTGCCCATAGATCTTTTTATACAGCATTCTTAAGAAAGTTTTTTGGACCTTCTCAAGAATCAAAGCGTATGTCGGCTCATAAGGATTCCATACAATCGCCGAAGCCTCTAATTTGCTCCTAACCAGAGCGTTATATAGAGTCCTTATAACAGCCGGGTCATGGAAATCCTTAGTGCTACGTATAACAAAACCTAATCTACGATAGCAAGCAGTAGCAAGGTCTTTAATATGTTCGTGGAAGGTTAAGCGCAAGTCAAATGTAACCCCTAGATCTTTTACTGTATGGACTCTATTAATTGTTCCAGCTCCTAGAAGGTATTGGAAATGTACGGGAACGCAAGCTCTGCTAAAAGTACAGACACAGCACTTTGCGATATTAAAACAAAGCCTGTTGTCCATGCTCCACCGGTAAACCGAATCTATATCATCCTGCAACGATACAGAGTCAGCAGCACATTCCACTCCGTACACAAGCTTCAAATCGTCTGCGTAAAGGAGACACTTCGCGTTCTGGACAACGGATTCAAGGTCATTTATCATGACACCGAACAAGAAAGGGCCCAAAATCGAGCCTTGGCTAACGCCAGACCGGGTATGGTAGGGTTCAGAAACGAAATGCCCATGCTGTACAAATTGTTTGCGATCGCGTAGATAACTAGCAAATAAATTTATTAACTTTGGGGAGAAACCAATTTTGCTGAGTTTATGTAGTAAGATATCGTTATCTACGCGATCAAAAGCTTTCTTAAAGTCGAGATAAAGTACATCAACCTGGATACCCTTATCGAGATTTTGAGAAATGATGTCTGCTAATATCAGAAGGTTTGTGTTGACAGAACGATTCGCCCTAAAACCATGCTGTGACTCGCACAGGAATGGTTTCAACTGCTTGGATAAGGCCCGATGGAGTATGGACTCATACAATTTCGCAAGCGTTGACAAAATGGCAATTGGCCTGTAGTTTTCCACGTTGCAAATATCTCCCGACTTTGGTATTGGCTTAACTCTCGTTATCTTCCACTGTTGAGGATACACGCCAGACGAGAGAGCTAAATTAAACATGTATAAAATAGGTGTTCTTAGATACTCAATGCACCCTTTACAAATGTATGCAGGTAAATTGTCAGGCCCCACCGAACTGTTGGGTTTCAAGTTCTTAATTTCCGCTTCTACTTCCTGCAAGGTAATAACATTCAAGTGAATGAGGTTAGCCGAGGGCTTTTGTCTTGTGTCAATCGTTAAGTTCCCATTGAGGCGAGGAACATCAGGCAAAAAAACACTAGAAAAGAATTCAGCAAAAGCCTGAGCTGACTCAAATCCAACAAACTGTTTCCCCTGAAAGTTAACCTGTGAAACAAACCCACCCTTTGCCTTAAGACTTTCTATGTGCTGCCAAAACGCTCGTGGATTACTTTTTAATTTGCATTGTATGTTTACTAAGTAGGCGTCGTAAGCTGAGGAAACACGTTTTTTAATATCAGCTCTTAATTTTGAGAACATGTTATATACAGTGACGGTTTTTGTAGCTTTCCACTGCCGATGTAGTTCAGCTTTATAGCTTAAATCACTGATGATGTCAGCCGTAAACCAAACGGGATAGCGCCTAACTCTTTTTTTGGAACGACATTTCTTCGGAATACAGACATCAAAAATGTTATACATGATGCTATAAAATCAGCTGTCAACGGTTGGAATTTTGAATTTCGGAGCAAAGCAATCTCTGCCGCTATGTCTTCGAGCGTACTGACACGCACGGCGACGGCACGCCAGCAGGACCTGCGGTTGAAGGCAACCTTGGTGGAACTTCAGCTCTCCAAGAAGGAATGCGAGGAACTGATCCGTGAAAGAGAAGAAAGTGAAGTCGAAGTTAATAAAGTTGTGCAGCGGAACACTGACTTGAAGAACCAACTTGCTGAACTTCACTCTGATTATTTGGACAGCATGAAGCAGTGTCAACAGTTACAGAGTGTTATGGAAGCTTTTGATAGCTGTGCTGTAAATTATGAAATCACTCTGAGGCGTATTAGTGACCTAGAAAGTGAATTAAATGAAGCAAATAAATTAATAAGTGAGCTCCGTGCTGAATGTGAATCACTGCAGGCCACCGAAACTCAAAGCCTTTTTCAAGAGATGGTTGGCAGTTGCAGCATCTCGGTGACAACAACAGACACTTCTGTAATTGACTTGACAAAGGATGATTCACACCCTTCTCATTACTTTACAAGCACCAAGAAACTGAAGAGATATATTAAGGTAAAGAAGTTTATAAAGCGCACTCAAAGATTAACACACGCAAGATCCAGCGCACAAAAAAATGTTAAACTAATAAAAGAGCGTAGTGCACTAGTGGACAAATTAAATCAGTGCAGTAAAAAACTACAGGACACTATCAGTTTAGAAACACAGAGACTGCAATTGGATATAAGTAAATTAGAATTTTCACTCCGGGATATGAGTGTCAAGTATGAGGGACTCAAACAAGAGAATAGTGAACACGTCAAAACGGCGTCGCGTCTGGTGGATATGTGTCAAGAAAATGAAGAAAGATTTTACTCCCTAATAAATAATCATATGCATAGCGAGTGCTCTTATACTGACCAACCGAGCGCACCGTGGACGCCCAGTACACCAAGCTCATTGGGCACGCCAAGCACATCGGATACGCCGAACACATTGGGCACGCCGAACACATTGGGCTCGCCGAGCACAGCGGGCACGCTGAGAACATCGGCCATGCTGAGCACATTGGGCACGCCGAACACAACGGGCACGCCGAGTACATCGAGCACGCCGAACACGCCGAGTACATCGGGCACGCCGAACACAACGAGCACTATGGGCACGCCGAGTACACTGAAAACCGAGCCGGGCCCAGCGTCGACAGTCATCTACTCTGATGAGCTAGGGGCTGGCCTCGGATCCATGATGAGCCAATGCCTCCGGCAGAAGGTCAGAAACAACTGTTTACGTGGTGCCTCGATTAAATGTATTGTGGACTGGTTGGCGAAGGACAGTTTTAGTCGAAGCAGCACTCTGATTGTTATTTTAGGGAATAGTGTGGGCCTCGAGAGATCTCAGATGGGGTCCCTTATTCGAACCCTATCAGAAATTGAGCGGCATGGAATTCATAAAATAATTTTGTGTGCCCTCCCATATTCAAAATCTATGCCGTATGAGCATAATGTTAAAGTATCGGGCTTGAATTCCATGCTGTACAATGTGACATGCTATAGTAGTAACTATCAGTTTTTTGATACAAACAAATTTGTAAAATCGTTCAAACTGTTTAATGTTATATATTGAATAAATGTAAAATGACAATGGCTAAGCTTCTAGCTTATAATATTGAACCTGAGTACTTCGACTCGACAGGCAGTAGCAGCGGTGACGGTAGCACTCGCGCGCCCTCTCCCGGGGGCCATCCGCAGCATTTAAACTGACGGCCGCGACAGCGGAGAAGTACCGGGAATTGAGTTTGGTTCACCAAAATATTCAGGGCTTCTCCAGCAAGGAATTAGAGGTAGGGCTTTTCTTGGAGTCTCTAGATATAGATATCATGTGTGTGACCGAACACTGGCTCAAGGAACATGAATTGTTATTAATGAATGTCTGTAATTATGACATAATTAGTTCGTTCAGTAGAAAAAAAGCCGTTCACGGGGGCTCACTGATAATAATAAAAAATAAGTATAAATGTAAAGAAAATAAGAATATTGTAAAACTTTCGATTGAACGAACTATTGAAATATCCTGTGTAGAACTGGAGAGTCACATCATTATGTGTATTTACCGACCACCATCGTCAGACTTTAGCCAGTTTGAGTTGGTAATGGAAGATGCGTTGAAACAAGTCTTCAATTGCAGTAAGAGAATAATAGTCTGTGGTGATTTTAATGTTAATCTCTTAGACACTGCACATGCACACACAGTCAGAATATTGAATTTATTTAAGTCCTTCAACTTGTTTCCATTATTTACTGATCCTACCAGAATTACGGCCACCACGGCGACTTGTCTGGACAATATATTCTGCAATTGCGAGTGCAATATATTCTGAAATCATATTTAACTGTTTTAAATCGGATCACTGTGGTCGAAAAGCTTATTTTAGAGTTGACATCCAAAAACAAGAGCATGATATCATATGTAGACCCATCACAACAAGTCGGATGGAGAAGTTTAGAGATACCATTATTCACAAGTTACCGGCTCTCCATACAGACAACAGTGACCCGGACACACTGTATAAAGAGTTGTCAAATGTAATTTATGGCGTACACAAGAATATATTTAAGTCGAAAACATTAAAAAATGCCACAGTTAAAGCAAGGTTTAGTGACTGGGCCACGACGGGCATTCATAAGAGCAGAAATAAATTATATGAGTTGTATGAAATGAAGAATCATATCAAAGATGATTCTTTCACAGAATATGTAAGGAACTTTTCTAAAATTTTTAAGATAGTTTGTGCTGCGGCCAAGTCTACTTATATAGGCAACAAAGTCAAGTCGGCAGACAATAAAGTAAAAGCGACCTGGAATATAATAAACACTGAAACTGGTAAAAAGAAGCCCCGTGAAGACCACTACAGACTAAAAATAAAGGATAAAGTTTTGACTACGGACCAGGATGTCGCTGGCGCTTTTCAACATTTCTTCACTAACATAGCTGCAGATACAACAGCAAATTTAGATTCTTCTGTGGCAAAGGCTAGTTTTTACCTGGGTTCAATAAAAAATATAGAATGTGACAAGGAACTTTATTTTCAATATACTGACCCCCATGAGATCATTAAAACATTCAGGTCCTTGAAACTAAAGAACTCCGAGGACCTGTGGGGCATCTCTGTGAAAGTTATGCAATCCATTATTGATATTGTGGCACCGCATTTAGCAGTTGTGTTCAACGCCTGTATTAGGGAGCGTGTGTTCCCCGACCTAATGAAATACAGCAAAGTTATTCCGTTATTTAAATCTGGAAGCAAGGAGGAGCTTGGAAATTTTCGACCAATTTCTATATTACCTGTTCTCAGTAAGGTGTTTGAAAAAATTATACTGAACCAATTGCTTCGTTATTTTAATAAACATGAACTACTTCACACTCAGCAATTTGGTTTTACAAGAGGCCGTTCGACAACAGATGCCGCCTCTGTGCTCATGAAGCACATCTATGATGCTTGGGAAAACTCACAAGATGCAATAGGCGTTTTCTGCGATCTCTCCAAGGCATTTGATTGTGTGGAGCATGATACGCTGTTACACAAGCTAAATCATTACGGACTGTCTGCTGAAGCCCTAAATCTTATTATGTCTTACTTAGGTCAAAGAACTCAAAAAGTGTTCGTTAACGGGATTGAGTCAAATGGCACGACTGTGAAGCTCGGTGTACCTCAAGGTTCTATTCTGGGACCTTTTCTCTTTCTTGTATACATAAACGACCTGCCGTATTTTATAAGCAATAAATGTGACATAGTTTTATTTGCTGATGACACCTCACTAATTTTCAAAGTTGATGGGAAAATACGTGACTTTGACCTTATAAATGCAATTTTGAAGGAAGTGCTTGAATGGTTTACGGCAAATAATCTACTTCTAAATGCAAAGAAAACGAAATGTGTCAAGTTCACTTTGCCAAATGTAAGGCAGGTTGAGACAGCTATAATGTTAAATGGAGAGAAGCTAGACCTTGTCGAAAACACGCTTTTTCTGGGGCTCACCTTAGACTGTAACTTACAATGGGCACCCCACATTTCGGCTTTGGCAAATAGGCTCAGCTCTGCCGCGTATGCTGTAAGAAGAATCAGGCAATTCACAGACGTGGAGACGGCTCGCCTAGTTTACTTCAGTTATTTCCACAGTATCATGTCATATGGCTTATTGATCTGGGGGAAAGCAGCTGATATAGAAACTATCTTTGTCCTTCAAAAGAGAGCGATCCGATCGATTTATAACATTGGCTCTCGAGACTCGCTGAGAGAACGTTTTAAGGACATAGGTATCCTCACAGTAGCTTCACAGTACATACTGGACGTGATTATGTATACGCACAAAAATATAAAGTACTTCAAGAAGCAGTCTGATGTCCATAGTAGAAATACACGAAACAGACATAAATTAGCTGTCCCAAGATTTCGTTTGAAGAAAGTTAATAAATCGTTCCTGGGTAACTGTATAAGGTTTTACAACAAAGTACCCAAAGATGTATGGGATCTTCCTTATTATTCATTTAAAAAATATATAAAACATGCTCTTTTGAAGAGAGGATACTACAAGATCGAAGAATATATGGATGACAAAGAAACTTGGAAAATCCTTCAGTCTCAAAAGCCGTCGTAACTTTGTTAGTCGTGTACTGGAGACTCGCGTGTTGCTTGCGGACGCCGCTGTTACTGGCTGTCTCAATTAATGTCAATTTTGTTTGGCCTTTTATTGTAATTTTTTTTTTTTTTGACATATTGGTTACGTGCACTATTATTATGTATACCATAGCATTAGTTTAATCCAAAACAATAATTATTTGACCAGGGACTCTTCATATCTTACTTATTTTATTTTATTTGATGCTGGAGACTTTACATCTCCATTATTATTATTGTATTTCATTTTGACGCTGGAGACATTACATCTCCTTATTATTAAGATTATTGTGATATAATGGAACCGGAGACTCTATACATCTCTCGGGAATTATGTGCCCTCATGTAATGTTAAAGAATTTATTGAATTTGTAAGCTCAGACATGCGAAAGAGCCATTGCAGAATAAATATTTGAATTTTGAATTTTGAATTATTTGAAAAAAAAATTTGAGTCTACCGCCTTCTCAACATTTTGGGTCTCCAGAACATCCTTCCAGTTTACTTCAGAGATTAGTTTGTATAACAGCTTATAGTCACCTTTCCCAAAGTTCCAGTCCCGTTGCAAATCAAAATTACTAGGATCCAGTTTCTCAGAAGGAGACGTACCAAAGGCTCTGACAAGTGGGACCAAAATATCCAAGGGTGGGTGATAAGCGTCACGTCTAGGGACGAGACCACCTCCCCCAATCTCCTGGACCTTCACCCCATTAATACGTTCTGACACCAGTACCGCATCTAGTTTTCCACCTCGTTCATTCATCACGTTATTCGTCTCACTCAAGCCACATACACATAGAAAATAACTAAAATAACATAAAAAATGTTGGGAAGTATACAGAGGATTCATGTTTAAGTCACCGACTATGATTACTACACCACTTAGAGTACCTAGCACAGATTCCACAGCATGAAACCATCGCATGTACACATCATCGGAAGCTCTTGGTGGTATATATACGACGCACACATAGATCTGGAGGGCATTTTTGGTAAACGAGACCCACAAGTCCTCCCCGGAAGAGGTTTCAAAAACACGATGCCTACGTAACAAGATTCCAGGTCGTGCAGCAAGAAGGACTCCACCTCCTCGTAGACCAGACGCCCGATCACGGCGATGCATACTCCACCCTCCACCAATGATTTCAGCGTCCTCGATCGCATCCGTCAAGAAGGTTTCAGTCACTGCTATTATGTCACAGTCAAGACAGACAATTAAGCTTAAAGAAGTTTAGCTTAGTATTGAGTCCTCTGACATTCTGGTAGATTAAGTTGAGAGAGGGTTTCGAAATTACGTCATGTTTACTGCCGAGACTGCCGTGCTCGGTTGTTATTTTCTCCTCGTTTCCGAAATAACCAAGGTTTTACTCGGGCATTATCTGGCCAAACTGTGGGAGACAAACATTTTTCATATAGCGCTGGCGGAACTCCAATCTTGTATGATTTATACTCGCCTTTAGGCTTAAGTGGGTCCACCGTACATGACTTTTCTGGGGTGAATGATTGAAGATACGTGCGTATTTCATCTGCTCCTGAGACCATATTCCAGAGGTGGATATACTTGCGATACTCCACCGCTTTAAGAGTTGTAATATCCGGTCCGGCGGTGCAACGTACAGACGAAAATCTCTTATTCCGGCCGCGAGCATCCTGCCCCTTCTCGGTGGGTGCATCATACCCCTCTTCACTATCGGAGGAGTTTGAGTCCAGCTGAGGCGAGTTTTGATCATGCAATGACTCAAGAGGCAAGGACTCCGGCAAAGTTGCAGCCTGTGTAGTTTCAGCTTCCTTGATCCCGGGATTGTCAGCGCGAGATCCTTCTGTATGCGACTTAGGTTTACAGACTATTTGGACGTCAGATTCGTTACCCAGGATATTGTTATCCACAGCAGGTTCTTCTACATTCTCGACATGTATTGGCTCCTTATTCTTGGACTCTCGCTGACGTCGGGGTTTACGTTTGGCTCCCACTTTGCCGGAAGTTCCTGTTGGCACCATTGATTTTCCGCATTCACAAGAGCGCGACGCTGCCATCTCAAGTCTCATCAACCTATCATTGACCGCCTCAAACTTAGGCGCCCATTAGCGAGCGCATTCTGGTACATTGTGATGGCCGAAACCGCATCGATCAATTGCTCTGACAACATGGTCATTTGGTCACGAATCGCATTAATTTCGACGGACATTGAGGCCATTTCGCCCGAGGACGCGTGCTGGGCTAGCGACATAGACGTAGACGCCTCGCTTTTGTTCCTTACTGAGATGTTCTTTGTAGTGAGCGGCGTGCCGACGGGAGTCGCACAATTCGTTCCTATCTTTTTAAGCGCGATCCGGCACTCAGGGCACATCCAAGAGTCACGCTCGGCCGGTGTAGGTTTTTTATTAATGCATAATAAATGGTACAACTTACCGCAAGTCGCTACCATGCACTGAATGTACTCTTCTCCTACCTCAAGGTCCTGCCTGCAGCCGTCACAGATTAACTCCGCGCTATCACCTCGCTGCATAGCCATCATTACGTAGGTTTCGCTCTTAACTTGGTACACGTAGCGCTCAAAATAGCACACCACTGCTCAGTGGTCCGGCGTAGCGATGCAGTGGGAGTTAAAGATGACGTAGCTATCGTAGCACTCTGTAGCGGCTACTGGCGTAGCCTATGCTCGGGGTTGCGATGACGTCAACACGTACGCGATGCAGTGATTACTTTCGTCGCTGGCGCAGAACGATGCTTGGCTCAGCGGCCCAGACAGTGGCTTTCCAATCCGGCGCCGCGAGTTCGATCCCGACGCACTGCCAAAACTGTTACCGTCTCTTTCTACGACCGCCCACAAGGCGGAGCTAACACATAACAAGTGCACAGGAGTGACAAGGAATTGAAGTTACACTTTTCAACGAATCACAATTTATATTTCCGATTATTTAAATACAGAATTTACAGCAAGACCAACACGTCCGCACCGAGCGAACGCGGACAGAAGATTGAAGACTTATATAACAACACTTCAACGATGTAGCTAAGAACCATCTCGATTTTTTATTTAAATCCGTACTCAAATCGGTTCATCTGTTGCGAGCTATGATGCCACAGACAAACACACAAAATACAAAGATACATACAATGTTTAACTTAAAACACCCCTCGTTTTACCGGGGGTAAAAAATATAAAATAGGAGTAAATTATAAAATGTTATTAATGAGTTTAGCTATATCAATTTCAACCTTGTGACTTAGAGGAGATGGTAGCTGTTTGTATGAGTTTTATTGTTACTTGCTTAATTATATCTGGTCAGAGGATTTGCGGTGGGCTTATACAATAGGAAACAGTTCATTGTTCACAAGATAAAGCTTTCAAGTGCTAAACGACAGCTTAAATAATCTTTACTATACCACTGTCCACTTCTGTAATGTACCTAATCTGCTGTATTCCTTATGTATTGCACGTTTCTATGGTGTGATTTAACGAGTATAGTAAATTCATAATTCGTTTCGTAGTGACATTATTTCATCCTAATAATCCTACTAATATTATAAATGCGAAAGTTTGGGTGTTTGTTACTCAATCACGATTAAACGGCTCAACCGATTTGGGTGAAATTTTGTATTAATATGGTTTATAGCCTGGATTGAAATATAGGATAGTTTTTATTCGGGGTCCTTACAGTCACCAAGTCGCGGGCGGAGGTTAGTTTCAAAATAATCCTGGTATAAGTCTAATGATATTATCAAAAGTTACTGGTAACACTGAGATTAATAGTGAAAATTGAAATATTTGCATGCAAAGCCCTCCATTTCCTGCGTCTGTAGAAGTTATACGGAATTATGCAAGTCGGCGAGTCGCTGGTATTTGAGATTAGTTTCCAACTACCGCTCGATTCGATTTCAATTGCTTCGAGAATTTAAAATCGGAACTTTCTTCGATTGTTTGTAGATTGTTATTGATGTAACTTCGAAAACAGGCAATTCGATATCGGTCTCTTTTGTTACCAGTACGTGTAGAGACTAGTAAAAAGAATATCAATCGTAGCCTATTCTTGCCTTGATGGTTCATAAAATTTGTTTTATTGGAATATTTTCTTAGTAGGGTTGGTTAAATTAATTTGTTATTGTACATGATTCCGAAGAGTCCAAAAGCATTATTTTATCAGAACTTCATAATTCCGAAAACCATATCGCGCTGAAGGAATATTTGCATTTATCAGGAAATAGCACTAAGCTAACCTAACCTTGTAATACATTCCATTAAATCTTCTGCGTCTAAATTTTCATGTAGCGGAAAATGACGCCTAGAATTTCGAAATTTCGGAATAGGTAATTATGGCCTCGGAAAAAAACACTTTTAAATTTTTCTGCGTCCGTCCCCTCTTTTAAGACGTCCTTTAGGCTCAATCTGTCCTATTTCATTTGTTTGATCTTCTGCGCTTCGCCTTTACCGCACCTCTTTAAGTCTCGATAAGTTGGGAAAAGAACTTATTGCATTCAGATACTTTTAGATCATCCCCTCATCCATCACCTTCATCAGCGCCTGTTATGGAATCTATCTCGCGAGTGCCAGCTCGCGTCTACTTTATGTAGGTCATCAAAAAAAATCCAAGTGTCGGAATTTCAGGGTGGGCTGCACCAACTTACGATTACAGGTCGATCAATGTCAAATTGAAATTGAAATTGAAAATATTTATTTCGGACCGCAATCCATATCGTGTTAGTTACAAAAGACTTAATACATATTGTTAGTTATTACATTACACACAAACAAAACAAAATAAGACAATACAACAAAACACTACAAACCAATGTCGATAGTAAGTCAGACTGCCCTTTGTACATGAAGTTGCATCCAATGATGCCGAAAAGGGCAGTCAAACCGAGCACTAACTGCAGTGAGGATGCTATTTGGCTTTCATAAACATATACTCGTATTATTTACTTGGCTATACGCAAGTCGTGAATAAAAACACACAACACATAAATAGGTAACAAATAAAAAGGTTTGGTAAACAACTGACGCCTGCAATTATTTATTGAAGGTGAAATTGACAGTTGATAAATAAATACATACATAGGTACATACATACATACATACATACATACATACATACATACATACATACATTCACGCTTTTATTCCCAAAAGAGGTAGGCAGAGCACATGAAACGTATGTTCCAGCGCTACTTTTTAGCATAAATGTGGCTATAAAATATCGACAAAATGTGATATTGCAGTGATAGGTTGCTAGCCCATCGCCCACAACACACTTCAACCCTGGTACCTTAGTAGACTTTTTCGACACCCACGGGAAGAAAGGGGGTGGTGAAATTCTAAACCATCACCACTCGGGTGATAAAGAAATGAAACGCACTATTCAGTCCAGAGTGGTTTATTGGTCTTTTTATCTCAGTTTACGTAACATCGTAGGCCTTCTTACGTAAATTAGGAAAACTCTATAGCGACATCATACGGGTTATACAGTTGATATTCCCTTATCCGATTTTCCGAATCCGAAATGATACGCAATGGCACCGCTTGTGCTCAGTATCATTTCAGCTACGTGGGTTTCAAAGTGCAGAAGAAACCCATCTGAGTTATCGGCGCCACGGTATAAGCACCTCTCGGCTGCCGCCATGTCTCACGACCCCCCATCATGTAAACAAGCATACGTTTCAGATACCGATAACCTTCATTCAAAGCATTTTATGGTGACTGAAAGATGTAGTTAGGCTGGGAGCTCAAACTGAAAAAACGCTCTGAATTTCTATTTACTTTCTAAGAGGGAATTCAGAATTTCCAGATTTTAGGCACCTGTAAGATTATACAGTAATAAATACGATGTGTGTTTGTTTATGTATCATAAATTTACGAACGTTAAAAATACTTCAAAGACGAAGAAACGGTCTATCTCAATACAATGGGTTTACCCAAAGAAAGTAAGGAAACCTACTATAGCAACATGCATGCCATCCTCCCGTTATGGGAATATTTTGCTTTAGATTGTGCTCTAAAGGAGCCCGGGGCCCGATTAATCCCAAGATTTGGCATAAGCACTAGTGTTACGAAAGCCACTGCCATCTGACCTTCCAAACCAGAGGGAAAACAAGACCTCATTGGTATGAGAGCGGTTTTCTCACGATGTTTTCCTTCAACGAAAAACAAAAACTACTGTTAAATATCAAATAATATTCAATATCAATATCATACCGATTAATCCCAAGATTTGGCATAAGCACTAGTGTTACGAAAGCCACTGCCATCTGACCTTCCAACCCAGAGGGAAAACAAGACCTCATTGCTATGAGAGCGGTTTTCTCACGATGTTTTCCTTCAACGAAAAACTACTGTTAAATATCAAATAGTATTCAATATCAATATCATACATAAGTTTTTGAAATAATCTAAGCTTTGAAAAGTTCCCAACTCGCACTGGTCTAGCGGGTGTTTTACAGTACGGATACCTTAATGATGACGATGATGAAAAATAAATCACGCGACTTTTTCCGTCGCAGCTCCCGGTAACTGTCGTTTCTAATAACGGTACGCCAAAGCTGTATTATTTCGACTTTCGCGGGGTAAAGAGGAAAATGTGTGAAGCCACGTCTAATTTTCCCAATTGACAGTTGACAGGCGCGATGCCCGTTTTGTTTTACAGTTGCCTACGCTCGTTAATGTCGGAGCGTGGACTAATTTGGCGCGTGTTCTGTGAATGGACGAGGCAATATGGTATTTCGGGCGGGCACCGTATTCCGGTGTTGCTATCATACAAAACACTAATATATGATTCTAACCGACTGATATATGCAATAATAGCTTCCGCCCGAGACTTCGTCTGCGTGGACCCGGAATAAAACTATCCTATATTTTAATCCATTAATAGTTTACTATCTTCGTGCAAAATTTCATCCAAATTGTAAATGTATACTAAGCAGAAACGTCCGCTAAGGAAATTGCAAATTTCGATCAAAGTGGAAAATTTAAAAATTATTCGCCACGAGCGGCATCGCGCTCCAAATCGGTTGAACTATTTAACCGTGATTGAGAAACAAACATCTATTCTTTCGCATTTATAATTTTAGTAGGATTTTAGCGACATTCTCATTACCTACATACAATGTTGGAATAGCAAATAAATATAGCAAATTGAGGTTTTTTTAACACTGGTAATAAGTCTTCGATTTGATGGAAGACGCGAATACCAAACATCTTTTATATCAGTTACGTAATAGTACATTGTGATACAAGTGAGGTATGTTGATAATTACATCAGAGGCGAAATTGTACACGCGAACCGCAGGTGAGCGTGATAAGAAAGCCGAGTATGTAATTATCAAAGCTCACGCGTTTCACACGACGTTTATCAACACATTTTGCGAAGAAAATATCTATTTCATAATGATGAAAACTTTATAGGCCTGCCAAGTTATTTTCTTTACTTAATGATGACAACAACAGGTTTGTACTCACAATTGCACATCGCGAAGAATTTGCAGTGGCGTCCATTCTATTTATCACTTTTCTACTCACCACGAGTCAACATTTTTGGTAATAACCAAACACGCAATAAAAATGTTTACTAATATTTGTAAAATAACCTATAATGGCGCGCAACAGTTTTTTTTTCGTGGAAGTTTAGTTTGCGCAGTACGCGCGCATGTGTTAACCCAGACTTGGATGAAATCTCTAAACAGTCAATACAAAATTAAATAAATATTTTCGTTTTAACATGTTATCTTTAATAATTCATGTAAAATGATATCAAAAGTAAATAGTTTTACTAAATTTAACGTTTCTATATCATATCCAATGAGAAAAAGTCAGTAAGTTAACGAATAGGATTTAATTGGTTTAGTCGACCCATGCCGAGAATTAAAAAAAAGCTGTACATTCTGTACAACCCGGTTAATTTAAGAATGCACAGTATTCATGCATACATCTTGCTGCAAGGTACCAACGTGACTTAATCGGGATATAACCATAACACACAAGTATTGTTATGTTATAAAACACGCGTGTTTAATATCCAGGATTATGACCCTAAAAGCGGTGCAATAAGAGGTAGGTACGTTACGAGCAATTGTGTTGAAAAATATTGTAAGCAAATACTGAAGAACCGTCTCACCATGATATATCACGTTCTGCTCACTACGGCTGTGAGTTGTACCAACTGTGGAAATGACCGGTATTTTACATGATACTTATTTGAGTGATTATTATTGTTACGACGCTCAATAACAGTTTTGTTGTCATAGTTACACGCCGTCAAGGTATTTCAAAATTCGCCGTGTTATCTCACAAGGCACGGTTGGACCGATGGTTCGGACTGCGGCCTTAGAGCCGATGAACCCGGGTTCGGGACCAGCGACCGAATATGCACTTTTACGCACTATAGCGACAAGTTTACTATTGACCGCCGCGGCCGCATGAGTGGCTTAATACGTGGGTCCCCCCGAGCTTTTAAAGTAACTCATAACGAGTGAAGTAAATCTTTAAATTACTATCAAGATATTACCTTGCGGATTATTTATTCTCACGCTCTCTGGGTATAAGCGGCCCTCAAGTTTATCAAACTGTTGTCTCAATTAAAATCGGCTTGTAAACTTGCCATTAGCCAAATTCAAATATTTGTGTAGTGAAGACATCAGATTTACGAACAGAACCAGGCGGGAAACTTTTTATTAAGTAGTTGAGTTTCATATTTTTATATGTTATTGATATTCAAATAAATTTTATATATTTATTATCATATTTTATGCCCAAATCGTTCTTTGTTTTGACGTAATCGTTGTAGATAGATTTTGTTTTTCCGGGATTTTTTTGAATTATGCCTGTAGTTTCCATGAAAAAAATGTTAGAAAAGTCCCAAAAAAGTATCGGCCATCCTTAATCTCTATAAATAAAATAATAGGAGGTCCAAAAGAACCCGCAGCGGAACAAAACGTCACGCTACTTTAAATTTGGAGGTTCGAACATCGGCTCTACAGTAAGCCTACCGCGAAGTGAAAACGAACTTCGTTCGAATATCTCCCTCTCTGTCGCTCAAACAAGAAAGTGCGACAGAGACGGAGATACACAAACGAAGTTCGTTTTCGTTTCGCGATAGCCCCTCAGTTTTTCAGAAACTTATGTGCGAAATCTAATTAGATATTAAACAGTGGCTTTTCGGAGATGAGAAACATCTTGAGGAAGCCTATCTAATCCCAATATGGTCTCGTTTTCTCCCTCTGGGTTGGAAGGTCAGATGGCAGTCACTTTCGTAAAATTATAGTGAAGGACCCGGGCTCCTTTAGGGCGCAACCCGGAATAACGCTAAGAGGATGACGATGACTCTTTTTGATGTAGCATGCAAACAATAATCATATTTTTATACTCGTCGACCTTAATGTTTGAATTAAGACTTCGTACACCAACCTTAAATCACATACTTTTTACTATGGAGCTCCCAACTCAACATTTCATGACTGTTGAGACAACTAAAATGAAATTGACCAATCACGTGGCGCCTTTACTGAACTATAATGTATATGACCAATAGGACGCCGTCATGAGAAAGTCAAAAGGTAAATAGACATCAACGAACAAAAAACAAAAAGCCGTTGGTTGCACTTCGTTTTCAATAGATACCAAGTTTGTTTAATTAGTTCAGTTGACTCGTAGAATAAAGTATTGTATACAATAGTTATTTAATTAGCTTTTTAAGTCTCGTACCTTAATTAGGCCACTCAGCAAGCTTCGTGGCCTAAACGCGGTACTCGACTGAAAAAGCATACATTATATAACGATTGCATAAAATACTATTTCTCAAACATAAAATGAAATGTCGTCGTTACGTGCGTCATAACAGGCTTCGAAGTATCACATTTCGGACGGAACAATTCGAGAGAACTGTAAAGGAATTTCATACAAAATTGAAGGTTTAGGCCGCGAAGTATTTTTTTTTAATTTTAAACTAAATATATGGCGCCTGTGTTCATGAACAGGCTAAACTTCTGAATTATATTTTTTTAATTTTTTTCTAGTGGCTAAATGGTTATTGGACCAAAAATATCCGCGGTAATGCCCACACGAACTGATTGAAGAATAGAAATCTGTATGATTCAATGTGTTGATGAATACATTTGAAATATTGTCTATTCGTAAGTCACCAGAGACCACAGACAATATTTAAAATCCTCTGCATTTATTTTATTTATATCCTCTTCATTTATTTTAATTATTATAGAAATTATGATTCTCATTAGTTTGTGTATAATGGCCCTAATAGGGTCTATTCGAACACTACACATGCTTAATACGGACGACTTCCGTAAAAAAATAACATTATGGAGGGATTGGAGGGAAAATGAAAAGTGTTTTGTCGTGTAGCTGGATTTTATATTTGTGGTTGATATTTATAAATAAAATTTCAAAATGAGTTCCGATGATAACAGCGACGAAGAAATTAATTGTACTCCGCCGGAATTGAGGGAGGAGGCCGAATTAGCCATGAATAACTTGTTGCCGCCAAAATCGAAGGACAAGTACATAAATACGGGTTGGTTTTTTGAGTGGTGACATATTCTTATTTCATTGCACATGTTTGAGAAAAGCATTATACATGCCTAGCCGTGAAAAGGGCTTGCCGGCTTCGTATCACTATCCGTCTATACCTATTTACCCGGCAAGCCCTTCTTTCCCGGCGGCTGCAGTAATGTACTATTAAGGTTGCGTTAGGCCACTACCGTATTTAGGTAGTGGCCTAACATAACATTAAATACAGTGCGTTGTCGGTGCGGTATCAATCAGTTGCAATCAAATCAGAATAAATAATTTACTGCGCGCTTACTCGTACCTACATTTCAATGAGTGCTTCTTGTGTGCGCGGAAGCGGGTCGGTAATGCAGTACCTATCGCATGCTAGCTGCCTCTACCGCGCAAATGTGATACTGACTATTCAATACAAATTAAAAAGGCACTGGTTCAGATGAAAAAAAAGTAGACCCTTTAGGCCTCTTACAGACTGGCGCGGCCTGGCCGCAGCCGATAATAGTAAACTTGTCATTAGCTGTCAAAGTCAAACTCAAAGTCCATTAGATGGCAAACAATAACAATAGAACAGACATTTTACCAACAAATGGCATGCAAAATGAGAGTAGATAGAGAAATTCCTAGAATAGTTTAATTAATTTAACATGTCAATGAAATGAAATTTCACAATCACAAAAATTTAAAATATTTAAAGAGAAATTTCTGAATAATTTAATTAATTTAACATGTCAATGAAATAAAATTTCACAATCACTAAAATTTAAAATACTTAATCAGAATAACAATTATGACTAAAAACTTGAAAATAACAATAATAATGTATGTGTTACATGTACAGATATAATATCACAATCAATAAAATTAAAAATATTCGATCAAACCAATATACGTCATCCAAGGAAGTTACGTTCCTCATCATAGGTGTTGTATGTCAAGAAGTTCCTTTAATGAGTAAAAAATTTTATCACTAAACCATTGGCCACAGCCACAGTTTCTTCTTAAAAAGCCTTATATTCATGAACCGTAGCTCGATAGGTATTTTGTTGCATACTTCAAATTTACTATCGTCCACCACCGCACGCCGCGCTAGTTTGTTGCAGGCCTTATATGGCGTGACACCAGCGCGCGTAGCTTGGTTGCCATTTTATCACTTATCGCTGTGGATAAGATATCCGCCAAATTCTGCCAAGTATGCGAGTGCTAGAGTGACGGATGCTCCACAATCATAAGTGATAAAATGTCAACCATACTACGCTCGCAGGTATATGGGTATATTATGAAGTCAAAGACGGGTGCGTACAACTTACTCTCAAAAATGTCAAATAACTCTTATGTCAGCGGATTAAGGTTTTGGTACTTATTTATGAGAGGATGTTATCTTACATATTTTTGCACTTGACTGTACATTGCCAACAATTTTCGCAACATTCTCGACCAATGATCGCTGTTATTTCGAGAATCGAAGTCGAACAATCAAGATGGATGCCGCCGGTTACCATACATGTTTTTTCGGTACATTTATCAAGCTCGATTGATGGATCGCACCTCGCCTCAATAATCTGGCGCCTTGCGCGGCGATTTGTCAGCCGACGACACCTTCGGGACTCGTATTTATCTATTCCTGCTTTGAAAAGTGCGTAGGATAGGGTTTCGGTTACACCAAAGTTGTGTGACAGAGTTACGACTACGGCTGAGGTGTATATAGAGGTATAATATCTTTTCATCTATGTAGGTCAAACACTCGTCTTTAATGTAGGTGCGCAGAAGAATTTCTTTTAACTAGACTGACAGTTGATACTGACAACTGAACCCAATGTCGAGGTGGCTTCAGTGTAAAATTAGAGACCCTTCTGCTTGAATATTTTTTATATGTTAGATTTTAAGGTTTGTACCTACATTACTTAGTTAGTTTTATAGTGCATGGTTAGCACGTTAGATTTAAGTTTGTATATTATGTCTGGGTCGACCGGCTATATGCTGTCTCGCCTACGGCTCGCGCTCTCTCGCTTCGCTTTGTGCTGCCGCATGGCGGCTGGCTGGGGCGGGGCGGGGAGCGTGGCCTGTGCGCCGCAGGGCGCGCTATCGTTATCACCGCACTTAAGGTGTGGTGTCGATTGCGCGCCCTGCGGTGTTTCTTGTTATTAATTTTTAACCGACTTCAAAAAAAAGGAGGAGGTTCTCAATTCGGTTGTATTTTTTTTTTTTTTTTAATGTTTGTTACCTCAGAACTCCGTCATTGATGAACCGATTTGGAAAATTTTTTTTTTGTTTGTAAGTATGTGCTTCCAGGTGGGTCCCATTTTTTCAAAAATTCAGTTGGATGATGGGATCCATGAGGAATTTAGGGAACTCCTCAATTTTATTAGGCGCGCGTGTAGTGATTTTAGTATTTTCTATTCTAACTCGTGTATTTACACCCGGAAATCATAAATTTGGTGAAGTGGAATTGATGATGAAGACCACAGATGACTTATGGAATTCCTCAATTATGTACTTAAAAGTACAAAAGTACGTCACAGATCTTGATAAGATTCCATTGAAATAGGAACTAATGAAGTGTCAAAGGTGATGATCTTGGCGAATCGACGGAAGTCCTCAAATATTATCGGCCCACATACAGCAATTCGGTTTTTTTCTATAGTAATCAACGCATTTGCTATCGGAAATCAGTGCATGTGGTAAATTGTAAAAAATATAGGAAATATTCTCGTGGCTTGGCGGAGTACTAAATTGAAGTCGGTTAAAACTTTGTTTTTAAAGTAAATTATAAGGTAGTAGTTAGTTTTTGTATGTTGTTAGGTTCAGGACTGCATGATGTGCATATTTTTTATATATAGCTACCTATAGGTAATTAATTAAGGGCCCCTTCGGGGCCCAACTTAGAAAGATAGGAGGAAAAAAAAAAAAAAATTAGGGAACGTTTCGGAAAAGAATCAGGTCCGCAAATTTTAAATAGGTGTTATAATATCCTATTCCTAGTCTAGAAAGTAGATTATTCGGTGAACTTGCATTGTTTGCTTATCCTACTGATTTTTACCTCCCACCATCGTAGTAACAGTACCGCCGTGTAAATTCTAACGTTGAATGAGCGTCGTCTCATTTTGTATCTCCTGCTTTGCCTATGGTAACCACACATAAAGATCACGAGAAATATGCACAAGTCTGCGACTTTCAAAGGCTTAAATAATGCCGCAGAAGGGGAATTCAGTCCCGCCGTAAATTTCCACGTTCTTATTTCAACACATATTAGTTCCTTGACAATAACGCTAACAGAACCTGGCGCTATTTAAAATCACCGTGATACATTTGCGGAAAGCGACGCTTTATCAAAAATAACGCACGAAATTCAATAAAAGCCTTCTCATAAAACACGACGTAATGAAAAATATGAAATTCCGGAGACAAAAAATATACAATGTGCGAACATACATAATTTAATTTAAAGCGGACAGAAGACTCTCGGCAGAGTTTTGAGCGAGGATATGTGTGCTTATTACATTTTTTCTCACTCAGACCTGGCATTATAAAATTATGTCCCAAATGAACTCGAGCGTAAGAGTCTTTGTTTTCATATTTAGTTATTTTCAAGACACAGTTAACTTCGTTAGGAACATGCACTGCCGACCTCTTTGAAGACCCACGCGCGAAGATTCTTTCGACTTCTTCCATCTTTTATTTTTATGTATGTTTCGCGCTTACACAATTGTTTGGAAGAGTATCCTTCGCGAGTGGTTCCATGGTCATTCGGTCAGAGTTAGTGATGTGCCGGGGAATATTCCCGTATGGGAATTTCCCGGGAATATTCCCTTGTTCCCGGGAATGTTCCCCAAACAGGGGAATATTGAAATACAAATTAGGGAAATTGAAGTTGTAATAAAAGTAATTAAAATGAATAGTGCCCCGAAAAATGAAGTTCCATTCGCCAAAAATTTCATTATTGTACTGATTCTGCCTTTTTATCTCAATTACCATTAAATATGTGAATATTTTCATATTTTGTATTCGTACACATTTTATTATAATTGTTTTCGTTAACTTTGTATCGTTTTTGTTAATTGCAGAAGTACTTTTGTAAAATTTGTTTATTTCGGCTCGGGGAATATTCCCAATAACTGGGAATATTCCCATTGTTCCCGGGAATATTCCCATTATTCCGGGGAATATTCCCAGGAACATTGGGAATTTACTTTTGCGGATAAATGACACTGGTTAATGTATTGGTAAAAAAATCAAGGGTCCAAGTTATCATAGAATCCCTGATAGGAAGATGTATAAACAAACACAATTTCAATATTCCCGTATATTCCCTTGTATGGGAATATTCCCGGGAATGTTCCCGGGAATATTCCCGCCTGGGGAATATTCCTGGGAACGGCACATCACTAGTCAGAGTCCTATTGTGAGATCCTGGACACATCCAGGAAATACAGGGGCGCCCTTGAAGCGATTTGGGTATTTTTATGTTATAGTGACTCTTGAAAGCAGTTCACGAGGTAAAGCGGATAGGAAATTTAGATAATATATGTTCATTTCAGTGGCTTGCTGAAGTACTGAATTGAAGTCGATAAACGTTGTTTTTAAAGTAAATTATTAAATATGAAATTGTATACTTGTTCGATTGATTTAGGGAGCATTCACACACAAGTCAGTTCATTTGATTAAATATTAAAAATAATAATTTAATATTCAGCACTATTTTAAATACGGTGTGCAAAGAAAGAGTATTTTGACTGTACCTAGTGTATTAAATGTGATATAACAACTTATTTATCCCGATGGAACATAAAATGACAACGGGTTTAAAACAACACATACATTTATTTATTACATTCTATTACCTAGAGCTCGTTCACATTCAAAGTGAACACTGTTTTTGCTAAATGCTTTACTAGTTCGGCGTTTGGGGACTATTGATTGCTATTTTACGAGCTATATTTACTCGTTCTAACAATAACTTAAACCATTATTCAGAAACATGTTACAATTTATATTTTCATTTTCAGTTACACTCGCACAATTAAAGCTTGTATCAATAACACCCCCGACACAACAAACAAAGTTAGTCTATGTTGAACATTTCACAGTTTGCGTCGGGGTTTAAAAAGACCAATTCGGTGAAAAATCATTTCATTCATTTCAATTTATATGCAATCTATCAAGGGATCGGCAGGACGCTTCACTCTCCATACAAAATTAGTTTGGTTCTCGTTTTAAAACGTCATGTTTCTATAACATGAAACTTTGTATACACAACGGCATCAGCCATATCTAAGTCGGAGACTAGGTTCCTAGTGCTGGGGACTCCTTACAAGTATATTCCGCGTTAACTTTTAATAAATAAATATCAGGGGACCATCTTACAAAAATCAAACTTGCCCGATAATAAGATCAACAAGGCTTGTGTTATAGGTGCTAGGCGTAGTATTCAATAGATATTAGTTACAGTATAAGTACCGGAATAGTAGATGTCAGAATAAGACCGCTTGAAAAACATAACCCGCCTCTCCTTCGGCAGTCGGGTAAAAATAGTAGCAGTAAGTATAAGTTTAACGTGATTATGATCTGTATGTGTCTATAGGTATGTGGTATTGTAGCTCCTAAACGAATTAGTAGAGCAGTTTCAGGTGATAATGTCATCTTAAAGGCCAGCAACGCACTCACAACACCTCTGGTGTTGCAGGTGTCCATGGGCGGTGGTAATCGCTTACGATCAGGTGATCCGTCTGCTCGTTGGCCTCCTATCACATAAAAAAAAATGTGGACACCCTGGACAAAAGCACCAATATTTTTTCAGGTACTTGTTAGGTCCATAGGTTTAAGTTTTTGATAGGAACCACCTCCTCCGTCGGCCATCTTTTATTTTATGGCGGTCATTTTGAATAATACGTATATCATTAATATCTCGAGTTCTAAATAACGTAGAATCACAAAACTAGTCTTTAAATATACATAATTGGGGTCAAGGCATACAATTACATATTTTTTAGAGTCGAATTCCCAAAGGATATCAAACGGAACTCTGTTCCTAAGCTTCCGCTCCGATCCAGATCCAGCAGTCTGCGTATCAGCAATAGCTAGACTGTTCTTTCTAAAAATAAATTTAAAATTAAACAATTCTCTAGTACATCAAACGTAATTTTATTGCCCGCCCATAACAATCGGTATATCTCTAGAACCGTAATATGTAGACACTTGAAATTTCCGTAGATTACGTATTAGTATTAGTTTCTATAATAACCGGCAATAGAAATATAATAATGATAATGATTGTTTTTTTAACATAACTTAAACCAACTCGAAGAAAAATATGTTTTACATTTATATAGAGTGTTATGTCGGTAAAATACCTACTTATCTAGTTGAATTCCCCGACCCCAAATACGTATATTTAGACACCAACTTTGTGGTTCTAAGTCTCTTAAAACTCGAGATATTAATAATTAACTTGTTGTTGTTGCTATCAAAAAAATAAAGCTGTGGACCAAATAGATGTGTGGACCCTAACATTTGATCGAATCACGGTTACCGAGTCCCAATAAAAGAAAGTTGCATATTATGTAGGTATTATATAAAGTTGCATATTATATAGGCATTATAATAATGTTTCCTTTAATTAAAATAAAGTATTTTTCCTCTTAGTTCGTTTTTAGAAAAAGCTGTGACAGAGTGGTCGAGGACCGCACTTCGACTTACCACTCTGTCACAGGATTCTACAAAAAAAAATGTTTATAAAAGAGTTACAGGTTGGAGAAAATGAAGAATGATGTCGCACAACACAAGTAAAACAAAAAAAATATATGAAAGGAACAACACTACATTTATGAATAAAACATAGCAACCAATACTCTAATGACTCGCAGAATATGGATTAGGGACAGGCTATTGTCGGTAAAAAAAAGAATAACCCAGTAAATTTCATATTAAAAAAAAACAATCAAACACATTAATGGAAAGTCTTGTCTGTCGAGATGGTGCTAAGATGGCACAATTGCTACAATTAGTTTTCAAATTAAATGTTTACTGCTTGTTATCTCTGATTAATACTAAGCGCCCGCCCCCGAGATTCTCCAATTTTGTATGTGATTGACTGGAAGTCGCTATACCGGGTGGAAAGGCACGACGATCCCTTCCGCAAAAGGGGGATTGTTTAGACTGAGTACAGTATTTCCTCTAAAGAAACTAGGCTCATATTCATAACCGTTTTGAAGTTATAGGCAGTTAACTTTTAATGCAAAATACTGCAAGTGACCACCCTCATTAGGGTCAGTAACATTTTAACAATTACACAAGAGTCAGTGACCTATATCAATACGTATAAACGATAATTAGTACGTATAGTAATAGTAGGGTTGTCACAGAAGAACATTAATTAATTTTATTATTTTTAATAATTGATCGTAAAAAAAATCTAAACATTACGAATCGATTTTCCATCACTTAAACTAACCCCCCTTTGCGGGAAGGATCGTCGTGCCTTTCCACCCGGTATACGTGCGATGAAGTTTCTATATTAATTTAACTTTGATCGAAATTCAGTTGGATGATGGGATCCATGAGGAATTTAGGGAACTTCTCAATTTTAATAGGCGCGCGTGTAGTGATTTTAGTATTTTCTATTCTAACTCGTGTATTTACACCCGGAAATCATAAATTTGGTGAAGTGGAATTGATGATGAAGACCACAGATGACTTATGGAATTCCTCAATTATGTACTTAAAAGTACAAAAGTACGTCACAGATCTTGATAAGATTCCATTGAAATAGGAACTAATGAAGTGTTAAAGGTGATGATCTTGGCGAATCGACGGAAGTCCTCAAATATTATCGGCCCACATACAGCGATTCGGTTTTTTTCTATAGTAATCAACGCATTTGCTATCGGAAATCAGTGCATGTGGTAAATTGTAAAAAATATAGGAAATATTCTCGTGGCTTGGCGGAGTACTAAATTGAAGTCGGTTAAAACTTTGTTTTTAAAGTAAATTATAAGGTAGTAGTTAGTTTTTGTATGTTGTTAGGTTCAGGACTGCATGATTTGCATATTTTTTATATATAGCTATCTATAGGTAATTAGTTAAGGGCCCCTTCGGGGCCCAACTTAGAAAGATAGGAGGAAAAAAAAATTTAAAATTAGGGAACGTTTCGGAAAAGAATCAGGTCCGCAAATTTTAAATAGGTGTTATAATATCCTATTCCTAGTCTAGAAAGTAGATTTTTCGGTGAACTTGCATTGTTTGCTTATCCTACTGATTTTTACCTCCCACCATCGTAGTAACAGTACCGCCGTGTAAATTCTAACGTTGAATGAGCGTCGTCTCATTTTGTATCTCCTGCTTTGCCTATGGTAACCACACATAAAGATCACGAGAAATATGCACAAGTCTGCGACTTTCAAAGGCTTAAATAATGCCGCAGAAGGGGAATTCAGTCCCGCCGTAAATTTCCACGTTCTCATTTCAACACATATTAGTTCCTTGACAATAACGCTAACAGAACCTGGCGCTATTTAAAATCACCGTGATACATTTGCGGAAAGCGACGCTTTATCAAAAATAACGCACGAAATTCAATAAAAGCCTTCTCATAAAACACGACGTAATGAAAAATATGAAATTCCGGAGACAAAAAATATACAATGTGCGAACATAAATAATTTAATTTAAAGCGGACAGAAGACTCCCGGCAGAGTTTTGAGCGAGGATATGTGTGCTTATTACATTTTTTCTCACTCAGACCTGGCATTATGAAATTATATCCCAAATGAACTCGAGCGTAAGAGTCTTTGTTTTCATATTTAGTTATTTTCAAGACACAGTTAACTTCGTTAGGAACATGCACTGCCGACCTCTTTGAAGACCCACGCGCGTAGATTCTTTCGACTTCTTCCATCTTTTATTTTTATGTATGTTTCGCGCTTACACAATTGTTTGGAAGAGTATCCTTCGCGAGTGGTTCCATGGTCATTCGGTCAGAGTCCTATTGTGAGATCCTGGACACATCCAGGAAATACAGGGGCACCCTTGAAGCGATTTGGGTATTTTTATGTTGTAGTGACTCTTGAAAGCAGTTCACGAGGTAAAGCGGATAGGAAATTTAGATAATATATGTGCATTTCAGTGTGTGTTTTTAAAGTAAATTATTAAATATGAAATTGTATACTTGTTCGATTGATTTAGGGAGCATTCACACACAAGTCAGTTCATTTGATTAAATATTAAAAATAATAATTTAATATTAAGCACTATTTTAAATACGGTGTGCAAAGAAAGAGTATTTTGACTGTACCTAGTGTATTAAATGTGATATAACAACTTATTTATCCCGATGGAACATAAAATGACAACGGGTTTAAAACAACACATACATTTATTTATTACATTCTATTACCTAGAGCTCGTTCACATTCAAAGTGAACACTGTTTTTGCTAAATGCTTTACTAGTTCGGCGTTTGGGGACTATTGATTGCTATTTTACGAGCTATATTTACTTGTTCTAACAATAGCTAAAAACCATTATTCAGATACATGTTACAATTTATATTTTCACTTTCAGTTACACTCGCACAATTAAAGCTTGTATCAATAACACCCCCGACACAACAACAAAGTTAGTCTTTGTTGAACATTTCACAGTTTGTGTCCGGGTTTAAAAAGACCAATTCGGTGAAAAATCATTTCATTCATTTCAATTTATATGCAATCTATCAAGGGATCGGCAGGACGCTTCACTCTCCATACAAAATTAGTTTGGTTCTCGTTTTAAAACGTCATGTTTCTATAATATGAAACTTTGTATACACAACGGCATCAGCCATATCTAAGTCAGAGACTAGTTTCCTAGTGCTGGGGACTCCTTACAAGTATATTCCGCGTTAACTTTTAATAAATAAATATCAGGGGACCATCTTACAAAAATCAAACTAGCCCGATAATAAGATCAACAAGGCTTGTGTTATAGGTGCTCGGCGTAGTATTCAATAGATATTAGTTACAGTATAAGTACCGGAATAGTAGATGTCAGAATAAGACATAGTCACATACATACATACCTACGCTTGAAAAACATAACCCGCCTCTCCTTCGGCAGTCGGGTATAAATAGTAGCAGTAAGTATAAGTTTAACATGATTATGATCTGTATGTGTATGAGGTATTGTAGCTCCTAAACGAATTAGTAGAGCAGTTTCAGGTGATAATGTCATCTTAAAGGCCGGCAACGCACTCACAACACCTCTGGTGTTGCAGGTGTCCATGGGCGGCGGTAATCGCTTACCATCAGGTGATCCGTCTGCTCGTTGGCCTCCTATCACATAAAAAAAATGTGGACACCCTAGACAAAAGCACCAATATTTTTTCAGGTACTTGTTAGGTCCATAGGTTTAAGTTTTTGATAGGAACCACCTCCTCCGTCGGCCATCTTTTATTTTATGGCGGTCATTTTGAATGATACGTATATCATTAATATCTCGAGTTCTAAATAACGTAGAATCACAAAACTAGTGTTTAAATATACATAATTGGGGTCAAGGCATACAATTACATATTTTTTAGAGTCGAATTCCCAAAGGATATCAAACGGAACTCTGTTCCTAAGCTTCCGCTCCGATCCAGATCCAGCAGTCTGCGTATCAGCAATAGCTAGACTGTTTTTTTTTTAAATAAATTTAAAATTAAACAATTCTCTAGTACATCAGACGTAATTTTATTGCCCGCCCATAACAATCGGTATATCTCTAGAACCGTAATATGTAGACACTTGAAATTTCCGTAGATTACGTATTAGTATTAGTTTCTATAATAACCAGCAATAGAAATATAATAATGATAATAATTGTTTTTTTAACATAACTTAAACCAACTCGAAGAAAAATATGTTTTACATTTATATACAGTGTTATATCGGTAAAATACCTACTTATCTAGTTGAATTCCCCGACCCCAAATACGTATATTTAGTCACCAACTTTGTGGTTCTAAGTCTCTTAGAACTCAAGATATTAATAATTAACTTGTTGTTGTTGCTATCAAAAAAATAAAGCTGTGGACCAAATAGATGTGTGGACCCTAACATTTGATCGAATCACGGTTACCGAGTCCCAATAAAAGAAAGTTGCATATTATGTAGGTATTATATAAAGTTGCATATTATATAGGCATTATATAATGTTTCCTTTAATTAAAAAAAAGTATTTTTCCTCTTAGTTCGATTTTAGAAAAAGCTGTGCAGAGTGGCCGAGGACCGCAAAAAAAAAAATATAAAAGAGTTACAGGTTAGAGAAATTGAAGAATGATGTCGCACAACACAAGTAAATCAAAAAAAAATATATTAAAGGAACAACACTACATTTATGAATAAAACATAACAACCAATACTCTAATGACTCGCAAAATATGGATTAGGGACGGGCTATTTTCGGTAAAAAAGAAGAATGACCCAGTTACATTCATATTAAAAAAAAACAATCAAACACATTAATGGAAAGTCTTGTCTGTCGAGATGGTGCTAAGATTGCACAATTGCTACAATTACATACATACATACATACATTCACGCCTTTATTCCCAAAAGGGGTAGGCAGAGCACATGAAACGTATGTTCCAGCGTCACTTTTAGCATAAATGTGGGTATAAAAGATCGACTAAATGTGATATTGCAGTGATAGGTTGCTAGCCCATCGCCCACAACACACTTCAACCCTGCTCCCTTAGTCGACTTTTACGACACCCACGGGAAGAAAGGGGGTGGTGAAATTCTAACCCGACACCACACGGGTCACAATTACACGGGTTGCTACAATTAGTTTTCAAATTAAATGTTTACTCCTTATTATCTCTGATTAATACTAAGTGTCCGCCCCCGAGATTCTCCAATTTTGTATGTGATTGACTAGAACTCGCTTTATACGTGTGATGAAGTTTCTATATTAATTTAACTTTGATCGAAATTAGGAATTTCGCTAGCAAACGTTTCTGCTTAGTAACCATTTACTGTTAATATGGAGTAGCGCATTGTTACCATATTGTTACTAACGATTCCCAATGTAACGACGTAGGAGACGTTGGTGCCGCTTCAGGAGTTGTAGTACTTCGCGGTAGATGTCGCTACGACCATCCCTAAGGTGTAATTAGATGAGTGGAAGGGAATGAAAGATTTATCGCTACTAGCGGACCCACGGTAGCTCAGTTGGCAAAAGCGATGGACGGATTCTAGAGATCGCGGGTTGAAACCCGCTCGTGGCGAATAATTTTTATATTTTCCACTTTGATTGAAATTTGGAATTTCGTTAGCGGACGTTTTGTCTTAGTAAATATTTACTATTAATTTAACAATAATTACATCACTTAACTTTGCTCTGTAGGAATGTGGTATGTTCTTGTTAGCAAAGAAGGTCACCATAGCTCCCGAGAATGTGCTGTGTTAAGAGTGAGGGAACGACATTTATATTTCATCTCTAGCTATCAAAACACAACGACTCGTCAAATCAATAAATGTTCAGCAAAGTAGTTCATAGGCTAGGGTGTCTGCTTGCCATCAGGACTTTTGGTAGGCTGATTTATTGCTTTGAATAACTCCGGGAACATAAACTTAGATACACACGGCTGTCTTTTAGATGCTGATAAAGACGTTAGTATCTCCTCAATATCCCGGTCCCCAGAAAACCTCGACGTACTTAATATCACAGCACCAAATGTCCATAATTTATATCACTCCTCGCTTTATCGCGGCACATTATCGCGCGGAGAAAGATTAGCCGCACATATCTGCACATATAAAACGGGTTATTGTGTACTTTGTCCGTTCTTATTGTATATTTTTTGCGACGACATCTGGCGGGCGGTCGGCGCGTTTTAAACAATTGGGAGTGTGGACGGACTTGGCGGAGCTGGATGGTTCTTTATTTGGGGTGGTCATGAGTTTAGAGACATGATTTGGTGCGATGGCGAACACTGTTATTAGTGCCAATTGAAAATGATTGGCAAGGACACGCGTGTTCGATTGTTTGTTAGTGTAGGACGAATCTTCGAACTGAATTTTTAACCAGCTAACCTCATATAATTGAGCTGAGATTTTGGGTATAAGTATACCGTAAAACGGGGTGAGTAGGGACAAAACTGACATTCAAACCTCGTCCGATAACATTTTATTATTACAGATGCTAACTGAATGTTGTATATAATAAGTACTTTGGGTAGTTCAATTTCATAACTTTAACGATTAACACGAAATCCCACCTCACCCCGTAGTCCCTCGTAGTTGGGGTGAGATGAGATTTCATATAGAGGTGATTTTGGAAGATTGTTGGATATTTTTTTTATTATGAATATTGCTATAGCTCCATTTTAAATTGGAATACATTATTTAGGTAGCAGTAGCCTTAAAATCCCATCTCACCCCTCTTTCATCCCTTCTCTCCCAATTCATAACCCAACTCTCCTCGATCTCCATACTCACCCCATTTTACGGTAGTTTGTATGACAATTTAATATTGTTATTAAAGCACCGTCGAGCTGATCTGATGACGAAGACCTCTGTCTTCTTAAAATATCTATTAACGGACCTGCTTCCAAAATGTCACGAGAATCGGTTGAGAAATGCAACTTGTAGCGGAGAACAGCTGGACAGACGGATAGACAGACGGACGGACAGGCGTCAAAAACCGGACATCGGACAAACGAACGATTTTTGGACCAAACTGAAGCATAGAACTTTGGTCGCTTTTCTCGCTAGTTGTATAAATAGGTACATAGAAAACATTCATGACTCTGGAACACATAAGTATTCGTGCTCTTTACAAAAATAAATGCCGTTACCAGGTTTCAAACCCAGGGTTTCTAGCTTCGTAGGCAGGGTCTCTACCAACTAGGCTAAAGTGGTCGTCAATAAGAGATCTATCTATAAGAGAACTAAGCAGAATAAGATCAGACTAAGAAAACAGTTGTGCAGACATAACTACTTGTTCCGTAGTCTGATTGGGTTCTGAAAGTTTCAAAGCAAAACCATGATTCGAAATTCGAACTACTGTCTCCCGAAATAAACATAATAAGAGCGAAGCCCCTACGATATATATAGAATAGTCTCCACACGAACAAAAACTGCTCACGAGGTTAAAGAAATTCGTCATGTCGCTTCCAGCGCACCGCGCCCGCGGGAGGCAGACATGTTTTTTTCTGATTCTCTTATTTCGCATTCGGTCGGAAATTGGCCCAACCGTTGAAATGTACAAATTGTCCGGGGCTTTATCGACGCTCTCATAATTGTTTGTATATTACCAGCGCCGAAGGACTCAATAAAATTGTGAGTGAATTTGTTCCAATAAGTGCGGGGGAAATAATCATATTTTTGGTTACGCTCGACGTTTGCTGGGGATTAGGGATTTATGAAAAGCGGAGTCTGAAAATGATGTGTATGAAAATAAACGAAAAAGTACCGTTTCAAAAGCAGAATAATTGCGTGAAATAAATAGGTGTAGCGTCGGATGCTTTATGTATTTTCGAAAATGATTTCGTTGTAAATTGACTATTTTATGTGTTAATTAATTGTTTAATTTTATGTCCATACTTATTGATTTTATTGTCATTCTTTTTTATTAAAATTTAATAATATATATTTTTTTAATAATTAAAATAAATAAATAAAATTTGGAGGGCAAGAATAAAGACGGGAGAGGGTATAGAAGGTATTTCATCATATCCCTACCGTATCAGCATCCTGTACTCAGGAAGTACGATAGGCCCCCTGGGCGGCCCATAAGGCCACAAGGGAGGTTATACCACACTTGTAACTGGCCCCGCTGCAGATCAAACAGTGAAACAAAAAAAACGATGATGACAATGCATAAGCATAGTGTTACTGATTAAATTTTACTTAAGTGCAAACATTACGATTCACTTTTCATGCAAAGGTTTCCGGACATAAATTACACATTTAAATAATTTATTCGTGACAGCAATTATTTATACACACCTATGACAGGGGCAAAAAAACCCGGCTAATGCCGGGGTTATATTAGAGCCACGCCGCGTGTCGCAACGCAATCGGTTACATACATTTAGTATGAACGTGGTTACATTAGCTCAGTCCCGTGTGTCGCCACGTTCAATACAAAGTAAGCGTTGCGACACGCGGCTTGGATCGAATATAACCCCGGCTTTAGGTCTTGTCCCGAAATGAACCCGGCTCAGCACGATGCTCGTTTTAACTTAACAGCGAGCGCTGGTCTTGCACGGAGTCCATTCGGTGATGAAACGGACACCACAAAAAAAGAATAAATTTCATATCCCACTTGCCAGACGTCCCGCAAGGCCCAAAAAATGTCTCCACTCAATAGAACCCAAGGTATACATATAACAAGTTGCCCCAAGAAGTCAAGCGCGCCGAGTATGAGGTGTTTTGTTAATAGACTTAAAATTAAACTAGCATGATGCATACTTTTCCAGAAACTAATTTTTGAATGACGCCAAACTACTTTTGAACTAGCTCGCTACCCAACCAACTGATACTATAAGATAAAATATAATATCTACATGACTGTTCTTGAAACATTGACAAATAAACAAATGTACTACCAATCATAATTAATCGTATTGTAAACTACGAGTAAGACATACGTACCTATTCATTGTAATGTACGACATACTTACCTTTATGCGATAATATTATGTATAAAACTTTATTTAAGATCTTGACCCTACAAAAATTTACATGTAAAACTACGTTTCATCGCGGAATAAATGAAAATGAAGTCGAGTAAAACAAGGAGGCACGGCCGTAGCTACCATCCTTTTCTCGAAGCCATTCAGGGCATCTTCAACATCCTGTTTATTTTGTGCTGGCTTAATTACTATTACTCTATTTATCAATCACAATATGTATTAACAGCGCAATTTACAGCATATTGAGCTAACAACAAAAAGCGACCGAGTCAAAATTATACATCCACCGCATAAACTAACATTTGAGTACACATTTCGAAATCCATTTGCAACTATAATAGGCTTAGTCCTGAGCTGTACGCTGACATACCGTATATTTCTTCAATCCAAATGTATACATTTACGAGCATTATTCTTACATTAAAGCCACTGCTCCCACATAAACCCTGCGACATCCACACCCGTCGGCGCGAATCCCAAATGCGCAAAAGAAATATGATACAAGAACTTATCTGTCAAATATGGTATCAAATAGATTGATGCTCGACGAAACACCCTCTGTGGAATAAGAGTTCGGAGTTTCGTCTTACCACTTGGGACTAAAAAACTTCAATAATAAATGTACAAGATATGTTTACTTTTTGTTGGCAGTTAGTGATTCGTTGATTTATCTAAGGTTAGGCAGTGTTTGTACCACCAAGATAACAAACAATTGCCGGTTAGCAGTCGTTTTGACTGTACAGGTCTATTGAAAACCCCTTTTTCTACAGGTTAGGTGAAACTCTATCTTATCTTAAAGAGTGACAGCGGAAACTTTTAACCCGCGTATTGCCAAGAACGCAGGCACACCCGCCTGTCCGATTTTTGAAATTGGATAAGCGGTTATTATTTTATTTATTTATTATAGACACAAAAAAAAAATAACAAAAAAATGTAACATTACAGGAAATATCCTAGGTCATTACAATTTTTTTCTATAAAATCATGGGTATATTAGGTACATTACAAGTTAAAAACAAATAATAACACTAATAACTAAGTGAGCATCTCACACAACTTCAAGCACTCTCTTTCGACAACCGTCCAGCCATCCGCAAACAGATCGCAGGAGAGTTGCTTCGCGTTAAGTTCATTGAGCGCATGCAGGGAGCGGCATACAGGAGAGTTACGATGCGCGACCGTACGAGAGAAAGGGACAGCAAAGAGCCGCAAACGATCTGCTCGAAAACGCACACGTCCATCAGGTACAAAGAGGCGACAGGCCTCATTGAGCAAGCTGGGACAATCGAGACGACCACGCAATATGCGAAGAGTTGTGATCAGCTGGTCAAACAATCTGCGCGTTGCCAGCGAGTTATATCCGAGGGTGCCCTGTAGATAAGCGGTAGGGTAAATTCGGGGGTAATAACCGTACAACTTCTTAAAAAGATAGCGCAGGAAGCACTTCTGTACCTTTTCAAGCATTAGTGCATAGGTCGACTCGTGCGGATTCCAAACGCACGAACTAGCCTCTAGTTTGGATCTTACAAGTGCCGAGTAGAGTAACTTCATAACACCAACATGTGTGAAGTCTTTGCAATTGCGGAAAACAAAACCCAGACGCTTAAAACCTTCACCAACTAGAGAGCGCATATGACTATGAAACGTAAGTTCATGATCGAACACTACGCCGAGATCTTTTATGGAATAAGTTCTGGAGAGGGGTATTTTATCGATAGAATAACTAGCGAGTACAGCCTGTTTTGATCGAGTGAAACTCATAATGTAACACTTGGAAGCGTTAAGATACAGGCGATTTTCGACACTCCACCGGTGGATCGCATCCAAGTGCATTTTCCGGCAATCTGCTGGAGTCTTGATATCCACTACTACTTTGATGTCGTCGGCGTACAATAAGGATCTACCAGCAGGGAGACAACTGGTAAGGTCGTTCACCATTATCGTGAAAAGAAAAGGTCCGAGAATGGAACCCTGACTTACACCGGACTTTGTATGGTAAGGATCCGAATCAAAACATCCAAGTCGAACGAATTGCCTGCGGTCTTTCAGGTAACTGGAAAACAATCGCAAGAGCAGAGGTGCAAATCCTATTGAGGAGAGTTTCTGCAATAGGACATCATTATCGACCTGATCAAACGCTTTCCGGAAATCAAGGTACACCACGTCAACTTGGTCTCCCTCGTCTAGTTTCTTTGAGACGTGGTTCACAAGTGAAAGCAGATTGGTATTTACAGAGCGGCCCCTCCTGAACCCGTGTTGTGCATCGTCCAAGTAAGGGTCGACCTGTTTATATAGCTTCGAGTGCAGAACACTCTCGAACACCTTGGCTAATGAATTTAAAATAGCTATAGGACGGTAATTAACCGCCTGAGATTTATCGCCAGACTTTAAGATGGGGGTTACTCTAGTGGTTTTCCAATAATCGGGGTAGGTGCCAGATTTGAGAGCAAGATTAAATATGTGTGTTAGGGGAGACAAAAGTTCGGATTTAAAAGCTTTGATTATGTAAGGAGGGATATTGTCCGGGCCGACAGAGGATCTTGGCTTTAACTTATCAATGCCGCTACCAACTTCATTTAGTGCAAAACTTGAAATGCCAATTAAATGATTGCTGGCAGCCAAGCCCGCCCGATCAGCACATAACTTAGGTGCGGTTGTAAGGAACACGCTGCTGAAATAGTCCGCAAAAGCTCCTGAAGCTGCTGGCCCATTAAAGGTTTGGCCCTTATACGTAATATTGGGTTCAAAACCACCTTTCGTCCGCAAGTCAGAGATATGCTTCCAAAATGATTTGGGGTTCATTTTGATGTCCCGCTGGATAGTATCAATGTGGGCAACATACGCGCTCGCAACTCTAACTTTAATGCTTGCCCGCAGCTGACTAAAGCGATTGTAGACAGTTGGATCACGAGAGGCTTTCCACTGCTTATGCAAGTTAGCCTTGACTTTTAAATCCTTGATAAAGTCCATTGGAAACCAAGTTGGGTACATTCTAGTGACTTTCACACTACGCTTCTTCTTTGGAACACAGTTATCAAAACAGCTATACAGTAGGGAGTAAAGTCGCTCGACTGCCCCATTCACGCAATTCACAGCCAAAACGAGGCTCCAATCTACCTCAGAAATGAAGTTATACAGGGAAGGAAAATCAGCTTTACCGAAATCCCAGTCTGTGGCCGGGTCAATGTTGCTAGGATGAACCACCACCGCCTTCCCGGGACGATCCGGAGTAACCATTATATCCAGCGGGGGATGGTACACATCGGCGCGTTCCACTAAGCCTTCGCACGCTGTACATACTCTGACTGCACCCGTGTACTCTGATACTAACACAACATCTAGTTTACTTCCCTTATCATTCATAATGTCATTATGCTCAGATAGTTTACAAAATGTCAAAAAGTAATTAAGATAATAATTTACATTCAAACTAGCACTATTTAAGTTTAGGTCACCTAAAATTACAAAATTAGGATTTCGCATAACTTCACAATTATCCTCGACTTTGCAGAACCACGTCATGTAGTCTGAGTCAACAGCACTGGGCTTGAGATATACCACACAAACGAACAACTCACAACCGTTGTACGTTGTGGTTATGGAAATAACTCATTACATACAAACTCACACAGCTACAATGTCACAAACTTTTTATATTTATACAATTAGTATAAGTAGACTTGCAGCCTACGCGGGTGGGTCCGCCCGCGTACAACAAAGAACACCTGAATGCGCTTGCTAGACAAAGAACTTACTTTGTTAACGCATATCCACAAACAAAGGAATTCGAGGTGCTCCCGCTGAGCTGCGTCATCTGGTGTGTGGAAATGATGGAGCGAGCTTGGGAACAGAGTTCAAGCCGAAATTAGCTACTACGACCATTTACGAGTACCCTACGGCCCCTACGCGTACATCATCGGAACAACCACGACCACTCTGTCAAGAGTGTACGACTGAGGAGGAGGACTTGGGAGTAGGAATTAGAGAGGGGCAGATGTACTCACGATCCCATTGGGTCGAAGTGTATCCGAGAGAGCCCTCATCTAGATAAGGTAAGAAGATAACTAAGAACGTAAGAGAAGTCACATGATAAAATACAGACTGTTGCCATCGCGAAGATGCATTCTATAAAGGTAATTTTACCAACAGGTTTTATAACAATACAACTCTTTGACATATATCTATACAGCCAATTACAGGATCTCACTGGTAGTAACAATTACTTAGAAGAATAGGTCCGGGGATTACGAATAAACGTACAACCGCACATACTTTTCCTCATTATAATATTAGTGTAGGTACATTTATATATGAAAGAATACCCATGAATTGCCCCCCAAAGTACACCCAAATTTTTGTACTTACCTACCTAATTTTTGACGCCGGCCATTGCTTTGAAACAATATAATGTATACCTAGTAGGTAAAGTAGGTATCGTATAGACCAATCCTTAACAACAATGTAATATCTCAAATACACGATATGCACAGTAATTGAAGAAGCGAGGTCCTCGCTGACATTTAAAGCAAATTCTAGCAGCAACCATGTTGCACAACAAGGGCACTGTTCTCCCACCCTTAAACAAATAACACCAGTTTGACAACATACGCGTAAGAGCGGGATGCACAAACAGTGTGGATGTTTACCATTAACCTTAAACAAAATATATTGTCATATAAGGGCAGTAGCATCGAATACAACACACAAAAAAAAACATTTTAATTATAGCGCCGCACAAGAGAACTGAATGGATTAAGGAAAAGACAGGTTTGAATGATGTGATCTCTATAATTGCCGATCAGAGGTGGAGACGGAATGAAGAAGGTGGACAAAATGGCTTTTGGAATGGAGACTACGTATGAACACCAGATCACATGGTCGTCCTCCCAAGAGATGGGTGGACCATATCAGGCGACACGCAGAACGAGTCTGGATGCTGAAGGCACAAGATCGCCATTCATGGAGGGATATGGAAGATGCCTATGTCCAGGAATGGACTACAAACGGCTGAAGATGAATGATAGCGCGAAAACCTAATTCATCTTTGCTACTGTTAATGTTTATCATGACAGACTAGCTTTTCGATAATTTGTCATTTGTGTCTGTTGTTGTTACGTATTCAGGTTTCAAGCAAAATTTGACTTTCCGGTGACAGTAATTCCAGTCATCCCTTAAAAGATTGTTTACCAGTGATGGCATTGACCGTTTTCTCCGTTAAAGTTGTAATATGCAGAATTTTGCACAAAAGTTTCATGAATTCTAACTTGGAAACGGTCAGAAATATTATCATAGTTTATAAAATTTGGAAAATTGTAATAACGTTACTATCCTCTTGCGGGAAAGTCCATCGTTCCGTTTCACGCTGTATTAACAAATTGAATACGTATTACATTTTTTCGCAGAATAGAAGCAGCACTGTTGCGTTTTTAAGGTTGTTTTGCGACGAAAAACTTTGGCAACGGCTGACGTGAAATCGTGACTTTAGTATGCGCAGCAAGTTGGGAGTAAAAGAGTGTTTTTATTTTTAACGATGGCTGCTACAGGCTGTTCTTTTTCCTGCCAAAAAAACTATAATACCTGATTTCAATAACCATGTACAATCGACTAGTGTTTAACTTCAATGTCATGTGCAATGGATTTTACATAGATTAATACGCTCAGCAGTCACGTTCACAACATACCTTACTCTGCGCAAATGCAAGACGGAGCAGGACAGCATGAGCCAAGAACTTCAAGGGTCATACAGAGGTTTAGGTTCACGTCTCTGTCAACATTAATTACCAAAGTTAAAGCCTAATTTTTGGTTGGAATCTTAATTCGCATAAACGGCGTCTCCTCTTGAAATCAATGAAATTACTTAAACATTTATGCGATATATGCCCTGAATTGTTGACTACATGCCCCGTATCATGGTCGGCCTTATCACGCGATAAGTGACAAGATAGAGACAATTCGATAGAACGAGACTGATGCTCTATCTTGTCACTTATCGCGTGATAAGGCCGAACATGATACGGGGCCAGGAATGACGACTTTTCTACTCAATTGCTCCTTATACTTACTTCACAAGCATGTCCCGAAAACAAATAGCTTAAACCATGTAAATTCCAAAAATCTCAAAACAAAAGAAGAGCGTTGAATGGTATCAAATTAAAAAGACCGAGTTGCCGTCGCCCCCTCATTCACAAAACGGATTCCCAAAGTTTGCAGCCAGCTATTCCGAGATGTATTTTTCTTTTATTTTGAAGTGTAACGTACAGTACAGGAAAATGTTTATCAAAATTCTTTTTCACGCCACTGCTCGGAAATGTGGCAAAAGATGGTCAGAATTCAGGCTTCAAAGCTGGGGTTAGTTGGACATCGCACGAACAGGCCAATTATGAGTTCAAACTGTCCAACAATGTTTTTGTAGTCCAGTTTGAACAGGGATTGGAACCATCGAAGTTACCCCCGCCCGGCGCGCTGCCCCCCACACGCGAGGGGCCCGAGCTACAGTGTTTCATATTGTGATCTTTCATTAGGTACCTAATTTTGACTTATAATTATAATTATTTGCAATTTCCTCGCAGTAGGCATGAAAAGCACTATGTAATGTCTCGGCCAAAAGTACAATAGATGGACTCGTCTCCTTCGAGGTTCGCACCTGCGGCTCGGACCTCGAACCCACTCGTCCTTTTACAACTCGGACCTTTTACAACATAGTACATTTTATCTACAAATAAATGTTCTTGGATTTCAAAAAGGTAGTGCATTCAAATTTTACCAATCCATAATAGGTATGTGTCTGTGTGTTGGAAAGAATGACAAAGCTCTAAATTTAAAGAATTACACACACAAAAAAACTTACATGTGCTGTCCGTGTAGGGCTTAGGGTTTCTATGCCAAGGGGAGGAACTACGTTAAAAAAAAACAATCGCGGACAAACTTACACAAATCGACCTAGGCCCAAACTAAGCAAAGCTTGTATTATGGGTACTAGACGACGATAAACATACTTATATACATAGACAACATCCATGACTCAGGAACAAATATTTGTGCTCGTCATACAAATTATTGCCCTTACCGGGATTCAAACCCGGGACCTCTAGCTTCGTAGGCAAGTTCACTACCAACTAGGCAACACCGGTCCTTAAATACTTATATGTCAAAAACGATATCCCGACTACGGAAAACTAAGTGAAAACTATTTTTTCTCATACAACAGGTGTAGAGCGTTACCCGAAGCAAAATTTCGACAGAATTGAATAACTAATTTATTGAAATCTGTACAGTAATTACAAATATATAATGCTGATATCCTCTTCGGGCTCTGCCGTAATCGGTCAAAAAGCGGAAGTCTCTAGACTTCAGTATAGCATTTCAACGAATATATTTACGCTCTTTCCGTTGTCAGTTTTTTTTTACAATTCTTCTGGCAGCGTTCACCGATGTTAAGACAAAATTATCTGTTACTTACATGATAAATGGAACCAACAATAAGATTCGTGTTTTCACAAGCCTGAATATGCAAGCAATTTAATTGGCGGAATGTGTAACGTGTCAATTAGTGTTCCCGGCCCCGGACGCATGTTTAAGGGCGCCTTTACTGAGAAACGTCTTGGGAAGCGGGCCGTGAAAACAGCGGTAGTCAATCGGATTTTATTTCAAGTATAGGTCCATTTTCCAATTTCAAATAATTGAAGGGAAATAAATATAATGATTATGTATTAATATAAAGAAGCGTTACAAAATATGCTAATATATTATCCTTTATCATAAAACAACCTATATTTGTACTGTAACAAGTGCTTTCTCCCGGCTATGTGCCCCTTCAAAACACTGTCGCAGAAAATTGTCAAGAAAAAAATAAGAACAAACTAATAAAGTCAGTAATGAAGCTAAAACCCTGGGAAAGCTTTGGATATGAAAGAAACAATTGCCAAATACTATTATACTCTTTATTTCACAGGAAGGCACCGTAACTGTAACGGAAGCTGTATATATCTTACACCAATTTGCATGTCATGGCGAGACCAGTCAACCTTTCAATCTATGAATCCTGACCTATTTCGATTGCTAAGGATAGAGCTGGGTCGTGTAACACTAGGTCCAAAGGACTGGAGTCTCTACCATGAGTAAGTTACACCTTTATTACACTGTACTTCTTAAATACTAATATGGCAATGGATTGGCACCAGGGATAAAATTTCTAACTATAATTATTTACACAATTATATCTTTATTTTAGGTACGTCTGTTTCGAACTGGAGCGAACACACCTGAATTTACTGCTGTGGAAGGCGACCGGACAGCAGGCGGACCTTGAAACTGGGTAGCTTCCTCCGTCTCGCTAGAGGGACCCGATGCCGAAGCTGCTAGATAAGAAGCATTTCCAACAAACAAACACTTTCTTAATCCTTCTCCTTCTTTCTCAATTTCCCGTTCACTGAAAATAATTAAATTGGATTAATTAGTGAACGGTGGGTACCTACTACACGCCGACATGAAACCTTCACAAAATGGGTAAGTTTATCTTACCAATAGTGAACTATATAACTTTCATAGTTCCTCCTATCGCGAAACTCCCTCCTCGCTGAATTCCTCTCCTGAAAAGACCAGAGAACAGATTACTACCTAATTCCTCGTGTTTCGCGCCACGCGGAATTACACTCAATCCATCACAATTAATACTCACGGTTCTTCTCCCTTTCAGGAAACCGGTACGGAATCAGCTCCCAAAATGGTGACCACCAATGGGTCAGAAATAAGATTTCTTCAGAAACCTGATGCTGCTGTGTCAGCCGCGAATTCAAAAATGGCCCCATGAACATCTTGGGAAACCCACTTGCCCTCAGGCCAATATCTCTGGTATTGCAGTGGAATAAATTATCCAATCCTGAATACTGTCTTTTAATTTTTTATCTCACCTAATTGAAACCTGCTACTATTAATTTATATGAAAATTAAATTTGGGATTGCTAATTCTTTGTAATTTCCTTTAATTCAGAATTAGCCCCATTTTCAAACTTGGAATTTGTAAGTTCACTAACAAAATTCTATATACCTATCTTATCTTGATTGCTACCAAGTTGCATTAAAAACTCAATTTAATATTTAAAAATAGGATTTTTCCCTAACCTGACAACACAGACCACAGGTTCATTACAACACAATTAAAGCTGTTTAAGACTTCTTTTTAGATGCTGTGTTGATGTTTAGAGGCAGTGCTACACGATGCCAATAAATTAAAATATTACGCCGTTACAATACATCCCCCCCCGATGAAAAGGTTCAACGCAGGTGAACCGCTCGCTGTCCTCAGCGACTTTTCGCACCTGCCACAACAACTTAAAAAAATAACAACCAATATTTAGAGAAATGGTAAGACCAATTACTTATCCTAAACTTCAAACAACCAAAATATATATATATATATATATATGTGGCCCATAAGGCCGAGGTTGATCCCCTGGGGATCACTAACCTATCCCAAAACGTTACCACAGTCTCTTTTCTAAAGAGAAACCAACCCGTCGGGTTACTAAGAAAACAATTTAAAAGAAAAAACACAAAGGATCCAATCGAACCTACGAATAAGTGGGAAAGTTAACCTAAACTAACCTATTTGCCTTCATACCGGTAAACATTCCTTTAGCCTTTGCATCACAACCTAAAGTTGTGCTGCAGAAGCTAACTCAAACTGCCAGGGCCTATGTTCAGCAGTCTTCAACACAATCTCCGTTTGCCCGGGCAAAAGTCCATATCCGAGAAAATATCCCTGTCCCAGATTTAGGGAATAGGGTATAAAAGAATGAAAAAAAACTCTTTGTCTCCAAGTCTCAGCCGAAAGAGAAATATGTTAGCTAACAAAAAAAAAAACAAGCACCATTTAGGCACTTGTCAGGCACCTGACCACACGTAGACAAAGCAAGTGCGCAAAAGAATTTGTACCACTTGGGTACTCATCAAAGGAGGCGAAGCAGGAGACTACACGTCACCGACATTACGTAACAGGATATAGTGCAAGCATTTATAAACTAGCCTATAAATGTGACACTAGTGTGCACACAGGCCTCCTCTCATGGATGAAAGGGGAATAAGGTCATAATAAAGATTAATTAATCCGATCCTGGTATTGAGCACAGGTTGATCGCACCTAACATACTTCGCAGTCAAATTCCCATTTACATCATTCATTCGTCATCTAAACACACATGAGTAGTAAAACAGTAGCTCCTGTTCACCACGTACCTTCCAAAATTCGTTATTAAATATTCCAAAATATTTTTAACACTACTTGCGATTAATAACCGTAACTAAGATGTTCACATTTGGCAGTAATAATTAGTTAACTCTGGCGGCACGGCGACGGCTCGTATTGAACTCGGGGCCGTACGTCCAGAGATAACATTACTCTAGGCGTCCGTGGTTGTTGGCCCTGGCGGCACGGCGACGCACTCACAAACACGAGGCCGTACGTCCAGGGACAACTTCACACCTATAACCCTACACCAACTGCCTACTTAAAATCTTTAACATGCCACGAGCCAATCGGATGACCATCCATCCTTTCGAGCTCATAAACTAAAGGAGACAAAGCCGCTTTAACCCTGCATTTTTCATACTTGGGCGCAAGTTTTGACATTCTAAACTTTGAAGCGTCGCTTTGTACATACGTACGCTTCCAAACAATGTCCCCAACCGAGAACTTCGCCGAACGGCGTCTTAAATTGTAATATTTTGCGTTAATTGCATGTGCTTTTAATAAACGTAACCTAACCTGCTCAAATATGTCTTTCAATATTCCAAATTGACCTGCGTACTCATCCCTAGGAACAGCTGTGGTGTACTTTTGATCGGTGTCCTTATAAAAGGACCCGTTGATGACTGGTTCTCTAGCGTAAACTAAAAAAAATGGAGAAAACCCTGTGGACTCGTTTACTGCACTGTTTATCGCAAACCTAAGCTGGTGCAGTTTTTCATCCCATGTTCGGTGATTGTCCTCTACGTAGGATGCTACGGAAATCATCACTGTCTTATTGTACCGTTCAACTAAATTTACTTGGGCGGTATAACGCGGTCCGTAAAATAGGTTAGGTATATTGTATCGTTTTATCAACTGCTTAAACTCTGATCCCGTAAATTGCACTCCGTTATCAGTGATTACGGTTTCAGGCACACCATGTGTTAAAATGACGTGTTCTTCAAAAGTCTTCGCCACCAAAGTGCTTGTGGCGCGGCGAAGCGGAAATAGCAGTGTGAATTTCGAAAAGCAACATGTTACCACAAACAAAAAGGTAAAACCTCTTCGAGAGCGCGGAAGTGGGCCCACCAGATCGATGCTAACTACCTGCCATGGGCGATGACATACCTTTGGCTGTCCCATCAGGCCTGCAGTCGGTTTTTGGGAGTGTTTATAGGCTGCACAGGTATCGCAAGCCTTTACATACTCGACCACATCCTTATACATTCCCGGCCAAAAGTATGTTAACGCCAGCCGCCGATGAGTTTTAAAAACACCAAAATGAGCTGCAGTTGCTTCGCAATGGTTTTCCTGCAAAACTCTTTTACGGTCACCCTTTCTTACCACTTCCTTCCAATCAAACTCTCTTAATAAGTTATACTTAGACTGGCTAAGTCTAAATAACTTTCCCTCCTTCATGCAAAAATTTGGAAAATTTGCGGGATGAGTTGTGCATCCACTTTTAATTCTGTCATACCATTCATCCGGCTCATCATTTACCACATTAGTTACGTTTACTGCGTCAACCGTCATAAGCCTAGACAGTGCATCAGGCACAATGTTAAGCGATCCCTTCCTGTTCTCAATATCAAAATCAAATTGAGACAGTCTGCAACCCCAACGAGCTAACCTACCTGACGGGTTTTCAAGTTTCATAAACCATGTTAATGACGCATGGTCCGTAATTACTGTAAATTTTCGTGACCGCTAAATACGCTTGAAAATTCTCAACTGAAAATAATACGCTCAACGCCTCACGCTCCGTTGGGCTGTAGTTGCACTCGCTTTTATTTAAGGAGCGACTGACATACGCGATTGGATGCTCGCGTCCTTCGATAGTCTGAGAAAGCATTCCACCGATCCCATAAGAAGACGCATCACAGTGTACGGCGAACGGCTTACTAAAGTCCGGAACTGCCAAGATAGGGGCCGTCACTAGGGCGTTCTTTAAGGATTTAAACGCTTCCTCTGCTTCCTCAGACCACCTGAAGGCTGGTGCGTTTTTACCCTTCGACGTGAGTTTATTCAAGGGCGCGGCTATCGTTGAAAAATCACGAATAAACCTACGATACCACGAGCACGTGCCCAGAAAAATCTTTACCTCACGCGAAGTCGTTGGTGTTGGAAAGTTCAAAATGGCAGCCACCTTATCAGGATCAGTACGCAAGCCGTACTCGTCTACGACATATCCGAGGTATTTCAGCGACTGCCTGAAGAACGTAGATTTGGTAAAATTTATTGTTAAATTTGCCATTTTCAACTTCGCCAACACACGGTTCAATAAAAGCAAGTGGGTCTGGTAGTCTGACGAACAAATTACGATGTCGTCTATGTAACAAAAGACTAAACCGTTTTCTACGTCACTGGTTAAATTATGGTCAATCAGCGTGTCCATGAGACGCTGTTGACGAGCAGGCGCGCCACACAAACCAAAAGGCATGACTTTAAATTTGTATAAGCCTCGACCATTTACTACAAAACTAGTTTTGTCCTGCGAGCTCTCAGCTAACGGTATTTGCCAGAAAGAGGAGCTTAAATCGATCGACGACAGGTATTTCGCCTCCTTTAAGCTGTCCAGAATTTGCGGTATGTAAGGGATGGAGTACGAATCCCCCTTCGTCACCGAATTTAACCTCCTACAGTCTAGACAAAAACGCCAATCACCGTTAGACTTTTTCACTAATAAAGCCGGGTTACTCCACGGACTCTCGCAGGGTGTGACTACATCTAAAGCTAACATACGGTCGAGTTCGGAACTTAAAACTGCGCGTTTCTCGGCTGACAAGGGGTATTGTTTCGTTTTGATAGGTAAAGCGTCGCCAGTATCAATCACATGTTCTATCAAGCTGGTTCGGCCTAGACCTTTCTCCTCGAACGAAATTTCCCTAAATTTAGCTACTGCAGCATCCGCGAGTTCCTTTTCGGCCGTTGACAAATGGTCGTATGATTGTATTGTGTGCACCTGTCTTGCATCTAACCCATTGCAATTAAAATAAGTTTCAGGTGAAGCCATATAATCAATATTTTTAAATATTTCCGGTGCCAGATGAAAGGACTGCCAAAAATCCACTCCTAAAATAACGTTTGAGACAATGCTGGGTATCACAATAAACTTAATTACATGTGTTATGTTATTAAATGTAACGGGGACAAAGATATACCCTATTGTCTCAACCTCAACTCCGTTTGCCACATTACACTTCGGTGACGTGTGCATTTGGTTCAACTTAAACCCAAACTTAATGAAATCCAAATGAGATTGGTTACCTAGAATAGAAATTCCGGCTCCCGAATCTAACAAACCGTAAATCTCAAAATTATTTACGTTAACCCTTAAGTAAGGTCGAATATCCTCTTTATTTGGGGCAAAATAAACCGTTGCGATTGAGGAATAACTATTAAACTTATCAATCGAATTTAATATATCGCGTTTTATTTCATCGCTAAAATCGCTACGGTTCTCAATCAGTTTTTTGAATTTTGCGTATTTGGTTTTTGAACGCTCCCCTGCTGCGCACACGATTTGCCGTTATCTGTCGCGTCACTTTGACAATTCGGACCATTATTTGGTTTTATGTGCTGCTTTGCACGTTTGCAAAAACGGAAATTATGTGCAGTGCCGCCGCATTTGTAGCAAACTGGTATGCTGCCCGAGGACCCTGACGTACCTGGAGCACTATAATGATTGCCTCGACCGGCCGATGAGAAATTGTTAGTTCTTCGCGAACTCGAAGTGTTGGGTTTCGGGTTAGGCGCATTATAGGCCGCATTCCCGTTCACTGCAACTGCATTTACCGAGGACGATTTCCCTTTGAAGGCGTATTCACTGCAAAGTGTACTAGAAGTAACCTTGGGCGGTTCTGCAAATAATTTAACCCTCTGCAATGCCCCTTCTAGCTTCCTGCAATTACTTTTAAGCTCTGCCACCGTGTTAATCTCCAGTAAGGCTAACTGTTGGGTAAATATTGGGCGAATGTTATGCAATAAAATCTCCAACTTTGCCTCCTCTGATAAAGCCGTCCTCAACCTACCAAACAAACCAGACATGGTTGCAAAATATAAATGAATTGGCTCGTTATCACCTTGTGTTCTTGACTGAATTTCCAATTTTAGTCTATGGTCATAATCACAAGGCTCAAACTCATCCAAAAGCAAATGCTTTAAGTCATTCCAATTGTTCACAGATTCCTTAATACCACGATACCATATCAGAGCCTGATCGACAAACAAATGTGGAGCTGCTCTAAATAACTTTGAACTTGGAACGTTATTTGCTTCCCTCAGCTCCTCAACACGCTCTAAAAATGAGCGCGGGTCTGTACTACCATTGAATTTGACTCCCCATTTGGAAATACTTAAGTCTGATGAACACTGTAATTACAAATCTCTAAAGTCGCTTGTCATTGCTTCAGGAGTAACGCCAGACACTGCTGATCCTGGATTAAAACTGTCTACCTTAACCAACAATGCCTCCAATCTGGACTGCGAAGCTGCCTTAATAGCCAAATGCTCAGCGCTCAATTCCGGTTTTATCCGGCCCAACCGATAGAACAAGTGGTGTGCTAAGGCCCTTGTTCGACTCGCGGTGTATCGATCTTTATGCCTAGTGTGCCTATCCACCAAGGAAGATAACTCTGAAAGCTTCTCCGAAATCACGTTAAGGTCGGTCTCTGCTGAGAAAGGAGTGTCCAGTATGACCTCGCTTGGAGCCTCAACAATAAGACCTCGCAACTGCTTCCTCAAACCTTCAACAGTTGTTGCTGGTGTTTCAGACCGAATTTGTACCTCATAAACAAGTTCATCTTTGAGCAAACTATGAAACTGAATTTGGCGTTCCATGTTTGTAATATTAATTGATGATAAAATTTGATCCCTTTGCCTTACAATGTAAGTAACCAAATGTCTGTGTAATCAACAATGTTGATTGTATTAAAGCTAAATAGTGCTACTGATTGTTGTTATTCTAGTTCCTAAGTGTATAACTATATGATAATGTATCTCAAAATACACCGTAAGTTTTGTTGTACAACATAAGAAACCAACACTGAAAATGTATAAAGCTATCCTTAATGCAGAATGGATCTAAGTTTTAAATATAATTCTAAATCTACAATTGTTAATTTTGAAAAGTAAGTATTGTTTTGTACACAAGATGGCTGACAAAGATTTGTCTCAAGTTTTGTTAATATTCTCAAAATAATCAGAAATATTTCAACCAAACGGCTGCTTAAACAAGGTTTTCCGCCTGAAACATGTCAAATGGACATTCGGAATTTCGTAACGTCGCAAAACGAAAAAAGCTTAAGTACATGTGTCAAAATGCTAGTGTCAGCAAATTATAATAACCTCCAAAATTTGTCAATGTGTTATCAAATATTACTAAATACCAATGAAATACTGCCTAAAACCAGCCACAAATGTGGTAAATAGTAGGGGTTTATAAATAAAGAACACAATTATGTACACAAGGTGAGTTCACAGGTGATTCCTATACGAAATTACACAAAACGTCTAGTGCCATAAAACTTTCCCTGGGTGAAAATATATCAAAAAAAAGAAAGATTTAACGTTGGGCGCCACTGTAACAAGTGCTTTCTCCCGGCTATGTGCCCCTTCAAAACACTGTCGCAGAAAATTGTCAAGAAAAAAATAAGAACAAACTAATAAGGTCAGTAATGAAGCTAAAACCCTGGGAAAGCTTTGGATATGAAAGAAACAATTGCCAAATACTATTATACTCTTTATTTCACAGGAAGGCACCGTAACTGTAACGGAAGCTGTATATATCTTACACCAATTTGCATGTCATGGCGAGACCAGTCAACCTTTCAATCTATGAATCCTGACCTATTTCGATTGCTAAGGATAGAGCTGGGTCGTGTAACACTAAGTCCAAAGGACTGGAATCTCTACCATGAGTAAGTTACACCTTTATTACACTGTACTTCTTAAATATGTGGTGTCGGGTTAGAATAGCACCACCCCCTTTCCTCCTGTGGGTGTCGTAAGAGTCGACTAAGGGAACAGGGTTGAAGTGTGTTGTGGGCGATGGGCTAGCAACCTGTCACTGCAATGTCACATTTTGTCGATCTTTTATACCCATATTTATGCTAAAAGTGGCACAGGAACAAAAGTTTCATGTGCTCTGCCTAACCCTTTTAGGGATAAAGGCGTGATTATATGTATGTACTTCTTAAATACTAATATGGCAATGGATTGGCACCAGGGATAAAATTTCTAACTATAATTATTTACACAATTATATCTTTATTTTAGGTACGCCGGTTTCGAACTGGAGCGAAAACACCTGAATTTACTGCTGTGGAAGGCGACCGGACAGCAGGCGGACCTTGAAACTGGGTAGCTTCCTCCGTCTCGCTAGAGGGACCCGATGCCGAAGCTGCTAGACAAGAAGCATTTCCAACAAACAAACACTTTCTTAATCCTTCTCCTTCTTTCTCAATTTCCCGTTCACTGAAAATAATTAAATTGGATTAATTAGTGAACGGTGGGTACCTACTACACGCCGACATGAAACCTTCACAAAATGGGTAAGTTTATCTTACCAATAGTGAACTATATAACTTTCATAGTTCCTCCTATCGCGAAACTCCCTCCTCGCTGAATTCCTCTCCTGAAAAGACCAGAGAACAGATTACTACCTAATTCGTGTTTCGCGCCACGCGGAATTACACTCAATCCATCACAATTAATACTCACGGTTATTCTCCCTTTCAGGACACCGGTACGGAATCAGCTCCCAAAATGGTGACCACCAATGGGTCAGAAATAAGATTTCTTCAGAAACCTGATGCTGCTGTGTCAGCCGCGAATTCAAAAATGGCCCCATGAACATCTTGGGAAACCCACTTGCCCTCAGGCCTTATCTCTGGTATTGCAGTGGAATAAATTATCCAATCCTGAATACTGTCTTTTAATTTTTTATCTCACCTAATTGAAACCTGCTACTATTAATTTATATGAAAATTAAATTTGGGATTGCTAATTCTTTGTAATTTCCTTTAATTCAGAATTAGCCCCATTTTCAAACTTGGAATTTGTAAGTTCACTAACAAAATTCTATATACCTATCTAGATCTTGATTGCTACCAAGTTGCATTAAAAACTCAATTTTATATTTAAAAATAGGATTTTTCCCTAACCTGACAACACAGACCACAGGTTCATTACAACACAATTAAAGCTGTTTAAGACTTCTTTTTAGATGCTGTGTTGATGTTTATGGCAGTGCTACACGATGCCAATAAATTAAAATATTACGCCGTTACAGTACATACAGGTGTAAATTTGTTTTCATGTTTTTCGAAAACGGCTCGAATAATTTCGATGGGATTTGTAGTATACCCCTATACTTATGGGGACGAAAAAACAATTTAGGTAAGTCTGGAAAAAATGACACCGTCTTACTATAAATACGACACTGTTTTTAATGCCGAGGCCGAGACCGAGAACTTATTTAAGCCCCTTGTATGTGAAAAATATATTCATGCATAGCAAGTCATATTTAAGATGACCATAGGACTGAACATTTTTTTTAACTAAGTCATTACTTGGTAAAAAAAAAAAAATGAATACCTTTAACGACTAGACATTTAACCAGTGCCACCTATAAAAAAAATGTAACTTGATGTAGCTTCATGGAACGGTGGTACCACTGTAGGTAATTAATTGTTCTAAACTGTCATTAGTACTTACATACATGAGAACCAATTATAGTTTTCAATGGACCGATAAATTACCTTTGTTTTTGGACTCTGAATTAAATGCATCTTCGTAATTACTGCAACTGCACGGCTCACAAGTCGCTTCTTTTAAAATGTCCCTTCGAAAATGTTTGATTGATAGGCAGAAAATGTAGTCTTTAGGCAGCCATGCACACCTTTACAGTATATTACCGCGCAATTTCATCTGCTCACTCACACACACACACACACACACACAATCAAACACAGTCCTATTATATGTTGCAACTTCAGAAATAAAATATAGACAAAATATATACCGACACATTAGAGCTTAAGTCTAAAAGAGTAATTTTTATTTGTTCTGCTTTTTGTATTGTTTTTTGTTTAGTTTTGGTTTAAAGATTTTGTGTTTCTTTTATTATTACCGACTATTCTCTCAGTGCCATCTAGTCCAAATGCTGGCTTCACTGAAAATCAGCGTCACGGAATGTGTCCTCTGGCTAGCTCCGTGACAGCTGAGTGCAAGCCCTTTAGTGCAAATTACTTAGAATAATGTGCATTAAGATTTGTTACACTTTTATCTATGTATAGTTTTTGCACTAATAAATTATTTTCTTTCTTTCTTTCTTTCTTTCAGTAATCGATTGTTTGGGTTCCCGCTTGTCTCGTGGCCCCACTGGTCTCCCCTAGTGTCTGCAACCTTGATTAATTCTGCCCATCTGTCCCTGCCCCAACTGTACCGTCCACTACGCAGGGCCCGGCCCGACACTAATTTGTACTTGCAAACTTTAATTTAATATGAGCTTCGACATGTCTGAACTAGAATTGTTTTAATTCGAGGCTTGGAAAGAGTGTCGTCTTTGTCTGGGAGTCTATCTGGTTAAAGTGTTGGATTGAATAACACTGAAAATAAGTTATTTTTACATTAGCATTACCATTGAAAAAAAACGTAATCATTATTTTTTGTAAGTATATTGAAGGTTTTTTTAGAATAGGTACCTACACGAAGATCATACAAGTGAAATTAAAATACTTCATTACTTATAGGTACCTCATCCGTCAAACGGTTTAGGCTGCAGGGCGTGCCAAAAAATAAGACGTACATACATATATGGTTTATTACTGAGAAAACAATTTATAATATAAAATAATTTTGCTTAAATCTAAGTTGGAGAGGATAGCATGCAAAAACAAGTACAAAAGGCGCGTGGTAGCAAGAAGTGCAGTGCAACAAACGAGTAGGGGCCGGTTAAACCGTACTACTCTGGTGACCATTGGTTAGCTCTCGGGTACATGTATATGTACACATACATGCATACATACATACATCGAACTACGAATTTCATAGTAATAGAGCGTTTTGACGTTTTCATCTAGGAAAAATAAGGTTTAAAACATTTATTTATAAGAGCGTATTCTTGTTTGTTTTAGGAGATTATTTTTTGTAGTCTATACTTTTTTTGTCGGATTTAGTCTAAGTAATTATTTAAAATTAAAATAAGTTACAGAATAGGGGGGCAAGTCTATCGGGGGCTATCTATAGGTATCTACTTACCTGACGTACTTTACGTTCAAAAAGTAACGCATTCGACGAGCAGAACTTACTATTCATTCTATTTTATTTAAAATCCATACAATATTATAAATGTGAAAGTGTGTCTGTCTCTCTGCCTGTCTGTCTGTCTGTTACCTCTTCACGCTTAAACCGCTGAACCGATTTCGATAAAATTTAGATTTAGACATAGGATAGACAAGGGAGTAAAATGGGGGTGAAATCTTTGTATGGAGCTGCCATATAAACGAGTTCCACGCGGACGGAGTCGCGGGCAGAAGCTAGTGCTCTTTTAAAGCATATCCATGAGTGAATTGTACCTACTTGTTTCCTTCTGGGCTCGTTCTGGTTAACGCAAAGATACCATTAATATTAGTCGCATTGCCCCGGGATTCAAACTTCATGTCCGACGTCAAAATGTTACAACTAAATAGGCAAAGTCTGTTTGAAGTTAGTGATCAAAGCGATATATGTATAAATAAAGGTACATGATACGCATGGTACTATGATATGAGGGATCGTGGTACATTAAGCTATGAAAAAATAATACATACATTATTGACGACAGTCTACCACAACGACTGTTATTATTTAATAGTATGGCATTTATGGAAAACAGAATCAGGATAAATACAACTATAAATTAATTTTGAGATCCGTCAGCCATTTGATGGCATTGTCGCTAAGGGTGATGAGGTCTTCTGGAGTTCGACGTAGCACGTTATGGGGCAATCCTCGGATAAATGACGGATTGTTTTTTCTTCAGCATCGCAGGTGCAAGTTTCTTCCGCAACGGTGTTTATAGTGAGCGTAGCGACCGTGGCCAGTAAGTACGGAGTCGGTTAATGTTACACCAGTCCCATCTTCCGTAGCATTGAGCTGATCTGATGATGGAGACCGAAGGTGGCCATGGGAATTTAAGTCCGACGTACGTTACGTCCGTTGCGTTTGTACGTTAAAATCGTCTCCACGACAGAATCGTCTTACACATTAAAAAATATGTAATGATGCCTAAATCGAAAACCATTTCGGTAATTATCTTATCTGAACGTAATAAAGTGGTTTTCCCATTTTTGTTCTTACTCGTTTCGGAGAAAATCACTAAAATCTGTAAAACGCGGTATACCCGTGCGTGACGTCATTCCTACGTCTGTTAGTGAAAGATGTGTACAGGTGCCATAGAGAGACATAATACTGACGTCATATTTTACTCACGATCTATTGGAATTCACTACTTTTAATTTTGATATTTTTGAATGAAAATAAACATTTAGGGAGAAATAAAAATAACACGTATACTTACCTTAAAATTTCATTTTCTATCGAACTAAATCATATAATTGTACCACTTAAAAATATGAAATGTTGTCAATTGTTGGCGGTATACAGAAAAGTACTGTTGACAATAAAAGATTGTACCAAAAATATTTTTTTGACAGAAACTTTAAAAGATTACGATTGTCGACGGAAAAAAGACGCCTTAGAATCTTCGTAGCTCAATGCGTTAGTGGTTGTATGTTCGGTTTGATCCATCGCTTCTCCCGTAGGCTCAATCTGTCGGACAGGGTCTGACGAGGATTCGCCTTAACGTTACAAATTGGACAACTTTTACCACCAGAAAAACTGGCCCATATGGAAATTTGTTTGAGGCCGTACCCTAATTATACGTATACTGTATAGTGTGGCCCTGAGGGGAGATGTCTCAAAGTGTTTAGTTATTTCAAACCGTGTTGTTTGTTCTGGCTTTGATCGTTTTAGTAGGTACTTAAATTGTTAATTGTATAGTGTATATATGTTTGTGTTTTTGTAAGACTTGCATGAAATATATTGATTGAAATTCTCACGATTCTCACACATAATTTTTACTAAACGGGACTTATCGCGTAAAATTAACTTAGGTAGAATAGAATAGAATAGAATAATAATTTAGTACCAAAAAACAAAGTACAGAATACAGAATAAAAATATGCTAAAAAGAATAAAAAGTAAAATTGTTTTGGGGCAATAGGTCCCAGACTCAGCATGATATAGATATTTACCTCACTGAGGTCTTCCGACGTTTTGGATGTGTCGTATTGTTTGTTCACGGGACAACTGGTTTGAGCGGGTATCAACATCCTACAACCCGGTCACAATATCTGTGCACCTCGCTGGAATGTGGCGCCTCTCCCGCTTCCCCTGTCACCTCTCCGCGCACTCCCCTCCCTCTTGATTTGAAAAGGTTAGTAAATTTTTTTTACCTCCACATTTCTCGAAAAAACTTTTTTTCACACCGTACCCAGACCGCCGATATGACGTCACGAGGTCAGGTGCACAGATATTGTGACCGGGTTGTACTAAAATTATAAATAAGAATGTTTAGATATTTGTTACTCAATCACGCTTCAACGGTTCAACCAAAAATTAAAATGATTTCATTTATTCCCCCGTGTGGTGTCGGGTTAGAATAGCAACACCCCCTTTCTTCCTGTGGGTGTGTCGTAAGAGTCGACTAAGGGAACAGAGTTGAAGTGTGTTGTGGGCGATGGGCTAGCAACCTGTCACAGCGATATCACATTTTGTCGATCTTTTATACCCACATTTATGTTAAAAGTGGTACTGGAACACAAGTTTCATGTGCTTTGCCTACCCATTTTAGGGAAAAAGGTGTGAATGTATGAATGTATGTACGATTTATTCAAAATAATAGTTTTTATCCCGAGGCCACGCAGACGAAGTCGCGACCGGAAGCTAGTCTTTAATAAAATAAAATTGTATGAAATAGTTAGTTAGTCTAATTCTATTGGTAGAACCGGCAGGTGTTAGATATTTTTGTGCCAACCTGAGCAGTTAAAATTGCCTTGTTTACAGGAAAAATATTTTTGGGTCCCGATTTTGACTCATTTAAATATAACAGTGGCTCTGTGTGTGATCGAAAAAAAATCTATACGTAATTTGTGCTCTCCAAATTTCACGAGAATCGGCTGAGAAATCCAGACATGGACATCCAGAAATACGATAGAATTTTGAGCCAATCTGCTCGCTCACTCCTTCACTAAACGATTTTATTGTGCACCTTTCAAATAAATGCTTTATTCGTCTTATTACATTCCGCATTTATGTAACTGGTCCCAATTCTTCGAAAAATATTAAAGTCCGACAAATATTTGAATTCGTTTGATCTCACAGCTAGACAATGCTACTGCCGGGCATGGGCAGCAATCAAATGTTTTCTACCGGGAAAATGTTGTTGGGAACAAGTCGTGCGCACCGCGCCGTGTATCGCGTGATTATACAGAAATTCTTTTTCCTGTCCTTAATTTAGTTAAGTTCGTGCGCGATAAATTGTCACAATTTTGCAACACACCTGCCAACTTTTAATGATCGAGGAGTATTTTCTAATTTATATTGATATTGATTGTTGTGTAACCATTTAACTTGTATACTTACGGGGACTTACAACCACTCACTTGCTTGTGGCAACCACAGCTGCCAATTTCGCGCACCCCTAAACAGATGGTGGCAACTGTGGTTGCCAAGCGAAGTACGGGCTTCTTTGATATAGAAAAATTTACCGCAATTTAGGCTACCTTTTTTAAAATCCGAAATCAAGCAAGTGGATAGTGAGACGTACTTTATAATGTAGGTGTTTCATATACAATAGAGAAATACAAATAAGTTTCAGTTAAAAATAATTTTGGTACAGCCAAGTGCAAAAAAATGTATCGATAACATCCTCTCATGAATAAGTGCCAAAACCTTAATCCGCTGACATAAGAGGGACATATTTATGAGTAAGTTGTGTGCGGCTTGTACTTGACTGTACAAATTTTTGTCTTCGACTGTTTTTTCTTTTCGCAGGTACCTACTATTTATTTAGAGGGTTGAGTCCAAACACGCATTGTCAGCGCCAGGGAAAAGGGTCCTGCGGGACTTGAAGCCCATTCCAAAAAGAAGAGACCAAACACGACGGATTTTCTAGTAAAATTTTGGAGTTGCTATGACCACCTTTCGTCTCCAACGTCAGATAAGTTTTGTGGTGCCATTATATTACATTCTCACTGAACGTATATAGGTATGCTGATATTCAGCTCAATCGGATACAAGCAACTGGCTGAAAAGTGGGTTGTAAGTTTTGAAGGTCAACTTGCTTAAATGTGCACGAACAATTCAAGTTAATATAAATTATAGAGCTTGCAAAAATGATCCTCCTTATTTGCCTTGTTCCTAGTCCCAATGCAAGAGTGATGTGGTGTTAGAGGCGACTCTTAAAAAACTTAGGCATCGCCCCGAACGAACCACTCGATCCTGAAATAACTCCACATAAAAGACTTAATTTCCTCATTGTTCAACTACTTCTTTCTCCTAGCATTCTAGGCTCGTCATCCAGGGATCTGTAAAGGGAAAAAAGCTAGGGACTGATCGCGAACACGCTGGCTGGACATAAATAAAAAAGGCCACGGAGACCAGTATCAGTCCTGTCCTCCCGTAATGCCACATACCGCCTGAAGTGGCGCCTTATAGTTAAAGCTGCCACCTGGCAAGAGGCACACCACCGATGGAGACCCACTGAGCATAACATAAACATGACCTCTACCACTCTGCCAAGAGTGTGCAACTGAGAACAGAGAAACCAATGAACATAAAGGAACCGTTTCGCAAACTCTTACCTTTAGTGTTGATGGAGGAATATCAACAAAAAGCGTCGCTTTCTTTAGAGCCAGAGGTTGACAATGCCAGGACCAGCTCACTTCGTGATTTAGTCGTGCCGCTACAAGTACAGCAGCTTACCGGCCCCAGGTGATATATTAGCACCGCTATGGCACGCACGCGGTCTGCCGCAGTGCGTTGCATGCGATAGAAAGGGATGGCCATGTTGAGGCTTGTTCGACTAAACAGGGTATTTGTTACCAGAGAACGATCTGCCTGATTTACATTCAGCCGAAGTGAGCAGGGAAGTGGGCAGGGAAGTGAGCAGGGAAGTGGGCAGGGAAGGGGACTCACTACGGCTGAATGTAATCAGACATTCTGTACGTAGTGCAGGAACTATTATTTATTCTGTGATATTGCGTCGGCTTTTTTCTGACCATTTCAATAATCAGTGCGGCAGTGTTGAAAGCTTTATCAACACCTATATAAACGACCATTCAGTTTACACCCAAATAAATTCCAACACATGTTCGCACGGGCTGCACCCGTACACAGAGGTAATCCAACATCGCCGTCACTCAACAAGCGCAATTCACAAGCAATTTAATTAAACAACCCAAAGGAAAATAAAGTGAGAATTTTAGCGCGCGAATTCACTAATGAAAGTTTTAAATGACCGACAAAAGGCAAAAAAACTCGTGACCTCGTTATTTAATATGGCAATCTCAATTCGCAACTCGAAAAACGCACAAAGAAAACTTTAACTCTAAAGCGGCGGGGATAAAGGCGATAGTTACACCGCTGATTCTCGCTGGATGTTTACGAGGGTGGTCAACGTGAGGGAACTTTTTTAAAACTTTTTTAAAATCCGGATCAAAACAATGGTTTGCGAATTTCATAAAAGGGTCCGGGCGTCGACAACAAGTTTGACAATGGGGCGCGATCCGAACAATAAATCTTCAGCGAATCGATCTGGTAAGTTGGTGGTGATTAAAATGTAAGCCCGATTGTGGATTGGATTACTTGGCCTTTTTTAGTTACTTCGCTTGTGCTTTTTGTATGGGAAATTCTGTGTAAAAATCTTTGCAATTAGCAGGGTTTCTTAATAGGGTTATTAAGAAGCCCTGCTAATTGCAACAACATAAGCGACTACGGACATATAGTAGTCTTCTTACTATGAAATGAATCCTTCACTAACGTTTAACCTAGTTGGTCGCGGGTTTCTGTTGAAAGACCAGAATGCTCCAATGGAATGTAGTTAAAATTTTAAAGGATGAGTGACATTTTTAGGTTTCTTGAATTTTTAGAACGAGTCAAAATGCAAAAGAATTTTTCGTAAATTAGTTCAATAATTATGTGTGTTTTATACGAGAACTCAGGAGGTTTAATCATCAATAGAACAATATATTGTCATTCGGTACAAGTCGAAATAGTCAACACGAAATTACCATTTTGAAATAATTTATAACATCAAAAGTGAATTTGGAGGAAATGTAAGTCATACGACATACGTTTTTTTGTGAACATTTTTATTTATTTCATTTTGAATTTTGACCATTATGAAATAAGTTCATGTTTATATACCTACGTGCAAAGTGAATGTTGTCTTATTTAAATGAATATCAAAATTAAAATGAGAATCGACTTTATTGTACAAAATTCAAATATGAGTACTAGCTTCCCCTTGCGCCGTGTTGGTCTGCCTGGACCCGGCATACAAACTATCCTTTATTTTAATTCAGACAATAAACTATCTTCGTGCAAAATTTCATGCAAATCGGATGAAACGTTTAAGCGCGATAGGGTAACAAATATCCAAAAATCCAAACTTTCGCATTTATATTAGTAGGAAGTAGAGTAGTAGGATTTGCGATTGTCCTATTTTTTGAGTGTAAATAATTCCTTATAGACGTATTTCTTTCGACCGATAGCAAGTATGTGAATTTAAATTTTAGGACGTAATCAAATTTTAACATTATAGTCATTTATTAAATACTTTTAAAGAACGTTGTTTGACCCGTTGCTTTGGATATTTGTTTATGAATAAATTTAATGAAATGGAGGTAAGTGAAAAGGAAAAACCTATGAATATTATGTTAACCATACAGACCCCTAATCCGGTATTTTCCTGCTAAACTGAACAACTCAACACAATAAGATAAAGTAAGAACTTGTAAGTGGAAGCTCTGGAGCACGCACGTCAGCAACTTTAGTGGTCGGCAACTTTACTCGCCCAGTAACTAAACATGCTGTTGCAGCAACTTGCTAGTTCGGCTGCGAATTCAATACTGGTCAAGTCATTAGCCGATTGGATACGCGCGTATAACGTGTTCATAATTAATAAGTGGCCTTTATTCAGCATTAACCGCCTGATTAATTACAAAGAACAATAGCCTAACCCAGAGAGTACATTCTACATGCAGATGCTGAAATTTTAAATGGGATAAGCGGCTCTGGAGATTACCCATTAGAAACAAACTTACAAAGCATTTATTTATTGATTTATTAGATATATTTAGGGCTATATTCAATAACTTATTTCACAGAGTTTTCCTCTTTATCGAACGAGAGAGCGAAGGGAACGAAATTCTATGCTTCAGCTGGGCCGAGAATCGTTTGTATGTCCAGATGTCCGGAAATCCCGCTTTGCCGCTGTTCTTCTTTACAGGTCGCATTTATCAATCGATTTATGTAGTTTTTTTGGCGAGTCACGAAAACTATAGCATGTAGTTTTTTTTCATGATAACAATCATTCAATCTACATTTTAAAATATATGAATAGGTGGTTGGTTTGGGTGCGTGTGACTTTGCTCATGTGTTCCTTCCTTGTTAATTAGTTGCTATGTAGTTTCATGTTTTTTTGATTTTTGGTGCATATACATATACAGGGGACATTTTAATCAGTGTCCAAATTCAAGTATAAAATTCTTCACCAAAATTATGAAATAGTCATTGCTGCTTAAAATTATCCCAAAAAACCTTACCGCGCGGGCACCTTAGCGGGTGGTAAGGTTTGTGCACGGCACGCCTCCCCTCCCTCGGCCTCACCCCCCATTAAAAATACCTACCAGTTTTCCATATGGAATTGAGGGAACTCCTCAATTTTATTAGTCACGCGTGTAGTGATTTTAGTATTTTCTATTAATAACTCGGAAATCATAAATTTAGTGGATTGGAATTGAAGATGAAGACCACAGATGACTTATGGAATTCCTCAATTATGTACTTGAAAGTACAAAAGTAAGTCATAGATTCTGACAAGATTCCGTTGAAATAGAAACAAACGAAGTGAAAAGGTGATCCTTGTGGAATCGAAGGAAGTCCTCAAATATTATCGGGCCAAAAAAGCTGTATTTTTTATCTAATAATCAACGTTCTGTGTTCTTCAAATGTGAAGAACACAGAACACTAAGTTTAATATCACAAGCCAGTAAAATATTACTCAAAATTATACAGAATAGAATTAGACCGCTAACTGAAAACTATCTAGGACCTGACCAATATGGATTCAGACAAAACAAAGGGACGAGAGAAGCAATATTAGCCTTAAGAATGATTACTGACAGAAGAATGGATTTAGACCAGGACACACACATAGCATTTATAGACTTAGAAAAAGCATTTGACAAAATTAATTGGAAAAATATGATGTCAATCTTGAAGGAAGCTGGATTAGATTATAGAGACCGAAGAATTATTTTTGAACTCTACAGAAATCAAAGAACTTTAATTGAAATAGGAGAAGAAGCTAGAAAGGCGAAGATACGGCAAGGAGTTCGGCAGGGTTGTCCACTTTCGCCTCTTATCTTTAATGTGTTCATAGAGTGTGCCATTAGAAAATTAATAGAGTCCGGAAAAGGGGGGGTTCATTTCAATGGGAAAAAAATTCAATTTATTCGTTTTGCTGATGACATTGCGGCTTTTGCAGAGTCATCAAATCAGTTAGAAGAATTAGTTACAGATATGAATGCAATTTTTGAAGATTTTGGACTTAAAATAAACATTAATAAAACAAAAATGCTAGTAACCTCAAAAAGGCACTCAAATTATAGACCAATCACTTTAAATAACAGGACAATAGAGCAAGTCGACAAATTTAAATATCTGGGAAGCATAATCACTAATAACTCCAGATGTACACCAGACATTATCGCGAGGATAGCCATGGCGAAGCAGGCTTTCAATGCCAAGAAGAGCCTGCTCAAAGCCAGAATAGCAGGCCATATTCGGAAGAGGCTTATAAAAGTGTACATCTGGAGCATAGCGTTGTATGGAAGCGAAACGTGGACAATGACACAGCGTGACAGAGAACGATTGGAGGCCTTCGAAATGTGGTGCTGGAGGCGAATGGAGAGGATTAGTTGGAAGGATAAGAAGACGAATGAGGAGGTGCTTGAGAGAGTGAAAGAGAAAAGAACGTTGTTGAAGACCATTGAGAACAGGAGAGGCAGGATGTTGGGCCACTTGTTACGACACGATGATTTTATGAAAACCATAGTAGAAGGGAAGATAGAGGGAAAGAGGAAGAGAGGGAGACCAAGAAGATCTTTTATGGACCAAATAAAAGAAAAAGTAAACGGCGCGTCGTATCAAGAGGTCAAAACAATAGCTGAGAACAGAGAGGAATGGAAATTGCTCCACCGACAAGATTTTGAATCTTAAATATAATGATGAATGAATCAACGCATTTTCGCTCTCGGAAATCAGTTCATGTGGTAAATTGGAAAAGAAATGTGGAAATGTTCTCGTGGCTTGGCGGAGTACTAAATTGATTTCGGTTAAAACTTTGTTTTTAAAGCAGATTATTATTTTTCTTTTACTTTACTATACTTTTTGAATAGACCCCGATTCGCTAAACTTAAGTTGCAGTGGGCGGATCATGTTGCACGTAGAACTGATGGCCGCTGGGGTGGAAAAGTTATCGAGTGGTGACCACTTACTGGAAGCGTGGGTGGTCCCCCACGAGGTGGACTGATGACCTGGTAAAGGTCGCGGGAGTCCGCTGGATGCGGGTGGCGCAGCACCGGCCATTGTGACACTCTTTGGGGGAGGCCTATGGTCAGCAGTGGACGTCTTTCTGCTGATATGATAATGATGATGATGACTTTGTGAATTAAGGCCACACCCGTTTAGAATTTTCACCAGCTCACCTGGCGTAGCTTAGCTACGCCTTGATAAACACGGACCAAATGTTTTAGGACTGGTGGTGAACACGGGCACAACATCCAAAGTCATCGGGTAACTGGCCAGACACATTTGTTACACAGCTGACACTTTTTTTTAACATGTCCACTTTGTCCTTGATTATATCGGTTAGTTCGTGTTTACAAGGACGACAAGCATAACTTCATTCCATTGTTCTACGGAATTGATATGCGAGATTGAGGCTTCGTTCAATAGTCTCTATTGGTTTGTTCCGCCAATCTGCTTAGTCTCTTTTCCTCTTCAACTTGTAGAAAAGGAAGTTTCATGGCCCTGATTCTGGTTAAACGATCAAAATGAAAGGGTTCCAGGATTAAGTCTGTCAGTCTTTGAACTCGTGAAAGTGCAACATATGAGCAACCCACAGCAAGTTCTCTAGACCCAAGGTCAACCACTACCCTTGGTAACTTCAAGCCCTGCGACTTATGAATGGTGACTGCCCATGCTAATATAAGCGGAAACTGAGTTCTAGAGCATGTGAGCTCCTTGGAAAACCAAGTTCTCGTGGCAGCGGCGATAGGCACCGTTCCCATTATGGTTGGGCCATTGTAGTTGTCAAATCTGACCATTACTACCAAAGCGCGATCAGCGGGTGGTGCACGATTAGGTGGATACACCATGGGAATCGAAGAGAAAATACTCCCCGTCCCGTTTCCAGACGCCCACCGTCATCCCTTGAGTGGTAAAAGTAAACCTCCATCTGCGTCGGTAAAGGCCTCTCGTAAGGCCATCAAAGCCTCATTCTGTAATGTACCATCTCCATAGGATTTGATAATTTCATCTGCCTAATCACATTTTTCTACATTAAATACCTTGCCTAAGATATCAATGGGAGATAATAAATTGTCAGAACATAGCTGTTCATGTCCATTCGTGCCCTGCATCTTTAGTAAACATGACCTATAATAGGTGTTGCCGGATGTAAGTAAACCATACCATCCACATCAAAATTATCAAAATCAATGCCACGAGACGTACCTACCGTAAATTACCGCTGCAACAGCCATCCCGAAACATTGCTGCTGGGTTTGGCGGAAAACGTTAGAAAATTGACTAAGTTTCCCTCGTTACCCGCCCGCCACATACATATGCGTCGGGCCCGCTCGTCATATCTCTCTCACTACCAACACATTTAATATGTATCTCACTATCTCTGTCACACAGTAGCGCGGGCTCGCGCGGGCCCAGCGCTGCTGCTGCGCTGCTGCTGCCCCACTGCCGCGCTGCTGCTGCGCTGCTGCTGCCCCACTGCCGCGCTGCTGCCGCGCGGGCCCGCGCAGCACACGCGCCGCGCACGACACGCGTTTGGTGGGTAGAGGCCTTGAATAAGTATAATATGTTGATTTTGATTGGTGGTGGGGATAATGTTTAATTTTGCATAGCGAAGCGATAGGATAGGCCCGAGTATTACACCTGCTTACCTTAATCACTGAATAATTTCACCGGTTCACAGCTTAGAATAGACTATACATTATAATCAATGCTCCAAATATATAACTTAGGTTGTAGGCATTATGGTGATTTTTAGAACGAGCGAGTGGAGCGGAAGTTTTCCATTTCATCTTAGGCCACAATTCAATCGAATGGCCAACCGGGCAACCGTCCAGATGTGCGGCTGTTCTCCTCTCATTCCGAGGCCGATTCATTCGACGTATAACATATTGCATACAATTGTATGCAATCAAAACTTTCATTCTATATGCACGGAAGCCCTTACTATTGACCAGAGGAAAGATCACTGTTTGATTTACTCTCAGTTAGGGACAAATATTTGGGACCTTTTTTGAATGAATGAATGAATGAAATGAATTTATTGTCAGCCAAAATAACATCACCATTTCGTTCTTAATTAGGAAACACAATATATACCTAATAAAGAGAAACTTAAACTAACAATAACATGAGCGTAAAGAAGACTGGTGGTGCTGCTATAGTGGCCGCAAGTGGACACCACTCAGCATATGCTTCGTCATGTGAGGATCGAAAAAGCTCGCGATTCTCAAAGGGAAAATCTCCTAAATTTTTTTTGTTAGTGGCATTTTTTTTTAAAATGCTTATTTAACTATAGTGCGTATGTTACTTCCTATTTTTGACACAAATGTAAACGCCCTATATATGTAAATGTTCAAGAGATGGAAACAAATGGTATATTTTTAATTTTTATTATGAAAACAGACGTACCATGCCATTTAATCTTAATCTTCTTTAAATCTTAAAGTAATATTTTACAAAGGGAAAATATGCTAGGATATTAAACAAGATGATAACTAACATTAACTAAATTAAATGAAAACTGAGTAAAATCTAAAAAAGGCCCTCGAGGCATTCTACCGAGGATGCTGGCGGCATTTCCTCGCTGAATTGCAATGCTAATGCGTCGTGGGAGAAAGCCGCCAGCTCTTCGGTCACCAGGCATCAGTCTCTAGTGAATATACTTGCAAACTAGCAAAATAAAAACTAAGTACCAATAAAATTTATTAAGCAAGTCGAGTGACCGCACTCATAATCTCGCAGAGATTTGCGAACAATGTAATTTAGTTGAGTACTTCCGTTATGTGCTGATACTTCCGTAAGTTGACAAGAAGCGATAAAATTGATGAACTTATAACCGAAATAAAGCGTGACATAAAAAAAAATTCAAACAAATCACATGCGTACCCAACTTAACGAATTCAGTGCGCCCAACGAGGTATAGTTTAAAGTCGGCAATAAAATTGATTCGATTTGCCATTCACTATTCGTTAGTAATCGCTAAATAATACATATATGTCTTCGACTCATTACTACCAACGTCAATGTGACAGCATTAAAAACAGGAAGTAATATATCAACCACTATAAAGCCGGCCTCACACAGTCACAATCAGTCTGGACCATTCAAGAGCAAAAAATGTACACCCTTTGGTACAAGTTCTGTCCAAAGTATACCGTTTTATGCTCTTCAGTGATTCCAATAATGGTTCAGTGACTTAATTCCGTTCAGTGTGTGGCCAGCCTTAGAGTCAGTCAAGTGTCTCCTCTTGAGATTTCACTGCTGTACCAATCCTTACCCGGAGAATCGAGTGACATTCGCATAGCGTTTCATAATTAATGATCCACAGACAGAAATTACACAAAGTCGAGCATATAATTTATCTGAGTATACCTGTACTCTGCTGTATTAATTTCACGCCCGCTAGTTACTTCTTCAAAATTAAACTGAAATAAAGTGTTTTTGAATCGAATGAAATTAAAACTTAAAGCTTCAGTATCACCGTCTGTATTGGATGAGATGATGTTGTGGAGATGTGATATTTTGCTTTTGAAAATATTCTGCTATGTGATTTGGAAACATGTATCATATACGGGTATGTTTCGTCTATTTTGTTTATTAAGAATCCATGTAGTTGTTATGACATTATAATTGATATGATTTTGGCGACCAGTAATATAAGTTTCGTTTAAATTCCATTTCCTCGATTTCCCTCAGATTTTCAAACATTTTAAAATTCCTATATTGAACCTTATATTATTAACCTTTTAGATTATACATACAACCTTGGTGTGTTTTATAACATTACTTAAAAGTTAATAACTTTTGAAAAAAAAGACTTGTAACTTTAAATAAATATCTCATTCGGAGAAACGATTTAAGTAAGAATAAATAGTCAACCACAACCATTGTTCAACTTAATAGTTGTAATCTGTTATGAAAATGTACTGTAAGAGATGCATTTGATAAAAGAGGCTTAAGGGCCTGTTTCACAATCTCCAGTTAAAACATATCCGTCAGATAAATGTTGGCTGTCACTTTTCTTTTATATGACGGGAGAAAAGGATGGCAATAATTTTAACTGGCAGATAACTTTATCCGGCGATTGTGAAACAAGCCCTTAATATAATAGGGGTGTAGACAATAAATAAAATAATCAATAATGTTGTATTTTTTCGAAAAAGGATTCAAAATGTAGTCAAATGGAGGAAAAAAGCAACGCAAGAGGGTAAATAATCACAAAGTTATAAGTGTCCAAAGTTTTTAGAGGTATGTTCGGTCCCTTTCCCGCAAAACACACCTTCATATGAAACGTTTGTCATTTACTATGACGCTCGCAAATTGTGACGTCACTCTCTGCGAGCGTTTTCTCTCTCTAACAAGCAATATTAAAACGGTTGTAGCTTCGTAATTCTTTGAGATATCTGAATGGAATTTTCGTCACTAGGCATATTTTTTTGCCTTCTTTCTTTTGGAGTAATAATAATTTTCAAGTCTATACCCGTATTATAGAAGTCTATACGGCGTAGGTGGTTCCTGGTAGCGAAAGCGTTAAGCACAGTCATGCTAACTCACTCAAAACTCACGTGTCGCAATGCTATCAAGATCACCTATTTTGAGTCTTGTGAAATATTATTTCATTATGTATGTGTGCGTAAAAGCTACGGTGATAGCCTAGTGGTTCAGGCATGCGGCTGTCAGGCGGCGGTCGTGGGTTCGAATCCCGGCTCCTACCAATGAGTTTTTCGGAACTTATGTACGGAATAGGTATTTACCGTTAGCTTTTCGGTGTAGGAAAACATCGTGAGGAAACTGGTCTAATCCCAATAAGGTATGTTTCCCTCTGGGTTGGGAGGTCAGATGGCAGTCGCTTTCGTAAAACTAGTGCCTATGCCAAATCTTGGGATTAGGTGTAAAAGCGGATCCCGGGCTCCTTTAGGGCCATTACCGGGAATAACGCAAGGAGAATGATGATGTGTGCGTGATCCGTGAGCGTGTGCTAAACTTATTTGGCTTGGTTGAAAATCGGCTTCATTACGTTGTTTGTCATGCTCCATCTATCTTTTTTTTTTGGTCGCGAGGTACGCAACTTAGGCCATCGCAACTGTAGTTTTTCCATAAAAATGTGACATTTAGATTTACCTAACGTACGTAAAATGCGTTACTACCTCTCGTTTTTAACTTTGAGTGGATTTTAATATCGTTGACTAGGCCAGGCCTAACGTAATAATTCGCCGGTCCCGAAAATAAATAATGTTAAAAAACTTCCTTATGTCCTCCGCTGACCCAAATCTTGTCTGGTATCATCGTTCTACGTGAATAACCAAGTTATCCCAACTTTTGATGTATCCCTCAACTTTATCAAGAGAAATCCCCCACTTCCACAATTTGACGTCGGTGGGTATTCGCAGATATTATTCTGCGGCCAACCGATAGTTTTTATCAACAAAGTTTCGGGCGTCAACCCTTTTATCAAATTATACATGGAACGTCCTATTTTGGTTAGATATAATAGCTTGTTCCGTCGTTTTCAGTATGATGTGCCCAGAACAACTCGCCGAGCGATTATAGTCTTTATTTCTTCAGCTGAGGCGTTGGAGTTTCCGTTCGCCAATTTGGCTGTTTCTCGACATTTAACGAGAGCTGTTATTTCATAAACACTCACAGGGTTTTTCTTGTAGAAAGAATAGAAAACAAGTTATTATTTTGTCCATGGACGCTTATAGCAATTAGCCAAAGAACTTACTAGAATACCTAAGATTGCTGGTGTAAATAAGTTTACTTGGAATCTTGGAATAAACTATGGTTAATGGCCTTGTTTACCTACTTTTGGTTTCCTTGTATTTTAAATATCTTTTTTCTTTATCTTTAACCCCCGACGAAAAAAGAGGGGTGATATAAATTTAATGTGTCTGTCTGTGTATCTGTGTATCTGACTGTGGTAACGTAGCTCCCAAACGGATGGACCGATTTGGATGCGGTTTGTTTGTGTCATAGATAATTTTATCTCGAGTGTTCTTAGGTATGTTTCATCAAAATCTGTTTAGCCGTTTTTGAGATATTGGACTTTGAAATGAAAAATGTCGAGGGTTTTTCAACCTTTCTAAGTTGAAAAACCCTCTATCTCCAAGCTTAGTTTTGGGGAAGCTGTGGAGACTTGCGGTCTTATTCATAAAAAGTTAAATCAGTGCTATAGCGAGGCTATAGCACTGTTTCGCAAAAACGTGATTCATAAACGTCAGTTAACGCAGATCGGTCCGTCAAGCCCATTTTAACGACTCGCTAACTTAGCGAACGGTGGACCCTTCTTTAAACCTGTTTTATCTGCATTTTAAGGAAAAAATGGCCGCCAAATTGAAAACAGCTGATGTTGACGGCCGGTATTCGAGGAAGCTCGCAATACGATTTTGAATGTTTTTATGTTATCGAAGCTGATTTTGTCAATTTATAATGATGTAACCAGATAAATAAATGAGATTTTACATATAAAAAGTTATAGATTCGATTAAAATTGTAATTCCTGCACGAAGAATAGCGGGAACACCATGCACGCGCATTTCAAGTTCTAAAGTTATCAGTGCCATTGGGTGAATGTGAATAAACTTATCGTGTGTGGTCGTCGTGTCGTATTAAGTAATGAACGTATAGGTATAATGTAATGAATTGTGCGCCTACTGAGAGCGGACCTACAAAAGACCGGAGACGTGGTGGCCTGACACCAAAAGAATGGCAGCCATGCAGCGCAATGTTTCATCAACCGAAAGGGATTTTATTCCCAGGAGGTAGGTTAATAAATAAAACTGCTACTTAACCCGCAAGCAGAGGTTACGCGGAGCGGTGCAGCGCAGGTCGGTGGCGTTACCTATCCTTCGTAAGGTTCGAACTTGTATGAAAGAGTACCTAACATGCCGTCCGTCCTCCGCTCTGCCACTGCCGCTGTTCATAGTAGGTTACGTATCATCCACGAGGACGCACCCCAGCATCTCATTGCAATCTAGTTTGTCCTTAGCGACCTTAGCGTATTCATTGGGGCGCGTCCTCGTGGATTCAACGATCTATAGATACATAGATAGGTACCTACTCGGTTTTACACTGTGGGTTCTGTTCTTACCATCAGGTGGGTCATATGCTTGCTTGTGTGGCACTGTTGTTGTACCATTTTTAGGGTGAGTATCCACCAGAGCATAGCGCACAGCTCTGGTGGATACTCACCTTCTGTCTGTAGTGGCTGGATAGGTTGGATACCCTAACCTATAGGTATGACAGTGGCAAGCCCACCCGTTAAGCAAGTTCCTGGCAGTGAAAGTTTTAATAATATAACCATACCTTATTCCAGATACGATTTAGTACAGTCAGGGGTACTAACTCACACTTACTGTATGTACTCACCTTTGTCATTATCAATAAAGCCTGTACAGATATTTACGAGTAGGTATGTATATTAATACCCCTAACTTTACAAGGAAAATAGGTTGACTCAATTGTTGTTGTACAGTACAATTGTCAAAAGATTAATTATTACAAATTAAACACAATTCGCTTACTGCATATTTTATTTAATACCAACTAGTATATAAAGCAAGTACTCTTCAAACTGCTGGATGCAGATTGAAGAAGAAATGACTCTCTTCTTTCATTCTCCACTTTGATCTTGTGTAGTTCTAATCGGCACTCAATTTCAGCGCACCCACAGATCTGAAATTAAAAACAAAACAATATTAAATATAAACAGCACACACACAGCACAGGAAGGCTGTTTATTATTTTAAACTTATATTATATTATAATAAATAAATACCTCTCTTTCTTCTAGATGGCACTTGGCGGGCTCTCCGGACTTGTGGCTCGGGTACTTCAGCCTCAAAAGCAGGAATTGTTTCAATCTGAAAAAATAAAACATGATGTTCAACTATATGTTAATGTTCATACATTTTAGTTTTATTTTTAGCTAGTATATGTATATAACCAATCCCTGTGAACCACCTGCATGTTTAATAAAGAAACTGAGCAGAGTTCTAGTTTATAAGTTGACCGGCTCATGAATAAATTGTGTACCTCTTATTGTTTGCATAAAAACATTACCTCATATTATAGCATTTTGTTTGGATTTAGAGAGAATGTTTACTTGTTGATGAAAACCGGGCTCCATGTATATTGTAGCACAGGTTCAAATTTTCAGTTAATAGGTAATAATAACAGCACTAACCAGCAAACATCACATCATTGTGAAAGTTTCTTAACAACATTCAATTCACATTTTAGTTGTTGGAGTCAGTTTTCGTTTGTTTGACATTAATGAAACGTTTGAAATAAGCACAGATACCGCAGAGCGGGTGATTCCTTGATACGTTCGAATACGGCAACATTCGCACGTCATCCATACAATTCATATAGGTATAACAAAAAGTTATATTAGGTAATTACCTGGATAACCGTGTCCTAATCGACTTCGATTACGTCGACGACCAACTTCTCCAGCAACCAGGCACTCATGCCGTTGGATTCAGTGGAGTCCTGTCGAGATGGCGGGCCATCGTTTTACGGCCAGCTTCAAGGAGCCACTGACTGTTTAACGGAGCAATTATCCGGGGTGCGGCAGTCCGCATAATATTATTATTCTTTAACTAACACCCGTATCACAATCTGAGGAAAAATGCATAAATTGTAAATTAAGCATTAGGTAATTAACTTCATATTTAATGCCAAATTTGAGTAAATACGTTTTCTTTCTTACCTTGTCTTCCAGCGTCACGTATTCACATGGTTTTTAGTAGTTTTCATGTTATTTACGTGCTTCGTTGAGTAAAATAACCTACAATTTTGCCGGTATTAAAGCTGTCAAACTTTTTTTTAAATCGAAAATCACATATTTTGGTCTATGATTTGCCAGAACGGCAACATAACATTTCTAATCTGTCAAATAACGGCCCACTAGTTAGTGAAGGCTTAGTGGAGGTTTATAAATCATACTTTTTAACAAACGTCAATTAGGCTTAGAGAACGTTTTAACTAAAACGTTGATCAACGGTGTTTTAAGGTTTTTTTATGAATAAGACCGTTGAAGTGTAGTTAAATAAGAGAGTAGCAGGGAATATTGCCATCAGCCAAGATAAATAGATGACGATTACATATTTCAAGCATAATCATACTAAAAAAATGTTTGAGTTGACCCGGTTACACAAATAAATAAATAAATATAAGGGGACAATCTTACACAAATCGACCTAGTCCCATAGTAAGCATCATAGTAATCCTTTGAAAAAGCGACTCTACCATCCACGCTATCAGATTCAAATTCCAATTAAAGTTTTTATGAAATATCAGTCACCCATACCAAGGCACTACCGGAATTGGTTATAGTTATTGTAATTGATTAAACTATTTAAATTTTTCATAGCAGACATAGTACATAAGTCCCAAACATTTTGACCTCAAGTTTCAGACAGTTATGATCATTTAATGGTAGGTAATATTATTGTTTAGGCCCTCAATAAACACTGTTTACTTATACTTTACTTGTAACACCACGTAAGTTTCCTTTATATAAGATCGAGTTAATAAAAATAATAACGCTCACCCATGGTTGATTTGATATTTATAAAAAACGGCATCTTAAGATACATCTTTTTCAATGGCGGCAATATTGCCGGCAGTATTCCACTCAGGGCAAGCCAATATTTTTGGACTGACATCACTAGGCCCTTTGTCTTTGCTTTAAACGATCAGGAAATCGTTGATTTACCTTAAATAGCTTAGGAATCAGATTGTTTCAAACAATTTAGAGGGGTAGTTACCCTTCAATAATGTCAATTAACTCGATTTAAGCTAAACATTTTAATTAAAGGACCGGTATAAAGACAGAGTTCTCTAATGATCGTAATCCGATTTAATAATCGGAAAACTGTACTTGAGATTGCAGACTCGGATTTTATAAATCATAAAATTCTGGAATGACCTCGCTGTAAGATGGACAATCCATACTTATATTATAAATGCGAATTGTTACGTCTTCACGCAGAAATCGCTGAACCGAATTGGATAAAATTTGGTATACGAACGATTTCGTAAACTAATTCTACGAAAAAACTCATTCAACCCATTCGCGACATTTTGTGGATTGTTCTTAGAGCGGTTATGTTTGAGATTATATAATGTGGCCGATTTTTATACAACTGTCAATGAAATTTGAATATTTTACCATGGTCGATACAGTTCCTTTTTGAATGGATTAGCTATCTATTTGATGAAATTCGGCCAATTGAAATAATCTCAATTAGGCACCGGGCGGATTTTTTAAGCGTTACAAACAAGATAATCCAGCAGCGATACATGTAAGCAGAGTTGGGCAAAAATTATCTAGTTACGAATAACCGGGAAGATAACTAAAGGCCGAAACGCACTGATAGCGGTGGCGAAGCGGCGCGGTGCGCCACGGAGGCGGGCGGTACCAGTTGTAATGTTTGAACTAATATGAAAGGGTCCGCACAGAATACCGTGCCGCACCGCTGTGCGGATCCTTCTATATAAGCTGGAAAATTAAAACCGGTACCGCCTCCGCGCCGCTCCGCCACTGCTTTCAGTGCGTTTCGGCCTTTAATCATCTTTTATTTGAAATAACTAAATAATCCGTCATTTGTTATTTTGAATTTATCTAGATCAGTTTCATTTTTATCTAGTTAAATTATTTGTGTTTTTAAATAAAAGATGAATCAGTAGTACAGTCATGTAGAACTACAAGTGGTCGTTCATGATGGAATGAAAATAACTTATAACAAAAGTAATGAATGTTTTGTACATGTATATTTAAATTTATGGAATATAAATATAAGGGTCATTTTTCTTCTGTAGTCGCGATTTAACACACTTATGGAAAGAAACATACTCTGTTGAACGATCGTGTCGATACTGAGATATAGGTAATTGGTATACAGCTTGTTTTGGCCTGTGGTTATTTTATTGTATATTGAAAAAAGAAGAAGTAATAAGCATCATGAAATGTCTACTAGACAACTGGTTCAAGCCATTTGTTATTATAAGCTTACTTCAATAACAAACGAGGCGCGCCGCGCCTTCCGATACGTGGTTGCCACTCGAGAACCTTGAGATTGAATTTATCTTCGAATAAATTTATTTGAAATGATTTTATTTCAAATAATTATCTAAATAACGCCCAACTGCATGCAAGTGAGTTTGTAAGTGACCTATGGCAAGTGTCGCGTCTGTGGGACGCGCGTTGGTATCGCTGCCAACATATACCGTGTGTAGCTCAGCGAACGAGACCATAGAAATCTAAGGAGTTCCGCAAAATGGCCACACAGAATGGGTATGCGGGGTTGTGGGCGGGGTCAAAACGATGCCAGCACGGCTTACACGCGACGGCGCGCGAGCTCTCTCGATTTTTCTCGCTATCAGTCTCTTTCTTATTATAACACTTAGAACAAGAGGTTTAGTGCGAGGAAAATCGAGGGCATGTCGCGGCCGTCGCGTGATAGACGTGCATGCAGCCGAGCCGTTTAGTTCGAACATACCTAAGGTAGGTAGAAATTTGTAAGGAGCTCGTATTCTGTGGTTTTTTCGTTACCTAGGATAGCTCAATAGTTTCGCCGGTTAGTTAGTGGACGAATGTCATTACTCGTACTCATACTCATTTTTTATTGGTAATTACTTTGGCACCTAAAGCCAAGATTTGGCCAAGGCAAGTTTTACAAAAGCGACTGTCATCGCACCTTCCCACTCAGAGGGAAAACTAGACTATATTGAGATCTAATCATCAATCATTCACTTAGCATCATACGAATTAATATCAGCTTAGGCATGTTACGATAATAATATCCCTTTGCTATACCGCTAAAAAGGTGCAGGTCTGTTAGCGATGATGATATGCACCTATACATCATCATAAGCAACATCTCCAGCCAGCTCGTAGCGAGGCGTAATTATTGGTGGTAGTTGGCTGTAACTATTTGCATGTTTGCACGTGCGGGGAGAGGGTGGGCGCATTAACCGCATGCAAAAACACGCAAATAGGTCTCATATACCACACGTTTTAGCGGAATAGCAAAGGAATATTGCTCTCGTAACTTATAATGAATTTCCGTAAAGTGACGCCCTATTCAAACAGTTACTTAGGCATTATTGATGAATGTGCCAATTGCTTTTAACGTCCGTCATAGACTTTCTGTACGTTCGAATTCGTACTATGCGCATAAACAACACACGCAAACATTTTACAACGAACGTAAACTTGCCTCAGACAATCCCAGCTCCAATAGGCAGGTGTGTTCGTAACAAAACGGACACATTTCCATACAAGTTCCTGTGTAGTTACGCCCGTTTCCCAAGTTATCTGCTACCAGTATTGTGCATTGCATTTGCATGCGGCTTTGTTTGTTGGCCGACAAATTCGGGGCACTACAATGTTGGGAAAAATGCCCGTCAAATTTTGCACGTCAAATGGTTTTTCTCTGCTAGGAATATTGCGGATTCTGTGTGAGCGAGATTTCTAGCTTTTAATTTTCGGTTCGTTCCTACAGAGATTCAGGTTCACGTGTCTTCTGTGGGCATTGCCAAAGTTAAAGTCAGTAAAGCCAAATTTCTCGTTGGACTGATCCGCACAAACTAACATAAGTCTTCTCTAATATGATTTCATACAATTAAAACATTTTTTACCAATATGAAGCCCAGGTTTTTGACCACATTAAAGAATACCTAATGTCAAGCAGGTAAACAATACCAAGATCAAATTAAAGGGTGATGAACTGGAAATTGAAGATAGAACAGTGTTTTTAGGTATCACCTTGGACTCAAAACTACAATGGCAGGCACATATCACCGCCCTAGCCGGAAAACTTAGTTCGGCAGCCTATGCAGTAAGACGCATAAGACAGTTAACAAACGTTGAGACCGCCAGGCTGGTGTACTACAGTTACTTCCACAGTGTTATGTCCTACGGAATCCTGTTGTGGGGGAAAGCAGCTGATATCCAGACCATATTCGTGCTACAGAAACGCGCTGTACGTTCCATATACGAACTAAAAGCTCGAGAATCTCTCAGGTACAAATTTAAGGAGGCAAACATTCTTACTGTAGCATGCCAATACATTCTTGAGAATATCATGTATGTGCGAAAAAACCTTCACGAGTTCAAACTCAACAGCGATATCCACGACTTCAACACCAGAAGTAAAAACAAGATCGCAGTGAAGGCCAGTCGTCTCCGCAAGGTTAGCACGTCGTTCGTGGGGAACTGCATACGTTTTCATAATAAAATACCCACCGAAATTGTTAATTTACCGTTCAGTCAATTTAAGTCTCATGTTAAAAGTAATTTGCTAAGCAAGGCGTATTATACTGTCAACGATTTCTTAAACGACAAAAATGCCTTTAAGCCAGTAGTAGGCTAATTCTATTAGGAATATACCTAAATACACATTATAAGTATCTACCTGAAATAATTGTTCCATTTTATGTAAGAAGAGAGCACGTAATGCTGTTTCTCGCCGAGCAAGTCGCTTATTAATCTTTGCTTTTTAACATTGTCCGGTGGCTTGAATATGTCATGCTCGCTTAAAGGGCTTTGCTTACGGTGGCGTCGTTGATCGGGTCGCCACCTTCCCTAACATATGGTTGAGGGAGGCGATGGCTGAGATATGCGTCATACTCGTGATCGGGTGCTGTTTGTGGAGTCCGGACTGTTCATGCTTGCAAGGGCATAGTACCCAACTTCTTAAATACTACTTAGTGTTATTTTATTATTATCGTATTGACGAGAGACATCATTCCGATCTTGACACGTTTTATTGTTATTGACCATGTACATCACTGACAATATTACATTAATATTCCTTTTTTTATTGTTTTGTTTTGACGCTTAGAGACCGTATACATCTCTACGAACATTGAATAATTATTGATTGTATTTGGACGCTCAGAGACCTTATACATCTCTGGAATACTGAATTAATATCATTAACTTTCTGTTAATGCACAGACCTTATTCTAATCGAATGTAATGGTCGTATTTTGTTTTGTTTTCATTTACTTTGTGACATTTAGTGTGTTGTTATATCAGTCGTTAATGTGCAAATTTTAAATTATTATTGTGTTAGATTATAATCTTTTATTGTATGATTATTATTTTTATTGTAAACTACCGTTTGACATGTAAAAGTGCCCTTGTGGCCTATTTGCAGAATAAATAATTTGTATTTGTATTTGTATTTGTATTTGTAATACTTGTTTTACCCGGTTACAAGTAGATACCGTTATATAAATAAGGGATATCGATACCCTAGTGTAATTACATTTTTAACTGGCTGAATGAAATTGACAACATTTCATATTTTCATGTAGGCCATTTTACTATTTAGTTCGCTAGAAAATGTTTTTTTAAGCGACACGTGTTTTTTTATTTCTCCCTTAATTGTAATTTTCATTCAAAACTATCAAATTGAAAAGTAACGAATTCCAGAAGGTCGTAAGTAAATTATGACGTCAATACTACGACTCTGTATGGCAGTTTGGACACCTTTCATATGGCAGCCATAATACTGACGTCACCCACGGTTAAAACCACTTTTATACGTTTTCGCGATTTTCTTAAAAGCGAGCAGGAAAAAAACACAGAAAACTACTTTATTACGTTCAGGTAACATAATTACCGAAATGGTTTTCGATTTAGGCATCATTACATATTTTGAAATATTGTCAATCTGTAGTCCTATTTACACCATTCCTTTCTGCGTAATTAGTACGATTGTAAATTAGGGTATTGTCGTTATTAATAAAGTGGTGGCAGCTTCGCTGGTTTCACTGTCGGGGTCCCGCTTAGCAGCCTCTGTTCCTAGGCGCTTTCCACACATAGCGGGAAATTCACGGCATCGGCTAAGATCGTAGCGCTACGAAAGTTGGCAGTGAATGTGTTTAGTTTAGTTTGCCCAAATAATTACTAGTGGATCTGTGAGCTGGAGAACACGCGAACCTTCTTTAAAAAAAAAAGAAAATATTCAGAGACTGAATGGACGATATAATTATCAATCCTGTTCAGAGAGTTTCATAAAATCTGTTGACAAATGCGACTCGTAGAGGAGAAGAGCTGGACAGCCGGACATGCGAAAGAATTTTGGCCCAAGCTAAAACAAAAAACTTCCGCCTTCGCTTGCTAGTTAATTATCGTAATAGAAATTAGATTAATCCTGAAATAACCTTTCAAATTTGTTGCCACTGAAACTATAGGCCGTTCAATTCAGTCCCTCCAGCGACGCGGGCTACCCCTGCACCCACGCGCCGCACAGGCGAGAACTGAGTTAAACCTATACATATTGCTACAAGCCAGTCACTAACAAGTTACGTTGAAGCTAGCAGGCGCAGATTAAGTTTATTAGCAGCGTCTTATAGCGCTCTAATCCAATTCCTAAGACCTAGTACCTAAAGACGTAAGCTTTCCGGAAAATCTTGGGACCTGTCAAGATGAAAACCCTCCTTGCCCGCGGTCCACCTAATCTGTTCACCTGGGTGGACCACGGGAAGTTTTTTCTACCCGTGGTCCACCTAGGTGGACTAAGGTGAACCACGGGCATTTTTTTTTTACCCGTGGTACACCTATGTAAACTTTGCTAAAAGACCTTCTTTAATATGAGGAAGTGAAATATCACATTTTCGGTTCTGGCGCTTCGCCGGCCGCTGCCGCGGCACGCTCGCTTCGCTCGCTCGGCTCGCGCTATAAGGTAGCAGTACACCTAACACTCCTCGCTTCGCTCGTCGTCGTACCTACACCGACCTGACTTAGTAGTAATTTTGGTATTACGCGTAAAAACATTTTGGTAAATCACGTATTTGGTAATTTGCGTGTAATTTTGGGGCATTCATCTATACAGTCTACTGTTAAAGTTTACCGAGGTGAACCACCACCAATAAGTTTTTACCTTAGTCCTTCTAGGTGGACCACGGGTAGAAAAAACTTCCCGTGGTCAACCCAGGTGAACAGATTAGGTGGACCACGGGCAAGGAGCTGATGAAAAATGCCGAGATCGAGACAAACGAAATACCACAGACTTCGTTGGTTCGGTCATCTACTGCGAATAGAAGAGCGTACTTGGGCCGACTGACTGGTCGCCATCCCAGTGTTGCCAGGTTACTTCACCTAAAAGTTTTGTCGCTATTCCTGAAAAGTTCCATTTTAGGTTTGATAGTTCAGTTTTTTTAAATCACGAAATAAAGCCGTTGAGCGCCCTCTAGCTCCATCCATCAGTAGGGCACTCGACGGCTTACAGCATGGTCTGGCTACAGGCTGCACACGCGTGTTCAATGACTAGTGGATCGTGTACTACGTAGTGACAGACCAGACACAACACCACTTCGCACCCGGCATTATGTTGTTTAGAAATTATTTAAAAAACCCCCCATCTTCGTCGGCCGAATCTCGATAAGAGACAATTGCAGGCTCCGGAGGTTCAATTAGGCTAGATCATCAAAGCATTCAAAAGGCATCCGCGAATAATCATCATCTTCTAGTAACGGACTAGGGCCTAATGCAGTTTACAAGCTTTATGAAGATGACCATTATGAAAATAAATAGTATTACCTACCCACGGAGAACCAATTTAAAAACAATGTCTCACACATACGAACCCATAACTTTTCACGTAGGTAGGTACGATAAACCAAACACGCAAACAAAACTAAACAATATTGCAATATACTTAATATAGTCAGCTGATATATATCAATAAAATATAATGCATTTGAAAGTTAGATCACACAAGATAAAAAATAAAAACTATGCCCCATTGTCTTGAGAGTGAAATCCATTTTTGCCAATAATTTTCCAACTCTGAATTGATGACCCTAATGCTAATAATTTCGCAACACCGACTTGTTGACCCTAATGCCGCTCGCAAAAACTACATAGGTAAAAGCGATGTAATAAAACTGATAGCTATATTGCTCTGGCACCGCATCGACAGTTAATCACCGAGCTTCAATGTTTGACATGCGCATTTGGCGCAAAAAATATGAACGCGGTAAATTGGGTGCCTAACAGCACCGCTAGGCTATAATGGGTTAATTCATTTGCCACGACCGTGTGCCCCCCAAAATAACTTACAACATCTATTCTAATAGACCATTTATTTTATTGGGGTCGCCTCGAATCCAGAGTAAATTACGTGCACTTTTTTGTTTGTTAGCCTTAATGGGGATTTGATAAGACGAATTACCGCCATTTCCTTTACCCTCCGAGCTGATTGCTCGACAATTGAGGGACGTGTAAAACGGAATGTAAATGGGTTAAATAGGAAAGTTTCGTGACTGGATAAAATAATAGCGTAAGTATTCGTTTTTACCCGACTGCCTCATTGGTAGTGTTTTTCGAGCGTATGTATTTCACGGGCTACAGACGGAACAGCTTGGCGGATATTGACATATGAAAATCGTTTGATACGTGACATTTAAGCCATAATATTTATAAAAAGCTGTTGGGTTTAAAAAAAATAACAGTTGATTATAATATGACAAAAAAGGCGATGGCCGTTGGGGCGGAAAGGTTCTCTAGTGGCGACCACGTACCGCGGCGCGGCGTGGGTAGACACCTCACAAGGTGGACTGATGTCCTGGTGAACGCCGCGGGAGTCCGCTGGATGCGGGTGGCATTGTTTGGGGGAGGCCTATGTCCAGCAGTGGACGTCTTGCGGCTGATAGGATGATGATGATATGACAAACATTATCACGAAATGGTTATTTCCCCTAACGAAGTGAGAAAAAATTATTCGAGGAGCAATAAGCTTTTAGACCAGAGTTTTATTCTCTACTTAGACTGCTAAAAAACAGTTAAAACAAAGATTATCCATCCACGGTCAATAATAAATTCCGCGGCGAAAAGAAAATTCAATTTGGAGGCACAATTTTCTAAATAAACTGCTTTGACACAGATACAAAATATGGACTCCACGAATAAACGCCCCTGGCCGTCTATAGATATTTCAGTACTTTTTAATGATGTTACTTGGCAAGTTTTCACACACCACACACCTTTTCAATGCAATGAATCGACACCTTTGGACTGCAATGTGTCAAGTATATAATTTTCTATTAAAACTTGCCAAGTTACATCGTTAAAAAGTACTGAAAATAATAAATGTTATCATGAAACTGCTAAAAAACCGGCGTTTCTCTGACTAATATATAATTATAGGTATTTCTATGTAACGTGATACTTATTCAAAATGTACCTTAAAAACTGCTGGAAATCAAGTGTGCATTCCTATAACTATTTATGATTTGAGGTATTTTTATGGAACTTGGTACTTATTCAGATCTCACTTCTTTTATAGGCGAAGCATTCCCATAGTATCGAACTTGGCAGCCTTTCACATTTATGTTTTTGATGCGATTTCATTTATTTTTGTTAGGTGTTGGTTCTTTATTATTGTTTTATCACTTTTGCTTTAGGAAATGTCTCATTCCACTTAGGTATGTACTTTATACTATACCCTTTATACTAAGCGTCTAATTCTTTTTTCTACGCTTGCGTGGCACTGTCTGGATCCCTTTATTGGAAATGGAACAGTTTTATTGTTCTTGTCTTTAAGACAAACATGTATTGTCTTAAATTGGTATGTATCTAAATTTTAATAAGTCTTATCTCATTTCCACTCCATACCTACTTATAGTAGAACAAAATTACACATTCGTTGTTTTCGAAACTGACTCAAACTTGGCCGTTTTCAGATTTTTACTTTGTTTCGACCTCAAGACAAACCTTCGAGCCAAATTTCAGGTCGGTACGACAATTGGAAGATAGACCCATTTAGTTCATTATGACTTCATAGTAGAACAAAGTTACACCTTCGCTATTTTTAAAACTGACTCACACTTGGCCGTTTTCAGATTTTTCCCTTTACTTTGACCTTAAGACCTATCTCCATGCCAAATTTCAAGTCAGTACGACCATTGGAAGTGGTCTAGGTTCTTGATGAGTGAGTCAGTGAGTGAGTCAGTGAGTGTATAGTAAAAATAGCGATTTTCTGACGTCAATATCTCAAGAACTGCTATAGGTAGAATAATGAAATTTTGTATTCTAGACAATTAAGGGGATGTCAACAGACACTCGAAATTTCATATGCGTAGATAAAATATGTTTTGAGTTATAGGGTGGTCGAAATTGGCCCGATATGGTTCGCGTAATATAACCCACGGCCGGTGTGTCGCTTTTTTTTGCTCGAACTTGGCGGACACGCTGCCGTGTGTCTAGATTTGATACAATTTTATTAGAGCAACTCGGCAAAAGGAGGAAGGTGCGTCAGCCGTCTATGAGCTTAATGGGTGGACGATATTAGGAAGATCGTGAATCACTTCTGGATAAGACTACCCCAGGATAGGGACAGGTGGCCTTGCCTGCCTTGTTTTAAAAATACAATGACGGTGGCAAACAACCGTACGGCCCGCTTGATGGTAAGCAGACACCGCAGCCTAAAGACGCATGCAACTCCGAAGGAGTAACATGGACGTTGCCGACCCTTGATATGTTTGCGGATTCGCCGTGTTGACAGCTGATGAAACAAATTCCCTCGCTCTCAACACAACGCATCCTCGGGAGCTCTGGCGACCTTGGTCACCTCCAGGAACACAACACTACTGCAGAGCAAGTAGTAGTGTTATTGTGGCTGTGGTCTTCTGCAAGGTGGCGGTACTTCCCCAGTTGGGCTGCTTCACAATCGAATGGGATGACATTTCACTGTGCCCCTCACCAAATCAGCCTATTCTCAGCAGTGGGCGATTACAGGCTGAAAATGATGACGGCGAAGATGACCTCAGCAAAAAGCATATAAATAACGTTTCGTGAGGTTGAGTTCATAAAGCGTCATTAATACAGTGAGACAGCACGTAGAGAACTTTTGCCGTGACACGTGGAGGCCCAATCACTTTTAGTTACGCTATAAACCAGCAGAGTCGTGTTCCCAACTTTCCTATCTTGTTTTCTGTTAGGCAACTAACTTTTTTGATACAATAATCCAGTTTCTAGGCGCAGATTGTAGTCATTATTATCAAGATTATATAATACTTAGCCTTAGATCGTATTTTCTGCAAAGACGCGTTCTTTGATTTTCTGGTTAATGCACACAAAATAATTAAAGTAGTCCTTTTTGTCGTGCGTTAGTTTTACGCGTAAGCATCGGGAAAATAAAATAGCAGAACTAAATCGTCTGAATATAATTGGAATTGGAATTTGTTATCTTGGACGATACAGTTGCTTATTAAATGAAATACAAATCTGCCAAATCAAATAATCTTAAGTTATACCGGGTGGAAAGGCACGACGATCCTTTTCGCAAAGGGGGTTACTTTAAATGATGGATTATCGATTCGTAATGTTTAGATTATTGTTACGAACAATTAGTAAAAATATTAAAATTAATTTATGTTCTTCTTAGTGACAACCCTATTATTGATACGTACTAATAATTGTATACTTACGTATTGATTAATGTCACTGACCCTTGTGTTATTGTTAAAATGTTACTGAACCTAATGAGGGTTATCACTTTCAGTATTTTGCATTGAAAGTTAACTACCTATAACTTCAAAACGCTTTTGAATATGAGCCTAGTTTCTTTAGAGAAAATACAGTACTCGATCTAAACAATCCCCCTTTTGCGGAAAGGATCGTCTTGTCTTTCCACCCGGTATATCTGGGTATATCTAGCTATATTTAAAACCATCACAACATAGCTGAGTCAGAGTGCTACGGGCGCTTTTCGCTACTTATGGATATTAAGCTGCAACGCCTTAGTGCTACGAGCTCGTATCGTGGCGGGGAACAGGCTAACTAGTCAGCAACACATTAAAATTCGATTGAAGTGTGAAACTGATGCTTCGATTTTGCTATTTTAAATGGGTCTATGGGTAAACAAGCCCTATTTCAGCCCCAGTTCAAAACCATTTTCATTGATCCGACGCATTGTTCTGTCTTTTTTTGTTTTCGATGAAAAGTTAAGCGAGTGACATGACTGACTAGGATGTAAATTTATGTTCGGGAAAAGCAAAAGTTCCAAAAACTAAATTGTTCACAGCGTGTGCCTATTTTTTACGTTTCAATGAAACGTGCAAAAAAACTTTGTGACGGTGAACTTTATGTTATCAATACCTGATCGTCATTACTACTTATTGGAACCAGGATAAATTGTATGCATGGTGAGATACACCGATAGTTAGCGGAAGAGCGTTCCACAGTCAAATCGCCACGAATAATGATTAATGTAGGTATTTATTTATTTATTTAATGCAGAAACCATGGTTACAAAGCTTTTATGAACAGAGACAAGGTCATAGATGGCAACCCTGTAAGGTCGTAGCAAATTATATAATTTACAAAAGTACTTATCTCTATATACCTACCTATCTTAAATTTATAATTCTATAGGTAGCATTGTTTTTTCCATTAAACACATTTTGTTTATTTATTTAATCTTTATTGCACAAAAGTCAACTTAGTACAAAAAGCGGACTTAATGTCGTATGCATTCTCTACCAGTCAACCTTCAGGCAAAATTGCGTGCTTAAAGAAATAAATATTAACTAACTTTAATTATACAACTTTGCTTTTAAACAAAGAATATTAAGAGGAGAAAAAAATCTTAAACGCGTATTATAGAACAGTTTAAAATGGGTCAATATACCGTGCTTAGGTTTTTTAAAATTACTGCCTCCAATCTTTTTTGTTCACTTCTGCCCAGCTAGCACGTAAAACCTATTTATCGTCACGTTTTACCGTCGAATTATCCTGAAACGTCATCATGTAAAAAATAACGATAAATAATATGCTACTAGGCTAGAACCATACATTTGCCTTCGTCGGGTGTGGTAATTGTTTTGCATTTAACCTGCCGGCCCCAAGGCCTTGTCAACCTGCTGGTAAACAGCAACGGTCAGCCGCCGGCATTGTCTCTTCAGGCACTTGAACGCTTTACTGGGTAAGCTGACTTGGACCAGTTTTCTTGTTGGTTCTGTGGTCGTCTTGCTCTTTGAACGGCGTTGCAGTTGAATCTCGATTGCCAACGTTAGGGCTGAAAAGCGGCCAAACAAGATGTTAGAAGGGTTATTGGCACATTGGTTCATGTCTCGGCGTAACACAATAGATAAAACAGTAGTAACAAGATTTGATGATGCTCAAAATGATGCAAACAAAAAAATAAAGATTTGGGTACATCACTTTGAACGCATTATTCTGCTTAGCAACTATTGCTGCTGACTGTACGGCGGTAACTAGTGAAAATCTCTAGCTTTGGCACGATTTTAAAGCTCACTAGACTCGGTCCTCACATAGCAAAAAGGAGGTTTATACTGATAATTAAAGCAATTCGTGCAAAATTATTTCCTAACCTTTCCAAAATATCAAAAATGCACAACGTTAATATTCAAGTTTTCACTTCTGCCGGCACTCCCGGAGTGCCGGTCTTTTTTTTTGTTTCTTCTTCATTTCTATTGAATACAATGAAATAAAAAACTATGTTGTTTTGGAAATTAAAGTCCAGAGACTAAAAAAATGTCGTCGCATTATTAGGTAATGTCACCTAGAAGTGTTCCATTCAAAGTTTTGCGGTCATTCCTCATCCTATTGTGTTAATAATCACGTCATCGGTATCATAGACGTAACGAGAACTGCAGTTATCTTAATTGAATGACTCATTCTAGTTCTCGATTCGTACGAGTACCTACATACATAGATTAACGCTTTTATTCCCAAAAGGGGTTTGCAGAGCACATGAAACTCATGTTCTAGCGCCACTTTTAGCATAAATGTGGGTGTTAAAGATCGACAAAATGCGATATCGCAGTAATATGTTGCTAGCCCATCGCTCACAACACACTTCAACCTTGCTCTCTTAGTCGACTTTACGACACCTGCGGGAATAAAAGGGTGGTGAAATTCTAACCCGGGAGCACACAAACACACAAACCGACACAAAACGATTACCTGCCAGCAAATGTCCGATCCCAAGCAAACAGAACGCGCCTTGCAGCATGCTCAGCGACACCGGGGTGAGGCCCTTCGTCGACTCAACCTGTTGAGTCTGGAACGTAAATTACCCTTACTACACCGCCCCTTTGCAACCCGAACACAAAAGGACATATGTCATGGAACATTCGCATGGGACAGTGATGTTTCGTCTCGAGGTCGTAAAGAAGGACGTGTCTTGTGCCTAACACCTAGCTCCATGCATTTTCGTGAAAGTGTAAGGGCGGGTTAAACATGCCATCTTTTTACTGTAAATAGTTTATTTTCTTTGGTAAAAATTACATGAAGATACGGTGGTTAAGTTGGTTTGCTTTCCATACAAAACATCTTTTGACATTCGCAGTCTAAAGGCGTGATATTTCAAGAAACTTAATAGCTTTCTATATTTGGCTTTCCATTTGCGAGAAATTCCCCTTTTCCTAGAATAAACTTGTATGAACTACCTACAAAAATTTCTGAAAATAGTTTTTCCAAAAAATCACGCCCCAAACAAATTATTTTATTAATTTTGCTTGGTAAAATTACCCAATATCTTTGTGCTAAGTAAAATTAGCTTAGGGGAACAAGATTTTTCCCTGGGATTGGAAAGATAAATGGAATCCCTTAAGTCATAATATCCCTGAAGCGTTCGGTTTTCTCAGTATTCTTCTAACCCTATTTAAAATATTGGTTCCTTTGATATGAACCCTAGTCAAATAACCCTAGTTGGTAAGTTGTGATTGTGTATACTAACAACGTATGGATATTAATGTCCGAAATAAAGAATTGAATTGAATTGATATCAAACCTGCGACGCAGTGCCGGTGGACTCCTTCAGTTCCGAACTGTCCTGGTCAGATTCGCTGACGGGATCAGACCTTCGAGAATGCTCTGGAAGGTTCTTGTATTCATCCATCGTCATCTTGGCTATAATGCCTGCTTCAAAGAGTGCCATTATTCTGGAAATATTAAAATCATTTTTTAAACGTTTATTGCCAACGTCACTTTACTCATTTGGGTACTACACATCATCATCATCATCATCATCATCATCATATCAGCCGAAAGACGTCCACTGCTGGACATAGGCCTCCCCCAAAGAGTACCAAAGTGACCGATCCCGCGCCACCCGCATCCAGCGGACTCCCGCAACCCTCACCAGGTCATCAGTCCACCTTGTCGGGGGCCTACGCACGCTGCGCCTTCCGGTACGTGGTCGCCACTCGAGAACCTTTCCGCCCCAACGGCCATCGGTTCTACGTGCTATGTGCCCCGCCCACTGCCACTTAAGTTTAGCGATCCGGAGGGCTATATCGGTTACCTTGGTTCTGCTGCGGATAGCCTCATGTCTGATGCGGTCACGCAGAGAAACTCCCAACATGGCCCTCTCCATTGCCCTTTGGGTGACTTTGAGCCTTCTTATGAGGCCCATAGTAAGCGACCACGTTTCAGTGCCATATGTCATCACTGGCAACACACACTGGTCAAAGACTTTCGTCTTGAGACACTGCGGAATATTGGACGAAAAGATTTGCCGTAGCTTCCCGAACGCTGCCCAGCCGAGTCGGATTCGACGATTGACCTCTTTCTCGAAGTTGGACCTACCTAACTGGATCGTCTGTCCTAGGTATACATAATCGTCTACAACTTCGAGCGTAAAGTGTCCGATTGTAATGGGAGTTGGTACTACATGGGCATTTGACATGATCTTCGTCTTATCCATGTTCATTCTTAGACCAACTCGCTCGGATGCTTTACTGAGGTCATCGAGCATCGTACTTAAGTCCTCCATGGTCTCAGCCAAGACTACTATATCGTCAGCAAACCGAAGGTGAGTGATGTACTCGCCGATGATGCTGATGTCTAGCCTTCTCCAGTCCAGAGTCTTGAAAACGTCCTCCAGTGCAGCGGTGAACAGTTTTGGAGAAATAACATCTCCTTGCCTGACTCCCCGCTGCAGCGGAATAGGTTTCGAGTTCCGGTCCTGGAGTCGGACTGACATAGAGGCGCTCTCGTACAAACACTTCAGCACTTCGATATAGCGATAGTCAACTTGGCACCGCTGGAGAGACTGTAGTACAGCCCAGGTTTCAATCGAATCGAAGGCTTTTTCGTAGTCCACGAACGCTAAGCAGAGAGGCAGGTTATACTCCTCGGTCTTCTGTATAACCTGACGAAGCGTGTGGATGTGGTCTACGGTACTAAAGCCTCTTCGGAAACCGGCTTGTTCGGGAGGCTGGAAGTCATCTAGCCTGCGTACGAGACGGTTTGTAATGACCCTCGAAAACAGCTTATAGACATGGCTCAGAAGTGAGATGGGTCTGTAGTTCTTCAGCAGAGTGTTGTCACCCTTTTTGAAGAACAGCACCACCACACCTCTGTTCCATGCCTTTGGAGTTCTCCCTTCCAGTAAGACGGAACCGAACAACTTCTGAAGGGCCGTAAGGACCGGTTTTCCACCCGCCTTCAGAAGTTCGGCTGTTATTCCGTCTTCCCCGGGTGCTCTGTTGTTCTTGAGCTGTTTAAGCCATTACAATCTCGTACAGGCTGATGTCCGGGATGTCGTCGGTATAGTGTCGGGTTAGTCTAGCTCTAGGGTCTTCCGCCTGACTAACTTCGGGTCTGCGCGTTGATGTGTATAGCTGTCCGTAAAAGCGCTCTATCTCACCCAGAATCTCAGGTTTAGAGGAAACGATTCTACCATCTTCAGTTTTTAACTTCGCGAGCTGGCTCTGCCCTATAGACAGATCTCTCGAGCTTATTACGCTGTATGGCCTTTCAATACGATTTGTATTGATTTGGCGCAGATCGCGGGTAAGGGACTTGGAGATCTGTTTATTGAGCTGCCGGTATAAGGTCGCGTCGGCTGAAGACTGTAGAATCATTTCACTCCTTTCCTTCATGAGCTTCTTAGTGGGGCTAGATAGCCTTTTAGTTCCGTTAGTGCCTTGGGCCTTGAAGAACTTAGACCCAGTGACACGGACAGCTTCCACAAACCCGTCGTTCAATTCGTCCACATCGCCGCCTAGGCAATCAAAACGGTTTTGGAGTTCCAGCTGGAAGCTCTTGGGGTTTTGAATTTGAATTGGTACTACACATACTCGTAATTAAATGGTATATTTTTATGAAAATAAGTAACAAGTATTTGGCACGTGCTTTGGCCAGCCAAACCGGGTAAAAATACTAATTTTCCACTATTAATTTTCCACCCCGGCTGTGATATTAGCGGTCGTTTATGCTGGCCAAACCCAATCATTGCAAAATAAAACATGAGTTGAATAATCCTTAGACGACAGAACACTGCTTCGTGTAAGAAATGGGGGGATATTATTAGGGGACAATCTTACACAAATCGACCAAGTCGCAAACTAAGCAAGGCTTATACGTAGGGGAACTAGACGACGATAATCATTAATCATACTCATATAGATAGAAAACATCCATGACTCAGGAACAAAATATTCGTGCTCATCATACAAATAAATGCCCTTACTGGGATTCGAACCCAGGATCTCTTGCTTCGTAGGCAGGGTCACTACCAACTAAGCTAAAGGCTGAGCTGATTTTTAAAATCAACTAATTTCTCGCAGAAGCAACGCAATGTCTTATTGGAAATGGACATAGCACGATAATAAGCAAGACCAAATAGTTAGACAAAAAAAGAGGAGAGTTTTTCAAAGGTGTGAAACGACGGTTTAAGATATCAGATCAAATATTAAAATTCATATTTCACTTGTTCTGTTAAACCTAACTGTGAACGATGGGACCGCAAGATCACGTTTAAAGGTAACAGAATCAATGTCTAGACTGTAATGACCTAGATTGTATAAGTAAATAAAGAAATCCCACTATTTACCCCATTTTACATAGCTTTGAGTACATAATAACATGTTAACCAATAACAAAGGAATTAATAGGCAAAAATGAATAAATATAATGTAAATGAATAAATAAAAGTCTTAGTTACCACCCAAAAGAATATAACGAGTATATACCTAAGGCATATAGGCCAAAACATGTTTTAAAGATCATATTTTGAGAGTGTATTAAGAAAGCATTACCATAATGAAAGCCACTAAGAAATCGTGTATATCCGAGTGTCTGACCGTAGAGAGAGCACACGTCAAGCTCCGCCCGCCGGGCGCTGATTGGTCGTTATTATTCCATACTAATTTTTGATTAAGAACTTTATTACGTAATTTCGGCTTATCATTCTGGTTAATCAAAGCGACCATTTTGCAACCTGTTACAGTAGAATCTAGATTTATATGTCGTTAGGTAGGTCATAAAAAGCTCCAACTGTTAGGGAGACTTTATATCAGTTTTATTAACGTTTTATATTGTAAAAATCAAGAAAACCTAGTAAAAAAGGATTTGAGAATAAATATTTCCATTTTCCACTTGCTGTAACTTTCCTGAAAATCACCTTACGAGGTTTATTATTGTTTGTAAACATATGTTAGAGTCACGATATCATAGGTAAACAAAGATTAGTGCATTAGAAGTAACCTTGTTTAAAATATTTTGTGATAACGAAAAATTACAGTTAAAATAGGCGTGGCATTACGTAATAGCCAATCAATTATGTAAGATTTGGGTCAATAATAAAATTAGAAGCCGAAATTATGCTCGAGGATATCGTGACGAGTTGTAAACCTAATTTTGGTATAAGAACGAGTCAGTTCTCAGTTCAAATTGTGTTCAGTCGGCTCTCTTGAGAAAGCAACAACTAAGTAATCAGTAGGAAAGTGATAGGGCAAGCAGGGACTTGTAAACAAGTCACATAGGGCAGTGGTAGGGAAAGTTTAATTAATAAGTCAATCAATAATATACATTCATTTTATTATCAGAGTTCTTGTTTCCTTTCTTCTACCCTTGGTTAGGGAGTCTTGGCCTTCGGGCTATCGAAGGCCGTTGCAGGGTCGCCCCATATACGCACGGTCTGTTAGGTGTCTGGCGAGTGGCGTACGCTTGAAGCCTCTAGGCGTACGAACCCACTCAGCCGAAGCGATAAAGTCGCCCGTCGCCCCGCGACAAGGGTCGCCCCACTGCGACAAGAGTCGCTCGCGACGCGACGCAAGGCGACGCGTCGGCCACACTAACCTAAGCCGTCTTTAAATCACACCAGTCAGTTTTGTAACTTGCTGTATGTGTCTGATATTGATCGTCAGTTTTATGACGGTTATTAACTTAATTGAACAATAAATATCCCTCTAAGCTGATTAAAAACACTTGAATAACATTAATAATGTACTTACACATGGTTGAACGTATCGAGATACGGGCACCCTATCTGCAATGCGATCGCCGAGTAACGCGTGTAAAGTTTCTCGCTCAGGTGGAAATTGTGGGCGCCTGTAATAAAGTTGTGGCTAACTTGAGGCAAGTTGTGCCAAGTTTGGGTTGCGCTTTTAGCGCTTAATTCATAATTATTGTTGCTAGCTTTGGTATTAGATATTGTAATAATAAAAGGAAGGAATAACTAATCCTGAAGGAGAAAAATCCCAAAGCAATTTGAAAAATATACTCATTCTTTTCAGATTGTATAATGATGAGCCGAAAAGATTTCAATAATCACTTCTGCGATAAAAATACAGATTTTAATCGCAGCAGTCAGACTATGTATAATTATTTTATTTAAATAAGCCAGCAGCTCATGTCAACGAATATGTTACTGATGACCGGCAATGAGGTCTAAGTAAGAGAATGCATAATTAACCAATATGCCATTGTTGAGTGGTAGGAACATCGATAAGCCTAAAAAGCATTGACTTATAAATACATGTTCCTCGTCTAGGAACGTAAAATCTAGTACTAATTGTCTGTTTGATAAATGTAGACCACTTTGCAAAAACATTGGCTTTGTCGACATAGAGATACTTGGAAATGGGAATAGTTGAGTGTGTATTAAAAATGCTGCGTTACTTGGAAGTGATTTTGACCATGGAACATTGCAATCTTCTATTAATATCCTGTTAGTAACCGGGAGGCTTGGGAAATTTCAGTAATGCCTGTAAAGGCTATTCAGGTTGGAACATTGCCTATGTAAGCAATAGCGACTGACAGAAAGTTATTACCGAATCGTTCAGTGTCGTAGTAGAGCGTCTCTCGGCCGCCCAGCACGGCAACGCGGCGACGCGCGAGCACGAGCCGCACGCCCACCTCGACACTGCGCACGCGCTGTACGCGCTGCCGCCGCATCAGCCGCGCAAGCCGCCCGTATACACCCGTACCGTTCTAAGGAAATAAATCATTCAAGTTTACTTTGACTAATATCGTATGGCAAATCAGTGTATTTAGAACAGTGAGATCGTCGTTAGTGTGGCTATCGTACTAATAAATTTCTAACTTTGGACACAGCTCAGTAGCCCAAAGCACATTTTGAAGAAATAGTACAAGAACAAGAGACACACAGCACGCGCCACATAAGTTTGCAAGTCTGAGGTTAGCCTCAAGCCGGCTCCCGCACACGTTTAACCCCTCTAACACCAGTTCTGCATCGATTCTACTGACTAACCTCACAAACCACTTTGAGCTCACCACTTTCCACTATCCTGGGTTTAAAAAAAACTAATTATTGTTTTACACGGGTCTATAACGTGATATTTATTTACTTTATTTCTGACGTTCCGACACGGGTTACGACCATGACTAGTGCAACCCGTTTCGAAATGTCAGAAATAAAAATATGTGTACAAAGCGCGAGAGTTTGAAGTGTTAAATTGAAATCTGTCAGAAACATATTAACAGTAACTCTCTCGCGTTTATACAATACGTCCTGTATGCTTTACGCGGGATAAAAACATTTTTGATGACTCTGTCTCACAATTAACACATCAACTCTAATACAACTTACCAGTAAAATTGCTAAAGAAGAACTGTGACGCTCCACCACCAACTCGTAACCTTTGTCTCTCATAGCGTCCTCCAGAGCTTCCAAAGTGCCAATCGGGGCTTCCCTGGCCGGCCGAGCCAGTAGACTAGTCAGGTTAGCAGAATACATGTCACCAATGACGTAAGTCGCTCCTAATGATATCAAAACTGCGACCAGACGAGCCTTGTGCGTGCTGGAGGGTTCCTTGCTCGATGCTAAAAAAACAAGTTCCTGTCAAAAGTTTCTTAGTTAAACCGACTTACATTACTATTTTTTGCACACTCATGATAGTAAATATGAATGCAAAACTTGAACTCAACGGATAATTTGGTAAATGGGTCAAGTTTATAGACCGACCGCTTAACCCATTCCTCGCCTGCACGGCACGCACAGGGTAAAACGGGGGAGGGCGGCGCGCCGGGCTTCACCTCCCACATGATGCTCGTTCCCTCGTTCTGCGCGCAGGCGAGTGCCGAGGCCCGAGTTAAGCGATCGGACTATAACTTGTAACATTTGGTTACAAACACAGACGGACAAGAGCCTTTTTGAAGTCCTCAACTCGCATAAACCAGCGTGAGGACCACAGCTTATTTCCTTATTCATGGGAGGATGCCTGTGTCCAACGGTAAGCAGGTTTAAGAACGCTTGATTTTGTACGAGGTCTTCAGCTCACATTGTCTTAGGAATAAAGAAGTGGTGAACCAGCAGCAATTATTGAAGAGTGCCAGTTGATTCTTCCTGCCCTTCTGCCACAAAGACGGCGCTGCGATCACCACCCACAACGCTGGTCCCGTCACTAGGAGCGTTGCGCATACCAGAGGCCATACCTGAACAGAAATACTTTTAGAAGAATTATCTGCAAAGTTAAACAGGTATGATAGAAATGGAAGTATTACAAGTTTGCGATGACAAAAGTCAGCTCTATCTTTGTTTGATCCTTTATTAGGCCTGCAACACACTGGTGCGGCCTGCGGTTGCGGACAATAGTAAACAGACAGACAATAGTGACAGCGGCGGACAAGTTTACTATCGTCGGCCGCGGCCAGGCGCCTATTTCACCAACCTGCCAATTGTCACCTGACAATGACAATTCGTCATGCATTGCTTCTTCTAGAAGTCAAGGTGGTTGCTAGGTTACTTGTGGATCCAGCAATGTACGGAGAATCGTCGTTATCAGGTGACAATTGTCGAGTTGGTGAAATAGGGGCCAGGCCGCGCCAGTCTGTGAGAGGCCTTATTGTGGGCATATTAGTAAAGTAAATACGAAAGTCGAAAAGGACACGCTGAGAAAGGTTTGTCAAGATCGTATCAAGTGGAAATCCGTGATCTTTGCCTACCGTTTCGGGAAACAGGCGTGATTATATGTATGTGTGTGTATTAGCAAGGAATGTATGGGACCGGGTGCGCCTTTGTGGAAGTGAAGTGCAGTAAGTAAATATATATATTTCTTTGGCACATCGAGCAAGAACGGAAGTTAATATTGATGAAGAAAATCTGTACCACTAACGAATTTCACTTCAACTGAGAGCACATTATTATCAGGGATTTAGAGAGAGAACAACGCTTTATTGAAAGATGTTTTGCAAGCAACACGGTTTATGCACTCTTTCAGCAGTTACTTTAAATTAGAATACATTTCTGGAACATACAGAGCAATAAAAAAAACCAGGAAACAGGTACCTATCCTACCAGCAAGCCAACAGCGTAAAGCCTAAACAGGATATATTTTTTTAGGACGATATTTTTTCAGAATTACTCTCGTATCTGAATAATTTATAGGTAAGATATTTTTTATCTGTGTACATTTGATGGGTTTTATTTCGAGTAATTAAATGAAACAAACTATTACACTCACCATCCACCACATACATATACCAGACTATCTGTAATCTTCAGGGTGACCAGAAATATACAATATGCGCTCTGAAGACTTGACAATAGAGTCGTGTTTAGATATTTGTGGCACCTTCTTCACTCCGCTTTATTTATCTGATGATGACTGAACCAACTGGTCCTCGATTACTTTTTTGTTAAGTTTTTATGCTTTTACGGCTCCGTACCTCAAAAAAGGAAAAAATTTAACCATTTGTTGTCCGACTGTCTGTCTGACAAAACCCTTTTTGGAACGCGTGGTAGTGGTAGTGGAGGTATCGAGTTGAAGTTAAAACTACCTATAGTGTACTAAGTCTACAATCCCTTGAAGCTGTAAAAAAATAAAACTAAGTTAACGTAAAAAAGAAAGAGAAGAAGAAAAAGAGAAGAAACGGAAAAGTGTCTGCGTGCCACAAATAACGTATATTTCGACACTCTCAAGGGAATCAACAATTAAAGGGTACTTTCCGTTGGCCTAGAACTAGAACTATGAAATTTGGCAAGTGATATCAGCTTACACTACAAGTACATGGGTTAATCGGAAAACTATATATATAATTTGTTACTGAACCCTCGGAGGGTGAGTCAGACTGGTACTTCTCCGGTTTTTGATATTTAAAAATTAACGAACCACTTTATCATCCATCTTGTATAAAACGAGATATAACTACTTCGACCTTCGATTTAGATTAGAACTACCCTCGCCCTTAGAAGCAAAATGTTCGTAGATCACTATTTACTCAATTAGAGTTCGTTGTACGTCTGTACTCTAGGGTATTTCGATTTTTATAGCAAAATGAATGAGAGTATGAATCATCCACAATTAACTACTAGTATTAGTACAAAAGGCTCATTTTAATTTTCCTAAAGACCAAGAGCATCGTCTTGCTTAATACGTTCACTGCCAGGCACCCGCCTAGAGGGTGCCTACGTCGTAGTCGCTTTCCGCAACATACGAGAAAATCACGGGATTGCCTTCGAGCGTAGCGCGTAGCGATTCTTGGCAGTACATGTAATTTGGGACCAAAGATAGAAGCTTTGTTTTTTACAGAAAATGGGATCGTATAATTTCCATGAGATGCAAACCTCTATCGAACATTGCAAATGAACCTTAACTGTGTTCAAAACTGCATCTGCACTTCAATTAACTATACCGGCTAACTTGCAAGTTGAACCTGAATTGGCAGCAAATGTTAGTCAAATAACGAGTTTATTGAAGTCGCAGTGCGCCAACAATGAAATTAAGTGAGGTAATAGTTTAATTTTGTATTAAGCAGTAATGCTGCTGTTTAAAATAAAGGAAAAAATCTATACATATTGACATATTTATTTATTTTTTTCCTGCTGATCTACATCAGCTACAAGCCTGCTAAGGCGTTGTAAGAAGGAACTGATTGAAAGATTTAGTGTCCGAGACAGATTGTTCCGATTGCTCAGTTGGTTAGTAGCGACGGGCCATGTATGCCTGTGGTCGCCGGATCAAATCCGGCTCGAAACATTGAATTCTGAAATTTTTCCTTTAATTTTAAGTGAACCCTAAAATTGATAGGAGTATTTAAAAATGCACACATTTTTTGGTTAGCTTTTTGCATTTTTTTCTAAAGCTGTTTTTGCGCTTTATACAGCGCGAACGAGACTAGAACGTAAGATTTTTGACATACTTTGCAAAGTTTAGGGTTAAAAGCTTATATTAGAATTTCATGTTAGTTGTATGTGTATTAAATGACATATCTTTTAAATAAAAGTCATGTTTCATACAAGGCAACGTTCTATATAACACGAGTAACGTAATATATAACTATTCATATATTATAATAACACAGGCTTATCTTACCCTAACTTGATGCTGCAAAAAATATAAACATCTAGTGTTATTTAGTTTCTATGCTCTCTTTCTTTATGAATAACTCTAAAACATAATTTACTTTTAATTAATCAGTGTGACCATGTTTTTTCCTTTATGCCATTCCTGATCATGACCTCAAAGTCATTTGTAGATACATATCATCACATCTATTTCCCGGAGGAAAGGCAAATATCACGGATTTTCAATTGCTACGGTCTTGACAAACCTCTCTTGCTTCATTCACTTTCATTACTTTCTTCATACTCCCTTTCCTCAAAGTCAGCAAGTAGATAATGGCGCCAATTTTACAGGTGCCCTACCTCCCATTGAAAAGGTCTGATGATAGCCAGTGTTTCGCTCAGTTTGGCCGGAGCGTGCGTCAGGAAGGCGCCCGAGTCAGCCAGCGTGAGGTACGAGAACTCAACGGCTTGCAGACCCTCCCACGTCATAGAGACGTCGCCAAGAAAGAACTCTGCTTTCTAAATCAAACTTCAAGTGGTTAGTTGACGCTTTTTGCGTTATAATACTACTAGCTTCTGCCCGCGACTCCGTCCGCGTCGAACTCGTTGATATTGTAGCTCCATACTCTGTTCCAGCTTTCATCCCCAAGTTTACCCCTTCAAGGGAAGATTTTCGGGATGAAAACTATCCTATGTCCTTCCTCAGGATTTAAACTAACATCATACTAAATTTCATTTCAATCGGTTTAGTGGTTTAAGAGTGAAGAGGATATTTTCGCATTTATAGTATTAAGTAAGGATTTAATGTATTTTTTCCATAAATACGGTGTCTGCGTATTATTTTAAGCTCTATTCTTGACAGACACCTGTATTCCACAAAACGTATGAAATGGGAATCGGTTTTATATTGGTCACGCATGCTCACTGTCTGCGAGTAAAATCTATTGTCATAATATAAGGCAACTTTCATTAAATTTAGGCAAGACAATGTACACAAACTATTTCTGAGACTAAATTGCTATTTGTCAAGCAAATTGAAAGAACACTTAATAAAATACAGCATAAGATCTGTCAAACGAAATGAAAACAATGTTCAAGAATAAAAATTCAATATTAAAATTGGAGTCTTTGTTCAAATTCGGCGGACAGTATTGTGCGTTTATAATTTAATTTCTTCGAAAAAGCTCAATACCTACTCTGTTCGTTAATTCTCAGAAAGCGATATTGTATTTGAAGGTGAAGGACGTGTACCAGACTTGGCGCCTTTGCGTACTTTAATTGATACGAAGCTTTGCTTCTTTTAATAGTTGTATCTTGATACGTCTAAAGCCTAGTTGGTAGTGACCCTGCCTACATAGCCAGGTTCCAGGTTTGATTCCCGGTAAGGGCAATTATTTGTTCTTGATTCATGGATGATATCTGTGTATTTATGTATTTATTTATCTATATAAGATTTCGGAAAAGTCCAGCATATAAGTAGGTTGATTGTAAATAAAAATAAACTGCAATGTATTTAAATAGACCATCTTACTCTCGTCCATATAAGCCCAAGAGTGCCTTTAAAAGTCCCGTTTCCAGATATTCCTGACCCTTGGCTTCTTTCTGGTGGATCATAGTATTCGTATCTGAAAAGAAAAAAACATAGATAAGAGTCTATTTTCCGTCCCGAAAAAAAGGGCTGTTCTTGCGGTGTCGTTGGTAAGAATTTATTCAGCCTTGACAGTCTCGACACCCCACTAACTGAGAATCAAGCACATTGTAAATGGCCTGTTTCCGTTTGGTACGGTCATAATATACGTATTCATAATAATGGTCTATTATATGGACAAAAACACTATTTAAGCGTGTCCGCTTACCAAGCGGCAAAGGCGGCTTCCTACAATCTTCTCGATTGTGGCCCTTCTATAGCAACTCTGTCCCAATTAATTTTTCGATATGGTAGATTTCTGAGTAGTTGAGGCAGGGGAACAGTATGTTTCGACGCAGACAACCCGCTAGATGGAGCTTCCAAATCACTGCACCCAACATCTGCACGAGACCATGCTTTAGGCAAGTGATAGGAGCCTTTGTAAGAGTCTTGGTCAACAAGAATAGGGCATGATGGGACAGTCCAAGTGATTTACCTGAAATTAAGTTTCTTGGCCATCAGTGACAGCAGTTTTTCATCCCGGCCTCCAGTGACATTGACGGTCGAATCGTTGTTGTACTTCACAAAGTGCCACGGCGGAGCCTAAAGCATAATTAGAAATTAAACAAGCAAAGGTACCAAACTTAAATCTAAAAAAAAGTCAAAGAGTCAGACGTGTGTCCACTTAACGTCTTCGGGATTCAGAACTTCTAACTGTCAATTTACCTACTCAATTGACGTTGCTTCTTCCCAATAAGGCCTAATTCCTCCTCCTAATCCTAAGAAGACGGGATATTCACGGACACAGCATTGCGGTATCATTTATAATATACAAGAAGCATTCTTCTTCTGAAGAAACTGATGCGCGAAACCCAATTCCCAGAAGTCAACTTATGACTGCTGGGAAATGGGTTTAAAGGATGTGTCGCTTGATCGACAGCTCGCTTTTTTCAACCAGGCACCAGTCCACATCATTATCATGCCTCTTTGGGTTGGAATTTCAGATGGCAGCCGCTACCGCAAAAGCGAGTGTCTACGCCAATACTTGCTTCAGGTAGCACGTGGACAACCCCTGACTCTTAAGATGCAACTGAGATAAAGGACTTTTGCACTAAAAAATGTTAGGTTTTCCATAACTTCTTCTTCGTTTTCTTCATCTTATGAAGGGAAGATAATTTATTGAAACTAGTATAACAAAAGTACTTAACAAATAAGAAAGCGCTAAAACTCACATGCAAGACTGGCACTCTGAATACTCTCCCTTTGAAGTCATGGTAGACCTTGTTAGCTGGTGGTAGAACTGGTGACTTGTACAGCCTCCCCGCCCACCAGTTCACCAGTGACAGGTGATGTAGCTGGTGGGGCGTTGCCTGGTTGTAGTATATACGGAATCTGAGAACAATGGTGATGATGATGATGATGATACCTTAAGGCATTAAGTACGCCATTTGTACTTCTTATCTGTGCAATAAAGTTTAAATAATTGACCTAGGACATAGTGTTCACCATCAAAATTACAAGAGATATTGTGATCGCTTTAGCAACTTTGTCCCGTCTCATCATGAAATACTGCATTGGTAACGGCATGTCGACATGGTAGCTATGTTTTATCACTGAAGAGGAATTGCACTGCCATTAATTCATAATGGCTAATGCCATTATTGATGAGTATACGATAATCATTAAGGCATAATCCTGCTGGAAAGCAGCGTCCACGTGCAAAAAATTGCAGTCGGATAACACTGTTGTTTAACCCACCCAGCGCCAATCACAACACTCATGCGCCAAAGCGGTAGGTATGAGTTGTTCTAGACACATTTTTCGCGATACTTGACCTTTTGTTCTAGGTAATCAAAACCTAGTTTCTTTTTCGCTCCCGTAACTATATATACTAAGGGATAAAACGGCACGTGTTTCAGAGGAGTAAATTTTGCGTAGCTTTTCAAACAAGCGTAAAATAAACAACTCAAGGGACCCTTCCTTCTAAACGTACGTCCAATGCGATACGCAATCGACCGGTTTCCGTTACCGTAAAGTTTGACTGAAACTTGTCAGTTAAAACCGCACTTTCAGATTTGCAGAATACGCGCGAGATGGAGAAAAAATTACATTTTGAAATTGGGACGAAATTACCAGTCGCTCAAAACTCAGGCCGCAAAGCCGAAAGCAAACACAGAATCCAATAAGTCCGCGACATCGTCAATACTGAAAAACTTCCAAACCAATAAGTTGTGTTTTCTTTGGCACTAATAAAATATGTTTCGGCCAAGTCCTAACCGGTCGGCCAATCAAATTACTAAGTACGTGGCCTTCCACAGCTTTGTATTCTTTACTAAAAATTCGCGGAGACGAAAATATATGAAGATTGAACACTCAAATTTCAAATATAATTATTATCTACTAGCTTCTGCCCGCGACTCCGCCCGCGTGGAACTCGTTTATGTCGTAGATCCATACAAACTTTTACCCCCCATGTCATCCCCTGAGGGAATGATTTCCAGTGTAAAAACTATCCTATGCCCCGATATAAAAAAAAACGAAAAACTGAATGGGCAAAAATAATTTTTCATTATTATTCGATCTGTAGAGGAGAACAGCCGGACAGACGTCGGGCATACGAAAGAAATGTATGCCCAAGCAGAAACTGAGACATACGCTCGTTTCTCTCGCTCTTTCGATCCCAAATAACAATTAAGACCATGAAAAAAAGGGGGTGCGTAATGTTTCAAACTAATGTCACAAAAACTAACATACACTTGATATACATTAAATTGACATAAAGTTATTTAGTATAATGTAACGTTTGATATAACGGTTTATGCGGGACTCTAATTATATCTCTACCAAATGTTATCAAAATCGGATCAGCGATTAAAGCGTAAAGAGGTAACAGACAGGCAGACAGACAGTCAGACACACTTTAGAATTAATGATATTAAACATGGATAGAAAGCGTCGGGTTCACGATAACGTGCCTCGCTCATTTTTGTTGCCTTAATAGGTACAGTCGAGTTCATAAATATATATACGTTCCTAAAGCTTTAATAATAGGTATCTTAATATTTTAGATCTTTTGTCTGTGCTAATATTTTCGTACTCGACTGTACTTTAAATATCATAAGTAGAACCATTCAAATTGAAACAAAAATAAATGCGAAAGTGTGTTTGTCTGTCTGTTACCTCTTCACGCTTAAACCGCTTAACCGAGTTAGGTGAAATTTGGTATAGAGATAGTTTGAGTCCCGAAATCATCCCCTAAGGGGGTGCAATGGGGGGACGGGTGAAAGTTTGTATGGAGCTGCGATATAAACGAGTTCGACGCGGACGGAGTCGCGGGCAGAAGCTAGTAAACAATAAAACAAACTTATTTCCAGACGATTTCATTATTTCGTCAATTTAGATTGTCTCCGTTGAAAACGTCACATTACAGGATTAAAGTTACAATTGCTAAACAAAAACAAGAGTAAGTATTTAATATTGTTATACTTACAACGTTTTCAAAAGTGCTACAGCTTCTACTGATTGCCCTATGACTTATTGAGCTCGAGGCGAAATGTAATTTTAAGAAGCGGCCGGCAATCGGGTGTTGTTCCGACTTCCCGCCCGGAAAAATGGGGAAAATCAAAATCCATTGAATTATTGAACAGTAAATATTTTATTTTGTTTCATAATTGATGAATTGAGAAAGCTTCCGGAGAAGAAATGATTGGATTTTGATGAAAGATCAAATAACTAAAGGCGTCTTGTTAATCGTTACTGTGATGTAAGAAAAGTTACGTAGCATGCCAATTTGATTTCAGTTAGTTGAACAATTTATGATTTTCCATTCGTAGATTATTTATAAACTAATGAAAAACAATGCGTTAAATTGTGAAAGGTTTTGGCAGTACACAATTATTTGACCGTTCATAACATCGCGAGTGAGTTTATAAACTGACGATGTTCACAATTTTACGGTAATATAAGTAGTATTAAGTACATTACATAATTACGTACAGGGTTGTTACAAAAATACCCCTATTACAGAAAAGGAAGCTAATCGCCCTTATAAAGAGTCCATTTACATATTTAAAAACTGAAGTAGCGATCACTTTAACAAACTGATTATTGCCTTTTTTAAATTAGAAAACATTTGGACTCTCGGAGGGGTTTGATGACTCGCATTTGTATTTTTTCTAACTCAGTAGAAAATGTCATCCATGCTACGCACACGGTTATGAGTGACCACTGTCATATCATCCTATGCTACGCCCGCGGTTATGGGTGTCCACTGTCATATCATCCTATGCTACGCCCGCGGTTATGGGTGTCCACTGTCATATCATCCTATGCTACGCCCGTGGTTATAAGTGTCCACTGTCATATCATCCTATGCTACGCCTGCGGTTATGGGTGCCCACTGTCATATCATCCTATGCTACGCCCGCGGTTATGGGTGTCCACTGTCATATCATCCTATGCTACGCCCGCGGTTATGGGTGTCGACTGTCATATCATCCTATGCTACGCCCGCGGTTATGGGTGCCCACTGTCATATCATCCTATGCTACGCCCGCGGTTATGGGTGTCCACTGTCATATCATCCTATGCTACGCCCGTGGTTATGGGTGTCCACTGTCATATCATCCTATGCTACGCCCGCGGTTATGGGTGTCCACTGTCATATCATCCTATGCTATGCCCGTGGTTATGGGTGTCCACTGTCATATTATCCTATGCTACGCCCGTGGTTATGGGTGTCCACTGTCATATCATCCTATGCTACGCCCGCGGTTATGGGTGTCCACTGTCATATTATCCTATGCTACGCCCGCGGTTATGGGTGTCCACTGTCATATCATCCTATGCTACGCCCGTGGTTATGGGTGTCCACTGTCATATCATCCTATGCTACGCCCGCGGTTATGGGTGTCCACTGTCATATCATCCTATGCTACGCCCGCGGTTATGGGTGTCCACTGTCATATTATCCTATGCTACGCCCGCGGTTATGGGTGTCCACTGTCATATCATCCTCCTAGCGTTATTCCCGGTTTTGCCCTAAAGGAGCCCGCGGTACGCTTCGACACCTAATCCCAAGATTTGGCAGAGGCACTAGATTTACGAAGCGACTGCCATGTGACCTTCCAGAGGGAAAACTAGACCTTATTGGGATTAGACCGGTTTCCTCACGATGTTTTCATTCACCAAAAAGCTAACAGTATGTATTCCGTACGAAAGATCCGAAAAACTCATTCGTACGAGCCGAGATTCGAACCCACGACCGCCGCTTGACAGCCGCATGCCTGAACCACTAGGCTACCGTAGCGTGGGTGTCCACTGTGTAAGTAAGTAATTAATGCACAAACAATTTTTATTGATCAACTATTATTAAAGCCGAAAACCAATAAGATTATTATAGTTTTAGTTCCAAATTAATATTTTATTAATGTTCGGGAAAATAACCAATTACATAATACGTGACTCCATTCATTTATTATTTACTAATTAGTGCTAATTGGACGGCATCTATGTTCCCACGGGGGATAAATGAATTATTACTGTCCCCAATAGGGGTGGTGTTCGCTTTTATTATAGGCACGGAAAATTCGGGTCCACTTGATTTATCCGATTGAAAGGATTCTATTATGAGTACAACGCGTTGTAAAAAAGGATATCATCGAATCTAGACACACGGCAGTGTGTCCGCCAAGTTCGAGCAAAAAAAGCGACACACCGGCCGTGGGTTATATTACACGAACCATTTCGGGCCACTTTCGACCACCCTATAACTCAAAACGTATTTTATCTACGCATATGAAATTTCTAGTGTCTGTTGACATCCCCTTAATTGTCTAGAATACTAAATTTCATTATTCTACCTGTAGCAGTTCTTGAGATATTGACGTCAGAAAATCGCTATTTTTACTATACACTCACTGACTCACTGACTCACTCATCAAAAACCTAGACCACTTCCAATGGTCGTACTGACTTGAAATTTGGCATGGAGATAGGTCTTAAGGTCAAAGTAAAGGGAAAAATCTGAAAACGGCCACTCACACTTGTGAGTCAGTTTTAAAAATAGCGAAGGTGTAACTTTGTTCTCCTATGAAGTCATAATGAACTAAATGGGTCTATCTTCCAATGGTCGTACCGACCTGAAATTTGGCTCGAAGGTTTGTCTTTAGGTCGAAATAAAGTAAAAATCTAAAAACGGCCAAGTGTGAGTCACTTTCGAAAACAACGAATGTGTAATTTTGTTCTACTATAAGTAGATATAGAGTGGAAATGAGATAAGACTTATTATTTAAATTTAGATACATACCAATTTAAGACAATACATGTTTGTCTTACAGACAAGAACAATAAAACTGTTCCATTTCCAATAAAGGGATCCAGACAGTGCCACGCAAGCGTAGAAAAAAGAAATAGACGCTTAGTATAAAGGGTATAGTAAAAAGTACATACCTAAGTGGAATGAGACAATTGCTAAAGCAAAAGTGATAAAAAAATAAAGAACCTACACCTAACAAAAATAAATGAAATCCCATCAAAAACATAAATGTCAAAGGCTGCCAGGTTCGATGCTATGGGAATGCTCCGCCTATAAAAGAAGTGAGATCTGAATAAGTACCAAGTTCCATAAAAATACCTCAAATCATAAATAGTTATAGGAATGTACACTTGACAGTACTTTTTAATGATGTAACTTGGCAAGTTTTAATAGAAAATTATATACTTGACACATTGCAGTCCAAAGGTGTCGATTCATTGCATTGAAAAGGTGTGTGGTGTGTGAAAACATCATTATAAAGTACTGTCAAGTGTACATTCCTATAACTATTTATGATTTGAGGTATTTTTATGGAACTTGGTACTTATTCAGATCTCACTTCTTTTATAGGCGATGCATTCCCATAGTATCGAACTTGGCAGCCTTTCACATTTATGTTTTTGATGGTTATAATAACAAGTAGTGCTGCAACAAAAGACGTGGAAATCGCGAACCCGATATAAATAAAACGAAAAACTGAATGGGCAAAAAATACTATTTAATTATTATTCGAACTGTAGAAGTGAACGGCCGGACAGACGTCGGGCATACGAAAGAAATGTATGCCCAAGCAGAAACAGAGACATACGCTCGTTTCTCTCGCTCTTTCGATCCCAAATAACAATTAAGACCATGAAAAAAGGGGGTTCGTAATGTTTCATATAATGTCAGAAAAACTAAAATACACTTGATATACATTAAATTGGCTTAAAGTTATTTAGTCTTATGTAACGTTTGATATTACGGTTTTTTGCTATATTTTCCTATACTCTAATTATCAATATTAGGCAAAATGACATAATTTGCATGTGGCATAATTCTATTTTCGTATAACGCATTTATGACAAAAATATGTTTAACATACATATTATTTAAAATAATTACGATTTGATATAACGCATTTATGCCATAAATAATGTTTAACATACATATTATTTAAAATAATTGCATTTTCATATACCAATGTCTGCCAAGAAGTTGACGGAGCCCCGCCATCGTTTCTCGGACCGCCCTCCGCCGTAGACTTTTGTAAGTACTTACATAATATGTAATGTAAGTATTATACATAAAAAAATGATCGGTTCTGGCGCTTCGCCGGCCGCTACCGCGGCACGCTCGCTTTGCTCGCTCGGCTCGCGCACTGTATGGTCGCAGTTCAACCTAACACTCCTCCTCGCTTCGCTCGTCGTCTTACCTACCTGAGACCTGCCTTGAGGTGGATTATGCTATATGTTTAAAGTGCAAAAGGTCTCTCTTATTTATTTTAGTATTCATTATAACAATATTTTTAATGATTTGTTTATGTCTAAAGTTATTTATTGTAAACTCCATTTATATTTTCTGCAATTTATAGCATTGACGAATTATGTCAAGTATATCATTATGATAAACAAGTTTTATACCAAGTGATATTTATTTATAGTAAATGTCTTTTATACTAATTGTAATTATAGCCTAAAATTATTATATAGTTTTGTTTGATAAAAATACTTGATAGTTAAAGGTTTCTAAAAAAAACCATCTGACTAACACTACACTACATCTGGTAAAGGTTAATGTCTCTTGGTGGTTTACATGGTGGTGCAAGAACTCCCTTCCACCTTAATAGGGGTGTAGACTCGAAAATTATTATTACTCCAAATGAAAGAAGGCAAAAAATATGCCTATGGACGAAAATCCCATTCAGATATCTCAAAGAATTACGAAGCTACAAACGTTTTAATATAACAGGATGCTGCCGGGGGGGCAGTACGTTGCCGTAAGGTTGCCGTCTATCAAGCGTGACGTCACAATCTTCTAGCGTCATCGTTTCATATGAAGTTGCGTTTTGCGAAAAAGTGACAGAGCATACCCCTTCTTAAAACTTTGGCCACTTATAATTTCTTGATCATTTAACCTTTTGCACTGATATTTTCTCCATTTGACTACACCTTCAATCCTTGTTCGAGGAAATATGAAATTAAAAAAAATGTTGATTATTTTATTTAGTGTCTACCCCTATAATTGCCAGACTCCACTACCTGGCAAAATAATTAATATGTTGATGGGGGAGCAGAGAGAGGGAGGGTGGACTTTGGGGAGTGTGGCTCACACTCAGGGAGTCTCTGAAGTACTTTCTATACAATGATAACATATTCATAAACGCAGGTGCCTTAAGTGTACACTAGTAGTTACTCATACAATCGCCACTCATGTCGCACGTAGGTACCTACTTAATCTATCTCTTATCTTATTATGTGCCTTGCCGGTGGAGCTCCATACAAACTTCAACCCCTTAGGGGATATTTCCGAATAAAAACAATCCACGTCCTTCCCCGGGAATGAAACTATCTCTATACCAAATTTCATCCAAATCAATTCAGCGGTTTGATCTGGAAGACACAGACAGACACGCAGACGGACACACATTCGCATTTATAATACTAGTAATGATTGTCAAAATGATGAATGAACAACATGATGAAGTAACTCACACGCTAGGCCGAGGGTTTGTGATGACCGCGACTCGCATAGCTTCACTTAGAGTACTAAGGAACCGATCGCTGACCGGCCCGTACGACCAGTAGAACAAGTACAGGATCGTACGATGGATCAGGTTGTGTTCTGTTAACTGAAAAATTACATTACAATTACAGAATTACATTTGTGGAAAAACTGTGACATCACAGAGTTTTTCTCTTTATAATATTAGTACAGAAATATAGATTATCACCTCAAGCACTCGGTACAATAAACTTACTAATCATACCTAAAACTAAATCATAACACAAAACTCGAAGAGATGAAATCAATATTAATCTAACCTGAGAAATTCAATATATTTTGAGAACTTTTCAAACCATCACTAACTTAATAATGAATCCCATTAATGGATACGAGTAGGCAGGTGTATTTCATTACAAAACTTTGGATCGAATGAAAATCCACAGACTTCTTTTTTATGATCACTGGATTAACTAAATGTATTAATTACATTACATTTACTGCGCCGCTTTTGAATCTAAAAGCGTAATTAAAGTATTTCTAGGAAGGCGGGCAAACACAAACATTATATGAAGTATGAGTATTCAGTAGGTACTAAAGTACTCGTGTGAGCGTTCTCTTATGTGCCTACGACTAACTTTCTCACGGAAAGGGCCGGGTGGGAGGGCGCCTGAGCATTATACAAGTTGCCAAAGGAATTTGAAGCTTTAATACAGACTTTACATTTCATATTTGAATGGTTTTGCGACCGGTCAGCCGCTCGCGGACGTGGACGGCTACGCTCGGCTGTCGTTGCATCTGATCGGCTCGGTACGGCTTTCGCCGAGTGCACTGTACGATTTTCACTGAACGGGCCGGGCCGGAGCGCATTCTAATCATTCTATCGTACAGCAGATGCAATTCATATTTGATTACAATCCCCACCGACCGCGTCGGCAGCTGCAGTGGATGCACGATGCAGTAAAATATGAAAGACTCTGTCGGTGGGAATCGTACTTATTAGAATTAAAAGCGGTCGGCTCTGTCGCCGGGTGCTCGCACATCCGTTGCGATGCGGCGCCTCGCGACCCAGCCCGGCGCGTTCGGTGGGAATCGTACAAGGCGGTCATCATACTGCCGCCGCGTTCCGCTGCGGCGTGCGGAGCGACGGTTCGCAGCGTTGTGTGACAGTACCTCAGTTTGCATATAAATTCCGTACGGTACTTCAAACTGCACCGCACCTCTGTCCGAAATTTGTACGCTGCTCCTATGGGTAAGTATCTACCAGCTGTACGATGTTGCGAGGCAGCGAGCGAGGAAAAAATGGACTTATAGGAAGCGATGCGCGAGCCCTGCGCTGCTATTGGAAGATTGTTTCCTAACTTACCGCCTTGCAACCTCGCACGGATCTGACGGATACTTACACTAATATGATTCTCACCGAACGGGCCGGGCCGGAGCGCACCCGAGCGGTTTTATTTTCACAAGTTGCCAAAGGAATTTGATGCTTTAATACAAACGTTACATTTCATATTTGATTGGACTTGCCGCCGGTCGGCTCATCGCGGACGTGGCTATCGCCGTCGTCGTCACTAGGCCAAAGCCGGACGGAGCCGGTCAGACGACCGGCTCCGTCCGGCTATTGCCTAGTGCGCTCTATTAAAACGCGGTCGGCTGCCAACGGGTGCTCCCGCATCCGTTACAATGCGGCACTATGCGACCCGGCCTGGCCCGTTCGGTGGAAAACGTACATAACGCCACGCAACTTTATCCTTTACTTGGCTAAATTATGCCTTGGCCTTCCTCTGCCTCTCTTGCCTTAAATACCGTCTAGGATGTTTAAAAAGTAGCTGTCGTGCCGTATCAGGTGGCCCACCGGGTTGCTGGCGGGGCGCGACCTGTTTGACCGCGCTAGCGGTTTGTAGGCAAGCATATTTTATCGCAATGATATATTAATTTATTATTTTTCGCAATTGTATTAAAAAACGTCGTTTACAACACGTGTGAAATGTCTTTTACCACTCGTACCGAGTCTTGCCACTCGCTTTCAGCTCGTGGCAAGATACCTCGGTACTAGTGGTAAAAAGACATTCTTTTTACACTAGTTGTAAAATGTACTATTATGCCGGAAATCATCCTCTAAGTCGCACGGTCTCTTAGGGCATGATTTTCGGCATAAAAAATGCTATGTGGCATAGGAAATGGGGGGTGAAATTTTGTTTGCAGCTACGATATAAACGAGTCCGCGTGGACGCAGTCGCGGGCGGGAGCTAAACTTACTAAATGCGAACTAAAATATACTTTTAGCCCTTGTTTTACTGTTAAACGCTTCATCAATAGTATGTTTCGCAGAATTTTCATTTCATCGAAAAACGTTTTATTTAGAAACAATAAATACTTTAGGATTATTATAAAAGTAATTTAAACCAGGCCTAACCTACTTTCATTTTGGCATGTAATGATTCTTAGGGCCGATTTTTCAATCTCTAGATAAAGTTATCCGTCAGTTAAAATTATCACCATCCTTTTCTTAAGTCATATGAAAGAAAAGGACAGACCTACATTTATCTGACAGACAGTTTTATCTGGGAATTGAAAAATCGACCCTTATTCATGGTAACCTCCTATGGAAGTCTAGCTAGGGCTGTACACAATAGGTTTAATATATACCCAAGTCCCGTTGTTCGTATTAACAACATAAATACGCACATCACTAAACGAATTTTCATTTTACAAGACAGAAGTAATCGCACTGCAAAATAAGATCTCCTTTGTAAAAACTTACGGCTTTCGTATTTTTTATTAATACATTACTGTATTATTTCTAAACCTAGAAACTGAAATCATTCTAATTTTGGATATTCAGTAACGACAACCATATATCCTACTCTACGATGGTCAATTGCCAAATTTTTCAATGAAATGATAAAAACGGTGAAATAATGCGTTCGTTGACACGTGTGTCGGTAAAATAAGGGACTCTGAAAATTAACATACATTCACGCCATTATCCCTAAAAGGGGTAGGCAGAGCACATGAAACTCATGTTCCAGCGTCACTTTTAGCATAAATGTGGGTATAAAACGACGACCGCTTTAGCCTAGTTGGTAGTGACCCTGCCTACGAAGCAAGAGGTCCTGGGTTCGAATCCCGGTAAGGGCAAAAATTTATGTGATGAGCATGAATATTTGTTTCTGAGTCATGGATATTTTCTATGTATTTAAGTATTTATATCTGTTATGTATATCGTCGTCTAGTACCCATAACACAAGCCTTACTGAGCTTACTATGGGACTAAGTCGATTTGTGTAAGATTGTCCCCTTATATTCATTCATTATTCATAAAAAGACTGACAAAATGTGATATTGCAGTGACAGGTTGCTAGCCCATCGTCCACAACACACTTTGACCCTGCTCCCTTAGTCGACTTTTACGACACCCACGGGAAGAAAGGGGGTGGTGAAATTCTACCCCCCACCACACGGGTTACATTATACAAACCTCCGATAAAATCGTTTCGCATTCATAAGGCTCACAGAGTATCAGACTGGTCCTCTCATCAGAAACGTCCAGAGCTTCTTTCACGAAACCATAGTACTGAAAGAAAACACGATCTTGAAAATAAAATTCAAGCTAATTAAGCTATAGCCAAGTCCACACGTGCGCTCTCCGTTCAGCAAGGGCATGCGTCATATTGCTGTCACAATCAGTCTTAGTAAAAATAAGTGTGACAGCAATATGACGCATGCCTTGTTGAACGTGAAAGCGTTGGTGAGGACTTAGTCGATATGTTTTGCGATCCTTGCTGCTTATGTTCGATGACATCGCCCGCCATCGCGTGACACGAGATTTCATAGTTAGGCCACTTCTGCGTTTGCCAGTGCGGATTCTGGGCAGTTTCAATATTCTGTCAGGTGGCAAGTGTCAGCATGTCAGTCAAGTCAGTACGGAGTCTATCGTGAGTCTACTTTTTAATGGATGTGTCCTGATCAGCGCAGTATACGCGGCAGCGGAACAGACTCACACTGTATACACTCGCGGACAAGAATCGGTAAAATACCCTCATATTTCCTAAAATAGTGCAAGGTTGTACCTACAGTTTTTTTTAATCCTGTCATGATCTTTATTACATTTTACATGTAAACTGTAATAACACCAGGTTTAAATTGGACTCTTAAAAACCTATGAAAAAAACAACTTTAACGGAGCGAGATATCGCAAGCGTCGCAATTTTTTGATATCAATATTTTTATAAGATCTCGGAAATTGCTAATACAGTTGGGTATTATACATCATAGTAAATTATGTAAATTATTCTAGTGTTAAATGTACAAAAATACCTATTGCGGTTATTCAATTTAGATTGATCCAAAAATATGACCGCGCGTATATAATACTGACAAAATCATAGAAATATAATATTACTTCGTAAAGATAGGCCCAACGCCCACGAGTAATTTGTCCAATGCGGTGGCCACGGGCAATCGCGGGCCACTGTGCCTTAGTCTTCAGCTGTCACAGTGTGTCACAGTATGTCAAGCGAATATTGTACGGACAGGCGTATCTTTACTTTCGATATCATTGGATAAAATGTAATATGAACACGTAAGGAGTCTGAGCAACATTAGTAAGCTCTCGGTTAATTTCAAAATACCGCCTAGCGATCCCACTTAACCTAATGCAAGCTGTTACTCGGAACGCATTTATTCGCAACACCTGACGTCTTGCCCAACGAAACTAGTTAGACCTCTGATTACGCATATAATTAGTTACTGCGAATCGCGGCATCAAGATATATTCGTGGGTGAGGTGAGCTTAACAAGTTACATAATATAAAATATAGCGGGGCAGATGTGGCTTTACACTTGTCCCTTCACCCGATGTCGCTTGCGTTGAGTTTTTCCGACAACCCAATCTACAAAACCTTACAAAACCTGTTTATACTTATACTCGGTTGGTTGTAAAAATAAACATTAAATTGTCACCTTTTCTTTGTTCTCCTTTGTCGCGATATCTAAATTAATGACTTGGACGGAGTGTGCGCTCAGTAAGCAGAACAGTTGATAAGTATCCTCGGCACTGAAACATCACAGGTAACGTTATTATTTTTATAGGTAACTGTTACTCAAAAAAATGAAACAAATTGGTCAACGTGAGTGGAGTCGTGGAAGATGTTTTCAATTCCGATTGCTTACTAAATATTTTTGTTAACAACAAATGCTGGTCGCTAGAAGTACGCAGGTAGAAGTGAAGTAACAAAACTGATAGCTATATATTGCTCTAGCACCGCAAGGACAGCTAATCACCGAGCTTCAATGTTTGACACGCGCATTTGGCGCAAAAATTGGAACGCGGTAAATCGTGAGGAAACCGGTCCCAATGAGGTTTAGTTTTTTTTGAGTTGGAAGGTCAGATGGCATTCGCTTCCGTAAAACAAGTGCCTTTGCCAAATCTTGGAAATAGAAATTGGAGTAAACAAATGATATAATGCTAATTTCTTCTAATGCACAATTAGCATAATATGTTTTGGTAGACTCTAAGGCAAAGGCGTAGGTACGACGACGAGCGAAGCGAGGAGGAGTGTTAGGTTGAACTGCGACCCTATAACATGCGAGCCGAGCGAGCGAAGCGGGCGTGCCGCGGCAGCGGCCGGCGAAGCGCCAGAACCGAACACTTTTTACTACCTAATATATACTTACATAGAACAATTTTGCAAACCGTTATTTTTGCTACATTTTCTTTTGATAATTAAATATTATTCTACTTGATAGTTATGACATGTAACTTGTATGTAACATGAGCATTATACCATAAAATGATTATACAAAATAAGTGTTATTTCCTATGATAATTATACAAAATAAACATATATATTTTGAGATTATAACAAACGTTTATTATATACAATGAGTGATTATATACCTTGAAAATATATCAAATTTTGTTATAGCGAATTAATTTTTATTTTATTTTTATACCCATCATTACACCCCCCCCCTGGGCTGCAGTAACGGCGTGCCGTTTTGGCCTACGCTAGTTTGCCAGCTCCGTAGGAGACTACGCGCTGGATGGATTTGCTAAAATCTGCGACACAATCCACCATAGTCCGGTCTTCCGGACCGTAACAAGTGGAGCATCGCGAGGGCTGCATTATCCATACATCATCATGAAACCACGACCACTTTGTCAAGAGTGAATGCCTGGAGAGAGAGTTTGCCAGATGCCACCGAAATCAAAAAAAGAATAGGACGAAGCAGAGAAATCATCTAAGAATATTGGTTTACCTTATTCCTTACGTCAATTAAATGACTCGCTTTCTTATTCTCTGCCAATTAATGTCAAGGTTCGTCGGACTAAAGTCGATGCCCGGGGGCACTTTAACTGAATAATTATTATTTGAACCCTTTCCGCAGCTCAAAGCCATTGTGTTATAATGAAATATATCCTTGACATAGAAATACCTTTCAGTAACATTAGACAGAGGTAAAGGAAGGTAGGTACGCCCACAATCCGACGAAAACGGTACTAACTTAAATATAATATGTATACTCGAATTTAAACTTTCGTGAGACATGTTAAAATAAAACTTTTAATTACACGGTTCAACTCACGTTTCAATGTCACTCCGGGCAACATGTTTCGAACTCTTCGGGAGTTCTTCTTGAGGATGAGTGTTTTCGCGGCGCTGTCGCTCGTATCACTGCCCGCGCCCGTTCCGCACGCCGAGCGGCGCGTGTCGCACGCGCCGACAGGGCGGGGGGAGGGGGGCAGTCTAGCGCTGGAGCAGTTATGTGAGATTGCGGCAGGAGGTCATCTCTCCTCCGAGGGACGATACGCACACTGAACTCACTGTGTCCACGGGATTGTCACTACACACTGTCCACTTCAATTTAGGGCCCAGAGTGACATTGAATACGTGAGTTGAACCGTGTAATTAAAAGTATTATTTTAATATGTATACTGTTTCTTTCACACTTCTTTAGAATATTCATGTTGATTTATCTACAACGGATAAGGTATATATGTCAAAAAATACAAATATTTGTATTAGGTTTACAACACACTTGATGCACAATTAATGTTTTTTCGATAAATCTCTTCCAGACAAAATTCATATCAACCAGACTCTTAACTCTTATTTGTGTACAATGTGATGTTAAATAAAGTTTTATATATCTATGTCTATATGTCAAATCAAACAACACATGGACAGATATAAGTTAACAATAATAAAATGAAACAATGGTTTACTGAAACCGAATAATATTTTGTAGGCTGAGCTGGTGAAGTCCGTTGAACTAGAAAAGAATACGCCATTGTGTTGAAAATATAAAGAAATAAGCAGTCTTCGGAATTCTCGTAGCATTTTTGAGCTGTCATAGGGACTTCTCGTTTATCGACTTCCGATATAGGTACCTACATATTTTGTCGATACATTATAGAGCACAACACAACATTATTAAAGAAGATTAAAAGTAGTGGTAAACAACAGGCGGTCTCATCGCTAAAGAGCGATCTCTTTGAGATAACTTTTAAGTGGCTAAAAATGTTAAATAGAGATTTGCAATGAAAGCAATGAAAAATTAAAAGTTAATATTTTTTTAAATTTCTATTTATAATTTCCTAAAAGTTGGTATCCAAAGGTTATCTCGAAGAGATCGCTCATTCGCGATAAGACTGCATGTTGCTTACTTTTACTCGTAATCGTAATTGTTTTACATATTTTATTTTGTATTTATCGTTATACATATGTATAATCGAAAGTCGATGAACGAGAAGTCCCTACGACAGCTCAAAAATGCTACGAGAATTCCGATGACTAGAAATAAGCATGAAAAAGTGCACAATGATACAGAGACTATCTTTTCAAGTTAAAAAAAAGTTACTTTGGTAAAATGACGACGAAAACAATCAGAATCATGAGACGACCTAAAAAGTTACGGAAAGCCATGAGACATCTAGGACTGTAGAAAATTATATTGAGTTGAACATTTAGAAACGAATCTTTAAAAAAACGTTCCTAAGTATATACTGAAGCTTTTACTCCGTGTTCTTTGATATTCATAATTAAAAATAATGCATACTGATATTATAAAGTGGAAAAGTCTGTGAGATTGTAGCTTTGAAAGTTTATAGGTTTGTGTATAATGGATAATCTTCGGAAGGGCCTATCCGATTTCCAAAATTCTTTCACTTGCATGTAGAATGGACTCTCTGGATTGTTTTATGTTATTTTGTTCCTTGTAATACGCAGGCGAAGCCGCGATGGCGCATAATGTATAAATAGAAAGAAGTAATAGGTACAATGTTTAAAAAAAAAATCTGGATATATACAAAAAAGAAGCTGGTTGTGTTGGAGATACAACCGTTTATCAAGTTTTAAGTGGATACTTCTTTGTTGCCTATGGAACCCTAATAAGAAAAACCGGCCAAGTGCGAGTCTAATTACAAAATCAAAGGAAAAAATTGAAAAATTTAATGCTCCTAGCCGGATTTTTGTAATTTTCGTTAGCAGCGTTACTGCTTAAAAAACAAAACTAATGCGAGTCTAATTGTTAAATTCAAATTGTTTTGATTATTTAAAGTTTGAAGGAATCTGTTATTATTATTATTACCCGTAAAATATATATCTGAATTAATTCACTAAAATCTGTATAAGTACAGATAAATCGGTATATATGGCAACATTGACTGACGTCTAGTACCCATAACACAAACCTTACTGAGCTTACTGTGGGACTAGGTCAATTTGTGTAAGATTGTCCCCTTATATTTATTTATTTATCTATAAATAATTACATTAATTATTAACAAGTATATAATTATGTGCAAAAACTACAACAAATCTCAATATTAACTGGACACAGTAAAGAAAAATAAAAGGAAACAAATGACGATAAGATTATAAATATAAATATTGGCCTAGATCGGCACCAGGCGGTACGGTGCCCAGGAGGCTGGTGACATTGCCACGTTGTAAAGGAATACTAATACGATAGGCTAAGTATGTGTCAGCCTTCTGGTCACCAGAAGCGTCGATAGCATTTAAAAAAGTTTTAAAGCGCTTGGGCCCCATGACTCTAAGGTCTCGACGCCGAAATTCTGAAACATGTAGCCACTGTCAAGACGTATTTGAGCCTTTTGTCTGACTCAGCTTAGTCGCAGGCAGCACCAGCCCTCAAGTCCCTGGAAGGTGGGATGGCGCTAGGGCATGGACGCCAGTACCGTCCTATACCAGTGCCCGCCCCAAGCTCCAGGGCACGAGCGTCATGTCATCGGGCCTCTAGCCGTTGTAGGCTCTAAGACGGCCGGTGCTCCGGCACTAACGAGATCCCGATGGATGAGATCGTTTAGGCTGGCGTGTCGCGGTACGTGGCCTATACTCCTGTGGCAGAAGAGGTTATGGTGCCCAAGTTTGTCAAAGGTGCAACCACAGTGACACCGATGTGGAACGACACACATCTTCCGAAGAGGCAGTGAAACGTCAAACCTAAAAGATTTGTCGTCTAATATTGTGCCAACGTTCTGTGAAGTGAGTGCCGTAAAATGCCAAGCGTTTCTCCTCTGGCTTTCCTCTCGTCAGCACACGGCACCCAAAAATTCATAGGTCAAATTCTAAAACATCGCCACAAATTCCATTTCTCGCTGAACCTGAGTGCCGTTGGAAAGATCTACGTTCAACTGCAGATCTACCAAACAAACCCGGTGCGCAGTGGCAAGGAGACGGGCGCGTTCTGCGAAGCTGGTAGACGTCTCATAAAGGTAACCAGCCCACACAGCAGCCCGTCCCATTGCCTCTGCGAACCGGGTTTGTTTGGTAGATCTGCAGTTGAACGTTGATCTTTCCAACGGCACTCAGCTTCAGCGAGAAATGGAATTTGTGGGGATGTTTTAGAATTTCACCTATTAATTTTTGGGTGCCATGTGCTGACGAGAGGAAAGCCGGAGGAGAAACGCTTGAAATTTTACGGCTTGGTAAATGTTTTTAAAAAGTAGTTTTGACGGATTAATATGCCTGCCAAATGAAAGCGTAAATTTGGGGTATTTTGTCCATCACTTGTCAGCAGGGCACCATTATCTTTGGAGTTAAAGGCATTTTGTACATCCACAGCCTAGTAGCGATAGGTAGTGGGTACCCACCTCAATCGGTCTGATGCCACAGTCCTTTTTACAAGCTTTATATTAACCCACGTAAGTATATAAGTATTTATGTAAGTTGTCCGTCAAAATATGCAATTCATTTTTCAGTCACTTGCTGTTATCCGATTGAGCTGAAATTTTGGGTAATAGTAGTTTGGATGACAGTTCAATATCATAGTACCAACGAGCTGATCTGATGATGGAGACAGAAGGTGGCCATGAGAATTCATTATTTAACCCCGTTGAGTTTGGGCTCGTTTGAATCGACTCAATTAGTAGGGTAATAATGGTTGACAGAAAAGTGCAGTCGGCAATAAAAGCTTGTACCAAAAATTTATTTTTTGACAGACTTATTTATAAAATTAATTGGTTTTGCGAAATGGAATATTTGTAATTCGAAATTCATTCAGCGAAATTAATAAAATTGATTCTATGAAACGAAAATACTGCGAAAGAGGCTCGCAACGCTAATAAATCCTTTTTGAGATTAAATATGGAAAACAAAATATTATTAATTAAATTTTATAAAGATGGAATGCTTTGTAATGGCGTTTTGTTGCAGCTTATTAACGTCTTTCAATCTGTTTTGTCAGAACATACGGTTATTAAAACAATATACAAGGCACAGTCTAACGCAAATTCTAAATTCACTCAAAATTACGAAACGAAAAAAAAACTATTGTGAAAAAACCAAACCATTATAAATAAATGTAACTATAAACGATTAAGTAACATAACCATCCTCCTAGCGTTATTCCCAGTAATGCCCCTAAAGGAGCCCAGGGTCCACTTCGACACCTAATCCCAAGATTTGGCATAGGCACTAGTTTTATGAAAGTGACTGCCATCTGACCTTCCAACCCAAAGGGAAAACTAGACCTTATTGGGATAAGGCCGGTTTCCTCATATTTTCCTTCACCGAAAAGCTAACGGTAAATAATTAAAATACTAATGACTACGTAACATTACGAAATCACAAAATCACCAATAATATTTTAAACCTTTTACTAATAAGCAACAACAAAAACGCAACTAAACAATTCGGATTCGAACCAGCGACCACAGGCGTACATGGCCCGTCGCTACTAACCAACTGAGCTATCGGAACAATCTGTCTCGCATCTGGCGTTGTAAGAAGGAACTGATTGAAAGATTTAGTGGTTGAGACAGGTTGTTCCGATAGCTAAGTTGGTTAGTAGCGTCGGGACATGTATTTTATAAATTGTTTAAAACACATTAGTTAGCATGTTACTGCTTAATACAAAATTAATATAGTAGACTGCACAAATCATATCCCTTACTTTCAGTAGTCGGGCAAAAATCGAACATCACGTTATCGCGAACCAATTATTTACCTTATATTCGTGGAGTTCCCTCTTACGATGGTCATAGTTTTTGCGGGCAGGCCCTCCGCAATGTCCTTAATGGCCATCGGGAATTCCTCCGGGATTCTGCTCATCTTGCCGGACATTATGTCTAGAATGTCGAAGAAACAGTGGGCCGAACAGAAAGTTAAGAGGAAGACGAATGCCTGTTTCATAGTCGTTTGTTTCTTCTGCGAATTAACGACTGAAGTTGAGACCGATAGTTGTTATTTACGTGTTTAAGGCTCGGCACTAAACTGGAATAAGGTTTATCTAAGATTAAACTTCAGCATTAAATATGTGGAGTAATCTGGCACTTAACTTTATTCTTGAATAGCCACTGTAGCCGAGCGAAAATGTACGCTACTTTCAATCTAGAGTTTGTAATAGTGTGTATATGTTATAATAATAAAAAAAGAAAAGAGACATAGCATTTGCTAGAACAACGCGGAGCCTCTGCAAATTATGCCAAAAGTTGCAAATAAAGGCACATTTTTTGCTTCCCGCGCTGCTAGCATTTGCCACGTGATGTAGCGTACTAATAACTGTTCATTTTAAATGAAGGCACTTAAAAACGAATTTGTTATAAGCTCAAAAAGTAAAAACACTAACGGCGCGCACAAAAGGTCGTCTAATAAAATAATTATTATATTAAAGCTGAAGAAATATTGTTAAGTGGGAAGCAACATTCTTCAGATAAACGATGTCAGGATAACAAGTACAACTTTTGTTGGAAGCTCGGAGGTTGCCTATGGTCAGAGTAAATAGAACAAGTTTGAGTCGATCGTTTCTTTTGTACCACGAACAGTGTATTACTGAAACTATATAAGGCATTATGGAGATTAGATAAATGTAACAGAAAGTATATTCCGTATACTATTTTTGCCTGCTTTCATTTTTAACTACCTTCCTCAATCCACATATTTTGACAAGCTTTTATTTAACTCGCAATGTATGGTAACTATGTTTGTTCGGGTGGAATTTTGTGGTCAGTGGGAAATAGATATATTCAACCGTTTCCCCTACCCCCTACCTTCAAATTGAGGGTTTTATTTATAGTTTGGATGACAATTTAATATTATGATACCATCAAGCTGATCTGATGATGGATTCAGAAGGTAGTCATGGAAATTCAGGATTTAACAGACGTGACCCCGTCGAGTTCGGCCTCGCTAGAATCGCCTCAACGAGTTGTTGATATCGGTATACAGGAAAACAGTTTGCAATAAAAGATTGAACCAAAAATGACTTTTCTGACACAAACTTATTTTATAGATGAGGTAAGAGTCGAGCGAATCAAAATAATGAACATTGTATTATACCTATATGGTTATTGATCGTCGTATAAATAAGAGGGTATTTTCGACCAGGAAAAAAAGTTTCGATTAGGATACCGAAATTACACTTCAGCAGTTTGGGAAACCGCAGTTGTTTTATTCAACTTTGTTTTTGATAGCTTGGTACGTCACATCACTATCGTGGCATGGACGGGCCGCGATGTCACGGAGTTGACATCGTGCTTCAATTAATGCATCTTCATCATAAAATGCATCTTGGCAGATATTAAAACTTTTACAACATGGTCATGATGTCGTACTGTTCAGACGGGTCTACACTTTAACCATCCTCGATGACATGCATCGAGGTGTGACGTGGTAATGGCTACTCAAAGGGCTCGCTTGACTGATGCCTGAAAGCTTTGCCGTGTAACACCTAGCCGAATGTCACAAGGGTCGACTCTAGGCCCTTTTCGCGGATATGATAACTGAGTGACTTGGTTTAGGGTGAGACGAGTGGTCATTTATTATGGGTTTTTGATATAATTCTAGTGTCACGAGTGTGTCGTACGTTAGGAAATATTTATTTCAAAAATAGGCATGTTTGTTGTGAAAGTTAGTTAAGTTAGGTTTGTGTTAGTTAAGTTTAAAATATAATATCATTATAACACAAAACATATTTTGACCTCTTCTAGCGCTTCTATTTAAATTTTATGTATAGAAAATAAATCGCGCCAAAGGACATCGAATAATTCAAAGAAGAATTGATTTCCTTTATCCATTTTAAAATTGAAGTTTCTTTATGTTAATTAGTCATGTAGTTGAATATATTTATTTATTTTTCAAATTTTTTTTCTTTACTTTTTACCGGATATTAAATTGTATTGCACACCGTAATTTCACTCGTTGGCCCCGACGGCAGAACAGCACTGATCAATTAGGTAGGCACCATGCTGAGTCGGTACCATTTACTGGCACTTCCATTATTGTTTTTTTGAGATATTTATGCTGTGAGTTAAGAGCAATGCCTAGCTGAGCAACTTTCAAATCTCGAATTTTTGACGCAATGTTTCTGTCGCGCTGCTGTGGACGGGAGCTCCAATTCGTGCGATAAGAACAACTGCAGCTCGGACTAAAAATCTCACGCAATAAACTCAAAAATCGAGGTTTCGCTCTCGACTGTTTCCTCCTCCAAAACGCAACCAATCATTATAAAATTTTTGGAAATGCAAGAACCGCCATTAGTTTTGTTCTATGTTTTGAGTTTTTTTTTTATATTTATTGTCATATTTGTATACTGTACCTTTTTCGACAGCCAATTTTTGCGATTTTTAAGGCGCTGTAAGTTTCTTTAAAATAAAAATATCCAAAAAAGCAAAACATAGCATACGAGTAGATATTGATGATATTGATCTTATTTGAAAAATTCATTGCTCTTTGTTCAAAAACCAGCGAGGAAACAGTCGAGAGCTTTTGTGTGGGAAAATCGCAGGTAGGCATTCCTCTTAATGTTTTTTCTTTCTTTCTTTGCTTATCTAAATTTGGCCAAGCAACGTTGTGCAGCATGCGTAGACCCCCACAAGGTGATGATGACCTGGTGACGCAGGACCAGTCATTGTGGCACTATGGGGGAGGCCTATGTCCAGCAGTGGACGGCTTTCAGCTGATATGATGATGATGTTTTTGAATGCTGTGCATGAGGACGTAGGGGTTCTAAAGGACATTAAAAACACAAACTGCAGCATTTGGAATATCAATGTGCGTGACGATAAATGTGAACTCCAGCAACTCATCGTAGAAAGAGGCCTCCTCCTAGTTTTAACTGACTCCAAAAAAAAGGAGGAGATTCTCAATTCGGCTGTATTTTTTTTGCAATGTTTGTTACCTTCCCCAGAACTCCGTCATTGATGAGCTGATTCGAAATTTTTCATTTTTATTCGTATGTTTATATTTTCAGGTGGGTCCCTTTTTTTTCAAAATTCAGTTAGATGATGGGATCCATGAGGGATTGAGGGAACTTCTCAATTTTATTAGGCACGCGTGTAGTGATTTTGGTATTTTCTATTAAGCAGTAATGCTGCTAACAAAAATTATAAATTTTAAATCAAAGGAAAAATTTAAAAATTTAATGCTCCGAGCCGGATTCGATCCGGCGACCACAGGCAATCATGGCCCGTCGCTACTAACCAACTGAGCTATCGGGACAATCCGGTTCGGACACCAAATCCTTCAATCAGTTCCTTCATACAAGACGCCTTAGGGAGGCGTGTGGCGACATCTACTGGAAGACATGCTTCTTAACGGCACCAACGCCAATGTTTCGGAGTCTTTCTTGATCTCGCAAAGGCTTTCGATACGGTGTCGATTCCCATACTTCTCAAAAAGCTGGAGTCCTATGGCATTCGTGGTATCGCTCTAGACTGGTGTGCTAGTTACCTGTCCGGTAGAAGCCAGCGTGTAAGAATTGGTGACAAAGTTAGTGACCTGAAACCAGTTTCATTTGGCGTACCACAAGGAAGTATTTTAGGACCCACGCTTTTTACAGCCTATATTAACGACGTATTGACACTGGAATTTAATAATTGTGAAGTTCTTTGTTACGCCGATGACACGGCTTTACTGTTCCATGGTGATTCTTGGCAGGATGTACGCATTGCGGCTTCGGAGGGTTTATCTAACAATGAACACCACGAAAACGCAATTTTTATGCTTTCATAAGACAGCTTCATCTCGCCCTAATATAGCCCCAATGCGGAATCTTAAAGTACTTACACGTATCAAACTGTGCTGCTTCCCTTATGGCTGATGACTCGACGTGTCACTGTGCATGTATCATCAGAGTTGGTTCCGTAAAGTACTTAGGTGTTGTGTTGGACGAGAATCTCAACTTCAAGAAGCATATCTGGGGGCACGGCAGTGCCCCCGCAAAGTCTAGCGCGAAGCAAACATTGCCGTACCATCCTTTACTGGAACCATTTCGCCGCATTTTCAGGCCCCTATTTGAGAACCTCTGGATAAGATCAGAACGCAGAAATTTTCATCATCCAGTAAGCTATAATCACATACCTAAAATCCAAAATTGCAAGTCTGTAGGTCATTTAGTTCCGAAGTTAAGCGAAAGCAAAGTTTCGCATTTATGACACTCACACACTCATGATCATAAAAATAGAACTAGTACTTTCCCATAAACTCAGAGAGCTGAAATTTGGTACAGAGTTAGGGTTTAATGGCCACATAAAGGGAAAACTATAAAAACTAGGATAATCGAAGATCTGGAGTACCTGGTGACCCTGATTAGAAAACACAAGAGCCCAACCAAACTATTAGAGATATATCTATATATCTATACCGCCTTTACAAAAAATATTCAACTTTTTGTATTCTAATAAAATAAATCAATAAGCCCACGTTTCTACAAAAAGAAATGAAATCCCATCAAAAACATTCTGTTAAAAACTAGCCAAGTCTCGATGGAGCTGCTTGTTTATCTCTAAAAAGTAATGAAATCTAGACAAAGTCGTGCCAAGTCTAAGGTTCCTTACTACGATTTCTTTATTATTTATAGTTAATGCTGTGTGACTTGGCCGTTGACTTGTACCCACTAACGTATAAATACATTATGACTAATACATTGTTAATTTTTATCAAACCTTAGGCCATTCTTTATACGTTAGTGGGTACCATGAAGTCAATCGCCACACAACATTAACTATAAATAATAAAAAAATCGCAGTAAGGAACCTGAGACTTGGCACGACTTTGTCTAGATTTCATTACTTTTTAGAGATAAACAAGCAGCTCCATCGAGACTTGGCTAGTTTTAAACAGAATGTTTTTGATGGGATAGCAGTTATATCTAAGAGAGTTCGAAAGTTTATATATACAATGAAATTGTTAAGAAATTGTGCTGATAGAAAGTTGTTAAAACTGATTTATGTTTCATTGTGTCAGTCTATCCTTGATTATTGTATTTTAGCCTAGGGTGGCTGTGCTAAGTCTTAACTACTAACCTTAGAACGTGCTCAAAGAGCAGTACTGAAGGTTGCCCTGCGTAGACCCCGGCGCTTTCCTATTGTAGACCTCTATAAAGAAGCTGAAGTGTTAAGCGTGCGGAAGTTGTTTTTCGCTGCCATCGTCACTCACAAAGCAGTTCAACAACTCCCATCGTATCCTGAACTACTCAGAAAAAGAGTCTTTAAATGCCCTTTACCGGCTGTAAAAACTGCTTTTGCCAAACGCTTTAAACTATATGTCCTTCCTCATATTTATAATAACATTGTTAAAGTCTGTGACATAAAACTTTGTCGCTTGGCCGTAGCTAAAACGCGTATACGGGAGCTCTTGGCATCCTGGACGTACAATCAGGCCAAAGAAGCGATGAAGTAAATGCTCACTTGCATCCTTCCCTTCTCCACACATACTCCTCTTACACTGATACACTCATCCAAACATTAATACAATCACTAAACTAAATATTTAAATCTAAATTGTTGAGTCTCTTTAGTGTTAATAGTGTCTAATGTTACTTTTCCGTGAATGTTGTATAACGCCGCATGATATCTTGTAACTCTCGTAAGATACAGGCAGGCAGGCAGGTACGATACAAGCTGTGCCTAGTGTGGAAATCACCGATCATGTAAATTGTTAAATTATTTTTTTGTAAATAAACTATTCTTATTCTCATTCTTATTCTTAAATAAACCATGTACCCGCGAAATATACACGCAACCAGAAGATGTATAATATTAATATTACATACGTGTAGCACAGCACAGCCCTGGGATATGTACCTCCAGATATTGTACGCGTTGACTTGAGAGCTGTCAGCGGCTCGACATACTCAGAATTATTAATGACATATCTAACAACATCGGGCGCTGAAATACAATCCGTTATACCTGGTGACATTTAAGCTTAATAAATCTGTAGGTATGTATATAAAAATCGAAATCTTGTACTAGTATTATTTGCTGTGACCGTGACAATGCTCTGATACGTCCTAACGGCTTTTGAAATAGAGTCGTCATCTTAAAGGAGCCCGGGGTCGACACTCCGGGGTTGACACATTATCCCACGCTTTGGCATGGACACTAGATTTTACCTGACCTTCAAACCCAAAGTGAAAACTAGACTTATTGACTTGACTTCCACGCAATAATGCGCAGTAGGGTGGCATCACTCATGCGGAGGGTACGGGGTAGTACCAACAGCATCCTGAATTCGCTTGTTGAACGGGTGGACTGCCCCATAATGCGGTGTTGGGACGAGGCGCATGCTCCGGGGCGTGCCCCCTCACGCCGATATTAGCTTGTAAGTTACTTGTTACTAACACTAGTTTTTTTGTAAATATACTGTTACTAACAAATTATGGATTAATAGTCCGATATAAATGATTTTTAATTTTTTTTTTTAATTTAATTGGAATAAGACCGATTTCCAGATTTCTCTGATTCCTTCACCGAAAAGCTAACGGTAATTATTCCGTACATAAATTCCGAAAAACTCATTGGTACGCGCCGGGATTCGTACTTACGGCCGGCGCTAAACAGCCGCATACCTGAACCACTAGGCTACCGTAGCTTAAAGGCCCTAGAAATAGAGTCGTTTGATATTATTTTATGCGCTTTGTCGGGGCGTATATTACGGCTATCACGGGACGGCCCGCAAGATGTGTCACGGCGAGATAGACTTTCCGCCTCTTTGTAATGAATACGCTTAGAAAGAGACGGAGAGTCTATGTCGCCGCGACACAGCTCGTGAGTCGTCCTATGAGAGCCGCGGTGACTGAAGCATATTCACGATACTCGTACTAACTGGGTTGTCGCCATCTTAAAGAGGGTCATGTCTATTTCTGTTTGTTAATTGGTTTAATTCGTTATTTGGTAGTTAATTCATCCCTTCGATACGATACGATACGATACGATCATTTATTGATAAAAAATATTTTATATGGCATTATATCTTAATACTAAGTGCTTAAGTGCTTAAATGCTTAGTGCCTTCAGTGGTCAGTGGCACAGGGCCTCGAAGCTATCATTTATCTTTCATTATAATAGTATGTAAGTATGTATGTTGTATGTAAATTCTTTATTGTACATGGAACAGAACACAACAACAATACAATTATTACAGGAACAGATGATGTACAAAGGCGAGCTTATCCCTGAGAGGGATTTCTTCCAGCTAACCTTTTAGCAAATGAGTGGAAATTTGATATAGGAAAACGGAGACACATGTACAAAACTATAATAATAGTAACTATTAGCTTCCACCCGCGACTTTGTCTGAGTGGACCCGGGATATAAACTATCCTATATTTCCAGGCTGTAACGTATCTTTGTCCAAAAATCATCTAAATCGATGGAACCCTTTAATCGTGATTGAGTAACAAACATCCAAACCTTCGCATAGATAATATTAGTAGGAATAGTTATCATTGACGATGTGTAAAGTAATTAGTGTAACAATTTTTCTCTTCTTGTTTTTTTAAACATCTGTGATATGAGACATTATTTGTTTTATCACCTAGAATATGCAATGTACTATATCACTCTGTTGTACAAAACACATTTCCAAACTGCGATACGCTTCCTTTTGAAACATGAATTCACATCGTCAATATTGAAATCAAATACCGAGTTTCCACCGAAAAGTAAACAGCGGATGAAATAACTCAAATACCTCCTGCAGTATCCGAGATCTAATTAACAAATACTTTTAATGAGCGATATTTCATTGTTAATTTATCGTTGCCCCGTAAATCATCCCTGTCGTTATAGAAACAGGAGTAAGTTGCGATCACTCGGATCTGTCGGAAATATGCTGAGTTACTTGGCTTGTTATTCCTGACGAACTTTTTGACTGACCATTATACGATTGGTTATATAGCTTAGTGGGCAGTGGTTCTGCCTACGAAGCTGGAGGTCCTGGGGTCGGGCATATATTAATTTGTGTGACGTGCATGAATATTTGTTTCTGAGTCTTGGATGTTTTCTATGTATTTACGTAATTGGTAACCTTACCAAATTAGGTTCTAGAAATAACGCACGTCAGGTATCGAATCTGGCTTTTGAAGTGGATACTTCTTTGGTCGCGTTCTTGTATAGGGGTACAATTCAAAATGTATCACGTGACTTCCGGAATAACTTTTTGTAGAGAAGCCTAATCTGATATCAAATAATTGTTTGTTACATGTTTTAATTCTTCTTTATTTGCCATTAGTTGTTAATCACAAAATGTTATTTAGTTTATGTGGCAGACATGAAAATAATGCTGAAATGACCGGCATTTTCAATGTATTGCGAGTCAAATAAGCTACGTCAGTCAATGTTGCCATATATACCGATTAATCTGTACTTCTATCTGAATTAATTCAGATATATATTTTACGGGTATACCACAATAGCAGATTCCTTTAAATAATCAAAACACTTTGAATTTAACAATTCATTGAAAATGCTTATGTAAGTAGATTTTTCCCTTTAGATTGAAATCAATCGCAAATTCATGGGATACAATTTAGAACAGGGACAGTTGTTTATATTTTTCATAAACATGGTACCTATAAAATAAAAAAATATTGTTTTTAATCATGTAACTGCTAATTTAGAAATAGAAGTTTTTATTATTAGGGTTCCATAGCCAACAAAGAAGTATCCACTTAAACTTAATTAACGGTTGTATCTCCGACACAACCCGCTTCTTTTTGATATGGTTCAAAGAGTGTGTTTAGCGAATCTATGCTAATACGTAACTCTGCCTGGCTGTATGTCTGCCTGTCTGCCTATTAACTTTTCACGCTTGGCCCGCTGAACCAGTGGGATGAAATTTGGTATGGAGACAGTTTGAATCCCGGGGTCAGTTATGTAACTATCCCGGATTTTACCCTGATGGAGCAACGCTATGAATGATTGATTGAGATTAAGTTCGACGTGGACGGACTTGCGGGCAGAAGCTAATTACAAGCTTTATATTAACTTGCCCTGTTAGTATGGATGGGACAAATTTTGGAAGTTAAATTTGACCCACTTCCCGGTGACCAATTGAGTTGAAATTTTGGGTTTAAGTATAATTTGGATTTCAATTCAATATTATGGTACCATCGAGCTGATATGATGATGGAGACAAAAGGCGGCCATGGGAATTCAGTACTTAACCGACGCTACCCCGTTAATATTGGGTTTGTTAGAATCGTCTCAATGAGTAGTTGATGATGGTACTTATACAGAAAAGTACAGTTCTACCAAAAATGATTTTTTGACAGCTACTTATTTTGTCATATTCGAACGCTTCCAAATGAGCGCTATGTCAATACGTACTGCTGGTTGATTGTGTAACATTTTTTACGTAGTAGGTAGATAACACGACAGTTTTTCATTGGTGAAAATTACAGTTCAGGAGTCCACACACCCGTTTGTAAAGTTACGCAACTACACCCTGAGCCTCAAAATCCTGTCAATCAACTAACCAAAGATTTTCGCAAGTAATTATTTTCTTTTCGCTTCGCATGACCAGCATTTTTCCTAAGCTTACGTCCACCGACTCCGAGTTATATCTGTGATCGATTGCATCATGTAATCTCAAGCAATGAACGCGCTAATGCCGTGTTAAGTCTTGTCAACATAGATTATGTACTTATCTACGTAAGCTACGTAAGTAAGAGCCTATGCACAATAGAGAATGTTCCATTAGACTCCGCGGGTTGCAGGAAATCCAATCGCGCTCCCAGAGGTGTCACTCCGCTCCTCATATCTTGAGTAGTAGGATAAGCGACAAGACTGCGCGGCATTGCATGTGATGAGAGTTATAGTCTACCTATAACGCGCTTAACTCAGTCCTCGACTGCGCTCATTTTACTGACCGATCCTTTAACCGTAGATTAAGAGCTGCAAGACAGTGAAAGATCTACAAATTATATTCTCCACTCGTAGACTGAAATAAGTTTCCTTGGGCACCTTTGCACCGGGAAAGACGCGGGGTGGGTTGTTTGAGTAGTTTTAATTAAACATAATTTATTTTTCTGCCTTGGACCTATATTTAATCTCGATTTTGAAATAAAGGTTCTAAATAAGTATCGTAATAAAATTATACAAAAATCAGTCTCAGGGTGTGCTTTCAGTCAGGTCCCGAGAGAGATAAATAAATCCTAAAAACGTTAAGCGGTCCATCTATAGCAGTTTTGTAAACTCCGTGCTCCGGGTTTCTTGGATTTAACGCCGATTAAACGTACTTTTGTTTTCAAGCTGGCTGTTGCTTTCATATGGCGTATGCAATACAGCGATCGGGATGCGTGGCTGGAAAGTAGCCTGAGAGTAGGCCTATAACAAACAATAGACAAACGGAGTCCGATTATGTACCTAGGTACATCGAAATACCAAATACTGACTACTACTGGTGTCTAAAATAATGTTATTATAATATTCACGAATACTTAAATGACAATTTGATAGTGTGAAGATTGTACAGTCACGAGCGTTAATTTGGGACCCATTTCCATTAAATGTTAGAACATTCATTATGCAATAAGGTCGAAACTTGAGTATGATAGTGTTGAATGTCAAGTTAAGACATTAGTTATGACATAATAATGTCTTATCGAATCGACCCTTGAAATAATAACCTCTTTTCAAAACGCTATCACTACGGTTTTCTAATTACGAACATATGTCGTGTCAGTCTCAGCGAAGAAAACAGATGGAAGACAGGACCAAAAACCCCCTTACCCACGTAACAATTAATCGGAAAACATCGGAAATGATCGTTTGCCCTCGCTCCAGTTGACGTAATTGCACGGTTGCCCCTAGAAACGTAAAGTTGTCGATGGTAAAAATTATGAAATTGACATTGCGTTAAAATATTAGCTCTAAATAGCGTAAGTTTGCTACACGATATTCAACCTTAGGTGGGTCCCAAATTAAAAATCGTGACTGTACTTAATTAGGTTAGGGGGTTAGTAGGTAGGGTTAGCTTATGTAATGTTTGTCATTACATTAATAATTAGACATTATTATTAAAATTCCAATTATTTGATTAAATATGTACACATTTTTCCTGAACAATTTAATCTATTCACATTGCATTTTACATTTTCGGTTATAATTCTTAACATTGCAATTTTAAATTTGGCTTATAGATCTAGACATTGCACTGACTATTTGAAATGTATTTCAATTCATTTCGGCTTGTATAATTCCGTGTTATTGCAATAATCTTTGACATCAGCCATATTGCTATTCCTGAAAAGAAAATTATAACAATCTTCTCATACTAAGTCATAAGCAAATTGCAACGCCCTAGCAGGGTATCATGTACCAACCTACAAACTAAATGATAACTAACATGCAATGTTGAACATAATGGTAATAAATATATGAATATATCACATCACACCCCGCCAGTGAAAACGAAATGCCATAAAAAGAGAAATAACCACGCTAGTAGCTTGTGGATTTTGTAAAGCGCTTAAACTGTCACCTTTCATCCACCAAGCATGTGTTGTAGCTTTCAATACCATCGAGTAGGTAATCCAGTAATATGATGCCACCTTAGTAAGTGGTTTGCACCCCAGTCATTTTGCGATTGGCGCAGAAAGCCCCTTATGAGTATTCAAAAGGTTTCAACGTCAGTTCCTGACGTTGGGCATGTCACGAAAGGACCAATTTTGAAACAGCAGTTTTATTGTTCAGTATTCGGTAATAGTAACATGAATTTTTACCATCAGGCAATATAATATGGCTGATTTTGTGATTCCATTTAAAATTTTACCTTCATTAAAAACTACACAATTGTAGGTATGTTTCGTTCTGATAATAATATCGCTTCAAGCGTCATCAAATGCAATCTATACTAAATAATATAAATTAATTAATTTAAATTAAAAGAAAAAAATAAAATTTTAATGCTCCGAGCCGGATTCGGAGTTTTCAAATCGACCTAGTCTCAAACTAAGCAAAGCTTGTACAATGGGTACCTACTAGACGACGATAAACATACTTACATAAATAAATGAATACTTAAATACACAGAAATCATCCAAAACTTAGGAACAAAATATTTATTTAATAAATGCCCTTACCGGGATTCGAACCCCAGACCTCTAGCTTCGTAGGCAGTCCCTAACAACTAGGCTAAAACAGGTCGTCTCTATAAATGTGAAAGTAACTCTGTCTGGTCGATCCTTACCGACCTTTTAACGCTGAACCGATTTAATTGAAATTAGATTAGAGAACGTTTGAGACTCTGTGAAGGACATGGATATTGGAGGTAGGTAAAATATAAAATGAATTCCGCGCGGACGAAGTGTGAAATAAGTCAAACTTTTTGCAATATCAGAATAGATTTGAGAATCTCGATAGCGTGCCGTGGTTCTAGAAGCTTTGAAGACATTACGACCATGTTAAAATTATAATTTTCGAAGTCAAAGTATATAATTGTATACGTTTTATTTTCTTTCTTACGATCATGTCTCTTCCTGCCGCTCCCAATTAGGCTGGCTGCCCATCCGCCTACGCCGCAAAACTTTACTATATTATCCATCCTATCCTTAGGCCGGCTAAAGATTTTTTTAAATATAAATTAAGTTTCCGCTCGCAATTTATCTGCTTTGCCTTAAGTTTGACTGGTAGGTAATGCTCTATAGAATGAATTCTGCCTTTTGTATCATAAGTTATTCCTTCGTGCAATAAAGATTCATTACTCTTGGTACACTACTACGGCTTGCTTAGTAATAGGGTTAATAATCCATCCGTGTTGGAACGAATCGGCCTGCAAGTTCCTCTTGCACGCAACGGACAGCAGCCGGCGTGCGGGCATGAGCCGCGGCGCCGGCGCTGCCTGTTCGCGTGGCTGCGTGCGCGCACCCGCCAGGGCGGCAACGCTCCCACCCCTAGGGCGTTAGCTCTCTTAAATCTAGTGGCTGTCGAGGGCTACGACTTGGACATATTCTGTGATAGTGCTGGTGGATTTTGCAGAAAATGTATTAACTTTTTAAATATTTTATATAAAGATTAATATAGGAAATTTTGTAGATGTGACATAGAATTATTTAGAATTTTACAATGATTATTAATATATGTTTTATTTAGTTGAATTATGCTGTATGATAAATTTAAATGAATAATTAAGTAGCAATAAGTTAGTAAGTAAATAAAATAACATTGTACGCGATTTGGTGACCGCACTGTAAGCCACAATGTCAAATGGAATAAATAAATAAATCTGATTGGCAATTGGTAATTAAAAAAATATATATTACAAATTTGATATCCAGAGTGAATGCTAAGTCGTGAACAAAAATATATGTTTCTTACTGCTTAACTTTAGTCTAATCATGTGGACGTGACAACAGGCAAAAATATGTAAACGTTGTTTGTTAGTTCGTTAGTTTTTGTTTCAATTTAGTGATTCTCATGGCCACCCTAATTGCTACGTTAAACTGTCAGTTTAACCTTGTTTTTACTATCTTAAATTATTATCGATAAAGTTTAAATGTTTGCTGTAGTTTAACTGCAATGGAAACAAAGTTCAGCAATAAACAATTTCATTTCATGTCAATTAAAAAATTCTGTTTATGACTTAGGTTTTACCCTGTATAATTATATACTTTAGTGACTACAGGAAAAATGTTTACTTCAACTGTCTAATATTACTCGTAACTTCTGAACGTCTGAGGAGGAACTTGCTTTTAGAATAAGTGTGACATAATCGTCGTCACTTACTATTTCATCTTCATCATTAAAATGCTATCATTAAGATATTAGTTATGGTAGTATAATATAGATATTGTGTCATAATTGATAAAATTTATGGCACCCTATTATAATGTGTTTATTGACGATACAACAACATAAATCATGACATCATATTTTACACAATGATTTATTTTGAGACTGAATTCGAAAATGTAACTTTCACACGTGATGACTCCATGGATTCTAGAACTACGGTATGCTTCCAAAAATCTTTAGCCTAATCATGACAAACCGGTGTCATCATCTTCTAGTTGCCATATTATCAGATGCCATGAAATCAAGTCGAATTGCCTTTTCACCTTTGACCCTTAAAACAACACACGGTTGGACTTCATTGCCGATTGAACAGAAGGTTTTATTGGTTATTCTGCCAACATTGCCCGTCTTGTTTCGTTTGCGGATTTATTTTCGTTCATTGCAATGTGATTATTCGTTATCGTTGTTCACGAAGCCGACTTAAATAACTTTGAGGTTTGAGACAGATTAATAAAATAAAATTGTTGACATTAAAAATCCCTAAGGCGTTGTAAGAGGGAATAGATTGAAAGATTTCGTGATCGAGACGGATTGTTCCGATAGCTCAACTGAGCTATCCAGCCAACCAACCACCAACCAACCAACCAACCAACCAACTGGTTAGTAGCGACAGCCATCTCGTTAGCAGACGTTACTGCTTAGTACAAAATTAAATTACAACACAGCAGTGTACGTATTTCGGCTCATATGAAGAATATATTATGCATTAGCCTGTTGAAATACGTCGTGTATCATTGAAATAAAAATAAACAAATATGGCCTTGTCATAGTAGTAAACGCGAATCCAAGGGAAAAAATATTTTTTTGTTCCGCACTATTTATTCTACGCAATTGAATGTAAATTTGTGCGCCATTTTAAGTAACGTAATAGATTTTGAAATATACAACTATCGAAAAACTATTTTTGAATAAAATACAAATATACCACATATTCAATTCTGTCTCAGCCTCGTACCGCCGGAGGAAAAGCTGATTAGGTCTTAACATTATGAGCGCATAAGGAAATGACGAACAATACGTAGTATTATTTTTTCCGTAACTAATTGAGGGAATATCTGAGTTCCACTATGGACCGTTTCGTGGCTGACCACAGTGGTGGACACCCGGACCAAATATTGTGGACACCTTTGTTTTACTACGACGGTATCAAACAGGGATACGACCTCATCAGGGGGCCTCAACCCTTGGGCTACTCTAAATATGAGCGATGTTATTCTAAGATGCCTTATCCAAGAATCCACCAAAATTTCCATCGGGAAGTAAATATATAAAAATAAATGACACATCCATTATGTTTTTTGTGTGATTTATTTATTATTCTTGAAGAGCTCCTGTAAATTAACTAAAACCAAATTTAAAATACCTATTAATATTTTTCCTCTTTTTTCAGGAATTGGTTAAATATCAATTTTTTTGATGACTAATATTTTGGTGGTTTGAGTCTACGTAATTACTAAAATGATAATATATCAGATACACACAAAAAAGCTGCTGTTATGAATTATTTCCAAACCATTTTTTTCCACACTAATGAAAATAAAGGGCTTGGGCTGTAAAACCGACCTCATAAAATGTATTATCAACCTGTGATTAGAGTTTTGTCAAATAAATACGTCAAAGTTTGTAAGAACTAACAGCTATTCAAATCCGAAACTTTTCGCGGTTGATGGTCGAAAAAAGTACATTAATCACAAAATGCGTACTATCGCCGACACAGCTAGTTGCTGTGTGCACGGATGTTAAGTTGACCATCCGTGCACTTTATGTGCATTGTAATAAGGTTCTATATAAATACAGGATGGAGGAAAAGTCAGTTAAAACTGTGTTGGCGCTTGTACTGTTGCAAAATGTACCTACTGCAATTGTTAAAAAATAGGCCTATTAAATGCGAATGATGTTTAACATCATGTTTAAAAAATTGCACTTAGCGAAATTGGACATTACACACGATCCTACACTTAGTTAAAATAATTTATGTAAGATTTGCTGCGTTATTTAAATATTAATTTTAATGCGTTGTTTGGAATTCTGATTCACCTTTGCCAAATAAAGCGTCCGTGTTTGAAAGCTAAGTTAAGAAAAATATAAAATGATAACAAATCAGAATGACGTCAATTAATTTTGTTTTTTAAGCAATAACGCTGCTAACGAATTACAAATATTAAATCAAAGGAAAAAATTAAAAAAAATTATGCTCCGAGCCGGATTCGAACCGGCAACCCACAGGCATTCATGGCCCGTCGCTACTAACCAACTGAGCTATCGGAACAATCCGGTTCGGGCACGAAATCCTTCAACCAGTTCCTACACATAACGCCTTAGGGAGGCGTGTGTAGCGACATCTACCAGAAGACTTAGGCTTCTTAACGGCACCAACGTCTCAAATTATGTTGAGAAATCGTCAGTAACGATGCGCCACCCCAAATTAAATTAATTTTGTTTTTTAAGCAGTAACGCTGCTAACGAAAACTGCTGGTTTATTGCTTTAATTTAAAATTTGTAATTTTCGTTTTTATTGGAGTAGTTAGGTATTGGGAGTTCTGGACCACTGCTTCGTTTCGCTTCGCTTCACTTCGCGGACGCGGTCCAGTTCCTCCCAATACCCAACTACAATCATGAGTGGGGTAGAATCCATATGTGGACCAGAATACAAAAGTAGTTACAGTTGTATATAATATACGATTTCTTTTACCTGGAAGGTGTTTCGATGGTTATGATAAGATTTTAGCATCCTAAAGTAATGGTCTAAATATTTAATATATACTCTATATTGAATACAAATGTACTATTTACATTATGCCTTTCGAGTTTGTTGCACGTGCATATTGGTAACATGAAATTTGTAAAACAACCTGAGAGATTGCAGTTGGATGTCGTTTGTTCTTCGCAAAATAAGCGCTGTTTCCGACATGGATCACTTTTACCTGACACAATTCGATGCATAATATGTGGACCGTCCAACTGTGGAAAAACGAATTTGATTGTTGGTTTATTGCTACATGAACATGGGCTACGCTTTCAAAATGTTTATGTTTACTCTAAAACCTTATTCCAACCTATGTATCAATTTCTAGAGCAAGTTTTAAAGTTGGTTCCCTCAGTGTCATTTCAAAAATATAGTGAAAATGAAGAAATACTGAGTCCTCTTATGGCTTGCATTAATTCAATAATGATATTTGATGATGTTGCATGTGAAAATCAAAATAATATAAGGGATTACTTGGCAATGGGAAGGCATAAAAATATAGATAGCTTCTATCTGAATCAAACGTATAGTAAAATACCTAAACAATTGATAAGAGATAATGCAAATTTAATCATTCTTTTTAAACAAGATGATGTTAATTTACGACATGTTTACGATGAACACGTAGGGAGTGATATGTCATGGTCTCAGTTTCGTGAAATGTGTGGGCAAGTATGGGATGTACCCTTCAATTACTTAGTTATTAATAAAGATTGTGATAAGAAATCTGGATGCTATAGGAAAGGTTTTGATACGTTTATCGTGCTAGATTAACTGTATATATAAAGGATTGTATTTAGGTTGAAACTTATTACTTAATATGAAACCATCTGGATCGGCCATGAATCTTAAAATGAACGAGGAGAAATTATTGAAACAATAAGTACTCCGTTCTGCCGAAGCCATAAGAAAAAAAGTTAAACTCATTCGTGACGTTAAAACGAACGATAATATGATGTTGGAAACAATGCTAAAACCAATTATAGATCCTCTCAATGAAATCGCAAAAAACAATATTAGTAATACTGATCATAATATCGAAGATTTTAAATAGAATAAATCAGTAAAAACATTAAAATATAGTCCATCCGAACAGGAAGAGAAAAAAAGTTTCGTTGATAAAAGATTTCTGAGAAAATCATCAGAATCTAACTCGAATAATACCAAACATGAGTCAAATGATAGTGGCTCTAACCTAAACGATTCCATATCTCATGAAAGTGTTGTCCAAAATGATTCTGATACTAGCATCAATGCTTCGTTTAGAACGTCTGAGTCGTATGCTTCTCCTCGTGAAGACCCCGTTTGGCAAAAACAATATTTAAACATGAATATTCCTTTTGGTATACGAATGGAGCGTGACAAGCTAATGCTAGGATCTTATCCGATTTCTGTGAATGACAAAGAACTCAAAATAAGTGGAGAAAGCTTTCGTTTAACGCCAGGTCTATACGCTTTATTGTTCAAGAAATTACCCGATTTAAGTCTCGTTACTGAAGACGATAAACGATTATATAAAACTTTGTTGTTAAAAACAAATGCTCATAGACGTGATTTTGATCCAAATAAACCGATAAAAAGCAATAAGGGTATGAAATATTTATATGTGATAAAACCACTTTTCAAATTATCTAAACAACGTTCATTAAGTGAAGAAATACCTGTATCCGGTCATGGGCTACCATCAATGAAAAAAGTAAAAAAAGACATTGCATATGTGTATTGGGATGACCCGAACGAATTAGTGGAGAGATTAAAACTGCTTATAGCAGCACGTGACGCTGGTAATACCGGGTTAGGAAATGAAATCATATCTATTATTGAAGAATTGCGTGAAGCTGGAATAGTCAAATAGTATATAAATAAATGAAGTTTATTAGTTTTGTCAGTTGTAGTTTGATTTTCAAGTATACAAAATGAATATAGACAAATTTGGTCACTATGTTCATAAACGCTTGCGTGTTAGCGAAGTTTCTGAACTCAATTCCAAGGCTTTGATTCGTACAGAAGCGGGACATTTTGATTTAAAATTTTTGCGACTAAAAGGAGTTGTCGAACCTTTATCACCCGATGATGCAGTAAATAAACAGTACGTTGACAAATACATGCAAAACACGTATGAGAAGAAGTATTTAGACTCCATGTTTGATACTATAAATGGACAAATTCGTCATCTTGCATCTCAGTTGAAACTAAACTTTTATACAAATAAGGAGATAGATAGAATTTTAAAAGAAAAGTATAATGACAAAAGAACAAATAGTGAACGAGATCCATCGATCAGCGAGAAAGAACTTTAAGCGAAGATCAGTTGTACTCAAAGGAATTGATGATTTATGGCAAGCTGATTTGATCGATATACAGAAATTTCATACAGTGAACAAGGGATATAAGTATATTTTAATCGTCATTGATACCTTTTCAAAGTATGCATGGTGTATTCCTATTAAATCAAAAACAAAAACGGAAGTAAAAAATGCATTTGATCTAATTATAAAATCATCTAATCGAAAACCAAAAACCTTGCAGACCGACTTTGGAAAAGAGTTTTATAATAAAGAATTTAATTGTTATTTAAAATCGTTGAAAGTAAATCACTACTCAACGTATTCAATTAAGAAGGCATCTATTGTTGAAAGGTTGATAAAGACAATTAAGTTTAAACTTTATAAATATTTTAGTTTGATTGGCAATTACAAATGGGAAGGCAAACCGTTAGAAGATGTAGTAAAATCTTATAATCAAACAGTACATCGAACAACAAAATTTAAACCTGTTGATGTAAATTTTGATAATGAAATTAAAGTTTTAAAAAATATTGAAAAATCGCAATCCAATTTGCGTTATAAATTAAACAAATTCAATGTTGGAGATTGTGTACGCATTAGCAAGTATAAAAGCGTCTTTCACAAAGGTTATACGCCTAATTGGTCAACAGAACTTTTCACTATTAAACATGTGAATCGCACTCAACCTGTTACGTATCACATTCAAGACCAGCGTAAAAACACTATTCTCGGTACATTTTACGAAGAAGAACTCCAGAAAACTAAGTATCCAAACGTTTATCTTGTAGAAAAGGTGATTAGAAAAAAGGGTAGAAAGTTGTATGTCAAGTGGTTGGGGTTAAGTGATAGCGAAAACAGTTGGATTGTTAAAAATGCAATCGTATAATTATACTCGTATTTATGTTCATTTTCTTAACTGCATTGATCATTATGATTTGAGAAATGAAAGGAAGAGGACTATTAAATAGTGCTATTAATCATTTACCATTCGAACTACATTTACCTGGTTATAACTATTGCGGTCCGGGTACAAAATTGCGCAAACGATTACAAAGAGGTGATAAAGGAATTAATGCATTAGACACTGCGTGTATGAAACACGACATAGCTTACGATACATATACTGATTTAGCTGAAAGACACCGGGCAGATTTAGAACTTTATAATATGGCCAAGCAAAGAAAAAAGTCAAAAGATGCAGGGAGAGGCGAAAAAATTGCTTCCTGGTTAGTAAGTAAAGTGATGAAATCTAAAGTTAAAGCTGGCGCAGGAATGAAAAAATTTAAACATTTTGTGTCTAAAATTCGCGCTGAAATGAAAAAGAAACATAAAACAAAAGGGTCTGTAGTTGATCGTGCACTTATTGCCGCAAAAAAATTTTTTCCTAAAGATACTAAGATACGAGTACCACGTTTAATACCGATTCCAAAAACTGGTGGTTTATTACCGCTGATACCAATTTTCGCGGGACTATCTGCGTTAGGATCACTAGCAGGAGGAGCTGCTGGCATCGCTAAAGCTGTCGGAGATTACAAAGCTGCCAAAAAAAACTTAGCTGAATCAGAACGACATAATAAGTTGATGGAATCTATTGCATTGGGAAAAGGGTTGCATATTAAGCCATACAAAAATGGGAAAGGTTTATGTATTAAAGCTTCAAAAAACTAAATCAGAGGTTACCCAGACGCGCTCTCACAAATATTGATATTTTAAAGCACTCATCTGATATCCCTCATTTTCGAGGAGTTTATATGAGAGATAGTTTACCATCACGTGCCAAAAAAGCAGAATGCGGAATCCTTAATTTGGATAGTTCAGTCAACAATGGAACTCACTGGGTAGCCTATGTGAAGGACAAAAGTTATTGCGAATATTTTAATAGTTATGGTGACCTTCCACCGCCAATGGAGTTACAGAGGTATTTAGGCAATTATAATATATGCTATAACTACAATAGGTATCAAAAATTTAACACTGTAAATTGCGGTCATTTATGTTTAAAATACTTAAAAAAATATTGGTGTGACCGTTTAAATAGTATTGCATAATAAACATCTTATCATTCACACGATGTCTTTCACTTTGTCTATAACGGGAAATTCTGCTACTCTAATAACGAACCATTCACCAGCTTTACAACTAGATGGTGAATACGAATGTGGCCTATTGTATATAGCAACTTTTAATTCAATACCTAATATTGATGCAAGAAATAATAAGTTTTATTATGGTGAAAACGAAGTAATTGAAATTCCAGAAGGTTCGTATGAACTTCAAGATATTGATGATTACCTACAAGAACACCTTCAAGGATGCACATTTACCTTGAAATGCAATAATAATACCTTAAAAACATCAAATTTGTGCACCAAAAATATTTATTTTGATAAAGAAAATTCTATTGGGACTTTACTTGGTTTTGGAGCAGAATGTATTCAAGCCAATATATTAACAGAATCTCCTTTTCCTGTATCCATTCTATCTACAACTATAGTCCGCATTGAATGTGACATAGTGAGCGGTTCATTTGTTAACGGAAAACCTAGTCACATAATTCACGAATTTATTCCGGCCGTCGCTCCAGGCTATCGAATAATAGAAACACCGAAAAACGTGATATATTTTCCTGTTACTCAAAATAGTTTAAATTCAATTTCAATAAGAATATTGGATGTTAACAATCATTTGGTTAATTTACGGGGTGAAGAGATTCAAATATATTTACACTTAAGAAAAAAATGATAGACTTTAATAAAACTTCAGTGGCGTTTAAAAGTAGTACTAGTATACATCCAGCTATCAAGAAAAGAAGACGTAAAGTAAAACTTTCAAAAGAAAACAAAGAATTCCTCCAATACCTTGGTCTTTTAAAATGAGCATATTAAACTTAGCTGAGCCTTTTGCCTTTGACAACTCAATTGAGAGCTTTGAATATCATTCTTATAAGCCGTACGTAACCAGTTTTAATTTCAATGATGAAATACGCATACCTATAAACCAACAAGATCTTTACGTTTTGCCATCAGCGAGTGCTATATACATAGAGGGTAGTATAAGTGTATTCAACAGACAAACAAAAGCAGAGGTAAAAAGTGTTCTTTTTACGAATAACCCTATACTTCACCTATTTCAAGATATTCGATATGAACTTAATGGAATCGAAATAGATAAAATAAAAAACGCAGGTGTTACGACAACTATGAAATCTCTCGTATCCATGAATGAGCTTGAAGCATCAATGTCTAAATTATGGGGTTGGGATATCAGCGGTACAAAAAATGAACACGGATCATTCTCTGTATCCATTCCTTTAAACAAGATTCTTGGATTTGCAGAGGATTATAACAAAATTATTATTAATTGCAAACATGAACTTATTCTTTTAAGGTCCAATACGAACTTGAATAGTGTTAAATTAAATGCAAACGAATACATAGACCATATAACTATATCTAAAATAGTATGGCGCATGCCTCATATTAAGGTTTCTGACCGTGAAAGATTAGGCTTACTGAAATTTTTGGAAAGTGATCGCGCTATTCAGATAGCGTTCAGGAATTGGGATTTATATGAATATCCACTTCTGCCTGAAACGACAAAGCATTCTTGGGCTATCAAAACTTCATCTCAAATTGAAAAACCGCGTTACATCATAGTCGGATTGAAAACGAAACGTAAAAACGTCGCTGATAAAGACATGACACACTTTGATCATTGTCATTTGAGAGATGTTAAGGTATTTTTAAACTCTAGTTACTTTCCTTATGAAAGTTTTGATGTCAGTTTTTCAGCTGAGAAGTTTGCTATATTATACGATCAGTATGCTAAATTTCAACAGTCTTACTTTAACCGTGGTCAAGCACCTTTGTTGAGCCCGGAAGAATTTAAAAGTAAAGCCCCTCTGTTCGTCATAGACTGTTCTCGTCAAAACGAAACCTTGAAAACAGGTTCGGTAGATGTAAGGGTTGAATTAGAGTGTGAATCAGATATACCTGCCCAAACCTCGGCGTATTGTCTTATCTTAAATGACAGTATTGTTGAATACAAGCCATTGAGTAGCATAACGAAAAAGATATCATAATGCAAGACTATCTATTCGTAGATCTTCAAGGGTTTAAAACCAGCAAGAATGAATTTATTGTTAAAGAATTTGCATACAGCACGCTGGAGTACACTCAAACTTTTTTAATAAAACCCCCCTTTACATTTTCTAAATTATTGGAAAGTGAAAAAGTACAGACAAGATGGTTAGAAAAACATTTAGGTATTATGTGGCATGAAGGTTATGTTGATTATAGAGAATTTAAAAGACTTATTGTTAACCATATAAAAGATAAGACTATATTTGTAAAGGGGGTGGAGAAAATTGAATGGGTTAAACATTTATGTTCAGACTGTACTATTATCGATTTAGGCGAGAAAGGATCACCTAATTTAAAGGAGTTGTTTAAGAAATATTGTTTACCTGAGTGTACTTTTAATTGTGTGAATCATAAGAAAAACTGTGCTTTAAAAAACGTTTTATGTATTAAAAAATGGTATTTAAATAATTGTTAAACTGTAATTTTGTAAATAAACGTTGTTAAATATGATTGTTTTTTTTTTATGTTTTTTTAACCTATATATTTAGAATTAATGTTAGGAAATTAATAAAACGTCACATTCCTTTAATAAGATTTATTACACCTTAGTATGTGTACATACTTAACATTGCATAAATTATATTGATTTACACTTTCACGATTTGCACAATTTGTTATGAAATAATATATTATGTATTTGACGCGATTAAGTCCCACTTTATAAATTAACACTGTAACCACACATTTTCTTCGAAATCTTGTTGATGACCTCTTCAGTACTGTCAATTATGTCGTCGTAACCATCGTTCGCTACATACTGCGCGTTCAGGAGAACCTTTTCATTTTGATCATCGTTTTGATCCGTAACGCCATCTTTTATGTCGATTATCTGTATTTTAATGAGCCTGCTTCCTTTTCCGGCTTTGTTGTTTATAACGAAACATGGTGGACGTCCAATACTCTTCTTTACTATCTTGTTACTAGTGTTTACTTTACGTTGCTTCGTTTTTTGATTGTCGATAGTATTCTTAACTTTTTTGTACAGGTCACTATCATCGAATTCTTGAGGTAGTTGGAACGGATCTTGTGCGTATTGAGAGAAAACAATTTGAATATCTTCGCTATCCGCCATTTTCTGGAAATCTAAAACAAGAGAGACACATACAATACATACATACAGTGCATACATAATTATAATTTTAGAAGACGTGAATGTTGAATACTTTAAAGGACATATCCTTAAATTTTATTATTTATTTGGTTTGTAAAATAAGAGCGTGTTTTCAAGGCTCACTAATCAACTTACCAGAAGTTCGGTTGCGAGTAAGTAATGAAGAGGTGATTGCAACTATTCGAATGTAAGAAATTAATAATTTCTATGCGCTTATATAGGTAAGTTACTGTTTGTTCAGCAAAAATGAAAATGCGCAATAGTGTTACATGATAACTTTAACTTGCACGTTCCTCAATGCACACCTAAAACAAGTCGCAACTTGTTGATAGGTTACCAGACCAATTAGGTGATTCATAAATTATTGTATGATGTGTTTGATGAGGGTTTGTGGCAGATAAGTAGTAAAACATCAGAATGACAAGATTAATCATTTATTTATTATAAAACACAATTTTTTAAAATCAGTGTCAGTCAAAGAATTGGTATAATATAAAATCGTGTCTTATACAAATAACTAAGGATGTATATTTTTCATTATTTACTTAACATACAATAATGATTTATTGATAATTTTTATCTGCAAGTAAGGTAACTCAGATAACACATGTTCATGAAAATTAACTACCAAATAGTATAGTAGTGTGCCCCCAAGCCTTTGTAAAAATTTGGTTGTCAGATATCAGACGCTTATCATCATTAGCTGAAAGAGCAACTTTGTTAACACTTTGTGTAAATATTTCGTGCTTTATTGATTTGAATAATATGTTTTTTCTTTTTATTACTTTCCTTTCAAATAGTGTTTTTTCATAATCTGATATCTGAAAACCGCGTACAATTGGTTTTTTCACTCCTTTAGCTTTTTTGATAACATCATTAATGGTTTTAATACAGTATACTTTTGAACGTAGTCCTACGAACTCTGTAATCATTTGCCCATTCATTTCATCTTTAAAAAGACCTGGCACTTTTTTGTTCTGGACTGGTAACAAGTATTTATTATCGGCACTATAATTACTAGTATCAAAATAAGACAAAAAGTTTAACCTTAAATCTTCGAAATAGTCTTTTGTCTGTATATAATACACAAAACTATCTGTATCCGTGTAGCACATTTGTAAACGCTTACCGTATTGTTTTTTATATACTGAGTAATGGAAATCATACATATGGCTTTTAGATAACTCTAGTACAGCAAAACCGATGTATATTGGCTTGTCTAAAATTATGATGTCTGGTTTCAATTGGACAGCTATAAAATTCTCTGTAAAAACTGTAGCGCTATGAAAATTAGGGCTTGCGATCAATTTATCAGCCGAGATTTTCTTTTTTGTTTTGTTAGTATTGTCGGTCCACTGATTAACTAAGCGCACTTGTACCCTTTTCTCGGTATTCTCCCAAGTCTTACCAAATATACTGTTATTCATCAATTTGCAAAAGTCTTGTTCAAAAACAGACGTAGCCTTCTGTCGTAAATTTGTATTCATATCAATATATTGTTTCAAATACGGAGCTTGTTTGAATGTAATAACTCTATGTATCTTTTGTAATTTTAGACCATGTTTTAGACATGTTTTCAAATGCACATAATGGATCACATAACAGTATTTGTCATATAAATTAGGTACAAGTTTATATTGTGTGCCTCCTGGTGGTATACATTTTTCAGGACAAAATGGTAGATCGTTATGTTTATCATGTAGATGTTTTGGATAAATAATATCCACTTCAAGGATATAGCCAACTGAATCATTAGGGACTTCTGTAATATTTAAAACACTTATTTCATGATTTTCTAAAAATCTAAAGTTTGATAAAGGCAAATATTGGCACATGCTGTAACCATATAAGTTATTACAGTCGATATAAACAAGGTATGAGTCCAACTGGGATGGTTCATAGTCCTGTAAGTATTTATTATTAGCTTTAGCATACCGTTGGGATCATACACACTCCTCCTCTGATTCCGGATTGAATCATTTTCAGAATGTTAAAGTCATCTATGAGCTCTAATTCTACACCAGTTTTCAAAAGCATTGCGTCAAATGATAAACTTGGAGTAGGTAAATAAAAAGCCGGGTCGAGGTCATAGTGTTGCTTGCAAGTAGAACGAAACTTTTCAAAAATATCGGTTAACAGAAGAACATCTGTTTGTTAATAAAGGTCCGTATACTCGCCTAAATTTTTTATATTAAATTGTTTCCAAACTAATTGTGCATGCTCATAGTCTTCTCTAGAAACGGTTTCATTAGTCAGTGAATTGTAAAAAAAATCGATACATGGAAGACTTTTTTCCTCAAAACTTTCCCATTTATTCATATACTCATAGGGAAACACACCTTTGCGCGTAAGTAATTGAAACTCTTTTTTGTTACAAAAATATTTACGTAAATGAAGAAAGTCGCGTTTCTGCAGAGTTTCAGTTAGTTTCTCTAAACTTGTACCTAAAAATTTAAAGGAATCCACGAAACGAAGTTGAAAATACTCGTTCTCGATTGGAATAAATTTAGTAATAGAAATATAGTTTTCCTTGGTTTTAGGAATAACTTTTACTGCTCCTGGCGCCTCACCCAGTTTTTTTATAAATAAATGAGAATCATAACCAGACAGATTATGAAAAAATATGGGTACAAAACCAGGTCGTTTATATTGTAAATTGCATAGGTTATGTGCTGCACCACGATAGGCTCCTGTAATGTGACAGTGGTCCCGAACCCGATCAGAGAATAGAAAATGATTACATATGTGGCATAGTTTAGCATTCAAAAAGTTTAACTCGTCTTTTTCGTTGAATATTATTGGAGTATTTGTGGTTAGAACTTTATGAATTCTGCCAACATCTTTATAGATTGCATCAATAAATTTGTCAACACAATCGGTTCCGCGATAAGAGACGTAATGATTGTAGCTTTGATCTATAATGTAGTATGCAAAGGCAGCTGGTACATGATGATGCAGAGTAGTCGTGTTAGGCGAATGGTTAGTGTCTGTATTATCATTATCACTAATATCTGAGGATTGTAACAACGATTCGAAATCGGCATATATTACAAATGGACAATTCTGTTTCCGATTGAAGTTTTTAAATTTAATTACTGTTCCTTTTTCTGGTAAAACTGTAACTACTCCCGTACACATGTGATTGGATAGTTCATCCTGTTTCATAAAAAATAACAGACAGGTGTCGCAAAAATATATCTTACTATTATGACTCGTGACTTGTTTACGCACAAGACGACTCAAATCTTTAATTAAAACATAATGCGGTGGATGGCTGCCATCGTCCAATAAGAGCAAATGTATATTTTTCCTATTTGTCTGATCACGGAAAATCTCAGACTTGTAAAGAGGACCTATTACAGTTTTATTATTTTTCAAGCCAAAAATTGTTATTGATATCTTTGGATTGTTCTTTTCAAACACTCTGATGTCATCAAATGTGACAGGAAAAGACATTTGAGAAATATTCAATACGTCGCGATAGTTAGGATACGATGAAACTCGTTCAGGGTGGTTGTTAGAAGGATACAACGCCGCTGTCACACTCCATAAAAAGCAACACTGGTCATTGTTTTGTATATTTATACATGCTTTCTTGACTTTAATGCATTTTGGCAGGTCAACGTAGCTTGATCCTCGCAGTGGTTGATACTTGTTTACGTTAATCTCTAAATGCGAGTTATTAACAAAAGCCCATCCACTATCACGATCTTGAAATTCCTCAAACTTTGTCTTGAGACAACTCACGGTCTCGCGAAACAGTGATTCAAAATCATAACTTAAGTATAAAATTTTATTTTTAGTTCCAAAGGACTTAATTGATTGACTGTTATCTTTAAACATTAAGAACATTCCAAAGAGTTCAAAATTTACTTTTACGCACGTGTGTTTTGTAAGAGATTCATCTAAAACCCATTTTATGTCATTTTTAACCGAGTTCATAAATTCATCTACAGATCTCAAACTTCGATCGTCTTTTGTCGATACACGATATGTTACAATACGCTTCAGAAATGCTGATTCTACTATTTCAATGTTATCTCTTAGAGCTTTGCTAGAATTAACTCTTGTTTTGTGTGCATTGCTTCGAAGCTGGCCTACCCAATTTATTTTTTTTACAGACGTGCTACACGGAACACAGAAAGGCATTGTGAAATAATAATGTTATACAAACAACAATAAATACCAGGTGTTTCCTGTATCACGAACAAAAGTAGTTAAGTTTGAGGAGTGGAGCTCGTATTAAATTTATTTATTCCTGTTGCAGGAAACACCCTGTATATATCCTAATCTATTTTTGACACTATAACCCGCCGACGACGAGATAATTATTTTTATTAATAGTACATCGTATTACCAAGAATGCAACGACAATCGAATGTGTAGTAATTAGTACTAACACGTAAATAGGTGAGTTGGTTAACCAACAGTACAAAAGTTAATGTATTTAAACGATATTTATATATTAGAAATCTCTTATTAAAAAAAAAATACGAAAAGCAGGATTAATAACCCTGTTAGACTAATATTTTTTGGAATTAGTATAATAAACGGGTTCACAATCTTCAAAGATATGGAAAGCTTCACCCATGAATTTTTGTAATTGATTCCACTCAGAGGAATTTTCGTTACTTTGTAATTTGACCGCCACTAACGCTTTTTTATAGCGATCTTCAGGGTTGGTCTTCAGAAAATCATCTACATTATACACTCTAAGATCTATATAAAATTTACCATCCGTAATCGTACTACGCCGAGAGGTACCCGCAGACACGCGACTTGTAAATGATGACGTGGTCTTGATAGTTTTCGATTCGTCTCCGAGTTCCTCCTCCTCTGCTTGTATGATCTTGAATATATCCGTTGTGACCGAATTCTTGGAAGAACTGAAATAAATAAACGAAAATGTTATTACGAGCTAACACATTTAAAAATAAAATAAATAAAATATCTTTATTTCGGAAAATTAAACTTCCAAACACAATTAATTACACTCATACAAATCATCACAAATTTAAGTCTCAATCATCATCATCATCATCATCATATCAGCCGAAAGACATCCACTGCTGGACATAGGCCTCCCCCAAAGAGTGCCAAAGTGACCGATCCCGCGCCACCCGCATCCAGCGGACACAACAAGCGGACAGTCTCAATAATGAAATTAATTTAAAAAGCAACAAATAAGTACCTGGAACCGGAATTCTTGGCTTTACTGGTTGATGCTGCGACCTTGCTATTTGCTTTTCTCTTTTTAGCAGCTGGCAGTGGCGATGGTGATTGTCTTTGATGTTCGACGAAATTCAAATCAGACCTAATGAAATAAAAAATAAAAAACATAAATATTAAACAAAGCTGGGAAACCGTGGCAGCCTAAAGGTTTAGACGCATGACCTTCGAACAGTGGGTTGAGGGTTCAAACTCGAACTATACCGATGAGTTTTAGGAAACTTATGCATGGAATATAATTAGATATTTACTAAAGGCATTCGGTGAAGGAATACATCGTAAAGAAATCTGTATAAACCAGCTAAGAAAGTCAAAGGTCTCCAACCCGCACTGAGATTTTCAGTGAACGAACTTACATAAACCAACTAAGAAATTTAAAGTTAAAACGATCAAAATATTAAGCGCAACTGTTGAAAAATCTAAAAATAATTGAATTACCTTGATGATGAGGTCCTTTTCTTTATGGTCTTTTTCTTCGGCTCTGGCGAAGGCGTACGCGCATGTGTAGAATATTCAGAGTCAGACCTTCAAAAACGAAACAAAAATTAGTCATATAGTTTTTTAAACATATCTTCACAAATACGATTTATTTGAGTAGGTACTTACTAACATTTTAAATGAAGGTCACTCAACAAAGAAACACCGAGAACTTCGAGGCACTTCCCGAATATTTAGGAAATAAATGGATACAAACAGTATGATTGTTCGTTTTATAATAAATTAGTTGATGATTCAATATTTTTCCGAAATATATAATTTTATCATAAGAAGCAAATCATAGCATTCCACTTTAAACCGTAATGTACCCATTATTCACCGATTGTAAAAATAAACAGATTACTCACAAAACTGTACATCATTCGGTTACAATGTGTAATTAACACAAAGAAATGCCGCCGAAGTATCGAATTATCGAATGAAGCCGACGATTACTACGTTGCAACACGTGTAAATAACCTGTCACAACCAGTTCTTGTCTATTTAGTCGAAAAACATTTTGAATTATATCAACATTACTATCATTTTCTTTAGTTCATCTCTGAATTAATATTTTTTAAACGTATATAAAAACAACTAAGAAACAAGCCTTCTCACGAAATATCCATCGTAATCTACGAGAAAATCAAACATTTAATTTCAAGCCCCTATACCAGCCATTGTTTACGTTTCGCCTTAATAGATGCAATTACCTATAACACATGTATGCATTAATTCTTTACATTACTAAATTAAACAAAATAATGTATTACAACATAACCCGCTTATTTAGAATGTTGGTTAAATAGTATCATGGTACAAGGTGAATAAACAGAGCGTAAGCATTTTTAAAGATTCACACGCCGACCGGCATTACGATTGTAATTTAACACTTTGCGATTAACAAAACAGAAACGTCATTTCTAATCATAGGTTGATGCATTGAAGAAAACACGTTTATTCATTTTTGTTATTTTATGCATATGGAAATATAATGTAAGTTAGTCTATTAATTTACCTACATAAAATATCTTCTCTTACACAACTCCATTAACACTTGTCTACAGGAAAGATAATTTCTGTATAACCTATTAGTGTTACTTTTGATACTTATATTAAGATTATCGAGTAGGTATTTTGTTCATAAAATCAGGTATGAAATGAATTAGAAATCATATTTATAAACTGAACAAACATTTTAGAGGGTCCACCTGCAAAGGTTGAAACAGTAAACCGTTCATTCAATTTATTCTTTGACCTGATATTACTTATCGTCATGCGGTCGACTAGCTATCCTTTCGCATGAGCTGTCTTTCGTTTGTTTATACAACATGCTTGAAGTCTGACAAGGATGAAGCATACGTTCGATTGGTTACGTTTTAATACGTAGTGAGTGTTAATACGTACAGTCAACCAATTTGATACCCAAGTGTACCTATAATTATTATGTTTACTGTAATTCTTCATATCTACGTCACATAAATTATCCAATCAGATTGCGAGGCCTGCATCGCGCTTACGAAGTTTTTGTGGTCGGTTCATATATATACAATTTCATTGATAGAACTGTCGGAGTGTCTATAGCTATACCGACCGATAGTTCATAGTACTCCTACCACTTAACATGTTGCGAAGCCTGGCCAGCTTTGTGATAATGACTTGGTAACGCGGTGGCGTATGCATACGATGCTTGGTTTTAATAACCCTAAGATGGGCAGGGCTAGTATGCACAACACACTACAACCCGGTGGGGGTAAACACAACACGCGGTGGCGTTGATATAGTATTTGCTTGGTTTTAATAACCCTAAGATGGGCAGGGCAATTACTATATCTCACACAACGAGAAATCTGTTACTATACACGGTCGGTAGTTAACGGTGATCTCATCCATACTTCTCACGTCAAAGTTTCTGGCCAATTCTGCGATGTGATTAGTGTGTCAAACACCGTAATAATCCTGTTAGCCCAGCACAGCTAAAAGCTCAATACTCGTATTACCCAAGTCTGGCTATGATGGTGCATTACGAGATCTGGTTCTCCAAGAACAAGATCTGGCGGGTTGCGATGCTAGCTAGCACCCGTTGTGTTTAAGCCTTTTGCATTTTTAAACTTGCATCTTTTTGTTAAATGAGTGCTAAAAGTCCGTTAATGCACTTGAAGTTCTGTTCCACTGCAACGGAGTACGAACTGTGAATCTGATACTATCCTAAACATGCATTGAGAGTTTGCATCAGATTATTAAACACGATGCCAAACACATAAATTAAACGAATCCGTCGGTTTGTCTGATGGCTACAGCGTTTATCTTCAATACGATGAATTAAAGCAAGATATATTATATACAAATGTAACTACTATTTGTATTCTGGTCCACATACGGATTCTACCCCACTCATGATTGTAGTTGGGTATTGGGAGGAACTGGACCGCGTCCGCGAAGTGAAGCGAAGCGAAACGAAGCAGTGGTCCAGAACTCCCAATACCTAACTACTTATTGGCATTGCTTGTGTATGACAACATTCCCCCGCGATGGTGAAGGGTGGGAGTTTTAAACTGCTGCGACGTATTTTCATAACAAAGCTGTGCTAAATTGTAATAAATGTTTTGTGTATATTTTTTTGACACACAGGTGACAGCCTTTACGTTTTTTATGTCATACACAATCAATGTAGACATAAACAATGACTGTAATATAAACAAAAACCAAAAATATCAATGTAAACAAAACAAAACATAAAAAATGCATATTTAGAATCGCAATGCCCACATTTCATTGTTAACAAAAACAAACCAAAATTGAAAAAAAACTAATTCATTTTTGGAATCGCAATACGCTACCGAACATGCCTTTGATCGGTACACATCCCATTTTTGATATATCCCGTATTATATGTCATAATTAAAGTTCAATATCTTATCACATAAATATGTTGTCTGTGCAGGCAGAATATATTGTGTCCATGTTTTTTCTACTATGACGGTTCTCGTGTACCGCGGAATACTAAGGAATTTTATCATTAGGGAAACCTCTGTGCGTTTATACAAAGTGTCTCGCGCGTTGTAGCTAGCGAAACCCCGATCTAGGACGGAATGCAGTGCCTTTTACAATGTAGACCGTTTTTTTATACAATTTAAGACGGACATTCTTAGGTTTTGGGTTCATCTGCTCTTATGGGCACCGTCTAATAGGCACTAGTTTGCAAAGTGAAGATAATGCAAGGAAGAGGTTAAAAAAATGGCCGTCACTGTATGGTTTTCCCAAAAACAACTTCGTTGGTGGAGCAATTGCCATCCGTTTCTGTCCTCTGCCATTTCCTTTACCTTCTGATATGGCATGATCTTAACTTTTTCCTTTATTTGTTCGAATTAGTTTCTCCTCAGCCTTCCTCTGCCTCTCGTTCTTTCAATCTTCCCTTCCATAATAGTCCTAAAGAAAAGGTCGTGTCTTAGCCGATGTCCTATCATTATTCCTCTTCGTTTTTCTATTGCTGATAACATGGTTCTCTTTTCATTGATTATTTTCAACATTTCCTCGTTTGATACCTTCTCTATCCACTTTATACCCTCCATTATTCGCCAACACTACATCTCGAAGGTCTCCATCTCCATCCATCCATCCATCTCTCTCTCTGTCTCTTTGTACTAGTGTCCACGTTTCACTGTCATTACACTGCTTCTTACATACGATTTTACAAAGCTTTTTCTACTTACTTACTATGCCATTTTTGTCTTTTTTTTTTTCATTGAAAAACTTGCTTGGCAATTATTTTAATTCTTGCAATAATTTATTTAATCCTAAAATGACGAGTGGTACCTAGTGACACATTCCAAATTCAAATGCTGTCGACCCGAAAGCTTGCAAGGTTGTTGGTGGTTTGTTTTCACTCTGAACCTTTACTACGTATTTAGATGAACCTTCCATTAATCCTTATACTTACCTCACCTTTTTATCTAGTTGCTAGTGATGCTGCCTGCGAAGCTCACGGCCCTGCAACCTGCCGGCTGAGCAAATATTTTTGTTATGAGCATGAATATCTGTTTCTGAGTCATCGATGTTTTATATCTTTTAAGTATTTCTGTTTATTGAATATATTGTCGTCTAGTTCCCATACGAGTAACACAAGCCTTATTGAGCTTACCAGTAGGCTAGTCTTATATTTATTTATTTACTTACCTCAGCTAATTAGTATATTTATGTGCGTACAGCCACAAAAAGGAAACCTCGTTAAATTAAACTTTTCACTTTCCGATTTATATGCCATATCAACCCGTTAACTACACACACTGAGAATCCTCAGAATGTAAAGGAAAACGAACATCAAATCAAGTTCACAATCACAACCAACAAATTACGATCTAAAAATCAGACAGTCTCAATCAAAGTCGGACCCAGCGGTTATTTTATGGCCCAATCGTTCAGTTAATGCTCGCTAATTTGACGGGATCGTCCCAACTGGGATAATTTAAGATGAATTTATTATTGCGTTGGTAATAAGAGAGTTTTGTCTTTTGTTCGTCGTAATAGGCCCTTTATTTAAGCACTTTTATGAATATTTAAGAATGAGGATTGTCGGGAGTTGCTTGCTTAACTGAGAAGGAGTCAAATGCACACTGCTTTCCGGTTGTTTCCTTTTACACGGCTTTTTAGCGAAAATATTTTGGAGGGACTGATGAAGTTCAAACGAAGTTCTCTTCATGTTAAATATTTTATGGTAGTTTTTGATCTGATAGCCTGGAAAAACTAATAGTTGTGGGGCACGTGGAAGGAAAAAGGAGCCGTGGAAAAAAGATCACTAACCCGTTGGACCGACGCAATCAAGGAAATCTGCAAAGGAAACTTGCAGACGTCTATCCGGATGGCCGAAAACCGTTTGGCCTGGAGAGCATTAGTGCGCAAAATAACGACCTTGTGTAGTCACGACCCTCAGTCATGAGGATGCGACCAAGAAGAGAAGAGAGTTTTTGATGAAACAAACAAGCAGTTATCATGACCTCGTAAGTTTTTTTTTTATTTATTATTGGTAGACCGGTGAAATAAGTCCAGTACGGTGGGCGGATGCGGTGGCAACGTGCGGGAGGCAAAGCCCGGCGCCCGCACGTTGCCCGCGCTCCGTTATCCTCCTACCCCCGCATCCGCGCACCGCACAGGTGACGATGGAGTTAATCGGTCTGCCTATAGATAAAAATAAATAAATAAATATAAGGGGACAATCTTACACAAATCGACCTAGCCCCATAGTAAGCTCACTAAGGCTTGTGTTATGGGTACTAGACGACGATATATATAATAGATATAAATACTTAAATACATAGAAAATATCCATGCCTCAGAAACACACATTCATGCTCATCACACAAATTTTTGCCCTTACCGGGATTCGAACCCAGGACATCTTGCTTCGTAGGTAGGGTCACTACCAACTAGGCTAAAGCGGTCGTCAAAAATAAATATTAATAGATAATTGTCCTAAGTGGATTGCGTTTGTCTGCAGTACCGTTCGTTTTGAATGTTTACCCTTTTGTGCCCATTACAGTAAGGTGCAGAGTAACGAATACATCTTTTCGATGCAGCAGTAGGTGGTTGAAGATAGTGGCCACTGCCTGGCAATCATTATAATGTTGAGAGGGTCAGTGTGGACTGCACCACAGAGGGGTTTATAGCAGGCCACACTCATGACAGAGACTCTGAAGTACTGTCTATACAATGGTTATTTATTCATCAACTAAAACAGTATATTTACAAGTAGCTACATGCATATTTATCTATTGTTGCTACACCCTTCCAGGGTCCATGTATCTTAGTTTTAAGTACTTGGTTGCAAAAATAAATCTCATCTTATCTTATAATAATTCATACATCTTGCACGTACTTAGCCTATCGCTAATCATATATACGTTTTATACAATATCTTATCCGTACAATAGAATGTGCCTTGCCGGCACATATCTCCCCCTTACAATGAAAGTGGGATAAAATCCCATTTCCTACTGCCTGTACTTAATTATGGGTACATAATGAATATGACAGAAGTAGAACAATTAATTATTAGAATAGAATAGCCTAGCTTAGCCGGCCCAGTTGTCAACTTTACTTGCAGTTATAGCGGTTATATCTATTTAGCCACTCACTTGCTTGTGGCAACCACAGTTGCCAAATTCGCAGACTCCTAAACTGATGGTGGCAACTGTGGTTGCCAATCGAAGTATGAGCTGCCTTGATAATGAACAAATAGAAGCAGTTTAGACTACCTTTTTTAAAATATGAAAGCAAGTGAGTGGATATTGGATCTGTGAGTTGTAGAACTCGCTCAGTATTTTATTTTTTATTAATTTAAATTTTGAAAATCAATCTGTATAATTATTGAATCTGCTAACAAAATTTGACTAGAATCGGGTGAGAAATGCGACCTGTAGATTGAAACAGCCGGACAACTGGAATGTGGGACATCCGGACACGCTAAATAATTTTGGCTTAAGGGGCTACCCGAGGTTTTCACCGATTTTTGACAAGTTTTGAATCCTTCTGAAAACTTTTGCACTACAGATTGAATTGTAAATCAAACGGCTATCGATTCTTCAATCTTTTATCTCAGTTTTTGTCTACTGGATTTTGAAAGAAATTAATACTTAATTTTGTATGATGCATACTTTTAAAGGTTGTCTAAAAAAACAATTACTTATTAATTATAATTAATTAACTTAAAATCTAACATATACAAAATCTACATATTTGGGTTCGTCTATAACGTCTTTAAAAATGTGTCATAGTTTTCATTTTAAACTAATTAACACAAAAATTATGCCTAAAGAAGTATAAGCCTTAAATTGTTCAACGTTGATGCCAAATAATCTCGAAAACAATGAACTTTGAAGTAGGTAAATATGGGATACTAAGTATGTTGCTTAAAGCCGTTGTTGTTAATATGATAAGCTACAAAAAAAAAAATGAAAAACTATGGGATTCAGATCGAAGGTCATTGGCGTATGGGAAGCCCCTTAAGCTGAAACGGAGAACTTCGAAGCTTCGCTCACTTGTTTAATAAAAACAGGCATTACCGAAACATCTGTTATTTTAATTGCAATATGTGATGTATTATTGGCAAGTTTATATCCCCATGCTGAAGACACGTGTATGTCTACGCTTTTCAAAATAAGTATGATAGACATAAAATAAAGCGCTGGATATCCTCTGCTGTCAATTAAGACACATAGAATCGCGGCCCTTTATCCATTTATAGTGAATCGTTGTCAGAATAAATTGGTGATAACGGTGCTGAAATCAATTGATATTTAATTTTAAAAAACCGTTCGGATGTTCCCAAAATAACAAATCTACAACCGTTTTACTGTTGCTTGTTACAGAGAGAAAATGCAGGGATCCTGTGACGTCACAATTCTCGAGTGTCATAGGAAATGACAATCTTTTCATATGAAGGTGCGGGAAAGGGACATAGCATACCCCCGTTTAAAACTTTGGATACTTATAACTTTCTCATTAGTTAACCTCTCCATTTGACTACATTTTTAATCTTTTTCAAAAATACAACATTACGTTGCACAATACAGTCAAAAAGAACCTGCTCCCTTTTAGCTTTTTCGTAAACACACTTTTTAATTAAAATTTTATCCCAAGTATAAATAGGTAACAAAGGTTTAAAAATCGTCACTTCTCTTGAACGAATTACTGTCAGAGCATAAAGCCTTGCAATTGTCAACGTCCACTTTAATTTTAATTCGCTTTAGAAACGCCCGTCTAATTAGGTTCCCGGGACATTCCCTGGTAAAACAGTCTACTTTAAGGGTTTTTGCAGATTTTTTTTACATCATAAAAAGTCCTTGAGGAGAGAAATTGTTGGAGCGAAATCATTTCTTTGAAACGACTTACACAGTCGACTTTAGGCGAAATATATTTCTAACCCTACAGTAAAAATAACAAACATAAAATTACATCCCTTAAGACTAGAATTTTAAGGGAATCAACTGACAGAAAGCGTAACGAAACATTTATCGCGCGTTTGTGGCCTGAACGTCCTTAACATGATAACCGCAAATGAGGTTGTTCTAAGCGCTCTTTAGCAATGTATAGTCGCCATCACATACATCTGAGCGAGCAAGGTGTTCACAAACATCTGAACACGACTTTATTGTCAAAGCCACAGAGTGCATGTTCAGATATTTTTGAACATCCTGAAGAGTACAGATTTATGTTACGCTGACTGTACATAAGAGGGCGCTGATGAGAGCCGCCACCGTCTTGCACAATTTTTGATGGGTTATGGCAATGTTACAAATTGGATGTGTTTGTCTGTCTGTGGAATCTTATAGCTCCTAAACCAGACCGATTTTGATGTGGTTGCATTTGTCCTGTTCAATACATGATTGAACATGAATGCTATCTGTAAATATATTAATATAGTAGGTTGCCTCCTGGCAACACCGGTTAGAAAATCTTTCTCATACATGCTCTACTCCACCCACATGGGCACAAAAATATTCTGTAAAATTAAATTCGATAAATAAACATATTTGAACATATTCTAGTCTGTTTCACTTATCCAACAGAGCAAGTGGTCCTTCGTTAATATAAGTGGAAAGAAGTTTATTGCGAGTGCAAAAGTGGTCAGCGGCGGACATTTTCACCTCGTGCGCAATCCGAAAAAACTACGCGATTACTTCAAATTCACTAGAAATCTATATTTCTCAATCGTAAAGCCTTGCATTACGATCAAATCAAGTGGATTAAGTGCAAATTGTGAAGGAAAGAGGTCTATATCCTCAGAAAAAAGTAGCGCGTGAGTCGGCGTGCCTACGTGAACAATATTTTTAAATCCAAATCCAAGTCACGTGGCAGTAAAAACGATGGGTATGTATACCCTAAAAGTTGACAACCTTCGCAGGGTCCGCCGAAAGCTTTTAAGAGATAAGCCGAGTCAATTTATTATGGCCGTTAGCCGCTTCGGTGGGCAACTCCGCGGGTATAAATTGTGTTGTGCCCGTATATTGACTGACCTGGATATGTCGGGTCAATCCACGTAATCGCTAAAAGAGAACTTTTATTTATTTATACTTTAGTAGTGGTGATTTCCGGGATAAAACTATACTATGTCCTTCCACGGGACTTAAACTATCTCTATACCAAATTTCATCTGAATCGGTTCAGCTGTTTAAGCGTGAAGACTGAAGAGGTAACAAATAAACAGACAGAGAGATAGACAGACATACATAGTTTCGCAGTTATAATATTAGTATACATTGCAGAAAGAAGGTACAAATGGCGGAATTAATGCCATATTACAATACAATACAATACAAATATTCTTTATTGCTCACCAGACATAGTAAAAAATAAATAAAAAAGAGGTAAGTTAAACATAAACAATGGTAGACAACAGGCGGTCTTATCGCTAAAAAGCGATCTCTTCCAGACAACCTTTGGGTGGTGGAGACGATGCAAGAAAAGATAAGATTTGAGTAGGTGAAAACAGAAAATATGAACAACTTAACTATAAGAAAGACTATACACTTACATAAGTACATATATATATAAACCTACATACACATACAATAACTAAATGTCATAGAAACAGTATCACTTACAGCCGAAAACAAACAGCACACACCAAGTAGGAATGACTAGTTACGGAAGAGATAAATAGTAATCCTTAAGTCGAGTTTTAAAAATGGGAAGAGACTTAGCACGTTTAATCTCAATAGGCAAAGAATTCCACAATCGAACAGCTCGAAAAGTAAAAGAATTGTTGTAAAATTTAGAGTTTGATTGAGGAACCCTCAGAAGCAACATCTGAGCACACCTTGCAGAAGAAAGAAATTTAAAGCGTTCCTTTAGGTAGCGGGGGGTTGCAGGGTTAAAAAGAATTCCATAAAGGTGGGCGAGAATGTGAGAGTTACGTCTGTATCGGATAGGAAGCCACTTGAGTTGCGAACGGAAACTGGATACGTGGTCATATTTACGTAACCCAAATATGAACCTGATACATAAGTTTTGAATACGCTCAAGCTTGTTAAGTTGCTCCTCAGAGAGATCAATATAGGACACGTCAGCATAATCCAAAATAGGGAGGAGAAGCGATTGAGCAAGCGCAACTTTGGTAGCAATGGGAAGGAAATTACGAAGCCTTCTCAAAGAACCCACAGCTGCAAACATCTTCCTGCTAACCTCATTCATCTGTGGCACCCACGAAAGAGTGCGGTCCAAGATAACGCCAAGGTTCTTAACTTGCAGAGAGTACGGGATCGAAACGTCATCAAACAAAATCGGTGGGAGATTAGCATAGTCAACTTCAGAAATCATCTTAGCACTACCAATGATGATAGCCTGGGTCTTTGCTGGGTTAACATTGAGACCATAACTACTACTCCAATCTGAAATGCGTACTAGGTCGGAATTCGTAGCTGAGATGACTAATGGCAGATCGCTGACCTGAGCCTGGGAATAAATTTGAAGGTCATCGGCATAAAGGTGATATGATGATGATAGATTACGAGTAATGGAATTTATGAAAACGGAAAATAAAAGTGGAGATAACACGCCGCCCTGCGGAACGCCGGCTAACGTGCTACACCATGCGGAGCGAGAAGTATCCACCTTTATACGCTGCCGACGACCAGTTAAATAGCTATGAAACCAATCAATTACCGCAGGAGATATGTTATAAGAACGTAGTATCGCCAACAAGAGATCAAAATCAACAGTGTTGAACGCGTTACTAAAGTCAAGCAACGTCAACACTGTCAACTTCCGATCATTCATACCTGATCGTATGTCATCCGTAATTTTAACGAGAGCAGAAGCCGTACTATGACCAGAGCGGAAGCCAGACTGAAAAGGATTAAGGAGATCATTCCTATTTAGGAAAGATGTAAGTTGCTGGAAAACTAGGCGTTCAAGGACTTTAGAAAGGAAAGGAAGAATGGAAATAGGTCGATACTCTGAGAAAGTGGAAGGATTGGACTTCTTTGGTAGAGGAATAACATCAGCATCCTTCCATGTTGAAGGAAATATACTTGACGTAATAGAGGCATTGAGGATGCTGGTAATTATAGGAGTAAGGAGGTCAAGGAGGGGAAGGATCATGTTACGGCTTATGCTATCGACACCAACGGCATTTGAGGTAATGGATAATATGTTCTTTTTAACATCACTGTCGGTGAAACGATTAAGAAAAAAAGGAGTTGAATCTGGAGTTGGAAGAGATGACAGAGAATCAAGGGTCCTGGACTTAGCAGGACCACTAAAGATTGTAGAGGAGGCAAAATGCTGATTCAGAAGATCAATATCGACGTTATTGGAACAAGAATTATGTTGAGATTTACCAACTCCAAGAGACTTGAGAAATTTCCACACTTTAGCAGGGTCACCATTCTCAACAGACTTATGAATGTGATGCCTTTGAGCGTCACGACAAACAGTGCTGCACCGGTTGCGCAACTTGTGAAATCGGGCTTTGTTTGTATCTGACGCGTCATGTTTGTACTTGGCTTTAGCAAGATTTTTCCTTTCAATGAGCGACTTGATTTCCTTAGTTAGCCAAGGAGCAGGAAGATGTTTGACCTTGACTGGACGAACTGGAGCGTGCACATCATAGAGTTGAGTGAGAAAGGAATTGAAAATATTGACTTGTTCATCAACAGTATCAGCTCCAGAAATGACGCTCCAATCGACTTTAATTGCGTCATCACGCAGTTTATCCACGTCCATCCCACCAAAATTGCGCTGAAATAATAATCTGGGCTTAAGTTTAGGAGGGCGAACTTTATAAGATAGGTACAGTAAATCGTGATATGAGAACGCATCCGCAGAGTACTGACCATGTTTGGCGATATGAGATACAGAAGAGGTTAGGGTGATATCTAGCAAAGAAGGAGAACAGTTCGGAAAGTGGTGTGTTGATTGAGAAGGCAAGATACTCATATTGCACGCAGAAACAATTGATTTTAGACATCTTGACCGATTGTCATTCTTGAGAAGGCACGTATTGAAATCACCCATGATCACATGGTGATTGAAAGATGGCATAAGGTCTTCGAGGAGTTTTTCAAAAGAGGCGAAATAATTGACATGGACAGAAGGTGAGTAAAATACACCGAGAAGAAATTTAGAATGAGAAATGGTAATATCTAGAAGTAAGTATTCTGCGGCGTCTGAAGAAGGAGATTGTGCTGACATGCTGACTATAGAGAAAGGGATATGTGATCGCAGATAAATGGCAACTCCACCGCCACCTCTTGGGGAGCGATCGTTCCGAATCAAAATAAATCCTGGCAGAGAATAAGAAGTAGACGGGTGGCAAGGCTTTAACCAGGATTCTGATACGAGAATAGCATGAATATTATGCAAGTCAAAAGACACTAAGAGATCGTTAAAATGTGCGGGTATGCTTTGAGCGTTAATGTGAACCATATTAAAATTTTTCGGAGCATCATTGAATTGTGCGCTTAGAAAATCGTGGAGAGAAGGAGGTAAATTATGGAAACTATCTTCACTTGATTCACTAGAGGAGAACGACATGAAATGGTCACTGAGATCATTATCAGAACTATGATTGCTAGGACTGTACTGTGACATTGTAAAATAATAAAATACTATATAAAATAAATATGTTAAAACTTAAATACAAATAAACCAAAAACGCTAATTCAAAACAACGAATGCCATATTATATGCCATTCTCTTCCAGTCTGCCAATTTGAAAAAAAAGTATATAAACAATTAATCATATAACTTGATGGGAATGATAGCAGTCGCTTTCGTAAAACTAGTGCCTCGGGATTAGGTGCTGAGGCGAACCCCAAGGCTCCTATAAGGGTGGAACTAGTCCAGTCAATAAACTGACAACTTGTATGGAAAAATTACAAATTTTGGAAATAATTTATACATACATGCATACATACATACATTCACGCCCCCATTCCCAAAAGGGGTAGGCAGAGCACATGAAACGTATGTTCCAGCGCCACTCTTAGCATAAATGAGGGTATAAAAGATCGACTAAATGTGATATTGCAGTGACAAGTTGCCAGCCCATCGCCCACAACACACTTCAACCCTGGTCCCTTAGTCGACTTTTACGACACCCACGGGAAGAAAGGGGGTGGTGAAATTCTAACCCGACACCACACGGGTAATAATAATTTATAATAGCTTATTTATTCTGTGTAACGGATATATTATCAATTAAATAGGGTAGTTACCCTGCGACAGAATCCGACAAAATTTCAGACATCAAAAAAATTATAAAAACTAGCTTTAGTCTTTATTTAAGTTAATTTATATTGGCTCTGTTTGCTTACATTACATACTTATTTACATTTGCTTATTTACGCTCCCTCTCATCCATGAGTGGAGGCCTGTGCCCAGCAGTGGGAAGTATATAGGCTGATTTATTATTATAATTATTGTACATTTTGCTCTGTAATATTCAAGATAAATCATACAAAAAACGATGATGCATGCTACATTTAAATCTACATAATAACTTCCGGGTGGAAAGTTTGTCGGATTCTTGAATAAAGCATCTGAGATGTCTAGACGAATTCTAAATCCTACCTTTTTTACAATATTTTATATCTTATATTTCCCATTCGTGGGGGTCACTATACCCAATGAAAATTCATGAGGCATAATTTTACATTAAACAGCGATCCAGACGACAGAAAACGAGATAGTAAAAAATATAATCTAGGTAACACAATCGTCGTATTGTTTATGAAAAACTGGATATGAATGTATAACTTTCTACGATCTACCTATAGCATTAGATTAAGCATTTCAGTTCTACTTATAAAGTTGCTTCTTTCTTTAATTACTACGATTCTCAAAACTGAAATTCACAAGTTTTATTTGGAATAATTCTCCTTTAATAACAATAAGAGGATGGTACATGTTGAGTGAGAGTCGTTTTCGCCGCCACAAAAGGTTTACTTTGGGAACTGTCCAGTGAAATTCGAAAACGTAGTATGTTAACGTCTACTAAATAGAGCTTGAGACGTTTCAGGCTTCATTATGGGGTAGTTCACCGGAGGCAGGTGCTAAAACAGAGCGAGATAGCGGATGTAGCGAGATTTAACTCCACTTGAAAAGATGCTGAGGCAAGAGAGGGTTTGTAAAGCGTGTTTTAACAGAAACAAAAAAATACTTAATTTTCTCTCGAGATTAACCTTACAAGCGTATAGTACAGTCACGAGCTTTAATTTGGGACCCACCTAAAGCTGAATATCGTGTAGCAAACTAACGTTATTTAGGGCTAATATTTTAACGCAATGTCAATGTCATAATGTTTACCATCGATAACTTTACGTTTCTAGGGGCAACCGTGCAATTACGTCAACTGGCGCGAGGGAAAACGATCATTTCCGATGTTTTCCGATTAATTGTTACTTGGGTAAGCGGGATTTTGGTCCCGCCTTCTATCTGTTTTCTTCACTGACACTGAAGTACTGATAGCGTTTGGCAAAGAGGTTATCATTTCAAGGGTCGATTCGATAAGACATTATATGTCTTAACTTGATATCCGTCAGAATCAAACTAAAATTTCGACCTTATTGCACTATGAATGTTCAAACAACATTTAATGAAAATGGGTCCCAAATTAAAGCTCGTGACTGTACCTATTTACCCAAGACCGGAATGGCTTTGTAAGTTATTGTCGAGAGAAAATTAAAAATCATTTAAATAGCGCTTGGGGAGCTTTAACAGTAGTATAACCTTGTCATAGGAAAACGAAGAAAGGGAAGACCTAATGGGACGAAGGCATAAGGAAAATATCAGGGTTTAATTCGGTTGAGGTAGCCCAGTCTAGAGAAAACTGGTTATCTTTGGAGGGGGCCTCAACCTGTGCAGGTGTTAATAAGTGGAGTATCTTAATAAAATGTAAAATACTCCTAATACTCATAATAACTATGTGTAACTCTTTATTTTAGAAAGTTATGTAGGCACTTGCAAGAAATTAAATAGATTTTTATTTTGTTCATTAACCTTGTCATAAGGTTGCTGTCACATCGACTGGGTAAAACGACACGTCGTGACAATATGATACCACTGTTAAATCTAAAACGTGTCCTGGAGGGGTAGTTTCGTAACTCTTCGAACTAGTGTTATAATATAATATATAAATATTATTTTTATACTCGTTGACTTTAATGTTTGAACTAACATTTCGCACACCAAACTATAATCACATACATTTTTCTATGGAGCTCCCAAGTCAATAAGAATAAATTATTATAAGGAAAACTGTTTAGACAACTATAAGGCATCTTGGTTATAGAACAAAAGACATCAACGTAATGCTGAGCCTGTCGGGTGCGCTTCGTTTCAGCAGGGCTAAGATTTTCAATAGACGCCAAGTTTGTTTAATTATTTCAGTTGACTCGAAGATAAAGAATTGTATAGAATAGTTACACACCTAGCCTTTTAATTCTTGTACCTTACTTAGGCTAGTCGTCAAGCCTCATGGCCTAAACACGGCATTCGAGTTTAAGAGCCCTCATTGTGTAACGATTGTATTAAATACTTTTCTCAAAAATGGCTCGCAAAGTGGAGGGTAAAGTGTATAGTTTAAGGTCAGATCTAAATTAAAAAAACAAAAAGCATTGCAAGCCACCTGGAATGTTATATATAAATTCCATTATTTGTCGAGTACCAAATTTTTTAAAAAGCGTAACCTGGCATATACAAGACGGCACAGCTCGTATTCAGCAACTTAAACTCGTATTATTCTGTTGCAAACACGACGTATCTGTATGTGTCTCAAATAGTTTGCGTTTTTTGGTGGAAAAATACACTTGCGATTCTGTTTAAAAAAAACGGCAGGAAATCGTAAATATTTTTACGTTGTACAACGATATTTATAGTTTATATAAATTTAGTAGTTTTCATTCCCCCATTTTTGAGAATAGCACTATATTAGTCTCAGCCGGAATGGTAATTGCAGGCTTCGCATTATTATTAAACGGACTCGCAAGCTCGTCCGTTTAAACAAATACTCAGCCTGCAATTGCCTCCTTCCCGGCCACGGCAATAATGTACTATTTGACCTAACTAACCACCCATTTGAAATTTGTTTTAGAGTAAAGTATTTTTTTAAATTGAATCAGTGTTCGTAAATACGCGGCCGGTAGTGGCGACAGCGCGACGCTCACCTCACTTCCGTTTCAGTCCGGTATTCCTACACTTTAGATACCTAAACTCCGGTATTCGTACGCTAGGTACCGGTATTTGTGCATTTAGCTCGCCTTCGAGCCAAGATTACCTTTTACCGACGGTTGGTAATTTATTTTATGAACCACGAAGTACGTACGGGAGGTTTAGTTCATGTCATTCATTTTGCTTTTCAGGATTTACTTTCAGGATGCAAACTGAGAAAGCTTTTGGTGCAATAAATACCCTCAGTACTCCATTAACGAGTTTATGGATATTAGTTTTTAATTATGTGATTTTTAGTTTTTTTTTTATTGATTGATTTATTTGACTATATTTTCATCGATGTAATTATTATTCTTCTCTATTCTAAGAATTAGTGACAATCCATGTTAGGAAAAATGTATGGAATATTGTACTTTTTATATGTTCTTATGATGATGTTAACATTGTAATAGCTTTTTTTTCCTATAATGAATGACGATCCTTTAAGGAGATCTAACAGATTTTATTGTGACATTTTGAGCATTAATGTTTGACACTTTGAACAATTATTATTATTGACGATCATGGCAGGCAGTGAAAATCTCAGTACAATTAAATTAAATTTATTTATTTCACGATAAAAAACTCCAAGTTTAAGTTTGCCTATATGTCATAACGACGGGCAATGTCTGCCATGACGGTCATGACTGCATGCGCCCTTTCTAAAACGGGCGGAGCCACGTACTTGGACTATATAAATATTAGCTTCTGGGAACTCGTTTATATCGCTGCTCTCCAAAATCTAACCCTTAGGGAATGATTTCCGAGATAAAAACTTTTACACGCCGGGATTAAGCTATCTCTATACCAAATTTTATCAAGATCGGTTTAGCGGTTTTAGCGTGAGGAGGTAACAGACAGACACTTTCTCATTTTCAATATTAGTATAAATTAGTAGAAATAAATATGTCAGAATATTTCTATTAGCTATACGTGTTTTATACCTTTCGTACAAAAACAAAGTGACGGATTAAAAAAAAACAAATTCAAATCGCATTTTAACTACAATAAGTTCACGATTGAAAAACCCCCGGCATTTTCATTTCAAAGTCCAATGTCTCAAAAACGGCTGTACAGATTTTCATGAAACATGGCTAAGAACACTCGGGATAAATAAAATTATCTACGCCACAAAAAAAACCCGTTTGGTAGCTACGATACTACATACAGATACACAGGCGGACACGTTAAGTTATAACACCCCTCTCTTTGCGTCGGGGGTTAAAAATGATTAGGTATAGATCGGCTGCATGATTTAATTACATTCATCATCATATCAGCCGCAAGACGTCAACTGCTGGACGTAGGCCTCCCCCAAAGAGTGCCAAAGTGATCGGTCCTTGCGCCCGCTTCCAGCGGACTCCCGTGACCCTTACCAGGTCATCAGTTCACATTGTGGCGTTCTACCCTCGCTGTCTGTTACGCTGTCTGTTACATACATAATATAAATATTTCAGAGCGCAGACGGCATTTAATACATCAATCACAAAAGTGGACAAACTTACTTTAAAATGTATCTATTTGAAGAGGACGGCTGCCACAAATATCAACGAATATTGTCCATATTGCGTTACGTTCTAAAATGATTGAATACGTTTAATCGTAGTACTTAGATTCGTCATTCGAATTATTTCTACTTTACCATCATTATTAGCGCCCTGTGTAATCGCCCCCTGCTGAGCATATCTTTTGACACTATAATTTATATTTTCACTTCTGTGATTTCTACAATAAGTCATTTTTTTACCATTAATCTTGTTCGCGTGATGTTTTGTAATTAATGTTGCTTGAATTGTTTTTGAAATAGCATGTAAATGACTTGGTGACCACAATGTAAGTTTATTATGTCACTGAATAAATTAAATTAAATACTTAAGCCTATCTTCGAGTCACTTACCCCGGTCCCGTGCTAGTCTCATTCAGAAATAACCCACGGACTTTTCTATTTCAAATGAAAAAAATATGATTGAAAATGATGATATGAAAATTTAGTCCCTTTTATAAGACAGGTAGCTTATAAAAGGGACCAAATTTTCATATCTATATCTTTAAAAATCGGAATAACAGAGATATAAAACAAAAGCGATATCCTAGTGATGTCCCCTGAAGTCAATTAAGACAGATAGAATCGTGGCCCCGGGGACTTTCATGTAGCGAAAAACATTACATACTCGTATATACGTGTTCAATAAATAGTCAGAGTTTGTAAGTGGCTGCACGATTGATTACGTGGGAGTGATGCACAAGGATGGATTCGTGACTTACGTTACGCATTTCAATTTGGTTTTGATTTGGTATCAATTTGTAATCCCATTAGGGTCTTGTTTTTCCTCTGGGTTGGACGGTCAGATGTCAGTCGCTTTCGTAAAATTAGTGCCTATGCCAAATCTTGGGATTAGGTGCCAGCGCACCCCGGTCTTATTTAAGGCACAACCGGGAATAACGCCAGGAGGATGATGCAGACTTGGTATGAGTTTATTACATACATAGGAACACCGATTGGACCTCGTTGGTGTCAAATATGCCTCGAAACGAAGGTAAATTAGAATAAATTTTAAATGAAAGGAAAAATTGAAAAATTTAATGCTCCGAGCCGGATTCGAACCGGCGACCACAGGCATTCATGGCCCGTCGCTACTACCAACTGAGCTATCGGAACAATCCGGTTCGGGCACCAAATCCTTCAATCAGTTCCTTCATACAACGCCTTAGGGAGGCGTGCAGCGACATCTACCAGAAGACTTAGGCTTCTTAACGGCACCAACGTCTCAAATTATATTGAGAAATCGTCAGTAACGACGCGCTACCCCATACTAAATTAATTTTTGTTTCTAAGCAGTAACGCTGCTAACGAAAATTATAAATTTTAAATGAAAGGAAAAATTGAAAAATTTAATGCTCCGAGATGATTATGCTGCGTTACTGCTTAAAAACAAAAATTAATTTAAATTAGAATATTCTAACCATCTTTTCCATTAAACTTCACATACCTCTGTTAACTAAAATGTGTTTCGTCCTATTCTTACGGGCACAATTTACGTTTCACCCTGTATTTTTACTGCGTAATAGTAGGCAGTCATCATACTGCCACCGTACACCTGAGAGATGATGACGTAACATTTTGAACTCGCCATCTATATAAAAATTGCCAAGTGCGCGTCGGGCCACGCGCAGTGTAGGGTTCCGTAGTTGCCTGTCTTTCTTAGTTACATAGACACGCGCGCGCCAACTAAATGGTAGTGTCGGCTGAATTTGCACGAAAATTGGCCTTTTTTGTACATTTTAAGCTGGTCAATAGTTGACTACGGAACCCTAAAAAGTGACATTTAGCTCAACCTGACGCGCGAACAATGCGTTACTGATTGACCTGCTGAGCCATCGCTACTGGCATACAACGTTGCGAACCAGTGCCTCCGTTTTTATTTATTTATTTACTTACTTTACTGTACCCAAACACAGAAATATACAAATGGCGAGCTTAACACATTCACTGCCAAGAATCGCTACGCGCTACGCTCGTAGCCGATCCCGTGGTTTTCCCCGTATGTAGCGAAAAGCGACTACGGCGTATGTAAGGCGCCCGCTAGGCGAGTTTCCGTTAACACACTACGCTGCTCCAAAAATGCTACTAAAGTTATGATCACTGGTGATGAGCAGCTTAGCATGTGATTAGCACTGAGAGTGACAGACACAATGTTCTGCCTGGTCACATTCACTGGCAAGTCACTAAATTATATTATTAACTTCACCCTTTTCATTATTTCCCTGTCAAATCGTTTTCTAAACCGGCAGGACAACAACAGTCACAATCTAATTACCAGCGTGCCTCGCTTGATTCAATTTTAATTAATTACACTGACAACACTCCCATTATCTTACTTTAAAATCGAATTGTTTTAGAATATGATAATTGCTACAAGCATCAAGCGCAGACAACTTATCTGCAGATGTTCCACTTCACCGAATAATATTTTTTCAGATACAGTGAGATTGTATAAAAGTGGCTAAAAAGGCTCAATCTGATAGGTAATCATAAATTATGTGATCCGTGTGTAAATTTAGGTACTTTAAACACGCAAAATACTTCCTCTTTTACAGACGCAAAGCTGAATCTTCAGTTATCCCTAAAGCGGTTAATAGATGTGGCTTAAAATTAAACCGGTTGATTTGAATACAAACAATATTTTATAAAGTGCATATTGACTAATAATTTATAAAAATAACAAATAAATAAATATAAGGGGACAATCTTACACAAATCGAGCTAGTCCCATAGTAAGCTCAATAAGGCTTGTGTTATGGGTACTAGACGACGATATATACAATAGATAGAAATACTTAAATACGTAGAAAACATCCATGACTCAGAAACAAATATTCATGCTCATCACACAAATATTTGCCCTTACCGGGATTCGAACCCAGGACCTTCAGATTCGTAGGCACCGTCACTACCCACTAGGCTAACCGGTCGTCAAAGCAACAAGCAATTATTAATAACTAAATAAGTTAACAATGAAAAAAAAATCTTGTACTTAATTTAGCTGCATCGGAGCCTTGCCGTCCCTCATTGTTGCAACACGTAAGTATAGTTTGTCCTGAGTTAGGTCAAGGGCCAAGTTAAATAATCTCAAGTACTTATATCTCACCGGTGGACTATCTTCGTCTACGTTATCTGTGGTCCGCGCGCGAAACAGGCCGCAATTATAAATGTCGTGTCCCTGATCCCCGACTAATTAAGGAGACACGTCTGTTGAATCCGTTGCTCGTCCCTAATGTAGCGGACTGCGTTTTATTCATAAAGACTGGTGATGCTATTCATGCTTTGGGAGCCAGGAATCTGTCGCGTTCACTGTTTTATGACAGTTTTCGTTACATAGCGGTAAAAATATAATATGTAAACGCAAACGTAGTAGTAGTAATAGTAGGAAAAAGTTAAGAATAATAATACCCCACGCATTTCCAAGGACCGGGACCCCACGGTACCGTAATTCAGATCCTAAAAAAAACGAACTATAGTTATATAAGCATAAATTACAAAATAAAGATATTTTTTTACAACTTTAGCAACATTAAAATAACACAATACAATTACTAGCTACAACATGTGTAAGGTTTTCCAGTGCTACACCATCGCGCATTACAACCTGTCAATAAAATGTGTTCAGGAGGCTGTTTTCACTGCGCACACGGCGCATCAGAGGCAACTCTTTTACGAATTATAGTCTGAAACCTATCAACTCTAGCCTCTGCTATGGGCTGCAAAAGCGAAACAATGAATAATGTCAATACCTTTTGTGCTACATGACACAATTTCTTGAAGTATCTCACAACTTATCACACGGGAAGAAGTTCTGACCAAACAATAGACATGATGTCAGTAATTGGAAATCACTAAAATATGGTATTTTCTTAGTGAACTTTTAATCATAGACTTCGAAAAATGCTCATACTTAAGTTTTTAGTAAGAGATTATTGTTTATTTTGATAAAATTCAACCGAAAAATACGGACACCCGCCATGATATTTTAAACACCAATCAGAGCGCATACAAAATACAAAATTATTTATTTCAGTAAAAGATACCTGGTTTTTGATACAGGGGATGGAGCCGCCCGGTAAGCAAAGTATTGCTTGTGTTGGGAGGCACCGCTCTTCCCTATGTTCAATTATCAATTTACAAAAATGTGTAATTTACATCAGATTTAATTTAATTAAGATTTAATTAAATTAAAATTACGATTTACGATTAAGCTAACTGTGTATATGTGTGTGTGTGTGTGTGTGTGTGTGTGTGTGTGTGTGTGTGTGTGTGTGTGTGTGTGTGTGTGTGTGTGTGTGTGTGTGTGTGTGTGTGTGTGTGTGTGTGTGTGTGTGTGTGTGTGTGTGTGTGTGTGTGTGTGTGTGTGTGTGTGTGTGTGTGTGTGTGTGTGTGTGTGTGTGTGTGTGTGTGTGTGTGTGTGTGTGTGTGTGTGTGTGTGTGTGTGTGTGTGTGTGTGTGTGTGTGTGTGTGTGTGTGTGTGTGTGTGTGTGTGTGTGTGTGTGTGTGTGTGTGTGTGTGTGTGTGTGTGTGTGTGTGTGTGTGTGTGTGTGTGTGTGTGTGTGTGTGTGTGTGTGTGTGTGTGTGTGTGTGTGTGTGTGTGTGTGTGTGTGTGTGTGTGTGTGTGTGTGTGTGTGTGTGTGTGTGTGTGTGTGTGTGTGTGTGTGTGTGTGTGTGTGTGTGTGTGTGTGTGTGTGTGTGTGTGTGTGTGTGTGTGTGTGTGTGTGTGTGTGTGTGTGTGTGTGTGTGTGTGTGTGTGTGTGTGTGTGTGTGTGTGTGTGTGTGTGTGTGTGTGTGTGTGTGTGTGTGTGTGTGTGTGTGTGTGTGTGTGTGTGTGTGTGTGTGTGTGTGTGTGTGTGTGTGTGTGTGTGTGTGTGTGTGTGTGTGTGTGTGTGTGTGTGTGTGTGTGTGTGTGTGTGTGTGTGTGTGTGTGTGTGTGTGTGTGTGTGTGTGTGTGTGTGTGTGTGTGTGTGTGTGTGTGTGTGTGTGTGTGTGTGTGTGTGTGTGTGTGTGTGTGTGTGTGTGTGTGTGTGTGTGTGTGTGTGTGTGTGTGTGTGTGTGTGTGTGTGTGTGTGTGTGTGTGTGTGTGTGTGTGTGTGTGTGTGTGTGTGTGTGTGTGTGTGTGTGTGTGTGTGTGTGTGTGTGTGTGTGTGTGTGTGTGTGTGTGTGTGTGTGTGTGTGTGTGTGTGTGTGTGTGTGTGTGTGTGTGTGTGTGTGTGTGTGTGTGTGTGTGTGTTTGACAGTTCCTCCATACTATCGCATTCAATAGTATGGGCTATCTCAATGTCGTCTATTTCTGTTATTGTATGTAATATATCACTCATTTTTGGTGATCAAGGAGAAACACGTCATGACGTCACACTTGTATAAAAAAATACCCATAACGGCCATTACCACAGATTACAGAGAAAACTTACGTACTGAACGAATAGTAAGACAGGGATAGAACCATGTCATCTGACAGGTCTTCATATGTCATTGTCTCCGCTTTCTCGCTCACACGGCCGCGCAAGACTTGGAGCGTCTATGTAGCAAAAAGGTTTGCAATCTGTTTATACAAACGTGACGTCACTCGGGACGCCATGACACTGACAAGCGTTTTAGTGCCAATTTGAAATTTAAAAACTAAAATGCATTTTTTTCCTACTTAACTGTTATATTGTCTTGAAAAATCTTATTCGTTGTACATAATACATGTTTCTAAACATTATAGAACAGTTTTTCAAAATGTGTCATTATGCCTATTGCCTGGCTTAGAGACTATATATTATAACCAACCACCACAAATTATCTTTCAAGTGCTTGTAACATTTCACTACTAAACAATATTTTTTCATTGCTTTTTAGCCTCCTGGATGCTGGAGCGCAAACAATCGATATGTGCCGAAACTCTTGATGTAGGAAAATTAGTAAAAAAACATGGAGTTTTACCCTCGCAAAACTGATCGCTGATTGGCCATTTGTGACTCGCTGTTTATTTTTGAGGTTGACAGTTTCGTTTGGAAACGTTCTGACGACTGCAGATTATTGAAAATGTTATGTCCTCAAGTGAGGACCGGGGGATCCAGTTCGATAGGTTTAGTATTGGAATGCGCCAAATCATGTCCAATAAAAACATTTCATATAATAAAGTAAATATGCAATATAACTTGCGGGATTTTATATTTCATATATTAAAGGAAAAATGTAACAAAGGCCGCAAAACAATCAACCTCACAATTGGCAAGACCAACTTGCGCTTGAAAGATTTTTTTTAATTTCCAGTCCCACTCAAGACTAGACTTGTAAAGTGTAATTCCATCTCTTCGCGGGGCCATCTGCAAACGCAAACAGACTGCTGTTTGCGCGTTATTAATTGATTTCATTAGCGAACTAATAGGAGCAACTATTTGCACTCTTTTAATGGGGTTTCGTTTGTTTTCCACCTTTTATGAAGGAACACGCAAAATGGAGCCTACGCAAACATTGCACTATGATCGTTCAATCTATGCATGACACGCCGCTCCGAACGAAAATTGCGTACATGTGTATGTGTTACCGTCAGAATATGAATACCGTCAGTTTATAATCTTACCCACGATATTATAAACTGTCAACTGTCAAAACCGTTCACAATTTAACGCAATGTCAAATCGTCAAATTGTGAACTCAGATCAATTTGGCAGGCTATGGAAGGCATGCACGACGCTGACCGAACACTTACTGACCAATATAATTCTCACCTTATTTAATTCGTCAGTAATGTGTAGTTATTTATGTATAATATATATATAGGGTTAAATATGTAAATGAAGTCAATTGCACTTCATTTAGTTTGACGTTATCTGTGGTTGTCAATGACAGATGACAGCTGTCAGAGTTTAGACGGGTTTTCAACTGCCAACAGTGATTTATATAAAAAGGTGCAAGTAATGCAGAGAGGGAGATTATTACTGTGTAAATAGGATTAATATTTGAATTAAGGACGTGTGTTAGTAAAGAAAGTGGAATAATAGCATTAATGTTGTTTCTCAAATTAATTAGTATTAAGTTCCACAAATGTAATGTTGGAGTAAAATGTTAGTGAGTAATAAAACTTCTGTTGACTGTACTAGGCTCTAAACTTTCGGCATTTACTTTGCAGCAATTTTAATAACAATAACAATTATTTATTGGACAGGCACGATACCCATAAAATGTAAAATGTGATAAAAGCAAAATGTAAGAAAAATTTAATTTAAATGTCTCTGCTTGGCCCTATAAGGCCAACCATATATGGTTGACTGGTAGAGAAAGCCATTTGGCACTAAGTATTCCATTTGTACATTGTATTATTTTCGTGCAATATAGTTTAAATAAATATAAATTAGCTTAGTTGTACGGTATCTTTAGTTGCCCGGGGCTCCGTTGACCCATGTCAACTGATAAAAAATTGGAATAATAAAATTTTAAGCTGAATAATAAAATTTTCTGACGTATGTAGAAAAATATACAACCAATCAGTGCGAAGGAAAAACAGATAATTCAAAATTCAGTAAAAAAATTGAAGGCCTCGCGGAAAACTTACATTGTTTATAAATTATAATGTAACCGCAATGCATTTTTCTGAATAAGGGCCTATGCAAATCATAAGTATATTGCCACAAACGCGCGTCAAAGGCGCGCTTAATAAACGCAGTCTGTCCTACAACAGAACATAAACTAAGTCGAATTATGCTTAGAATTCGGGTAGTGTAGTTCCCACGTTCATATTGACATAGATGTATGTTCCAACTTTTCGACCCTCAATGTTAAACAATCCAGCTGTGACCTTTAGCCAGAAGTTTGTAAGATAACAATGACCTTGATCAATGCCAAGATTAATACATCTATATCGCTATATAGTCATGTCGTTTATATCATACCTACTGCCTTTGAATTAAAGTTCAAATTTGATCTACTACAATTTACAGTATGACGCGGCGTTATTCATTGGAAAAGGAAATTGTTTAGTTGCTATAAAAGGTCTTACGTATCATAGCTATGTAAAGTCTTTAAGACCTTAAGACATAATCATATTGTCCGTGAGTCCCAGTGCGTGTCGACAAAATGACATTCTATTAGCAACTACGTTACTCTCGAAACTTCGTGAAATGTTTTAGTAGAAAACCCGCCGCCCCCGTATTTCGCATATAGGCACAAAATGAAAGGAACTCTGGCAACCTATTTAATTAGGCACGTTTTCAAATGGTAGCAGTGGCAAACATTACATGTATTAAACGACATAATCTGGTTATAAAGATGATATTTTATTTCATCAAAGTTTTCATAGGAGCAAATGTGAAAATAACTTCACTAGATACAAGAAGCCATTTCCAAAAATCACATTCTCACGTACGCGGAACACGTAAATGTGTCTCTTACACCTTACAATAGCGGCCACCTCTCAACATTGGTCTGCCTCATCATTATATCAGTTGTAAGACGTCCACTGCTGGACATAGGCCTCCCCCAAAGAGTGCCACAATTACCGGTCCTGAGCCACCCGCACCCAGGGTACTCCCGCGACCTTCATCAGGTCATCAGTCCACCTCGTGGAGGGTCTACCCACGCTGCGACTTCTGGTACGTGGTCGCGACGGTAACACCCATCGTTACCGTCGCGACGTCGAGAACCGATGTTCTACGTGCAATATGCTCACTTATTTCAAAGGCCCGGCGCATATTACAAATACCTTACAGACTAACATACATAAACAAAGTTATCAATATTGATTAAAAACTACAAATTTTGTGCGCTACACATCGCAGTAGTATAATGTGCTGTAAAAGCAGCACCAGCAGTAGCGCAACAAAAATATTTAATGGAAAATGAACGCGTACTGCCCAATACAACTCTCAATATACTTAATTTGTCAGTAGTGTGTTACGGGAATAAGCCCCAGGAAGTGAAACAATTAGGGTATTACCACATCAATTTGATGGGCTGTGTATTTGATGTATCGAATGACGCTAATCGTTTGCACACACCCTTATGTTACACGTAGTATAATTGTTATTACGGTATTAAAAAGTTCCATTATAGTTTCACATGAGGTGCTTTATGCTGTATTATTTTTGCAACAGAATCTCATTATGTAATATATTACAATAGAATAGGGAAATACTATCGCATATTAGTACATTACGTAACCTAGATCGCAGGTGTTTGTGGCCCGAACCAAAGGTGAGGGCCATAAATATGCGCTCTGGAGCTTTACGAATTACCGCCCGTGTTGAGTACAAAAATTTACGTCGTTATCTGGCCACAATGCGAGTTTTCCCGTACTCGCAGCGTGCAGTAAAACTCGCATTTTGGCCAGGTGTGACGTAAAGTATATTTTTTACTAGTATTGTAGCAAGTTTTAGGTAGTTCCTTCGATAAAATAGATGGCTAGTGTTCGGGAGACTCACCTCGAATTCATCCGTCGCTCGGTGTGATGTTCTGGGAGCCACCGTGCTGTATTTCCTCACAGGCCGCTAGAGTCTGGTTTGAATAATTGTCGCGTTTCGCGTTTTCGGGTTTTGGAAGTTTTAAAGTGTTTTAAGCTCCATGAATCTCATTGCAAGCTGTAACAATGGGCGGTAAAGCGGAGATTGCCATATCACGCTCAGTATTGCTAGCTCTCAGAAAAGCGTTTGGTTTCGTCTCCGTAATTTTTACCTATATGACTTAATATCCATAGATTTCGAAAATGAATGAACAGCGTTGTGCTTTGTGGAAGGAACTAAGTCGAAATTTTGAGCAAGTATTATGAATAAGATTGGTAATAACGACGACGCTCTCGTTCGCGCGTGCATATGTATATGCGCATGAGTTTGATGAAACATTTATTATGTACAACGAATAAGATTTTTCTATAGAAAATAACAGTTAAGTAAGAAAAAAATGCATTTGAGTTTTTAAATTTCAAATTGGCGCTAAAACGCTTGTCAGTGTATAAACAGAACGCAGACCTTTGACGTTTGCTACCTAGATGCTCGATTGCTCATTGAATGAACATGAATTCAAAAGTTTTCAAGTCTTGCGCGGTCGTGCGAGCGAAAGAGCGGAGACAATGACGTATGAAGACCTGTCAGATAACATGGTTCTATCCCTGTCTTACTAGTCGTTCAGTACTTAAGTGAGAAGAGATCGGATGTATAGAAAACGTTCAATTTATTAGGGCCTATCTGCCTTTTTCTGTAATCTGTGGTAATGGCCGTTATGGGTATTTGTTTGTACATGTGTGACGTCATACGCTCTGATTGGTGTTTAACATATCATGGCGGGCGTCCGTATTTTTCAGTTTCATTTTATCAAAATAAATAATAACCTCTTACTTATTAAAAAAAAGTGCATTTATAGAATTCTATGATTAAAATTTCACTTAGAAAATACCATGTTTTAGTGATTATCTATTACTGTCCTCATGCATATTATCGAATGTGGCCGACTTTTTATAAAACTATCATAATCTTCTACCTCAGTCGCTAAAGTTGCTTTTTGAATGGACTCCTACTTTGATATAATTCGGTCAACTCAGATACTCACGTGGTGTAACATATGGCCAAATGTGTAAGAGAAAGACACAATTTTAATGCAACTCGTATTATATTGATAGCAACGAAACTCATTATTCTTTTGTGTCAGCATTTACCAAGAATTCAGTTCAAAAAATATTTTTTGTAGCTCAAACTGAACGTAGTGCCACGTATCTACTCAATAAAGCTTCCAAAACCAGTATATACAAAAAAGATTACTCAGCTAAAATAAAACAAGAAAGTTCTAACAGGTATTTTTTTACATCATTAACCTTCTGAAGTTCACTGGTTGAGTCTAGTTTGTCTAGGCCAGTCTATACGGCTTAAACTTAATGATTCGATATCAGATTTATATTTGGGGTTAATTGGACATTTACGTTTCGCATTTCAAGTGATATAAAATTGTTTAGCGCTTGCTTCCACGAGCGTCGAGGTAACGTAAAAGGTTTTACAATAAATAGGTCGAAAACAAATGGCACTTGATAAGAATGGCTTACTTAAACGAAACATGTAACTCTCCTTCTGATTTGTACAACGCGCAAACATTGGTTTCCAGTAGTTTCACATGGTATTAGAATATGTTTGCTTGTATTGAGAATTGTGCGGAGATAAAACTATGTAAGTATCAAAGGCGCGGCGTGGGTAGGCCCCGCACAAGGTGGACTGATGACCTGGTAAAGGTTGCGGGAGTCCGCTGGATGCGGGTCGCGCAGGACCGGTCACTTTGGCACTCTTTGGGGGAGGCCTATGTCCAGCAGTGGACGTCTTTCGGCTAATATTGATGATGATGATGAACTATGTAAGATCATACATAAGTTGTGTTTTTAAAACCGGTGTTTAATTCGTACATTCCCTTTCAAAACCTTGGTGCAGTTATGTACAATTTCAATCCAATACAGTAGTCGGAAGGAAGCCCCGTGATCTTCTAAATCGAAGCAAGCCGTCAATGGCCGAAGTTTTTCGAGTGCTTGCCAGAAAATACAAGGGCCTGAACAACAAATTAGAGTTTTGGAGGTGATTTTGCGTGATGTAAGCAAGCCTTTAAGTGCAGCGTCTTCCTGAAAGGGCCTCTTTTCAGGTCAGATTTGTACAAAAGTTTCATAGGTGTGTGTACTATACAATTTGTATGATATTATGGTTTTGATTAACCCACGTTCAAGGTCGCCAGGACGCTCGGTTCTCCATACTAACGTAGTTTTGGTTCTCATTTTAAATCGACATGCTAGAATAACATGAAACCGTTTATCATCAGCCTATATACGTCCCACTGCTGGGCATAGGCCTCCTCTCATGTACGAGAGGGAATGGGCAGTAGTTCCCACGCTGGCCCAGTGCGGATTGGGGACTTCACATACACCTTTGAATTTCTTCGCAGATGTATGCAGGTTTCCTCACGATGTTTTTCCTTCACCGAAAAGCTAACGGTAAATATGAAATCATATTCCGTACATAAGTTCAGAAAAACTCATTGGTACGAGCCGGGATTCTAACCCACGACCGCCGTTTGATAGCCGCATGCCTGAACCACTGGGCTACCGTAGCTTTTTTTTTTGGAATGAAACTGTTTACACAGTGGGATTACGTATAAAATTCGATTTTAAACGGACAAATTCACCATTTCTTTGTTTATCTAAGGTGTGAAAAGGAAATATTGTACTAATTTTACTTATTCGACTTTCGTTGTTGACTTTTCGAAGTTCGTTGCTAGAAAATAAAATAGGTCCAATTTTTTTTTGAGAATAGAACGTTTGTCATACCAAGTCTCTAATCGCTATTTAATTTTTCTGCAATATTTTTATTATTTCCCGATACTTAGTTTATAAATTGACTCAGGTGGTGTTTAATTTTAGTTTCAGGTATTGTACTGTATTCTCAGGATTATGTTTTAAATTGTTATCTTGTTCTTAAAATAAAACTTAACATTTTTGTTATTATGGTGGCCCTTAATTAGACTCAATAACATTTGCAACAAATAATTATAATATTGAAGTCATAATTTATAGCAACGGAAACTAGTTTTCGAAAAGTCATGGCAGATCGCACTGTGCATTAAAGTTCCATGTTCCATTTCAGTATGACATTTTAAAATAAGAACCAAAATTGTGGTTTCGTTTTCATGGTAATAATAAACTAATTAAATTCGGCAGTTAGCTATTGAACCTGAATACAATACATTTTTAACTGCGTTTGTGTCATTCCTTTTAAAGTCGATATCCAAACTTAAGACTTATAAATAACCTAAATATAACAACTTTTAACTCCTTTTGATCTAATTTTAAGACCTAACTTAATATCTAAAAACGTCGTTATAGGCTCATACTTCAATATAATTTTAACCTAGCTTCAGTATTTCACTTGAGCATGATTTAGAATGTCGTGTTACAACATTAAAATAATATGAATAATGAGACCGTCTTGGGTTGGTCAGTCGATTGAAGATCTTTCTACAATATGGTGGCCCCCTGCCTGATGGTAAGCAGCCACTGGAGCCTATGGTCGATTGCATATCGGGAGGATTTTACAGTGCGTTGCCAACTCTTTATTGACTTGAGCATTCTTTGCATTGAAAGCTAGAAATAGAGAAGATTTATCCGTGTTTTGACCCTTACCCTTTAAAACCAACAGAATCAAGACGTAGTATACCGTATACATTTAGATAAAGCATCTGTAGTAAAAAAAGTTAGATGTACCCATTAGGACACTATAACTATACATTCATCATGAACCAGTTAATGCAATTATCAAGTGCCTCTAAGTATCATCGTTCAGTCCAATTTCCGAAATTAGCCGGAATGTATTTGAATTACCGTTTTCGTAGCTAGATGCGCGCGCCGTAGCCGCGTAGCCGTGCTACGCGCTTAGTTGACTCGCGCCGGCCGACTGAGTGCTACGCTCGCTCAGTGCCACAATCGCGGACGAAACCAGTGACAGTTTTTATCCAGTGCGTTTATAGTGTTGTGCTGTGTTTGGTGAACTCAGTGATTTTAAACGAGGTAAGATTTTTTTTAGTTTTATTCAAAATATAACCGGTTTTTTCCGAATGGTATACGTAAACAAGTTTTAGATTGGCTGAGGTACAGTTTATTAATATATTAGTGGCGATAATATTCCGTTTTGATTACAATTTAAGCATTTTTATAACATTACGTTCGTATATTAGTAAAAATCGAAAATATGTTGTTATATAATTTCCATCAATGTTAATAAGATATTTTCTTTTCGTACTAGTAAACCCATTTTTTTTTATTTTGTGTTTAATTAACACGTGGGCCAAATTAAAAAAATGTACTTATGATGATTTTCAATCGGTGATTAGAAGGGTGGTTCAGTAACTTTTCGAACGCACGTTAGGATAACTCAACGGTCATATATCTGACGCACGTACAAGGCGTTCCATAATCGATCATCGACTGGGGTTCGAATAGTTAGATTTCATTTATTTACTCGTTGTTTTCAGAAACGAATACAATAAGGACGTCTTAGGCTAATAGATAATTATTCTTATAAACCCGTTCATTGTATTTGTATTCAAAGCTACTTTTTAATTTAATTTTATTTCGAAAAAACAAGATGCTCTTATGTAAATAATAGCTTAAACCATAACTTAAACGTAATGGTTGGTCAGCCATCATCGGATCAGAGAAAAATGTTGCTGGTCATCAATTAAAACACACCATGTTTATATACATAAGCATATTGCTTAAATTATACATGTGTATATAGAATTTCAAATGTGTGTATAATATTTGTACACATACAAAAAGCAACAATCGCAAACTATGTTACATTGCGGAGCAAAAATATTAACAAAATATGCAAATATTTAGATTTATCGGTTAAGCGGTTCAACTATAGAGGTAAATATGCCGATAAAGCAATCATAACTGTATTTAAATTACATGGGATTTTTTCGTTTAACATGGTTTTAACCAAAATGACTGTGTTTGGTAGTATAAAGATCAGTAACGGATTAATTTACACGATACCACTTTAAAACTTGTTTTTTTTTTAAATCGTATTGCATACTTTATTTCGCCTTTAAAGTTCGTCAACTTGATACTAGAATATGATACACTGGCTTTAATATTCTTACACATTTTTTAAACTAAAATAACATAAAAAAAGGTAAAAATAATTTGTTTTTACAGGAATTAAATACGTAGTTTTTAATAAAAAATCATGAACAAAACATGTTGTAATCCTGTATTAGAATGACTGACTGACTTAGTTAAGTTAAGAGTTGTAGGAGTCTATAAAAATCGTCACTTTTGAAATCATGTAACTTATTACCAACTTCGTGGCTTCATATGTCTTTTACCGTTGTCTTGGAAGTAATTTTGATAAAAGGAAAAATAATTTCGTCTCCAATTCCGTAAACCTCACAGTTGTCTACTGACTTTGACAATTCACCATACGCTCTATATGTTGCATTTCTCACTGATTCTCGTGAAATTTCGTAAGTAGGTTCAATATAGAAGAAATCTATTTTATTATTTATTTTTTTAGGGTTACGTAGCCATTTGGCTATTTTATTATTTCTTTTTTTTAGGGTTACGTAGCCATTTGGCTACGTGGCTAAAACGGAACCCTTATGGATTCGTCATGCCTGTCTGTCTGTCTGTCTGTCTATGTGTCTGTCTGTCCGTCCGTATGTCACAGGCATTTTACTCGAAAACTATAAGGTGTATTTAAATAAAATTTTGAGGATAGGTGTATTTTGTTAACCGCTTCATAGTTTTGTTACTAAATTACTAAACAATAGATTTTTTAGGGGTGCATTCCATACATAAGTCAAAAAAATTTTTCATTGCAAGCCCCCGTGTGGCACATCAATCGATATGCCTTTCAAAATAAGTATAAGGTTTCTTATCATTTTTTTGATTAAGTAAATAGAATCGGCGATAATCGCCAAGAAAGTCACTAAAATTGTGCCCCCCCCCCCCCCCTCAAATTTACGAACCTTGTATTTTAAAAATATGAAAAAAAACATGGGCAATGATTTCAGCATAAATATTTTGAACAATATCGGTTCGGTTTTCGAGATATTTCTACAAAACTGTCTTCCTTAAAGAAAAGGACTTAAGTGCCATAACAATACGACCTTTATAATAGGCACGGAACCCTCATTGTGCGTGGTCCTACATGTGGTTTTTTTTTAATAATAAGTTCTACAGCTCACAGTGGCTCTAGCATATTAGGTGATAAATTAATATACTTGTTTGTGACTTACCTAACATCAAGTTGATATGATATGTATTTTTTAACATTAAAATATTTTAATTATATCCTTTACCTACAGGAAGTTGGCAATCAAACTTGTTAATGAACAATTAGTTACCCCCCAAAACCAGTGAGTAATTTGCTTCGTAAATATAACTTTATGTGTTTGTTTATCAATTACTCCCAAGTTTACGTAACTTGGGCACTTTGCTGTTGAATAACAAAGCGTGAAACTCTGGGTGCCGTTAAACGCTTTTTTCTACTCCTGTACTTTTATCTGTCATTTACATAGTCCCGAACACTAATATGAAGACATACAAAATAAGTCTGCAGAATAGTCTATACTCTATTCCCCATAACAGTACGGCACAACCGTGCTGTTTTGTCGCCAAAACGATACGCTTCGCAGCCATACGCATCTAAACCTGGGTAGTATTACGTGATCAACAATAATTTAACAACAAAATACATTAGGTACTACCAACTTTACAAACCACTGAATGTTTTTACTTCAAAGAAATTATTGTACTAAAGGTATTGCTGCCAACTTAAGAAAAACCTTATTCTTAATATGACAGTACTGGCAAGTTGAATTAAAAACAAAACAGACCATAAACGAGAGGTGTCAATGTGTCATGTTTCCAATTTCCCACCAAAGTTCCAGTTCAAAATTAAAAGACGAAATATGATAACTATTCGTTATTAATAACTTCTTAAGATTTGATTCGTGTTTGTGAAGTGAAGAAAATGTGTACGTTCCTTTTAAAACGGACGAAGAAGAAAATAACTGCACCGCTGAAGAAATTGCGTGAGTAGTAATAGAACTAACGGAAAACTTACTGCCTGAAAAGTCAAATGCTATTTATTTAAAATAAGTCGTAGAAAAAGTATTGTATGCAACGGTGTATAACTTGGTCTTAAAACGCTCGTGGCGTCTTGAATTGTGATGCTCGCCAAGGCTGGCATTGCAACTCACGACACTCGCGTTTTAAGACCCTATTTATACAACAGTTGCATAAAATACTATTATTTAACAAAAGTACTGTAATTCACACTTTCATTCTACTGCATTAGAAATGAGGCTATCGGCAGCAAAACCAAGGTAACCAATATAGCCCTCCAAATAGCTAAACTTAAGTGACAATGGGCCCACATTGTATGTAGAATCGTTGGCCGTTGGGGCGCAAAAGTTCTCGGGTGGTCACGTACCGGAAGGGCACTTTGGGCAACCCCCCCACAAGGATTGAAGGTTGCGCGAGTCCGCTGGGTGCGGATGGCACTCGGTCACCCCAGTAGACGTCTTTAGGCTATAATGATGATGATTACTGTAATTATTAATATTTAAAAACTTTTGTTTATAGGCTGGCACAAGACCGGCCCGTAAACTGTACCATGGCGACTACCCGTCATTTTATGAGCGTTCTAATTTAGAGACGATCATCTAGTCTATGTCACACGCAAGACAGTTCGCTCGCCGCGCCGTGCTTTTTCCAATCACTTGCTCTCTGATTGAGCTGAAATTAGCCTAGCCATACTTATTTAAGTTTGGTCACAATGCAACACTATGACACTTCGTTGATGGGGAGAAAAGGTGGCCTTAGCAAACCCTTAGCAAGGTTGGGTTAAGGTAACTATTCAAGTTACCTATACCCTACTGTGTTTGGGCTCAACGGAACCCTCACAACGAGTAGAATAAGATTGTGCAAGTTGAGTACAGTTGGCAATATCCATACGAGTATATCTATACTAATAATACAAATGGGAAAGTGTGTGTGTTTGTTTGTCCGTCTTTCACAGCAAAACGGAGCGACGAATTGACGTGATTTTTTAAGTGCAGATAGTTGAAAGAATGGAGTGACAGGATAGTTTTTATCTCCGAAATCATCCCCTAAGGGGTGAAATGGGGGGGTAAAAGTTTGTATGGAGCTGCGATATAAACGAGTTCCAGGACGGAGTCGCAGGCAGAAGTTAGTAATAAATATATATATAGGCTGAATCATACACAAATCGAACTAGTCCCACAATAAGCCCGATTAAGCTTGTGTTATGGGTACTAGACGACGATATATTTAATAATTCATCATCATTTATTTAAGAGCTTGGCTCTTGTCGGTGGAACAATCCATTACTCCTTTTTTGAGAAAGCATAGTGTGGTGGTTTCCCCCTTGCCTTCCACACCGCAGTACACGAACCGAGGTTCACCGGCTCCGTGATGTCCAAACAAGAGCCCTTCCAGATTCCTATCTTCGTTCTCCATTCGGTACTAGTGCTACTGCTGCCTGACACAAGAGGATTGCTTATGTAATGGCGGCAACTACTCGCCATGTCACAGAATCTTCGTCGGATATTGTAGCTTTTTATGGAGTAGCCTCCTCCTACAAGCCTACCCACTACATCCTGATAACCGTGCCGCTGTGTGGTCGGGGACTGCTTACTCAGTATATTCGCAGCTAATCATCATATCTGATGGCCATTCCACTATCCGCCGCCTGTGGACCCCGGTAGTAGCCTGCAGCTCAGCCCTACCTAAATTAATAATATTAACTAATAATTAATAATAACTACCTAATTTAATAATTATGTATACTTAATACATAGAAAACATCTAAGCCTAAGAAACAAATAATCAAGCTCATTACACAAATAAATGCTCTTACCGGGATTCGAACTATGGCTTGCGGTCCTGTCCGGGTTTCGTGTACTCGTAATCGTGTTCAGTACATACCTACCCTTGTCCGTGTTACACGAACGCGGTTTCAATTTACCTCTGCCTAGGGCTTCACAGCCGATTAAAAAAAACCCTGGTCTTACAATACTAGAATGAGAACATAGGCTGTGTTTATATTATAAATCACGGCTCTTGTAATATATGTATGACCCGAAACCCAAAGAGTTGTTACATGATTATTAATGAATTTACAAAAACAGAGATAGTAAAAATAGCACCCATTTTAGATATTCTTGAAAACATTGTTTTCCTGGGCTTTTGATATGATTTTAGAAAGATGTATACGACAATTTCATTTAGTGCATTCTAATAAAAAAATAGACGATTCGACGAAAGAAACCTGCTGTTTGGTACATTATTTTGTAAACCCGCCACAAAAAGAAGCAAAGGTTTAAAAAAGACGAAGATTCTCAATTTTTCCGTGCCCATTTTTAGTATTATTCAAATTGAGCCCAAAAACATCATCGCTTGACACATCCGCACCGAATCGTGATCAAATTATAAAACAAAGAGGGAAGAACAACAAAACATTTGGAAAACAAAGATTGATGGGGTTTGTTCTCGAACCCAGTATCCAGGTATTCGTAGATTTACACAATTAATCATCTACGCCGCCTAAGTAAGCAAAAAACAAAGTATTTATATACGGGACCAGTTAACCGAGAGTTTGCGACTTAGTTGCTGGCTGCTGGCCGTAGGGTTCTATTTGACTGAAAGTTAGCGGCGTATTATCTAGATAGGCAAACTAGGTACGTGCCTAGGAGCGTGGGGTTCCAAAGGGGCGCGCGATTATTTTTTTGTTATCATTTTTTAATCTGCCTGGGTGCAGATGAAGTGCTTGCCTAGGACGCTCTCGACATTTAATGCGCCTCTGCTGAAAGTACGATACAATACAAGTATACAACGGAAATACTCTTTTTACAACTGCTATTCAGAAATAATCAGTGTCGCCCTTAAATTATACCGCATTATTAGTGTTAAATCGTTATAATTTTCTTCCCTGAACGCTATTCAAAAAATAGTTATTGGAAGTCTCAAATAAGGAATTTTAATCACAGAAGGCGTGGAAAGCAGTATAGGCAACACTTGAATCCCTCGTTACGCTCAAGTTTCTCCTTTACAATCCCTCGCTACGTTCAAAATTCTGTTATTAAATCTTTCGCTTCACTCTGGTTTCAATACATGTACTGCCCTCGCCGTAAATATTTTTTTAATTACTTTCCCCCCTTCAGACAAAATCTACTATGATTGCTTGAACTAAGTATCAATATAAAACATCAAAAATCAATTGAGACATAACTAACATTAAAATACAACAGGCAGTCTTATTGTTAAAAGAAAAGACATATCTGATGATGAATTAATATAAAATAATTTCACATTAATTGATATGTAACTATGAAAAGGATCGCACTCACGTAAATAAATAAAAATATGCCATATAAGGACGATGCAAGATCACAAACAGTTCATCATTACCATCATAAACAAGCCGAAAGACGTCCACTGCTACCAACCGTGTCAGGAGCAGACAAGCCGAAAATAGAATGTCATAATATATTTGTTTATTAATGAAACTAGCCTCTCCGCTACGCTCCGGTGACACGGATAGTTGGCTAGACTTCACACACCTTAGGGAGCGACCACACTGGTGCTTAACGCTGGGTATATGCGTTGACGTGTCGAATGCGTCACGTATTCTTCATACATTTTGCTGCGTTTACGGTGCGTAAGGGTATTTTGGGGTTACCTTTGTTTTACCAAAAAAAAATTGACAAATTATCACTTCCCAAAACATTTTTCGTAGAATTTCATTTGCCAAATAATCGTTTGCCAAATTAAGACTCGACATATAATTCTTACGCAAACCTTCTGTTTGCCATATTCATGTTTAGGCAACATCTCGTTTACCAACTGGTACTTTGACCAAATTTCATTCAGTCAAATATGTTAGTTGGCATAATATGTTTTAACCAAAACAAAATAAAGCAAATGATTTGCATCGTCAATATTTAAGTGACCATTTCTATTCCGTCGGTTAATCAGCAGAGGAACTCTTCAATGACAAATCATTTACATCTTTATTTCAATGGTGTATAAGATACACAATAAAATAACAACTTTTTTTGTTATGTGTGTAGGGAAAATTAATGTGTGTAGAGGTCACATTTGTAACCTAACCGCCAGCGTGTCGACGTCACCCCGCTTCGCGGGGTGCCTTTTTTCCGCTCTAAGGGACACAAGCTAACCCTAACCTAACCTACCAAATAATACAATTGTTACGATTGTTTGTTTTTTTTACTGCTAGGAGGCTTCGCCTCCCGAGCCCCCCTTTTTTGGCTGCCTTAACCTAATTTAACGCCTTTGCCTACCGACCTACTTAACCGTGCATTTTTTATTTAAGGGACCGTGCCGTTTTATTAATAGTATTTTGGTAAAATGTCATAACCCAAAACAATTGTGATTTTTGTCTATTTATAGTTTGCCATAACATTCACTTGACGAAATGTTTATTGTCTAATGTTTTTTTGCCTTATAAAAGCATTTGCTAAAGGACTACATGCCATAATGTAATTTTTCGTAATAATATTTTGCTGAATGAAAATTTGTCGTAATGAAAATATTCGTATTAAAATTGTGCCAAAGTTTGCATTGGCAAACAAAATAGTTGCAAAAATTTGTTTGGGAAATGAAATTTGACCAAAATAAATTTGGCAAAACAACAGGATCCCGGGTATTTTGAGCAGCAGTGTTAACTCGTATTGCAATATAAATAATTTCTAACAAAGTCTTTTCGACGTGCCACAATCAACGGTCCTGCGTATTTACCATGTCATCAGTCCACCCGCTGCGCCTTCCGCTACATGTTCGCTACTCGAGAATCTTTTCGCCCTAACGGCCGTCGGCCACTAACAGTAAATTACTATGCAACTATTGTCGTTGTGTAGACTGGCTGTATCGTCTAAAAACGATCGCGCGTTATTAATGACCGCTTTCTAATCAATACATTAAGTCGAATAGCACCCCTATTTAGTTTTACTGATTAATTACACTTACCGATTGCCGGCACCTCATAAATTATAAACTGTAAACTGGAACAATATTGCCTACGTAGCCTTAACTATGTCTACCTCAAAAATCTGTTATTTTCTCAGAGCATAAAATACTATAGAGCGGACAAGCCGCCGGCGGCTGTGTCGCACATGTCAGCTCATTGGGCATACTCCGCCATACATTTACCGTCCGTTGTCCACCGAGAAAGTTCCGTTTTTTGCCAAAATGTCGAGTTGTGCAATAATTACTTGAAAACATCGCGGTGATTTGATTAATTTCCACACTGGATGACTTTTCAGGGGTAAGTACTATAAATACTATTTCATTCAAATAAAACCACGAATTCAAGAAGTTGCGACAGGCATATTCAATACAAATCGCGCGGCATGTCCGATCTCCTTATTTCCTATATCTGTGGTTATTTTATATCTTTTTATACACATTCAATTATCGGAAGAGAACAACAAAAATTGCATTTGTAGTTCAATGTTCGTTTTAAAACGAACGATTTAGGCTTCATAAAAAAACATTGAAGTAATTTATGGTACTGAAATATATTGATCTTATAAAGTACTGTTACGGGTAGCTTGAACGATGAAGTATACATTTATTTACCGCAAATGAAATCTGCTACAAAATAACCTTGTTTTTGCTAACGGTTGTACCAACCGTTTAGGAAAAATCGGGAACAAAAATGCGTTCACAGAAACAAAGCTCGAGAAAAAGCAGCATTGAAAACTGACTGACAGCTCTGCACACAATGTCCCTTACGTCCAGCGTGTTTGTTTCACGTCCTTTACATCGCCGCACTCAACCGGATGGCGTTATGCGGAAATAAGCATAGATTTTTATTTAATATAAAATTATATAGCCCCCTTTCTTCCTGCGGGTGTCGCTAAGGAACAACATTAACTGGTGCGTTTGCAGTTAGGGTTCTAGAAATATTTTTTTTTATTTCATTTGTTCTGAGAACTTCTATTTAATTCTATAATTTATTTGCAACCTTGTACAATTGACACATGCAACTTAAGGCTAGATAATACACATGACCCCGTTAGGGCGTAGCAAATGTTACAATTAATTAATTACTATTAATACAACAAAATTTAAAATATAAAACAAGTTTAAATACATTTGACTAGGTAGAAAGTTAGACATAATAAAATAATATTAATTTTCTAAAATATTGAAATAATTTGTAAAAATAATAATAATAATAGTTTAAAAATTAAAAGTGTATAAAATGATAAAATTTTAGTCTAAGTAAAATTAATCCAATAAATTTTAAATAGTATCACATTTCACATTAAAATATATTCTTTAGAAAAACATTATGTCGTTTATCGATTTATCGTTTTTCTTATGGACTGGTTTAATTAAAGCGACTTTTAATAAATCGGGGAATACACCCTCTGTGAATGATTGGTTTATGATGTAAGTTAGTGGCGGCGTTAGTTTTTTTTTTTTTTTTTTAACCTGACTGTTGCTATAATAGGACGGACCCAATATAGCGGTCGAACTGCGTGGTTGGAGGGTGGCCTGGGGAAAATCCAGGGGAAGCCTCCGGCACGACCACGCGGGGAAGTTTGTACACTGGAATACTCTAAGAGTTTGCGCTCCAGTGAGATTGGTTGAACGGTATCAACCGAATCTGGGGTGTGAGTGGTATCGAACTACTGGGAGTTTTATCGCTGGTTCAGAAGAAGAAGCCTAGCTGAGAAGAGTCCAGCAAGAAACTCAGCTAGGCCCGACTTGCGTCGGACTGACTCTACCCGGTATGCGGCGGTACCGGGACGAAAGCGGACTGTATGTGTCTGTGTTGTCTCGCGGTGGACGTCCCCGTGGTGGCGGCGTTAGTTCTTCGGCACAGGCTTTTATAAGTGTGGACGGGAATTCGTCAATACCGCAGCTTGGCTTGCTTTTTAAGTTTGTTATTATTTTTTTCACTTCATGTGGGTCGACCGGGCGGTTCTGTAACTTGTTACGATGGAAGTGCAGTTCTGTGACGTGCCACTCAAGGATCCATTTAATATAAGTGTCGAGCCATCTTGTGGGGCTCGACGTTGTGCTGAGTGGACTCCTTTTTCGCATTTCATAAAATTTCAAAGTGTATGTAAAAGTGTGTTTTGGGCGATGGCTTAGCAACCTATCATGATATTATAGCCACATTAATGCTAAAGTGGCACTGAATGAAAAAGTGAATGTATGTATCTATGTCAAAATTATATATGAGTCAAGGCGCTGATAGATTTCCGACGTAAACTCAATCGAAAAAGATGAAGCTCCCTGATTCAGTAATAGCCTATTTACTCTTGTTTTGAAGGCACCTAGGACGTAGTTCTCAGGAAATACAGGTTTTATATGGTATTCTATTTCATCCCGTAACTCACCGCTACCTCAAAGAACGATTCAGTTTTGTGAAGTCAGTAAGGTGTTCCTATAATTGTATTCACTGTCCCTTCCTCCTCTTCAAAATTTTACAATTGCACTTTTACTTTTCGTGCTACTCGACTTTGGAACTCTCTATCTTTGGACTTGAGGGGTGCTAAATCTATTGCTTCTTTAAAAAAATCTCTACAAGATCACTATTTGTCTCTCCCATGACCTTTTCCTATTTTTTTTTTATAATGGTCTCTATGGTTGAGATTGTATATATTATAGTATATTCATTCATCTCTGTACCTATATTTCATGTGTGTCATCATTGTATGTATTTGCTTGTCGTTTATTTGGTTTTTAATGATTATTTTGCCACCTACTAGTAAAATATCTGTTTCAATTTCTCCGCTTCCCAAATGTTGTCTGGAAGAGATCGATCGCTCTTTAGCGATACGACCGCCTGTTGTTTGCCTCTACTTGTTATTTGTTCTTGTTCTGTATTACTTTCATAAATTGAGGTGTGTAATAAAGAGTATTTGTATTGTATTGTATGAAGGGAGCTTACTTTCAGTTATTGCTAAAATGAGCTACGCCAAACTGCGCAATACTTGTTGGATGTAGGTTAAGTGTTATTCGTCTAAATCGCGACGACTTACGCACGTTAATGTGATAATGCGTTACTCGTGGATTTAATTATGCTGGAGAGATCATTTATTTTTTTATACTCGCTACCATTTTAGTTCCGTTAGTAGATTTACATTAACATCATCAAGTTGTTTTCGTGTGAGATATATTTAAAATTGAATCGCAGATCTTTATTTTTTTGTGTTTTGATTTACGCTGCATGTAATTAAAGCTTAAGCCCAGTAACTGATTCGCAGGATTATTTTTAATTTAAATTGAAAACGGACTGCGATAGCTGTAGGAGCTAATTTTCATAGGAAAATGTAGTAAAACCAAGTCGACTAGTTTTCACGAAAGCAATATCATATACAGTTGTAATATATTTAGAAAGACAGGCACTTGGTACAAACAACGAGTCAACAGAGGTTTTATGTCCTGCGGAGACCGCAGCCCGGGCCGCTTCGGTGCGAAGCAAGGCGCCCGGCCTATGTGACATCTGTCAACGTAGTGAACATTCAATCACGCGTGTTTATATACAAATATACAACGTTTTCTTCAGTGAAATCCTATCAAGTTTACTGCCTGGAAAGTCCCAAGTATTCTACGTAATAATCCGCCACCTACTCAATAAAGCTGTGCAGTAATATGTTATTGGATCGGAAGTGTCTTCAATCGAGCCGGAATGGACCGCAGTGTTTTTGTGTTGATTCTTTGTATATCCTTTTTATCTTACCAGCAAGTAGCCTTTTTCCCGGTTGTGTATTATATTAGCATAAAGTAAAAGTTAGGTAAATGTCAACCCTTCCCACACTATCCGTCAGCGAGCCCGTTGTCCAGTGTTCGCAAGAATACATACAATGCCCGCACTGCACGTACCCAAAACTACTGAAGGGACGGCGTGGACTACAGATCCATCTCGGCAAGTCACATAAATTAAACAACAGCAACAATAACCCATCCAGCGGTTCCAGCCATGCGTCAACCTCTGCCAACTCTCATAATACCCCCCTCTCCACTACCTTAAGCAGTTATAAGAAGGCTTTTCCGGTTATTAAACGAATCCCGAGAGGCGCGAGACCAGCTGTCGCATCTAGTCTTGCAAAGACGATTGATGAATGCTTAAGCGATAACTCACCGTCAAGCTGGGAAAGCCTTCTTCTGTTTGCGTTCAATACCCTCCATGTAGCAAAAAATAACACCCGCCAGTCTCTCACTTCAAAAATTAAATCGAACTGTTCCCGTTCTAGCACCATCGACGCATCTTGTAACGATTTCCAACCAAAACACTACTCTCGCGACGTTTTTAAGGTAGTAGAGGGGAAAGTTAATGACGGTGACCTGAAGGGCGCTGCACAAATTCTTTTCTCCAGCGACACTTCAGCTCCCGATACACCAGACACGCTAGCTACCCTGCAGGGTAAGCATCCACCTGCACCCGCAGTGCTTAACTATCCTGACCCACCCAGCTCAGCTCTGCCTTGCCTGCAAGCCTCTGAAGATGCAGTAATGGCTTCCTTGATGTCATTCAAGAATGGTTCTGCCGGGGGCCTGGATGGCATTTCACCTCAGCACCTAAAGGATCTTATCGTCGGGGTTCCGGGGAGCCGGAATAACGTCCTTCTATCTAGCATCACTCGTCTCGTCAACTTTATGCTTGCAGGCAAGGTAGACACCGTGATAGCTCCTACCCTGTACGGTGCCAACCTCTGTGCACTTGGTAAGAAAGATGGCGGAATCCGCCCAATTGCAATTGGAGCTACATATAGGAGACTAACCTCCAAAGTGTGCTGCAGATACATAGTCCAAGATCTGGAATCTAAATTCAAGCCAACCCAGCTCGGCTTTGGCTCAAGAGGAGGCTGCGAGGCCGCCGTCCACGCCTGCCGTACTTTCCTCTGTAACTCCAGAGATCAGGTTCTGCTAAAGGTTGACGTCAAAAATGCATTCAACTCGGTCAGCAGAGTAGCAATGCTGACAGAAATCCAAAAAGAGATTCCAAACTTATACCCTTATCTCTGGCAGTGCTACAGCTCGCCATCAAATTTAATGTACATCAACCATAGCATATTTTCGGCAGTTGGCTGTCAGCAAGGCGACCCCCTGGGCCCAGCCATCTTTAGCCTTGCTGTTCACCCAATCATTTCAGCCCTAAAGTCAAAATTTAACATCTGGTACCTGGACGACGGCAGCCTTGGAGGTGAAGCGAGCTGCGTACTAGACGACCTGTCTTTTCTAATAACAAAATTTCATGAAATCGGTTTGGACCTAAACTTGAGCAAATGCGAGCTGTATGTAAGCCAGGAAAATAGAAACAAAACCAAAATTATTGACGACTTTCGAAGCATTTGCCCAGGTATCAAAGTAGTGACTAAAAACTCACTTCACCTCCTTGGAGCCCCAATATTTGAAGATTCAATCCCAGATTTTATTGACAGCCAAATCAACCGTTTCTCCGAATACTCCGACCGCCTACTCAAAATTAACTCACACATGGCCCTTTCTATCCTCCGTTTTTGTCTTTTTGCCCCCAAATTCACCTATCTGATGCGCTGCAGTCCATTATGGAAATTTCCCGTATCTTGTGAAAAAATTGATTCCATCCTACACTCCCAAATCGAAAAAACACTAAACATCCAACTGAACGACAGGCAATTCCTACATGCCACCCTCCCAATCAGATACGGCGGCCTGGGTATCCGGCAAATTTCGAGCGTCGTTCTTCCAGCCTTCCTCTCCTCGGTCCACAGTACGATATCCCTCATTGGAAAAATCCTCGCTCCATCACTCCGTGATATTGAGGTATCGTGCTTGACCGAGGCAGAGAACGCATGGAAAACGGCCTGTCCCGGTAAAGAGCTGCCAATCAGCAAAGTTGTCCAGAGAATCTGGGATGAACCACTCTGCCGCCAGGTCCACGACTGGCTACTGGACTCCGCTTCGTCAGCCTCCGAAAAGGCCCGGCTCCTGGCATCTTCAGAAAAAGAGTCCGGATTCTGGCTCCACGCCTTCCCTTCGGCCCATTGCGCGACACTACTGGACAACAACTCCCTGAGATTAGCTGTCGGCCTCCGCCTGGGCTCCAACATAGTGGTCCCCCATCGCTGCCCCTGCGGCGTGGAAGTAGACCGTCTGGGCCACCACGGCCTTTCCTGCCAAAAAAGCGCAGGCCGCTTCGCCCGCCACACCTGCTTGAACGACATAATCCGTCGGGCCCTTGCCAGCATAAACGTTCCAGCCGTCCTAGAGCCACCTGGCCTCGCACGCGACGATGGCAAGAGGCCCGACGGTATGACGCTCGTTCCGTGGCAAGTGGGACGACCCCTAGTCTGGGACGCCACCTGCGTCGACACATTGGCTCCGTCCCACCTACCCACCACTTCACAGAGGGCGGGCGCAGCGGCAGCTTCGGCAGAGGCTGCCAAACGCCGCAAATACACGGGCCTCAACGGCAACCATGTGTTTGCGGCTTTCGGAGTTGAGACGCTTGGGCCGTGGGGCCCAGACGCCCAGAAATTATACCAGGAACTAAAAAAACGGCTCTTCGAGCACACGGCTGACCATAGGGCTGGCTTGTTCCTCGGTCAAAGAATTGGCATCGCCATTCAGCGAGGAAACGTAGCCAGCCTTATGGGCACCCTACCGCAGAGCGCCGACCTAGGGGAATATATCGTAGGCAATTTGTAAATATGTATGTAGTTTTTAGTTCTAACTTTATTTCTGTTATAATATTACTAGTCCAACCTATAAATTAAATTTATAATTGAAATTGTTTATTTCGGACATCATCCATAGTTGGTTAGTAATTACATGTTAGCTTACGAACTAGGTAGGTTAGTAAATACAGTTATTAACATTAAATTACATTAGATTAAAATTATTGTTTAGCCTCACATGCATGGATATCCAATGCTTGATCATAGGGCTATCCGTTCTCTCGGCGACCACCTTCAGGAGAGTGTTAGGGCTGCCCCGCACGCGCGCCCACAGGGACGCCACGCGCTTGCGCAACACGGCGGTGAAGCCGTCCGTGCTGCTGTCGGCAAACATGCCCGACGCGCTGCAGCGCCAGGGCAGCCCCAGCAGTCCCCTGAAGGCGTTATTGTATTGGACGCGCAGAGCGCTAAACGCCCTATTCGTGTAATTGCTCCATAGGCCGCACGTGTACAGCGTGCAAACCTACGTGAAAGCATATTACCCCGGACTGCCAGCGCTCTGCGTTCCCTTTCCAGGTCGTCGTCGTCTTTAAGGGTGTTTTAACAGAAAGAGTTCATGTTTGGAAATAAAACCAATAAAATCCGATAACATATCAGTAACAGGTCAGTCAAGCACCATTGATTGTGTGCTCACAACTAACTTGACTTTTAGGTAAGTAGTATCCCCACAAACAGTATGAGCACCTAAAAATTGTAACGTTAGTATGTGGGTACCTATGTTTTGTATTTTTAAGCGACTTCAAAAAGGAGATTCTCAATTCGTCTGAATCTTTTATTTATGTATGTCCCCCGATTACTCGGAGCCATGCCATCTGGACCGATTAGGATTTTGTTTTTATTTGAAAGGTTATATTTTCCAGTTGGTAATATCATCAGTATCGGATAACGGGAACTTTTTTGGCACACTTGAAGCGATTTGGGCTCTGATTTAGAGTCGGTTAAAACTTGGTTTTTAAAGTAACTAAGTGCTTAAGTAAGCCAAAGAAGCAGCGCTTGCGCGCAACTTTGTCCGCTTAACAGTTTCACTGCAAGGAAGTGCCTAGCAGGCGCTTACGTAGTACGTGCTTTCCGTTACTTAGCGGGACAACAACGGTGTCAGCTACGAGCGTACTTTTACTACCAGGAACCGCATACGTACCAATAAGGCCCTTTACACACTGCGACTTTTAGCAGCGATGCAGTAGCGATGCTGTCGCGATGCAGTCGCAAATGGCCCAACTTTATATTGCTGGTGTCGCGATGCAGTCGCAGTGTGTAAAGGGCCTAAGAAGCGATACGCAAGCGCGACCCGCAATGATACCAATAGCAGGGTCGGCTCATTTCGTGTATTGGCCGCGCCGCTATATAGTACATTGTTGTAGAGGCTAAAAAGTAGGCAAAAGATGGACGAGTGGGTTCGAGGTCTGAACCGAAGGTTAGGATAGTATATATATTCATAATACAAACTATAACGCGGTGTGCGTTTCTATAACTAATAAAAAAAAAACTTTATTCAGTTTTAACATAGGTACAGAATAGGTACGAAATATCTGGTAGCAAAAAGGAAAACATAAACAGTGAGTAAGCGTCTTCTGTTCCCCGTACTAGTAAAAACTGTATCACGGTGAAATAGGATTCACCTCCCCACGTTGTTTACAATATATATAAATATTTAAAGTTAAATCTAAATGGGTAAGCCCGTTACAAAATATGTGGGTTAAGTTAAAAACAGAAAATAAATATTATCAGCAAAGTTGACAGTATGAATAGTTAGCTCAACTACACGCCGCACGAGCAGAAGGTCGTATGTCGCTAAGGATCGATCACTAACATAGACCCCTTTAACTTAAACAGGTAGTATATGCTAAGTTAACAAATCAATCTTACTCAAGTTTAACGCGTTCACGTGCACAACGTCTATATAGACGTCGCGACATAAGGCGACATAACTGTGTATACTATAGCGTGTGTATTTCAATATTATTACGAAAAAAACATTTCTCAAACAGAGAAAACTCATTAAAGTAATTTAAAAATAACCATCGCCATTTAATTGCAAAGTTAATCCAGTCCGCTCCTTTATTTTATCTAGGTGACCTGTGGAATGAAAGTTTTTTTCCAGGCCACCCTAATGAGGCTACTTAATGTACAAAGTCCTTGTAAACTAGGACCATTTTATTATACAAAATAAAGGTCTATTTAGAGATAAGCCAGCTTTTGCCCTCTTGAGAAATTAAAGATGATTATTTCGTAATGTTAATTTGTTGAGTTTTGTTAAACAATGATAATCACGAATGCTGGGCTGCTTGCCCGACTAAAACTATTGTGAAGTGAATCTTTTAAATGAATTTTGTCCAGGTATGACGAATTTGAGTACATAATTATAGCAGCTGCTCTGTGAGCTGTGCAACTCGCGAGCTAGTATATTTAAAAAAAAAACTATTTTTTAGAGTGTAAAATCTGAAGCGAAAAAAAAACTATATTTTTATTGAACCTGATTATAAAAAAAACACGAGTATCAGTTGAGAAATGGGACCTGGAGAGGAGAACAGCCGAATTGCGGGACATCGGGACATCGGGACATAAACGGAGAACCGTATTTACTTCCTCGCTCGGTCAGTTATATAATGCGCGATTGTGTTTAATTCAACATATGTTGTGGAGATTAAAAAACAAAGGTGTATACAATAACAGACCATTTCCTGTATTCGGGTACCTGCTTTTTTTTTCAGAATGAGTCAGTACCTTAGGCACTTTTCGCATGGCACTTGGCAGTCGTTTTTACTCTTTATAAACCTGTTTAGTCATCCAAATTAATTAAATGCCTACGCTTAATGGAAACAATGGAACATTGTTACGTCTTATGTATTTTTCGTTTTTAGGTTATCACTATAAACAAAGCATAACATTATGTTTTTTGTGAAATTGGTAATTCCGTTTTTCATAATATTATAATAAATATTTTTCAGGTTATCTACCACACTTAAGCAGTTTTTGGAAACATTCTACCAGCAATATAACTATTCGAATGCGTTAACAATGTAAACTGCATTATTATAAGGAAAATGTTTTTGACGTGCCTTAGCGTTCAATTACTTTGCAGGTCTACGTATAAATACAAGGTGCCGTGGCAAAAAAAAGTCAACTAATCCAGCTTCAACACAATTGCGATATCGGCAAAATTCCGTGATAATCTTGCCACAGACGTACTGTCCACAGAGCAGCGAGTCGAGATAAAAGCGGGCCACAAAGCGTCGCTGCGACACAAAAAGAATCGCTGTCTTTGTGACGTCTGTACTCGATAGTGTCGACAAATGAAGTTTTAGAACGTGGTTTAAAAAAAATGGTTTCGACCATTGAATAGTTGAATCGTTTTGAGCAGGTCGAATGGTTGAGTGCGCTGAGCAAACTTGGCTCAGTTCTTATGAGCTATGTTGTGAATCTCTCGGATGAGAATAAAATGAGTGTGTTGCTATTTAAACGTTGTTTGCAATCACTGTCACCATTTAAAAGAACTTTTTCTATCTAAATCAATCAATTAAAATATAAGATAACTGTGTACAGAACTATAATGTATTTTGATCAATCACGAGGCTCGATTCCCAGAAGACATACACGCGCAAAAAAAAAAAAAACTGTTAGCTCCACTCCGTTTCAGCAGGGCAATTTTCAATAGATACCAAGTTTGTTGAATAAATAATTATTTCTGTTAACTCGTAAAGAAAGTATTGTTTGAACTAGTACACGTGGCACTCGACTGAAATAGGATACATTATATAACGATTGCGTAAACTACTACTAAAGGGCACTTGAAATTCCATTTGACGTTCGAAAATAAGTTGTTGTTTAGCCTTCAGGCTAATTGCGTAACTTTTTGAGCAAGTTTAATATTTGTACAGTATAAGTCCCCGAGTATAAGAAAGAAGAAATCCTCAAAGATACCTACCCACTACCCCTGAAGAAAATCGTACTGGACAACTGCATTCTACCAACTCTTACTTATGCGAGTCAGACATGGGTGTTCACAGATAAAGTAAAATCCAAAATAGTGTCATGTCAAAGAGCAATGGAACGGAGCATATTAAAAATAAGAAAAATACAAAAAGTTAGGAGCGAGCACATAAGAAGTAAGACCAAAATAACAGACGCACTCAATTTTGCTCTTCGACAAAAATGGAACTGGGCAGGACACGTCGCGCGCTATACAGACAAGAGATGGACCATAGAGTCTACTATATGGAATGGACCTTTAGGCAAAAGAAGAGTCGGTAGACCACGCAAAAGATGGCAAGATGACATAGTGTCAACAGCTGGAAAACAATGGCCTAGCAAGAGCCTTAATAGAGAAGAGTGGGCCAAACTGGGGGAGGCCTTTGCCCAAAAGGGGGTCTCTATCCAAGAATAAAAAATAAAATAACAAAAACTAACATACTTTAGAATAACATAAAACTAACACAGTGAAATGTAAATATTTAAGGAAAGAGATTTGAATAAAAGGCTATATAATAGGGTAATTCCGGGGTAGATGGCCATAAGGGGGAGATGGCCCATCGAAATATTTCATGGAACCAGTGACTTGATTTCGCGACTTTTTTTTTTATTTCGCTTCGCTTTGTGCCTAAGAGCACGGGTGCAATTAACAATTAGGCGAAAAAAAACCCAAAGTAAGTAAAATCGTCTTTGATTATTTAGACTAGTGTCAATATTTTTTGAGAGGTCATGTTTTACCAGGTGACGATGTTAGTTTCTCAAAATAATGCTGTTTTCGTGTATTTGTTGCAAAGTATATGAGTGTCTCATTGTTCTAAGGTCAGACTTTGGCAAGTCATGTCATGACTTGTTCTTAAATTAGGTGTGGTCATCTCTCCCGCAAGAAAAGGAAAGATGGCCACTGGCTAGTTTTAGTCGGTATGCCATATGATATGATGCTGAATGTGTGTCAAAGAATAGTATATAAAACAATCCAGGAAACCTAAGCAGGAAAAAATATCCAAAACTGCCAGCTCGGTTTGTAAACGAAAGAAACTGCCACGGCTGTGGGGATAATTACCTATTAGAAGTTATTTTCTTCGAAAACTGGTTTCAGTGTAGTTTTGGCTACATAAGAATTGCACCGAGTTCGAGGACACGTGCTTAAGTATAAAAAAAATACGAAAAACATACTAACTGAGAGAGTTAAGTTTTTGCCATCTTTCCTGTAAAGGTATGGTCATCACACCCGTATACCTTGGGAGAGATGGCCAATCGTGTCTTTTTTTCAAAGGGTTTTTTTTCGATGTAATTTATATAGATATAATACTTTTTTTGTTTAATAATCCAAAGTTAACTAACCAAAGTTTAATAAAAAATAAAATATGTATGCGTGATATGTAAGCATTTATTTTAGCAGTGTTCCAAAAAAACTATGGCCAACTACCCCGGACTTACCCTAATAATAAGTCCCCGAGTCGATTGTAATTTCTGTTGTTTTTGATTTAAATCTGCTTCAAGAATAGATAATTGTCAAAGCTGTGACAAGAAATATAATACAAAATAAATTTTATACTGCAATATGCTCACAGTATGCCTTTACTGCATTTTGAGTAATTTCACCTTCGATAGTTGACAATCGATATGTCCTTACCAATGATCGTAACTTTTGTACCATTTTTGGTGCAGCGTGGTGTTCCCAATTGAGGCAGTGCGAAAGAATTTCAATCCTTGTACTTAATTAACGCTAATGACGGTAATACTCACCTTAATTAACAATATTGATTGATATTGTCTATACCAATTCCGTTTACAATACTACGCTGCACCCAAAATGCTACAAAAGTTACGGTCACTGGTCCTTACACACGTTCGTAAAGTCAAGCATTTAACATGCCTGTGTTTAACAGGATTTCTGTTACGGTTTGCCTTGTTCTATAGTATCACTAGAAGCCATATGGATTTCCACCCCCAAATTGTTGAATTCCCGCCGTGCCGTATCTCACGATTTCAGAAATCGATTTTTATTCGCACTGCCACCATTTAGAATTTTCTTCCGGCGTCTGTATTACCAGAATCTATACAACCTTGATGTCTTCAAGGCTATAGTGAACAACTAATTTTTGGCTGTTTTCCACTAGAATTCCCTAGCCTGATCCTTGCCAGGGGCAAAAACGGTTAGGTTGTTAGGTGAACTGCGACCCTACAGCGTGTGAGCCGAGCGCGCAAAGCGAGCGTGACGCGGTAGCGTCCGGCAAAGCGCCATAACCGAACATAATCATTTTTCCTAGTCGAATATGAAAAAAAAAATACAGCCGAATTGAGAACCTCCTCATTTTTTTGAAGTCGGTTAATAATTGCCACTGGGTTCCCCTGGGTGATCGGGGTCAGATGATTAACGTGCAAACGTGATTTTTTGGATGAGCGTGATCGATCTTAGCCCACGTCTTAACGCTCTAGGTTAGACAAAAACAAATGCAATTCTATTTTTAATAAAACCCAGAGGATTATTTGTAACTTAAATTATATTTTGGTGTTGTAACTTCAATTCCTTTATTTACGCGTAGTCAATAAGTGAAATGTCCAAACCATTGCAACATTTTCAACGAACTAAGTTCAGCCTTTGTACCCGCGTCAGTTGTCCCGCTGAATGGCAATAGTTTTGTGTTTTATTTCATTGTTCAAGTTTATAATTAAACACATTCGAGAGCTTGGTATTCGTATTGTAGTTACGCGATTAAAATGTAAACGTAGTGTGTGTTTTATTGTATCTTTCAGTGTTACATCTTTGAATACATCAATGGTCAGAAATTTAACAATATTTTACCATCGAAAAAAGTGAGATCAGAGATCACTTATTGTAATTTCCCTCTGAACATCATTTATTTATTTAAGCAATAACGCATTTGAAAAATATATTTAACTCAAATACAAAAATCAAAGTAAGATTCTTAGCAACAACAGGTAACTACAGCTCATAAAAATAAATGGGATAAGGCAATGAAATGATGATGATCATAATAAATAATTGGACAGAGATGCAGAGACATTTCCGGTGTATAATGTACCGCTATGTAGTTTAAGATGCATTTGGTCATTTCCAAATCAGGCATGTCAGAGAGATATGCTCACTCCTTTGTACTTAATAATATTGTACAAAGGATAATGTCAAAGATAAAATAATTCGTGATCGGATGTTGCTTAAGGCGGCAATCGAACAAGCGCCCTTTGTTATACTGGAACCGTGTAATGACCTCTAAGACCACCCGGCCACTGTGAATGTACGTCTTGCATTTAAGCGTTGCTTAGTTTGGAACAGATCGATTTGTGTCTTATAAATATTTACATTATATATTATATTCGCAGCCGCGGCTACTAAGCGACCTAACTATTCGTTTTCTTGAAAGACTTCCATGGTCAACATCCTTTCAATATCGCCTTGTCTCGTTACTTTGTCATTATACCTATTTGTTAACTCTGTCTCAATAAGAGCACGCTGGCATCTTTCAGTTTAAGTTTTGTGCAAAGGAACGTAAAACAATTGAATATCGCTCGACCGGTAACCGATTTTTGCAAAAATTACACTGGCACGTAAAACAATTGAATATCGTTCCGACCGGTAACCAATGTAAAATGGCGAACGCGCTACCCAGATAAGGCGTGGTTAATTAATAATGAGGGACGTAATTATGTGGGTAATCGGTCGCGGGAGAGGGTTATTCACGTAGTGGCTAAGGTTTACAATTAATTGCTTGCAGTTTGATTTTGTAGCGGGGGATACTGATTTTGTTGTGCTTGCCCTTAATTAATGCTTACTTTGTTACAAAACTGTGCTTTGTGCGATAGTTTATTTTTTAGCGTATGTGTGTCAGTATGTTTGTGGACAAAAACATTCTATTTCACAGGCTGCAGTCCAAATGCCTTAAAGAAGTGTGAAATGAGAGGTGGGTTTTTCATAATTGTGGGAGTGCCATAGGCTTTGGCAAAAGCAGTTGAGTTTTTTGAAAAATCTTTAAATTTCAATTTTATTCTATTCAATATAATAGGTTTTCTTAATTTTTGTCTATATATGAACGTTCACCGTCTCAATTTCCATAGATTTCCATCCTACTAAACATTTACATGTTGTTATGGTTGTATTTAATCATTAGGACATTTGTTGTACGCGGATAAAAACATCTGCTTTTTGGTAGAACTTTGTACTATACACCGTGGCCGTGAATAACCCGAAAGATTTAAACCACGTATTTTTGACGACAGTACGAGTAAATAATGTTATATCAACATGGGTCTAATTATGTGTCTTAATTAAATTACTATTTCAGTACAAATTAAATCTTCTTAATTGCCCGCTTCTTTGTGAACAAGCCTTTAGGTGAGAAACTCAAGTTGAAGAACAGAGAGCGAGCATGACACTTCACGAATCGCTCCGAAATCATATGACGAACGGCGAATGCCGTGACTTGTATTCCATGAATGACAAGAAGTGTCAAGTTATGTCTAGCACGATGTCTAGTTAGTGCATCTACGTGAAAAAAGAAGAAGGTGGCTACGTCATGCTCACGCCCTTAGGGTGTGTTAGACTGGAGATATTTAAACTTTTGATTTGAAGTAAAAGAAAAAAAAATGTCTCCTTAATTATAAGTTTATGGACTATATGTTACATAGCTTTATATACTCTAATTAGGCTCTAGTATCGTTAGCTTCAATCTTTCGGGTTATTCACGGCCACGGTGTATAAGACTTTGGAATCTGGCTGTAGTCCTTAAACGTATGTAATGCACGATGCCTAAGTTCAACAAACATCCGAGAAACCTTAATAAAATCATGTTTACATATTTGAGACCGTTTTGTCCGTGTAAATATTTTCGGAATCGAGTGTACTATTAAAAGACTACAGCCGGCCCTCGACACGACGCCCGCGCGGTCGTTACTGAAAACTAAGTCAAGGAGTCGCTCACGTCGTTATGCAACGTACATTACTAGACTGACAATGGCTCCCAGTATGAGATAATTTTCAATGTAATAGGGTCGACGTTCATATTCCTAACAATATCTTTACGAACACGGGTCATACTTAAGAGACTACAGTTCAAGAGCATGAGGTTACCCTGGAGTTGCAACCTTTTATAGGCTACGATCACGAACCTGATACCAAAAAAAGGAAATAAAACAAAAGTCGTATTTTCAAAGTGGTAAATAAATAAATATTTAAATATTTATAGAAAAAAATAAATATTTTGGGGACAATGTTACACAAATCAATCTAGTCCCAAGCTAAGCAAAGCTTGTTCACTATGGGTAGTAGACGACGATAAACATAGTTATATCGATAAATAAATACTTAAACATATAGAAAACATCCATGACTCAGGAACAAATATTCGTGCTCATCACACAAATAAATACCCTTACCGGGATTCGAACCCAGGACCTCTTGCTTCTTAGGCAGGATCACTACCAACTATGCTAAAGCGGTCGTCAAAAAAATCGTCTTTATTACTTACATAACTAAATTTTCGGACGAGTGTTAAGTAGGACGAAGCATCTCTCATTATCATCACGGGTTTTGCATCTTTTTGGAAATTAGTTAACCGTAACAAACAAAAAAAACATGTCTAATACATACACATTTGTACTTGTAAAAGTACCATTACAGCCTACTTGTAGAATAAAAATTAACTTATTTCATTAACATATAATTAAAACCTTAAAACTACATATTTCTTTGTTACGAACGGCCCCGCCTTAGCGTATAATGCAGGCTCACGAGCCAGCGCTGATCCTCTGGCGAGCCCATTTGAGTACCTAACACGTTCTGCACTGTACTGCTCTACTGCTATTGATGGATTACTGTCAATATAGCAACACTATACATTTTTACCATGACGAAAGTACCAACGCAATTGAACAAGAATCACATCCAGAGCTATTACTTCCGAAAGTGTACTTTATTGTTTTCAAATGCCAACCTATTTATAAACAGGTAAACTTTGTGATTTTGGGCTAAGGAGGTAATTTTCGTAGCAACTCAACCACCAATTCTTTCACCAAGTTGAATGCTTCATATTTTACAGTACCTAAATATTTTTATTTTCCCATTTAAAATTTTGAGGAAAGTAAAGGCACAATTTCGTGAAGATTATGAATATTTGTTACCTACTGAAAGGGTTTCATACAAAAACTAGCAAACGGATATTGTTGAATATTTCTGGTATAATAATTTGGACATCGCGGACATACTAGTAAAAACCTTCAAGACACTAATTATTTTCTCAAGAAAGAAAATTAATAACAGTCAGTTAATGATAATGAACAAATTGTGTTATTACTTTGTTAATTGCATTATAACGGGTAAAGGAATTCTACCCTCGCCGCAAAATGGAAATTACCTCTTACCGCTCTCGGTTCTTTTCTGTTTCCTTTGCTTTAGCTGCTTAGCGGCCGCAGATTGGAGCAGCTGGCCCACTTTATTAACTAAGATTGCGTTTGCAACAGCTATTATTGTGCTTTCAACACTGAAATAGCAGAAACCAGAGACTATTCGGTATTTTATTTAATCTATTGTTATAATCACTATATACACAATATGTAAGTGTCTTGTTGCGATACTGTAGTTTTTATGTATAAGTAAAAACCAGCTGACCTTAATGGGCTGACTGAGTTAAGAACCAAGTACATATTTACATGTATTAACCTCTGTATATATTTTACAGATAATAGTTAACGAACCCTTATTACGAGTTAGCAAATACCAATAAATAAATAAATATTATGGGACAATCCTACACAAATCGAACTAGTTTCATAGTTTCTAAGCTCTGGATGTTTTCTATGTATTTCAGTATTTATATCTATTAAATAAATCGTCATCTAGTACCCGTAAAACAAGCCTTATTGAGCTTATTATGGGGCTAGCTCGATTTGTGTAAGTATTGAATTTTTTTTAAAGTAGTTCTACGAGCATTAGTTGTCGTCATCGTAAATGCAACTACCAGCGTTGAAGTGACATTTGTTAACGTTTAATTGTATAGGAAGTTTCATCCTTTTTCATGGGATGGCAGCAGCCGACCTGTGTTAAACATTCATCAAAAGTGGAGTCTAAAACCCGCTTTTATTGCCACTGCTGTTTAATGTTGGTTGTGGTTTAAGATGATTGGTTCTACCGTAAAAATGTTGATTGTAGCAAGACGCTTTCATAGTGAGCAATTGCAACCTTTTTTTGCTTTTGACATGGTAAATTTGATATTCTTGATTCTTTTGATTTCTTTTTTTTTTCAATATAACAACTATTTTTACAGGTTAACCTAATGCAATAGCGCCTTAAATATCAAATTCATTTAAACTAATTATTATACTTACACACGACACACAGGCACGCTTTAACAAAATCAGATATTGAACAATGAAATATATCAGTTTGGTCAGCCACTAGGTTTAGTGTGTACGGTACTAAACTATTAATTAGACTGAGATTTACAATGTTAATGAATATTTTTTTTGAAATATTGTATATATATTTATAATTAAAAACTACCTTGACATGTAATAAAATGTATGTACCTACTATTATATACTATACCCTGCCTGACATGTAAAATAATGTGTTTTAAAATTCTGAATTTGAATCCGAATCTAGTGCGACTGAGAGGCGCTTTTCGAAGCAAGTTGGTTCCGCCGCTCGGCTCCACCAGCAGCCGCGGCCGCCACCACCGCCCCGCGTACCCGTCCGGCACACCCACACCCAACTGCTGCAATATACCCGGGTTGCAGATAAGACCCTGTAGAACTCGGACTAGGTAGCATGCTAGTGACATATCATTCATAATCATAATCATAATCATAATCATTTATTTGCCTAAAAAAAGGGTTCATTACAAAAGTTGTTCCATTACGCGTTTCCAATCTATTGTAGCTTACCATGCATATGACGAAGTCTGTAGGATACATCAACGGGTAGAAAGGGTAGACTCCATACAGTTTCCATGATTTGATAGATACCTAATACGTATTTTTAAAAACACACTGAAACATAATGGTGTAAAAACAAAATCATGAAAAATATTATACACAATGTCGAACAGACACATAAGAACAACAAATTGACAAAATAAAAAACTTAAGAGTCCGCAGTAAGCTCGCTTCTCCATACAAACGTAGTTACGCTCTCATTTTAAAACTACCCGTTGGATTGTATCGAAACTTTGCATATACAATGACATGAGGTAAATCTATATCTGTAATTAGTTTATGTAGTTTCAGCTACTATAGTAAAAAAATACAGCGAATTTAAGTTTTTCATACAAAACTTGTTTTTGCTGTATTTCGTTTGTTTTATGAACTGGAACCATATAAACTAATTGCAGACATAGATATACTTTATGTCATTGTAAATGCAAAGTTTCGTCACAATCCAACACGTAGTTTTAAAATGAGAGCGTAGCTACGTTTGTATGGGAAGGTGCAATTCGGCCGAGCTTACTGCGGACTCTAACACAAAGAACTATTAACATTTCCAATTTTCTTAGTTTAATTCACATAATGTTAACGATCCACTCACGTTCCACTTTACACACGTTTCACAGTTTATTGCGTTTTAGTAGCATTATAATTTTTTGACATTTTTAATAAGCTACATTCCCCAAAATATATGGCGCCGAACAGCGGACGTAGAAGCCCAGCCGCAGGTACGATAAGCGTGAATAATGAAAAACCCAGGCAAAGCCACGGGGCACTGGTTTTTTTTAATGGTATGAGTAATTTTGAGGGTAACATAAAGCTTACACACTTAAAAAGCTACAAAAATTCAACTTTTTATTCCTCCCGTACTCCCGTAGGTTGGATACCGAACCGTTGGATACAGAACCTTATAAGTAGCGATGAAAATGGCGAAAGATTAATGTTGTTTCTTTCGAAACTTTTTATCTTTCCTATAAAATACAAGTAACTTTCGAAAAAAACAAAACAGACGATTGTCTGACAAATAGAATCATACACGTATAATACCTGTTTTATACTGTGTATTTAACATATTTATTTAATAATGACTCGATTAAATAATAACAAAGGTCTCGTGACATAAGTAACCACGAATACCGCCCCTGACTTCAGATAGGTTTGAATAAAAGACGAGAAACTTCCCGAACAAATCTGTTTTACAAAAAACATTACAATTAAGTAACTTTCCTTTATATAGCCTACAGAGTACCCATTTCATCCAAACAATGAGTCCATCGGTATAAAGACTCACAAGTTACCAACTCGAGAAGTGCAATTACATGAAAAATCGCCCCAGCACGCGTACAATGGTATAAAATATAGCCCGGCCAGGAATGACTACATTGTTTTCTTTCCGAGAACTTGTCAATAGGGGCACTTTACTCCTCGTTTTGGCGACGACGCTGGGGGGGAGTGAATTAGACTTTACGAATCTTGTTAAAAGGCGAAAATATTTTGAGGAGGCCGGGAATCCGCGTGGCCGGGGGGTAATAAAATTATCGGGCCAACAAAGGTTTTCTAGCCATTGAAATTTGACCTTGAAGCTCTATAGTCCCTGGTTAGGTTGGTTGTACCTTTACTTGCAAAAATATTTACGTCTCTGTTGTAGTCAATATTTAAGTTTGAAGGTGTTTGAGCAATTTTCAGTAACGTAGATATTTCTTTTCTCTCTCTCTATGGCTTTTTTATCAACTATGGAACTATAATACGGTGTAATACCTTGGTTTTTCGAATCATGTCATGTATAACACTTTAAATAATGTAATGGCATATCTAAACGGAGAAATGAAAGCTATTCATTTACACCGCTGGCTCAGCGACCCGAAGTGGATCCTGGCCTCCGATTCCCAGTTTCTGCGTGCAGGGCGCGAAGGTCTTTCTTTACCTCGTCCTTCCAACGATATAAGGGCCGACCCACCGCTATTCGACCGCTCGGCCGTCCTACGTAGGCCCTCTCCACCGGCCTGTCTACTGGCCTTCTCTCAAGGTGTCCAAGGCTGCAGAGTCTTGCAGATTTTATTTCTCCTTCGATGTTGGGCTCGGACGCATATCTCCCAGTTTCTGGTTTTTGCGGATTCTCCAACTACCATCTTCCTTCTCCATTGGGCCCAAGATCTTCATATCTTCCGTTCGGTAAAAGAAGCTTGTTCTCTTCCTTTAGTGTCAGTGTCAACAATGGTGTTGCATGTTTTTTAAGGTTCCGTAGTCAACAAGGAACCCTTACAGATTCGCCATGTCCGTCTGTCTGTCTGTCTGCCTGTCCGTCTTTGGCTTAGCTCAGTAACCATTTCTACTAGAAAACTGCAATTCGGCATAGATATAAAAATCAATCACGCCGACAAAACAGTACATTAAATCTTGAATAAAAGGGTACCTCCCCTACATCTAAGCTGGGATAGATTTTTTTGTCACGTTATACCCATCATGTGGGTATTGTTGGAGCTATCCAACGAGCTATCGTTCAAATCAGTCATTAGCTTGCGAGATATTGGGCTTTAAAATTCTACTACTATGGATCTAAAACAAATTGTGGTCGTAGTACATATAATTGTTTTTCATCATTCAATATTCCTGCTGGGGTTGCAAGTTGTAACTCTAAAGGCCGAGCCACACCGGCTGCGTGTGCAGCACGTATGCGTCGACGTCAGCGTAGACGTGCACAGCACCCCTGTCACACCGGGTGACGCGCTCGTCTACGCGCGTGTCTACGGCGTACCTGCTGCAGAGAGCTGCACACGCAACGCGTGCGCACGCTGCAGCTCCGCGGTGTACCAGCCGCAATTTGCATTCCATTACTTATAATATTAGCATCATGTTCGATAGCAGTTAGTCTGACGAAGAAGAAGCACTGTTCTTACTGTTATTTAAAGATACTCCTGCGACATCCAAAAGGGTTTGGGTTTATAAAATTGACGGAAGAAGAGGAGAACACAGTGAATAACACAACTTATAATATGTCGTGAACTTGAATCACTCGAAGATATTTGATGTTTTGTATTTCCACATGTCAAGAGATTCTTTTGAAGTTGGTCTCGTATGTTAATCTAGAGTAAAATTATTTGAAAACACGAGAAGATTTTAACATACAAGCTTGGACTCCCGATTGATCACAGACTAGATACTCGTAATGATTGATGCACCGATTTGTTCCCATATAAATTTTTTGTATGCCACTTTTTTGTAGTCTGTGTCTACTTAATGTTATAAATACACTCAAATTGTCGAACAACATCAATTAGTTTTCCTTTGGTCTCCATATTAATGATGGAAACCATCACGCGTACCAGCGAATTTGTAAATAAATACAAGAGAGCTGCGCGTACACACGCGCAGCACCGAGCTGCGCGTGTCCGAACCGGTCCGGTGTGTCATCTCATAGGGAACGTCTACCAATACAACGTCATCACTGCACGCAGCGAAGCGACGTTGCCGCTCCGCTCCGTGTACGCATGCACGCAGCACGCAGCCTGTTTGTCTGCCTGGAGCTGCGCTGCGTGCGCACGCGTTGCGTGTGCGTGCACGTCAACGCACACGCATCCGGTGTGTCATGTCGTATGGGGATTCATACATTACAACGCAGTGGTGTACGTGCTGCACACGCACACGTGCTGCAACGCAGTCGGTGTGACTCGGCCTTAAATCGAAATAAAGAAGTATTTGCATGATTTTTAACAGTTACCTAAACTTAGTTTTGGGGCGTCGTGTAACGTGAGCTCCCGTCACGAAGTGTACCCGGTTTTGGGTATTCCTTTAATTTTAAAGGAAAACTATCACGGCATAAGTAGTTACCGAGTAATATTCGACCAACTTAATATGTACTTAGAAAGGCCAATTTTCGTACAAATTCGGCACCGCACGTAGTCAACGTAACTGAGACAGACAGGCAACTACGGAATCCTACACTGCGTGTGGCCCGACACGCACTTGGCCGGTTTTTTATTATTTATTTTTATTTTGGGAGAAATCGCCTTAATTTTTGATACTGGCTGTGGTACCTACATTGATTATTTTTATTTTTTTTATTTACGTTCTATATTAAATTTACATACATGAGACCCAGCTAACTCGATAGTCGCCGTAAACCCCCATATTCATATATCAGTGGAAATGAATTACAAATATACACAGATATTTCTCGTTTAATATTCAATCATCATTATTAGGTTTCTTTAATCAGTTTTAGTAAAAATAACTGAAGAGCGATTTAAATTTGACTTAACAACAACTTTTTGGAGAGCTGTATCTCGGTTAGTGTTGAACCTACAGAGCTGAATCTGGTCTCAAATTGTAGCTTTATTCTACTTAAGGGGCTCCCATAATTGGCGTATGGGATCGTACCTTCGATCTGAATGTCTTAGTTTTCTTAGGTTTTTTGTAGCTTATCATGTTAACGACAACGGCTTTAAGCAATATAGCATATTTACTTCAAAGTTCATTTTTTTCGAGATATTTGGCATCAAAGTTGAACAAGTGTAGGCCAAAAAACCGGTTTCTGGCCATAACTTTTTTGTAAATTGGTTTAAAATGAAAACCCTGGACCAGTTTTTAGGGACGTCACAGACGAACCCAAATACGTAGATTTCGTATATGTGTTAGATCTTTCACGTCAATAGAGATACAAAATAAGTGTTATTTTAGACAATGTTTAAAAAATCATACAAAATTAAGTATTCATTTGTTTCAAAAACCGGTAGACCAAAATGGAGAGAAAAGATTGAAGAACCGATAACCATTTGATTTATACTTCTATCTGTAGTGCAAAATTAGGAGATACGATTCAAAACTTGTTAAAATCGATGGAAACCTCGGGTAGCCCCTTAAAGATTTTTTGTTTAAAAACCGCATAGTTTTGGACTTATATTTACCATACCAAAAAGTGTGAACATTTCGCGGCTTTTCGAATGCTGAAAAGTTAACAAGGGTCTTGCGAAGCTGCTAACGTGGATATATATGATACTGGTAGTGAATCTAACACCAAATAAATAATCAGAACTAGCAGTTAGCTTGCTTAAAGGATTAATTTGATAGTACGATTTATTACTACCCGTTCGTAAAAAAACAATGTTTCTAGCCTCTACCTAATAATAATTAATTTATTGATTTATAAAGGAAGAATAATATTACTCGCGCGAGTAAGAATTACTATGAGAGTACTCGCTACTCGCTGGTGGTGGGACAAGTGCCTTAATACAGTAGTGACAGTGAGCTCATTACAAAATCTCCTATAGCAAAATAACATACATTTATTCAACATTTGCTTTGAAGCACTCGCTAGTTCGTTTGCTTTCCAAAATCCCGCTTGACGTGGGTAGCGTAAGACATCAACTAACAGGTAACATGAACTACTCGTAAGATTGTGGTGCCTGGCTAACTTTAAACATCCTCAGGGCAAAGTAGCCGGTTTTGACGTTGATGCTGTTGAAAACAGCAAATATTTGGTAGTATCGCTCGAACATGCATGTAGAAATTGGATATCGTAATTACCCAAACTGCGTGGAAGCACAGAAGCATCATTGTGTAACAACACAATATTGAAGCATTACCTATCAGAATATTGATGCAAAACACAACAATCTTAAATCCGTGATAATAATGAAATCTGTGTGTTGTGAGAATGATGACCGCGTGGTGCCGATGGGTTACAAAGGTTAATACAAACTACACAGATAAATTATCCTGTTTTTGTTTGTTGCCTAGTTGTGCCCTAAAGGAGCCCAAGATTTGACACAGGTACTAGTTTTACGAAAGCGACTGAAAGCTAGACTTCATTGTGGGACTATACCGGATTTTTCACGATATTTTTAATCACTGAAATAATAATAATAATAATTAGATTAGATTAGATTAGATTATTTATTTCATGATAAAAAATTACATTACAGATTTGCATACATGTCAAAAAAATAAGAATTTTTATCACGATCGTCAAAAACAGAGAAAAATAAAATATAATATTAAGACAATGTCAACAAATGTCAGAACACAATAACAAGGAAATAATAGCCATTTAATCTGAATTTTGGGTATCACATATAACTTAAGTGTTTTTTTTTCTTCACAATATGTCCCGCAGTTCAGAGTGCCGTAAGGCATAGGCCTCCTCCAATTGTCTCCACTGTGTTCTATCAGATGCGACTCTTGTCCAACGTGGCCCCAAGGTTAGCCACAAGTCGTCTTCCCATCTTCGTATTGGGCGTCCCTGTTTTCTACTGCCATCTCTTGGGTACCACAGTGTAACTTGTTGGCTCCACTTGTTTTCTGGGCAACGAAGCACATGTCCTGTCCATCCCCACTTCAGATGATCAATGTGACCGAAAAGCTACTGGTAAATGTTCCGTACATAAGTTTCGAAAAATTCATTGGTACGAGTCGGGATTCGAACCCGCAACCCTACATAATAAACCCGAAAAATATTTACCCGAAAAATCCAATCACCAACATTGATCAAAACGTAAGTGTATTTATTTGATGGTTATCCAGTTTAAAAGTTAATTAATCATGGATCGCAATCAAAATCAACTTTGCGAAGAGCACTGACAATCCGACATCGCGTGAATTATTTATATATACCGAACGAGCTACTTTATATACGCAAATTAAAGTCAGTACAAATACATCAATTGATGTAATTGCTCCCATGTTACCAGTAAAGTGACAAAAACTTTGTCATTTATCGCGGTCGCGTAATATTTATGATTCTGGCTTTGACTGCGCATAAGTTAAGTTTTGTTATACCACGATAGTGGCAAACAAGCTCACGTGCTGCCTGATAGAAAAGCCAACGCACGCCTATAACTCCAGTGGAGTTGTAGGCGTGTTGCCGACCTTTATAAATTTGATTATTCACCCTGTTTGGCTCTCATTCTCAAAACACCGTATCCTCGGAAGCTCTGGCGACTTTACTCACCACCAGCGCCACAACACCGCATAATTACAGAGCAGGGTGTTATTATGGTTGCGGTCTTCTGTAATGTGGAGGCATTTCCCTAGCTGGGTTGCTTCGAATATGAAAGAGATGAGATGTCATTCCGCTGTGTCCTACCTCTCTGAAAAGCCAGCATCAGTTTACTCCGTTTCATAGTAGGTACAATTATATCTACGGTTGAATGATCACTATAAGATCTGAACTCGTAAAACCCTCCGTTATTATTACGCGATCAAACGAACCATTCGTGCAAAGGTGGAGTTTCATTAGCCATCAAGATGGTATCGCCATTCCATTTCCCTCCAAATCTTACACACGGCTGTCACTAAGTTAGCCGAAATGTCGCTCATCCTTTAAACAGAGCCTGAAATAAGGAAACAAGAGGCAACCCTGATCGCATCTGCGATATCGAACCTTCTCAATGAAACTACCGTCAGACTTCACTATTTACGGACGCTGTCAAGCTGAAAGAAGCCCTATCCCAATCAGTTAGGGTTTAGAGCTTCTTGAGGCTTCCTGCTTTTACATCAGAGATAAGTTTGGATAGAGAGTTTTAGGTCAAAGTAGGACTATGTATTTTCGTATATTACGTTTCGTAAATGCGCCCTTGTTTAAGTAGCAGCGAGAATTGGTTATTGAAGTGATCGGAATTCTTAATGGCGAGTCAACAGCTTTTGCCAATAATGGCTATGTAGGAAGGGTTATTGGTTATTACAGTATTTCTTTGAAATGTTACTACATAGTGATACAGTTTAGAAATATAAACACGTAACGTTTCGAAGGAGGGTTAGGATAATTTGCCGTAATTTTCCCTTGCAAAAATTGTCATTTAGATCTACTTGACGCACGTACTGTACGTTACGTAATCTATTGGCTGGTAAGATATTTATTGAAACGGATAAGTTTTATTTATTAAATCTTAGATTCATATTTTAATTTTTGATACCGACTTTTGCTCTTTTCCTTGTGCGACCGTTGAGCGTTGAGCTTGATGGGCGACTACACGAGGTTGATTTTTTTTATGAGTCCTAAGGGTCTCGCCTCGAGTTCTCACATCATAACTACTCCGTGGCGTTTTGATATTGCACTGTTGCCAACCATACATAACTGTACCAAATCTTTGCCCAAGCAAGTGATTCAAAAACACAGGGGTGATCACGAAAATTTTCGAACGCACCTTAGAACAACTCAACTGTCATTTTTTGCACACAAAATAGTTATTTACGATACAAGTGCCGAAAATAGGAAATTCGCAGCGAGTGGTGATAAATTAAAACAAAAAAATTAAATAATTTAGTACGGGGTAGCGCGTCGTTACTGACGATTTCTCAATATAATTTGAGACGTTGGTGCCGTTAAGAAGCCTAAGTCTTCTGGTAGATGTCGCTACACGCCTCCCTAAGGCGTTGTATGAAGGAACTGATTGAAGGATTTGGTGCCCGAACCAGATTGTTCCGATAGCTCAGTTGGTTAGTAGCGACGGGTCATGAATGCCTGTGGTCGCCGGTTCGAATCCGGCTCGGAGCATTAAATTTTTCAATTTTTCCTTTCATTTAAAATTTATAATTTTCGTTAGCAGCGTTACTGCTTAAAAAAAAAACAAAAAAATAAATTAAAACACGACCGAAGGGAGTGCTTTAAATCGACACGAGTTGCGAATTACCTATTCGCACGTGTATCGTACAACGTTTTACTGTACATATGGCTCTTTAAAGTTTCGACATATGCACGGAAAGTGTTCTTTTCCGCACTAGTGCGGGAATGTAGCACCATATGTACTGTAAAGATACATTTAGATCTCCCTGACGTAAGTACCATGCGTTACGTGAAACACTTGCAGATTTAACTATCAATGTTTTATTTTATTTTTGGTGACAGCCATCAACGTTGATGGCCACGAAGGTTGACAGCAACGCTGCAGGCAACATTGAATCAGTCACCTTTCGCTACAATTTTTCAAAACTGTTTACATTTTAGTCACCGAGTCTGGAAAAAGTTCAGCGACGCTAGTATGTGAGCGCACATCCTTTTATACATACATTATTCTGCGATTAAACAAGAAATATCCCATTCATATGGACTGTTTCGGTGGGTAACAAACTAAAGTACTACGCTACTTCAAAAGCAGCGTGAACTTGCGCTAAGTGAACTATGTTTGTTTATGTATATTGTGATGTTTCACTTTGGGGTCTCAGATTTAGTAAATAAAACTACTCTTTATGTTGTTAGCTTAAGGCCTCCGCCCACCGGACGCGTGTGCTACGCGGCGCGTGTGCTGCGCGGCACACGCGCAAGTTGTAAAGCATTGAAACTACACTTCAAACACACATCGAACGCGGCACACGCGCAGCACCCGCGCAGCTGCAGCGCAGCATACGCGCAGCACACGCGTCCGGTGGGTGAAGGCCTTACGTGCGAAGTCGTGACTTCACTCTGCGGCAACTCGATGACAAGTGGCAAACGCTCCCAGCTCGGCCGATCACGAATGCTAACCTCACTTGTATTTATTTGTACTGAGCATACACTACATTATGATTCAGGCATATCGGCGTCAGCGGCCTGTGATAATATAATCATAACATTGCCAGCAACACAGACTACATGGACGTCGGCGGCATACCTGGAAACTAGAATATTGGCACATCAGTCCTAGGCTTTGGTTAAGTCTACCCGAGCTATCAACCAGTGCACAAAAGAAAAAAGACCACCAGTTAATCTCTAATAATAATTATGCAGGCACTGTTCAGTGTCTGACTTGAATACTGAGCAGGTTTAGTTTCCATCAAGCAAATAGTCAACTTATAATGTGGCCAACTAGAAAACTTAGATTGGCCAATAGGAACTTGCTTTGGCTAAGGGAATGCATTAAAAGTATAGTCATTTTCCTGAACTTTAGTTTAAAAACTTTAATTGAATGCAGCATGCGATGTTTTTAAATTTAAGTTCCAGATTGGAAACGTACATATGTTACTATCATCATCATCATTTTCAGCCTTCAATAAAATACCTAAATGCGAAATGAAAAAATAATAATAATGCAAGAGCTGACAGAATCAGGTATTATCATAGTATCAGGTGTCAGAAAACAGCAACATGAATCAGTAAGCAACAAACATAATTATACCTATTAAATTAAAAAGCGAGCTAAGCGAACGAAGTTCTCCGTTTCAGCTTTCGCAAAAAAAATATTTCCGGTTTTCCACCTGTCCTTCTCTATAGCTCGCATTTCTCAACCAATTCTCGCGAAGTTTTGTGAGCATTGTTAACTATGCAGTTTTTTTTTCAATTAGGTTTTGGAATAAATTAAAAAAAAGAATTGGAAAACTTGCACAGGTTTGTTTTGGACTAATATATATATATATATTTGTATTACTCAATCATGCAATAACTACTGAAAGCAGTCGCCAGAGCTCGTGAGGATGCGCCGTGTTGACTGAGTGTGCCGTGATTCTACTAGAGTCGCGAGCGTCCATAGGCCGTTTAGTCCTAGGGCATATATACCTATTTGCCACCGTAGTAATATTTAAAATGGGAACTTGTATACTTTTGCCTCAATTTGTTACACGGTTGTTAAATTAAAGATTTTCGAACCTACCGTCCATTAACATCGCTGATTTAAATCTCCGATCGACTGTATTTTAAAAGCGTCAAAAATCGTTGATTAGATCTTCGTGATGAGTGTAATCTGATTATCCGTCGAGGCCTAATGGAGTGCGAAGCGAACTCACAGATACGATTGTTCATACCGAATGGGTATTAACAGCTCATGGCAGATAATACTTATAACATTTTTATACAATTAACTTTTGCGGGCGATATTCTGCGTAAAAATTATTAACGGTGATGGAGGATGTTTGCTATTCGATTTTCAAAAGTGTTTTTTTGGACTAAAAAGAATTGTAGGTTAAATGCAGATTAGAAACTATTCGTATGCCATATTTCATTTATTAATTGCGTAATCGAATAACAACTATACAAAACTTCACATATATACTAGATATATACAGTTCTGAAGTTCCAGAGATTACTCATTACATACAAACTTCCTCTTTATAATATTAGTATTGAGTAGCTGCCTGTGCGGCTTAGCACTTAATTGCATAGAACGGAGGGGATGAAATATAGCCAATAAATACAGTAAGTTGGTTCTACATGCATGTGAAAGAGTATTTGAAATCCGGAGTTTACCCGAAACATACAAACTTATAAACTTGCAAAACTACTATCTCACAGAATTTGCCTCCTATTGTTATTGGCATAGACCAGCAGCCCGCGGCTTTCCCCACATTGTGAAAAACTCAGACACGCGGGATAAAACACATAATAAATAATGAATAAATAAATAAATATTTTATAGCTCTGAGACTAGGCTCTTGGCCTCAACCACCAGCTATTTGGAGGCTAGATCTAGACCTAGTTCTATTTTAACATAAGGATGTTTTGTTTTCTTTTTTCTCTCACTGCTTTGCCTATGTGAATCCGATACTAAGTTAATCAGCATGCTTGGTTATTTACTGTAAATGTTGATTGTGTACTTATAAAAATAAATAAATAAATAAATATTAAGGGACAATCTTACACAAATCGCCCTAGTCCCATTCTAAGCTCAATAAGGTTTGTGTTATGGGTACTAGACGACGATATATTTAACAGAGAGAAATACTTAAATACATACTAGAAAAAATCTAAGACTCAGAAACAAATATTCATGCTCATCACACAAATACTTGACCTTGCCGCGATTCGAACCCAGGGCCTTCAGCTTCTTAGGCAGCGTCATTAACCACTAGGCTAATAGGCTCATTGTGGGTTGCACAGGGCGGTTCCACCACGTTTCGAGAGCTCAAATACCGCCTCTTGGACACTGCAACTTCGCGTCAATGCTCTGAATATTGTAGTCTATTTATCCAAAAAATCCAGTCTGCACGCAGGTGAAAGAATTTTTGAAATCGGATAATCTGTTCTGGAGATTACCCTTAGCATACAAACTTACAGAGCTACAACCTCACAGACTCTTCCTCTTTATAAAATTAATAATAATAAGTAATATTCGATATTGAGCGCCTTGTGATTTTACAGGGTTCCATTAAAATCGACAAAGAGTCCGTATGACCAGAGATTTACATTTGATTTTACGAGCGACTAAAAATGATGGATGCGTGTGATCAATTTTACTTCATTATGTTCGGAACCCTGAAGTGATATTAATTAATTTTATTTTTCTTTCAATTCTGAAGGCTACGAAAAATACGCTTTTTTTACTGTAATATATTAATAATGCTGGCTGGGTGAATGGATGTAAAGGTTCTCGTTAAATTTTAACCTAGCTTAAATAACCAGGGCTATGAAACTCAACATGTAAGATATTGGTATGAGATTTGGCATTAACGCGCTCTATACCCAACCTGTTAGAAATGCGCTTGCGCTTAACAAATTTCAATTAAAATAGACCACTACCTATACCATATTTTTTCGAGAAAATCGTTTGTATGCCTTTATTCCGCTCATCGTTTGTAAAATAGTGACAGTAAGCTAAATAACAAATCCTCACAGTAAGTTACAGTCATATTTCCTTGTAACGATCAAAAGACATAAACATCAAACGTCGTGAATACGGTACTTGTTGAACAGATAAATCTTTTGTGGAAATCAAACATATAACTTTTAGTGGCAATACAATTTCAATTGACGGGGAGCTGCAAACGTAGCAGTAAATCTTGTAGTGGGTTCTCAGTAAAAAGCTGCAAGTGATGATTATGTTACTGAGCGAGTGGATCGCCACATTGAAATAAGCAAACCTTGTCATTGACGCCAGTGTCTATGACAAGGCACGAATACTGGCAGGAGAAAATACAAATAAATATGGCAGGGCTCAAATGTTCAGATATCATGGAGCGAAGCCAACTCGGTTAGTAAACTTCGGTGTAGAAGGCAAGGGGAAACAGCTTATAATATACATATACTCACACCGTATAAATAGTTCGTCATAATCATCACCATGTGTGCTACTAACGAGTGCTTGCAAAATCTTGCGAGAAAGTTCAGACTGCCCAGAGCTGGCGGGTCAGGCGGTGCGCCTGCTAGCGTGCCACTGCCGAGGATCAATTGTCGCCCGCGCAAGCGGCTTCTGCTGGCAGCTCCAGAGGCGCGCACCATAGCGCACAAAACTCTCCTTTCGCCAGAGCTCTACACATCCGTAATGTGCTTCTTGCATCAGAGCTATAACCACGAACTTCGAATGTAGAAGTTCGGATAAAAGTATGTCTAATTTGCAGTTCACAGTGACTTCGTTTTTAACTGTAATGCTGTGTCATCATCTTCATATCAGCCGAAAGACGTCCAATGCTTGACATAGGCCTCTCCCAGAGTGCCCTCGGAATCGTTAAACTTAAGTGGCAGTGGGTGAGGCACATTGCACGTAGAACCGATGGCCGTTGGGGCGGAAAGGTTCTCGAGTGGCGATCACGTACCGGAAGGCGCAGCGTGGGTGGCGCAGGACCGGTAATTGTGACACTCTTTGGGGGAGGCTGTGTAATTATTTTAAATCTATTAATAAATAAATCGTATCAGCCGAAAGACGTCCACTGATGGACATAGGCCTCTTGCAAAGAGTGCCGGAATGACCTGTCCAGCGTCACCCCCACATCCAGCGGACTCCCGCGAATATAAATTTTTATATAAACACGTACATACATTCTTTCATACGTTATTATGTACGAACTTAAAGTAAGCCATGTTTATTGCTAATTCAACAGCTTCCCGTAGGTACCTTGGAAAACATCTTAACCAAGAATAGCAATGATATTTTTCGAATTCAAGTAACAACCTCGTTTCCCCAAGTTGTTTTCGCATCCGGAATCCCAAATGTTTTCGAAGCAATAAAACGGACGTATATCCCGAATCAATTCATTAAGACTTAGAATTTTCGTAAGCGCCGTAGCAATATATAAGGCTGGGGCTAATTGTGCAAAGCGCGATAATTAGGAGTTATCGGCGCCGGGCGGCGACTAATAGCGCTTTTAGCTAATTCATGACGAGAATTCGACGATTGTTTCGTTACTTTTGATATTAGATTTAAAGTTAGGTAACAAGTGAAAGTCGAAGATAAACATGACTTTTGTTTTAAACATTGTAGCTTATGTCGTTATGTCTCCCCCACAACAAAAAATATTCCAACGACGCCTCACATGTTGCATTGAATAACATAACTTTCCTTCTACCCCTGTCCGGTAAAAAAAGTCACAGTCGCAACGTGGTGTGATCACGATATTTCAGGAGTCAGAGGGGGGCATACGAGGGATACTCGCAAGTCTATAAAGACTAAGATATATATAAAAGTAGAGATTAAAAAAAATTACGTATAAAATATTTTTTACGCCATAATGCGAGTTTTACTGCACGCTGCGCGTACGGGAAAACTCGCATTGTGGCCAGGTGACGACGTAAAATTTTGTACGCAACACGGGCGGTGAATTCGTGAATGCCCCAGATCGCAGGTGTTTGTGGCCCGAACCGAAGGTGAGGGCCACAAACGTAGTTACGTAATGTACTATTACGTCACACCTTAAATACCTTGGTGTAGTGCTTGACTACCGCCTTACCTGGCAGCAGCATATCGAATCACTTAAAAGTCGCGTTCGAAAGCTTATGTTTGTCTTTCGCGCTCTAAGAAATTTTGCGTATCCGGAACTGTTTGGAAAGAGCGCAAAGATTCCTTCTCAAGGTTATCTATCGCAAACCATCAAGTTTCAGCACCAAAGAACTCTACAAAGTTGCTAACGTCCTCTCTGTCCGCCAACTGTTTTTGAGGAAAATACTGTACAGTTATGGAAAACTACATGACAAGAATTTTGAAGCAGATACAAGACGCCGCCAGCGCTGGAAAACCCCAAAAACTCGTACAAAATTAGCTCAGAGATTTCATCCCTTCATTGCTCCTCTAGTTATGAGACTGTACTGCACATACCACCTCATAAAAAAGCCTCCAAGCAAACGGTTGTTGACCGAGTGGCTTATACAACTGGATTATCACGACACTGAACTCCTCATGGCCGTGCTAAAATAATTACTACGATCCGTTTAGTCAGTGTTGCAGTGTAGATATTTTATTCTTTTTATTTTATTATATTATATAATTTTACGCCCGGCATAGTGTATGTCACACATACGCACATGCACACACCATACACACACACACACACACACACACACACACACACACACACACACACACACACACACACACACACACACACACACACACACACACACACACACACACACACACACACACACACACACACACACACACACACACACACACACACACACACACACACACACAAACACACACACACACACACACACACACACACACACACACACACACACACACGCACGCACGCACGCACGCACGCACGCACGCACGCACGCACGCACGCACGCACGCACGCACGCAAGCACGCACGCACGCACACACGCGCACACACACACACACACACACACACACACACACACACGCACACACGCGCACACACACACACACACACACACACACACACACACACACACACACACACACACACACACACACACACACACACACACACACACATACACACACACACACACACACACACACACACACACACACACACACACACACACAGCAATTTCCTACCATTTTATTGAGCTTTAAGGCTTAAGTTTCATTTCCGAAAATCGGAAAAAGATTGAAGCCTTACCCCAATACATATTAAACTATTGACAATTATTAACTAAAGGCCGGGTTAAAAATTAAAATCATAACATTCATAATTCAAGTCAGCCGAACGCTTGTATAGTGTGGCGTGGCGTGTGATTGATATTTGCAATAATGACAATAATGTTATTCGGGCTGACATGGTTACTTACGTTACAACATCATAATAACATTTCTCAATAATTATGTTGTTTAAGTAATAATAATTCACCATCACTTTTTTAATAGTCCAAAAAAGAATACAATCGGCAGTTTAATAATAACAGCTAAGGTCTACTTACTTTGGTAATTTGTTTATTTTGTTAGCAAACATTTGTTTTGTTAACCCGGCCTTTCATTACCTTAATAAATAAATCTTAATTTACGGCTTCAGCTAGTATTTAGTGTAACCTCCTCTTTGGTCGATAACAGTTTGCAAGCGGGAACGCATGGATTCAATGAGTCTTTCACATAAACTAGAACCACGAATACTTTCCCATATTTTTATACAATGTGCCTCTAACGCTTCTGGGCTTCGTTCATTGTGATTTTCCCAGCGTTGCACAATAACACCCCACAAATTTTCAATAGGGTTCAGATCCGGCGATCTAGCAGGCCAAGAAACTAACTTGCAAGTTATCTTTATAACGGTCAAACCACTCCCGCACATTACGCGAACGATGTATAGGGCAATTATCTTGCACAAAAGATATCACAGGTAATTCTTCTTCTGGATACACATTTCGGACGGTAGGTAACATAGTTTCCTCCAGGACATTCATGTAATCCACGCTGTTTGCGCGACTCGGCATCCTCACTAGTTCACCCGGACCGGCTGCACTCATCCAGCCCCACATATTGACACTTATACGACCAGATTCCATGTTCGGCACTACGTGACCACTATCATACCCGTATTATTGCGACGCCATAAACTCAAACGTCCGTGTTGACTCGATTTAAAACACTTTTCGTCACTAAATATAACATTACTCCAGTCATCATTTAAATGCCTTAGGGCAAATTGTAATCGTGCTGCTTTATGTGCTTCTGTAAGCAACGGCTTGACGGCATGCCTGCGATAGTGCAAACCCTCGTCATGAAGCACACGACGAACAGTGTCTACACTAGTATGGAATAAACCAGCGTAGTGACTTGTTGGTATAAACCCATTTTCTTCGTACTCGGTCACCATCGCTGCACGCTGCGCGGTATCAATAAGACGAGGTCTACCCATTCTTTGCCGGTGTAGCAAAGATCCTTCCTCTTGGAATCGCCGTACCCATAAAGCAACCGTTTTTCGCTGCAACAATGACAGTTAATAAATAGGTATAATAAGCGAATAGTTACCACGGCGTCTATTAAAACAATAAAAAAAACTACTTACGTTTACACCGGTTTCACTAGCAATTTCTGAGAAATTGTGGCCTTCGTTACATAAGGCTATTATTTGCGCCCTTTTAACAAGATCAATATTAGATCGAGAACTCATCATTAAATGTATAAATACGGAGGAAAAGATGAAAAACGCAAGTGAAATAGGGAATCGAATTAGAAACGGCTGACGAACGAACACGCAGTGAATCTTTGTTATAAAAAAATATGGTAGTTTCATATCATCTATATCTACCCTCTTTAGTTATTATACGAATCCTAGTCGTAATGAATATAAATATTTGAGCATTCAAATTAACTGATACTGAATTTGAACCATGCTGTCAATTAACACGGTGGCCCAGTGGTGAAATATACAGGTCATTATCAACCTAGGCCGAAGGTTTCAGGTTCAAATCCGCTCCCAACCATGATGTTGGGAAAAAGTGTTTTTGGAATTATCTTTGGAATATTTACTCGTTGTGCAGAAACACAAGGATACAAAAGAATAAATAAACAAAGCCAGTGAACAAACAAAAATCGGAAATGTATTCCAATTACGTCGTATAAATCCGCCATTATCATAAATGCTATTGGCAAGATTACTGAATAATAATGTTACCCAAGAAAATACAAAAAACTATGACGAGAACAAATCATGTGCCTTTTTATTTATTTTTTTGTTAACAACGCCATCTAGTTAAATCTTGCAAATCCTCTGAGATCTCCATTGACATCTATAATGATATTCACCATCGCGCCACATAGATGGCGTAGGATTCGGTCGCCAAGCCAAACTATTTCTGCATTGACCATGCACTTATGCTGCCTGCTGTACATGATTTAGCCATCTAAATGCTGTATTTTGCTCTCTTTGTACACTTGTGTATACATATAGATACGTAGGATAAGTATTTGGAACGACGAAACTGGGTCCTGTAACACAGGGTTTCCTAGCTCAGGACCCAGGGTCGTGATTTATATTGTAATGTTGCCCTTATACAATAAACTTTTTTCATTTTCATTTTTCATTTACCTGGCCATAATGCGAGTTTTACTGCACGCTGCGCGTACGGGAAAACTCGCATTGTGGCCAGGTGAAGACGTAAAATTTTGTACGCAACACGGGCGGTAATTAAAGGTAAAACAAACACCTGCGATCTGGGGCATTCACGAATTCACTGCCCTAGTTACGTAATGTACTATTACGCACGCTAAGCTCAATAATGCGCATCATACATTGCCGCCGCAACTTGCTGCGGCGTGCGGAGCGACGGTTCGCAACGTTGTATGCCAGTACCTCAGTTTGTATTTAAATTCCGCACGGTACTTCACACTGCACCGCACCTCCGTGCAGCGAATATTGTACGCGACTCCGCACAACCGTTCGGCGAAATTTGTACGCGGCTCCGCACGCCGCAGCGGCATGCGGCGGCAGTGTGTGATGCGCCTAAATCATTGACTTTGTAGTAATAGTGTTTAGAGAAATAAAAATGGTTGTGAGTTTGTTATCGCAGTACGAGTATAGTAGCCAAATTCCTATAAATCTCTGACACGACTTTTTTCCGGATCTGAGGTGTATAAAACAAGTAAAATACATCGGATACTAATTGATCATTATTTCTTTTTAATTTCCGAAAGTTCTAAACAATAATTATGCAACACTTAGCAATTAAGCTTACTTCTTCTTATTTTAATAGCTTTTAAGACTGATGAGTTGAAGACTTGAAAAGTGAACTTAAAGAATTGTTGTGACAAAGTTTTCCATTTCAAAGACTCTTAGTCACAGTTAAGTATTTTCATTAGGTATACAGGTCTATTATTCATTCAACGTATTGCTGCTAATTGGTTATAGGATACGTTGATTGCAACTTTTTTGACCTCATAACGAAGTATGAAACAAGTGTAATCAAAATATTTTTCAAGAAACTCAACTTCTTTTACAATTATATATAGGATATGTCACTTCCATGAGAATCCAACGATACCTCATATGTCGACATGTATAAAGCCCTTTGGAAATAGGATTTACTTGTCTGTATACAAACATACTGTTTAGGTCCAGTGTTGGCCTATATCCAGCACTGGACATCTTTCGGCTGATATGATGATACATACATACATAAATACACTTGTAAAACATAACCCTCCTTCAGAGGCAGTCGAAGTCTTCTTCTTCGTTTAATTTCTTTTGTTCAACCCACTTATAAAACATGGCATTTAATTTATTAGTGATTTTATTTACCAAATCTTAATTTTTTCGATCAACTTCCAGGGTTCTTTAGGTTTCCAAAAAATATAATATTCATTTATTATTAACCAAGTATGTATTTTACGATTGGATCAGAGGGGTGTGATCACTTAATGTTTCGAACGTAGCTCAACTGTTATTTTCCCCATACAAAAACGGACATTAAAATCTACCGGTTACGTGATTTTAATGGTCCAGTTATGATTGAGATATGAGAAATAAAAATTACTGATGGCCGAAAATTTGTAATTTATCCTTTACTTTATTATCTATAATAGAAACTCTTCAGCTAGATAAGCTAAGTTTAAAATGGCGCATTAGAAAACGACACAATGTCTGCACATTCATACCGTCACGCGTCCATTTTTCATCCGCCATCTCCGCGCAAAGTCGGCCGGCGCCGCCGCCTTAAGTGGCCGACTCCTGCCTGGCTAAGTGCCCCACTTTATAATAACTTTAATGTTCTGTGTTCTGTTGTTTTCGTTTGCTTTTTTCTTGCGAGTGCCCACTGTAATTTGTTTGTGTGATTATTTCTACTGTAATGACTGCTTCTGTTAGGAGTTTGTAATCTGCTTTACCCGAATGCAGCAGAAGGGTAATGTTAAGAGTATGTATATTGTATATGTGCGTATGTAGCAATTTAATGTGTTGTTGGATTTCTCTTATGTGTGTCGGTCGCTTTGAATAGATACAGTCTTTGTACATAGCAAAATATTTTTCTGAAGTTTTGAAATAATGTCTCAAGTTTAAAAAAAAGAGTTATTATATTACATTTGTTTTTATCACTAGTTGGCCGCAAGCGTCTATTGTAGTCGTATCCCTCGTTTTTTTAATAGATACCTTTTATGGAGCAATTAAACTCAATTTAAGTAAGGTTAGGTGGGCACTTGGATGTGTTCGTTTTGTAAATGAATTAGGTAAAGTAAAACATGAAACTCTATATCTCATAAAAAGTTTTGAAGGTCAAACGACGCTTAACGGTTAAAAGCAACCATTCCCGTTAGTAACATGAATTGTTTATTTTCTACCAATTCTGATTGGTAAAATGATTTAGTATCTATATTTTATAAGATGTAACATGAATTTTATATTTCCAAACGTCAGAGTACTTTATTGCAAGAATCTCTCTCTAGTCTTACTATTGCCAATTTATCATTTATGGGATTTAACTTAGCAATGAATACGCTATATCCTTTTAAGTAAAACGCAATATTATAACGATATCATGTGAACTAAGGCAACCTGACTATCGTATTTTGCTTAACGTAACAACTTGTTCGACTTTTACTGGTCCTAAATAACCGCAAAGCTAAAATAGCACGTCAACAGACCAGATAAGGCTTCACGAGATCAAATCTCGAAATAGCATGAGAGATTTATTGTCGAATTGCCAACCACGCAAGCAGACCTTATAGCTTTACAATGAGACACAAATTCCTTCGCCAGCGTTCAACATGCACGCAGTGCCACCACGTACGTTGATACAATTTGTCAAATTCTCCGTAAGCCACTTTAAGAATTTAAGAAATGCAATATTGTTACGTCCTGTGCGTTTTGACGGGAACAAACTGTTTTTGGGATTTGTTTGGACAGTACTTTATTATGTTGGTTCACGAATCTTTACTGCGCAAGAAAGACTTTAGCTCCATAAATGAAGATGTTTTGCTGAAAATTATTTCACAGTACATATGGTGCTACTTTCCCGCACTAGTGCGGAAAAGTGCACTTTCCGTGTATATGTCAAAACATTAAAGAGCCGTATGTACAGTAAAACGTTGTACGATACACGTGCGAATGGGTAATTCGCAACTCGTGTCTATTTAAAACACTCCCTTCGGTCGTGTTTTAATTTATCACCACTCGTTACGAATTTCCTATTATTTTCGGCACTTGTATCGTAAATAACTATTAATTGGTTCCATATTTCCATTACATTTACGTTTTTTTAAGTGGAGATAGTTGACGGGATGGAGAGTGGCATAGGATAGTTTTTATCCCCGAAATCATCCCCTATGGGATGAAATGGGGGGGGGGGGGGGTAAAGTTTGTTTGGAGCTGCGATTTGCTTTGCGGCTTTTATAAAAACGGCAAAAAAACACGTTTGTGGTATGGGTCCCATTCAATATTTATTTTATTCTGTTTTTTAGTATTTGTTACATCGGCAACAGAAATACCTACATCATCTGTGAACATTTTAACTGCCTAACTAACGGTTCATGAGAGGAGTCTTAGTAATATTAGGGTCCCCTTTTACCCTTTGGGTACGGAATCATAAAAAGCTCTGGTGATCTTCTTCAACACCAACCTACACCAACTCGTCTCGTACCACCACATACCAACCGAGCAAGTTGTACTGAACTTCTATTATGAATGCAATGTTTTGCAAGGTAGACTGTTGTTGTTGTCCTAGGGCACCCCAGAAGTGCATAGGGCCGTAACAAGCTCGCTTCACGCCTACCTGTCCTGAGCGATCCTCCTGGCCTCGCTAGAAAGACAAGGCTGGCTGCTCCAAAAGTTAGCAAAATTACTTTCAGCTGTGCTTCTCTTTATTAAATGGTTATTAAGATAAATTATTCATAATAGTCTTGGGAATACATTCATTCGAGGAATGTATAGAAAGAGGTTATTCAGCTTTAATTTTACATTAACTTCAAGAGTCTGTTTAAGTGTCTGCCACTGCCAAAACGGGTGCTTAGCGAGTAAGACGCTTCGTATCTCAAAGGTTTTGGGAGAATCGTCGCTTGGCGGGGCGCGGTGCTCATTTAGGTAACAAAATAACTACTATACATACTTGTATATATATTAATATATATATTAATATATATATATATATATATATATATATATATACAATATACTTCTATACATAATATAACACCTACAGAATACATTACAAAAGTTCCGCAGTGTCTCAATACGAGAGTCTTTGACCAGTGTGTGTTGCCAGTAATGACATATGGCACTGAAACGTGGTCGCTTACTATGGGCTTCATGAGAAAAGGCTCAAAGTCACCCCAAGGGCAATGGAGAGGGTCATGTTAGGAGTTTCTGTGCGTGATCGCTTCAGAAATGAGGCTATCCGTAGTAGAACCAAGGTAACCGAAGTAGCCCTCCGAATCGCTAAATTTAAGTGGCAGTAGGCGGGCCACATTCTCGAGGGGTTCTTCGAAAGGTTCTCGAGTGGCGACCACGTACCGGAAGCCGCGGCGTAGGTAGGCCCCCGACAAGGTGGACTGATGACCTGGTAAAGGTTGCGGGAGTCCGCTGGATGCGGGTGGCGCAGGACCGGTCACTTTGGCACTCTTTGGGGGAGGCCTGTGTCCAGCGGTGGACGTCTTTCGGCTGATATGATGATGATGATGATGACAGTACAAAACAGTTTTGTGATTTAAATTAAAGGACTTCTATTTTTACCGCTTGCTTGTATGCCAAAAGCCGAAAGACGCATACACAATGACCAAGTTATATTTGCATATCTGTATGACGAAAAATGTATAGCAGTATATTTTAAGTCCTAGTTCTGCTTCTGACGTCCACTGCTCAACCTAGGCCTTCTCCAAAGAGTGCCGAAGTGATCGATCCTGCGCCACCCGCATTCAGCGGACATATGTCCGTACGAACATAGTACATTAGGAAGCACGAGTCCCCTGGGTGGTGCTAAATAGTGACAAACTTTAACGTTGATACAATGTATGCCATACGATTAAATAAATTAAGAAGCTTTTGAAATACTAATGGCTTCGAAATATGTAACAGCAAAACCATCTTTTTTGATACGCTTGAATAAATTTATAAATGTGTCAGTTGAAGGACTAGAAAATAATATGTCAATCTAGCTGCCTACATGGAATCACACCTTCTCATGCCGTTCCATCGACTTTCTATTCCGATTACACAAATCGATACATTTCAGACCTATTTTCGGCCTGGATGCACAATATGTCTAGACAAGATCATAGATATTGGATTCCGTCGCGAGAATACCTTAGTGGCTAATATTAGGAATATGAAAATGACTTTATCTTGTAAGTGACTTACATTCCAATTTGCGACTAAAAATGTCATTTTGATGCTAGCCTCAATAATAACTGCGTCATGCTTACACATATGGCTTTGCGTTACCGCATGAAGGAGACCAAACGAGATAATTCGCATATGCGATTTTTGGGAAAAAGGCTCCTCATTGCGACTACCGACACAGCTTACAGACGCAGCTTGAAAAGAGACGGCAATCATTCAATTAATTGCTTGTAGCTTTGTGACAAATTGCTGGGTGTAATGCCTTTATGCGCTCAGACCGGCAAAGCGATCGAAGTGCACAGAGGAAGAGTAGCCTAGTGAAAATCTAGGTGAAATTAAACCTCTGGCCCGACCACGCAAGGAGTTTTACACTGGAATCTAGTTTGCGCTTCAGTGAGATTGATTGAGGCGGTTTCAGCTTCATCTGGCTGGTTTACTAATCCTAGTCTACTAGAGAAGACTCCGGCAAGAAACCTTTCCTTACTTGTGTCCAAATCCGCAAAATAACGAATACGACTGCAATATGTAAAAACCGGCCAAGAGCGTGTCGGGCCACGCTCAGTTTAGGGTTCCGTAGTTTTCCGTCCGTCACAGTAAGTGTACCCACTTAAGCGTTAAACAAGCAATACTTAGCGAACAATACAAGCAATACTTAGCGACCAATACAAGCAATACTTAGCGAACAATTTTATTATTACACAACGAACGACCAATGACAACTAAGACAATTCGAGCACGACAAATTTTCGACGTAATGCATGGGGCATGGGCGCACCTGCTCCGACCCCATTGAATCAGGAAAAATCTTAACACCGCCATGTACAATGTGAGCGTTCAAAAACTATTGAACCTATTAAGTTCAAAATAATTTTCCTAGAAAGTTTTTATAAAGTTCTACTTTTGAGATTTTTTTCATATTTTTAAAACTTATGGTTCAAAAGTTAGAGGGGGGGGGGACACGTTTTTTTTTACTTCTGGAGCGACTATCTCCGAAAATATTAACATTATAAAAAAATGATCTTGGCAAGCCTGTATTCATTTTATAAATACCTATACCTATATAACAATATATTACATGTTAGGGTTGTAATGAAAAAAAAAATCACTCCCCACTTTACGTATAGGGGAGGTACCCTAATAAAACCTTTTTTTCCTTTTTTTATTTTACCACTTTGTCGGCGTGATTGATATACATATTAGTACCAAATTTCAGCTTTCTAGTAGGTACTAACGGTTACTGAGATTATCCGCGGACGGACGGACAGACAAAGCGAAACTATAAGGGTTCCTAGTCGACTACGGAACCCTAAAAAAGGTCTTTTTAAAACAGGATCTTTGAGAGAAAAATAATGAAAGAACTCCAAAAAAATCTAATCTGTGACTAAAACAAAAGCTTTTCATTTTTTACATGTTACGTAATTTGGCCTGACTGTTTCTAAAATAGATACCTGTTATCACAATGCTCGTTAAAAAAAGAATTACAAATTACATAAAGCAACATTTATCATAAAAGCACGAAAGCAGAACTTGCACAAAACATGTTGATAACGTCACGGCATTTTGTAATAGTTGCGACAGAATATTCGGTTTGGAATAATTCGCTGCATTTTGCTGCATCTGATATGTCAGTGAAAGCCCGGGGCTACACGGGAAATTAAACATACTCCTATGTGGTGATATGAAATAAAGGTGAAATTTCTTTGACGTAAAAAACCGACACGATAATATTGTTCGGGCTCCCTCGGTCTTATCTGACGATTGCGATGTACTTGCAAAGTGGACTTTAACTTGGTAGCTTAAGGTTGTTTTGTTAGTGTATTGTAGATGAGATTATGCCTTTTGGTTCGTAGTGTCCATGCGATTGCGAGAAGTCTATGGTTGATAGTGTTGATACTCCTTGTTCAAACCGAGTACAAAGGCTACCAGTTTTTTAATGCTTTTGGCTTTTGTTTCAGCGTCCAAGTCGGAAGATAGTCATTAAATGTTCTAAAGGCGATTTATTTATTGTAACCTTTTCTTTGATTTACTGTAAACCACCTTAAGGCATTGGTTAGTAACCCAACAAAACAGGTATCAACTTAAACGGAGCGGTTACTTTTAAATATGCGACTGGGGATGGTGGTTAGGCTAGTACCGTAATTCGATTGCGTAGGGAGTTGTATGTTCATTTTGATGCTCACACGCAGATAATAAAGTATTACGTAACATCAATTTTTTTCATCTAATAGTGTTTCATAGCGTTTTCCTTGTTACTGTATTATATTCAACGTTTTATAACGTTTTACGTTTTTTTGTTTGAAGTTCTGTGAGGTGATGGATGCCAGGCCCTCGAGTGTAATGTAATATTGTCTCTTTTGTGTACACTGTTAATGCATGTCTTTTATTATGTGCTATTGTTAAAATGTTTAATCTTTGTTGTGTGACGCATTGGATTTCTGTAATGTCATGTAACCTATTAAATAAATAAATAAATTAATAAATAAATAAATAAATAACCTCTGTATGGGAGTTCTATTTGGTAAGTCTAAATGTAGTTTTTTGTGTGGAAAATGACAGTTGAGACGTTCTAACACTTACGCTAAAATAGTTACGCAAGTACCCGTCCACTAGTTGCGTTACCTCTAAGTCACAGTTGATTAGTGTAAGTTGCGTGCTATTTGTGCTATGTACATATTTAGAATTAATTAATAATACATACTACATAGTTTTAAGCCCTATATTACTAACGGATTTTGGAAACACTTCTGAAATAAATTATAATTATAAGGCACATAATGGCGTTTAAACGAATGTCACCGCCTTTAAATAACTGTCGAATCAATTCAAATAACAAACCTAAAATATACACGGCATTGATAATAATGATGTTCCTCTCCCTCTCACTCAATTCAATTTATCAATCACACTTCTTTAACAATAGACCAGGAGCCGACTCGAAATGGCCGGGAATCGTGGGATTAAAGCTGAGCAATCCATTAATACCGAGATATGAAGTGACTCAGCCCTTTTGAAATATGAGACCGATAATGTTTTTTATCTGGATCGATCTGGAGTGAACAACTTTTATTGGACAGATTAAAAGCTTTCGAGAGATCCGCTTCGCCGACCTTGTGCAGAGCCCGAGTTTTCCTAAAGAGTTTATTAAGTTTAAACGCTGTTAAAATATCGACGTTGGATGAGTTATGTCGTTTATTGGACGAAGGATATATTTGCAACAACACTTGCCTTTTTTTATACCCCGTCGGTGGCAAAGGCAGCTTACGGCCCACCTTATGGAAAGTCTGAGCCTATGGAAGCTTCCAGGGTTGTTACAGGCCTTGCCTTCGGCTCTGTTATGAAATAGGTACCTGAGACATTCTTTGCTTTACCGCCTGGCGTGAGTACCATTTTTCAGTTTTGGTACAAGAACTCACAGTTTTGTGTATCGTCATCTTCCACACGTTTTTGCTTACTCATTTGCTCAAAGGTTAGATGGAAGAGATCTCTTGAAAGGATAAGCTTGCCTTAGTTCTTCTTTTTTGTTTCCGTTTTCACCTTGTAATGTTTTATGTACAATAAAGTTATACATACTGTCAGGTATGTGACAGGGGACAAGTGAAACCCAAGGCGGTCGTTTACACACTGCTTTATTAAATCAATAACGGTAGCTTATGTAGGGATCGAAGCACCGTCCGTTACAACTATATATACGTATACAACACATACATACGTAATGCATTCTTGCCCAGGATTATAATCATCATCATCATATCAGCCAAAAGACATCCACTGTTCGACATTGGCCTCCCCCAAATATTGCTAAAGTGACCGATTCTGCGCCAGCCGCATCCAGCGGATCCCCGCGACCTTAATAATCTTACACCAATCGACCTAGTCCCAAACTAAGCAAAGCTTGTACTATGGGTACTATGGGTATATAAAGAAATAAGTACTTACTTGAATTCATTGAAAACATCCATGACTCAGAAACAAATATTCATGCTCATCACACAAATAACTGCCCTTACCGGGATTCTTCCAAACATGTTTTTGTGCTACTAAGTATACAGTAACAGATAATTGATGTATGCCGTATGCTGTAAACCAAAAAGCTCTAGGCTAAATAAAGTATTATTAATGCAAGTGAAAATGGGTTCTGAGTTTCACATACAAACAAGCCAAATTGACATCCTCCTCTTGTTTAAGTACGTTGATTACTTTTCAACTAAAATATATTATACACTCCCCTTTCTAAAAAAGGGTAATCCCAATTGTATTTAACTCAAGATACGAAAATATTTTATGAACGATTAACCACATTAAAAGTTCGTTGAACTTGATAAGGGTGACGTGGATTGATAAAGGTTCCGAAGATCCACTGGCGGCCCCTCTGATCACTAGGCACTTTGTTTTTGTAAGGGTACAAAGCAAATATGACTTTGTTCTACGTTTGTTGGACAGAGAAATTTGTTAGGAAGAAAAACATTCAATTTCTCCGTCTAGCGACTGTTCTGCGGCTCGGGGTCACGGAATTGTACTCCACACATATGCCCTTCTGGCATTGTGGATGAGTCATCTTGGACTTTGTTGCCAATAAAAGCAGGCCGCTTATCAAGACATGCGACACTTAATGACATAATCCGCCGGTCTCTTGCCACCATCAATGCGCCTGGCATTGTTAGAGATGATAACAAAAGACCTGGTGGTGTGTCTCTGGTTCCATGAAGTTTGGGACGGATGCTTGTGTGGGACGCTACCTGTGTAGTGTAGACACACTGGAACCGTCCCATCTCCAACGGACAGCTTCTAAAGCGGACGCAGCGGCGGAAAATGCGGAAAATCCAAAACGTATTAAATATAGAGGTCTAAGCAGAGGGTACAACTTTGTACCACTTGGCGTCGAGACTCTCGGTCCGGGTTCATAACGATGCCTATAAAAAAAATTGAAATAATATTAGTCGCAATAACACTCTTTTCCTATAATTCTTGAGTCATATAACCACACTTAATATATTTACATAAGATATTATTAATGTTCGAATTTAAACTTTCGTGAGACATGTTAAAATAAAACTTCTAATCACACGGTTCAACTCACGTATTCAATGTCACTCCGGGCGACATGTTTCGAACTCTTCGGGAGTTCTTCTTCAGGATGAGTGTTCTCGCAACATGTCGCCCGGAGTGACATTGAATACGTGAGTTGAACCGTGTGATTAGAAGTTTTATATTATTAATGATTTAATTAAGGCACCAACGGAACTAAAAGGCTATCTAGCTCCACTAAGAAACTCATGAAGGAAAGGAGTGAGATGATTCTACAGTCTTCAGCCGATGCGACCTTATACCGGCAGCTCAATAAACAGATCTCCAAGTCCCTTACCCACGATCTGCGCCAATTCAATACAAACCATATTGAAGACGCCATCCAGCGTAATAAGTGCTCAAAAGTATTCTCGAGAGATCTGTCTATAGGGCAGAGCCAGCTCGCGAAATTAAAAACTGAAGATGGTAGAATCGTTTCCCCTAAACCTAAGATTCTGGGTGAAATAGAGCACTTTTACGGACAACTATACACATCAACGCGCAGACCCGAAGTTAGTCAGGCGGAAGACCCTAGAGCTAGACTAACCCGACACTATACCGACGACATCCCGGACAACAGCACAAGAACAACAAAGCACCCGGTGAAGACGGAATAACAGCCGAACTTCTGAAGGCGGGTGGAAAACCGGTCCTTACGGCCCTTCAGAAGCTGTTTGATTCCGTCTTATTGGAAGGGAGAACTCCAAAGACATGGAACACAGGGGTAGTGTTGCTGTTCTTCAAAAAGGGTGACAACACTCTGCTGAAGAACTACAGACCCATGTTACTTCTGAGCCATGTCTATAAGCTGTTTTCGAGGGTCATTACAAACCGTCTCGCAGGCAGGCCTTCCAGCCTCCCGAACAAGCCGGTTTCCGAAGAGGCTTTAGTACCGTAGACCACACGCTTCGTCAGGTTATACAGAAGACCGAAGAGTATAACCTGCCTCTCTGCTTAGCGTTCGTGGACTACGAAAAAGCCTTCGATTCGATCGAAACCTGGGCTGTACTACAGTCTCTCCAGCGGTGCCAAGTTGACTATCGCTATATCGAAGTGCTGAAGTGTTTGTACGAAAACGCTACTATGTCAGTCAGACTCCAGGACCAGAACTCGAAACCTATTCCGCTGCAGCGGGGAGTCAGGCAAGGAGATGTTATTTCTCCAAAACTGTTCACCGCTGCACTGGAGGACGTTTTCAAGACTCTGGCCTGGAGAAGGCTAGGCATCAGCATCAACGGCGAGTACATCACTCACCTTAGGTTTGCTGACGATATAGTTATCTTGGCTGAGACCATGGAGAACTTAAGTACGATGCTCGATGACCTCAGTAAAGCATCCGAGCGAGTTGGTCTAAGAATGAACATGGATAAGACGAAGATCATGTCAAATGCCCATGTAGTACCAACTCCCATTACAATCGGACACTTTACGCTCGAAGTTGTAGACGATTATGTATACCTAGGACAGACGATCCAGTTAGGTAGGTCCAACTTCGAGAAAGAGGTCAATCGTTGAATCGGTCAATCCGACTCGGCTGGGCAGCGTTCGGGAAGCTACGGCAAATCTTTTCGTCCAATATTCCGCAGTATCTCAAGACGTAAGTCTTTGACCAGTGTGTGTTGCCAGTGATGACATATGGCACTGAAACGTGGTCGCTTACTATGGGCCTCATAAGAAGGCTCAAAGTCACCCAAAGGGCAATGGAGAGGGCCATGTTGGGAGTTTCTCTGCGTGATCGCATCAGAAATGAGGCTATCCGCAGCAGAACCAAGGTAACCGATATGGCCCTCCGGAACGCTAAACTTAAGTGGCAGTGGGCGGGGCACATAGCACGTAGAACCGATGGCCGTTGGGGCGGAAAGTGGTGACCATGTACCGGAAGGCGCAGCGTGGGTAGGCCCCCGACAAGGTGGACTAATGACCTGGTAAAGGTTGCGGGAGTCCGCTGGATGCGGGTGGCGCGGGATCGGTCACTTTGGCACTCTTTGGGGGAGGCCTATGTCCAGCAGTGGACGTCTTTCGGCTGATATGATGATGATGATGATGAATAATTTAATTAATTATCATTTGATGAAATAACATTTAATATAGGTAACATACTTTATATATAATGCATATTTCCTATAATGGACAAATGATGTAATGTTAATTTCTTCTAATGCACAGTAAGCATATATTTTTTTGGTAGACTCTTAGGCATGTCGGTGTAGGTACATACGACGACGAGCAAAGCGAGAAGGAGCGTTAGGTGAACTGCGACCCTACAGCGCGCGAGCCGAGCGAGCGAAGTGAGCGTGCCGCGGTAGCGGCCGGCGAAGCGCCAGAACTGAACACTTTTTACTACCTAATATGTACTTAAATAGTACAATTTGCAAACCGTTATGTTTGCTACATTTTCTTTTGATACTAAAATATTTTTCTTCCTGATAGTTATGATAGATAACTTGTATGTAACAAAAGCATTATATAATATAATGATTATACAAAATAAGTGTTAATGCCCGATGATAGTTATACAAAATTGAACATATATATTTTGAAATTTTATCCAAAATTTATTATATAGGTACCTTGAAAATATATCGAATGTTGTTATAGCGAATGAAATTATATTGTTTTTTTATACCCGTCATTACAAACCCTCTGGGTCTGTGGGGGTGGGTCCCAGTGCGCAAAAGTAATTTGCGGAAATCGTGAAACGTCTGGTTAATTTCATTTAGTTAATTTTAGTTTAGAAACTAAATATTTTAATAATTTATTTGTACTCGTATTACAAAAAGATTAAGTAAAGTCTCGATTCATAGAATTTCACTTTTTTCTATGCTTATTTTGACTATGATGATGAATTCAAATCTTCAAGAAGAAAGATATCAAATATACAAATCTACCTTCGAAGAACGCACGCACGATCTGTCTTTAATTTAGGGGACTTTCAAAGTTAATTTCAGCCATTTTAAGTTGCTACGTTTGGAACTTTTGGCACTTTATGCCAGAGATTCGGATGCCACACTTCGGTTTGTTTATTTGACAAATTCAAATAATAACAGTTTGCTTCCTGTTCAAATTGATGCAAATTAATTGTTTTTCGAATGACTAACTTGAGAATCGGAGGGTGAATTCCCATTGTCTTTGTGGTTTATTAGATAGCTGTTGCTACCTGCGGCCGCACTTAGTTAAAACGAAATATATAATATGAAACTTTTGATTCAACCAGCGTTCTTTAACGTCACGATAAATCTAAATATAATACGTAGTGCATTTGTATTTTTCTAACTGCGTTGATTTTATATCTACATCGGTGCATGAAAATTTCCATATTTCCTTTCCAATTTATCATATGAAGATAGCATAGCTTTCCGAGAACAAAATGCGTTGATTATTACAGAAAATTTTGATTCGATCGAAACCTGGGCTGTATTACAGTCTCTCCAGCGGTGGCAACCACCAGCGGTAGTCATTACCGCTATAGCGAAGTTCGTATTTGTCAGAGACCGCCACTATGGCAGTTTGACTCCAGGACCGAAACTCGAAACCAGAGTCAAGCAAGGAGATGTTATTTCTCCAAAACTGATGTATGCTGCACTGGAGGATGTTTTCAAGACTCTGGACTGGAAAAGACTAGGCATCAACATCAACGGTAAATAAGTACATCTTGGCTGAGACCATGGACTCAAGTGCGATGCTCGATGACCTCATACAGCGTCCGAGCGAGTTGGTCTAGGAATGAACATGGATAAGACGAAGATCATGTCAAATTCCTGTTACAATCAGACACTTTACGCTCGAAGTTCTAGATAATTACATATACCTAGGACATCCTGTCCAGATAGGTAGGTCCACTTTCAAGAAAGTGGTTACAAGTCGAATCCGACTCGGCTGGGCAACGGGGAAGCTACAATCTTTTCGTCCAATATTCCACAGTGTCTCAAGACGAGAGTCTTTGACCAGTGTGTGTTGCCAGTGATGACATATGGCACTGAAACGTGGTCGCTTACTATGGGCCTCATAAGAAGGCTCAAAGTCACCCAAAGGGCAATGGAGAGGGCCATGTTGGGAGTTTCTCTGCGTGATCGCATCAGAAATGAGGCTATCCGCAGCAGAACCAAGGTAACCGATATAGCCCTCCAAATCGCTAAACTTAAGTGGCAGTGGGCGGGGAACATTGCAAAAAGAACCGATGGCCGTTGGGGCAGAAAGGTTCTCGAGTGCCAACCACGTACCGGAAGGCGCGGCATGGGTAGGCCCCAAGGTGGACTGATGACCTGTTAAAGGTTGCAGGAGTCCGCTGGATGCGGGTAGCGCAGCACCGGTCACTTGCACTCTTTGGGTGAGGCCTTTTTCCAGCAGTGGACGTTTTTCGGATGTTATGATGATGATGATGATCACAAGAAAACCCTTAATCTATATAATAAATGTTATGAGGAGTTTCTTCGATTCCTTAAGCATCTCAGAATTGACACTTCATTAGTTGCTAATTCAACGGAATCATGTTACAAGTTCCCTGAGTTTATTTGTGGTCTTCATCATCAGTTTCAATTTATCAAAATTCTTACTACTTTTCTGGAGCTGATGGTATAGATTATGCTTAAACAGGATAAAGTTACAGTGGGACCTCTTTTTCAGAAGTAGCTATTACTAATAAGTCAAGTGACTACATTCAGAAGCAGTAGGTACATTTCTTCGATTGATCTGTGTATGACCCCTATCTCATCTTAGCATAATCACCATACATCAGAACAGCGGTAGCAAGATTAATATAGTCAGAGCTCTCCAACATGTCAATATCCAATCCACCGAATAATATCGAGTGATTCCGTGGCGACAAAGCCACCGGTCGGACGAATCGTCGACAATAAGGCAACCGATATTGACTGCGCACAATGCCCGGGCATTACAACCCGGGCATTAAAACCGGGTATAAACTGGCCAGGCATTAAACCGGGTATATACCGGTGCCCGCGGAGGTTAATTAAAGGGGTCGCTTTACAACTGTGAGTCTGTGACGTTTTTCAATTGATTTTCCGTGTGACGGTAAATCCATGTGATGGGGGAGATAAAAGGCCGTCGTGTCAAGGGGGAGGTTGCAGGAGCTATATTTATTTTGTATTAAATGTGACAAATACATGTGGCAAGAGGGGTTATCATATTCAACGTTAAGCTATTGAAGACAAGGCGTGGGCACTACCGTGCCCCCAGATCTGTCTCATAATTAAGTATTGATTGGAAATATTTATCTTTAGACGTAAATCGTGAATCGATTTACGATTTGTATTAAATGCTTTACAATGTAAGAGCAAGGCCGTCTCACGCTTAAATTAATTTGCACGTAACAAATAAAAATGTGTTACCAAACAAAATTTAATATCCCTTTGTAAAAGTGTGAAAGTTAAAACTGACTACTAATAACGGAATCCGCGTAGGATTCCGTTATAAATATAAAACACGATACCTGGCGTATATCAGCTTTATCACCCGGCCCGGTGACGCCATGCCATCCATCATTCATGGGGCAATGACCTCGATTCACTTAGTTCCAGTACACCCGGTTGAAAACTTAGAGCCGTGTAAAAAATATATAAGGTCGTTCGTGTAATCAATTAGTAACGGGCCATAAATTGTTATTTGTGTTTTCCTTTGCGTTATTGAATGTCGTGAAATGTTTTGTTCCGGATATTTTATCTATCATAAAAACATTTTTTGTATGTAATCGTTTTATTTTAGGGCAAACAGATGACTTTTTAAACACATTAATTCATATAAGCAACTTTATAATCTGGAGTCGTACTTAAATTATAACATTCAATATTCAAAAAAAAATTAAAATAAACATTTTAATCAATGCCATCTCCATGCAAAATTTCATACAAATCAGCCGTTTAAGCGTGATTGAGTAACAAACATCCAAACATCGAAACATACAAACACCCAAACATCTAAATTTTCTGATTTATAAAATTAATATCATCGCAATTAATAAAGCATTTTAATATAAACAATTTGATGCATAACATGTAATTTGGATTTACCCGGGGTCGCTCGACAACCGACGCTGGTGTCGAGCTGATTAAACACATTTTCGAGGCTTTAGGTATCTTCTGTGAGAAAAAGACTAAATGTATTAAATTTGTCACGAATCGCGTTGAACACGAGCAAGGGAGTGTCTTTGTGAAAGATGAGGAATTGGAACTACGAGTAGTTGATAGTACAGTTTTTCTTGGTTTAACGTTAGATTCTAAGCTTCAATGGGGTCCCCATATTGCTAATCTCTCGAATAGACTGAGTTCTGCAGCATTTGCAGTGAGCACGATCCGTCAATTAACAGACGTGAAAACAGCTCGATTTGTATATTTTAGCTACTTCCATAGCATTATGTCATATACATACATTTGTTTTGCAGAAACGGGCTATTCGGGCGATATATAGATTGAAACATAAAGACTCACTTAGAAATAAGTTTAAAAATATTAATATAATGACATTACATTGTCAATATATCTATGAAAATATTGTGTATGTATATAACAATATTGTCAATTTTAGGAAAATCTGCGACATACATATTATTAGTGCTAGAAATAAGCATAAGCCCGTGGTGCCCACCACTCGGCTCGAAAAAATAAAAAAATCATTCATGGGTAATTGTGTAAGGTTTTATAACAAACTTCCTGGAAACGTAACTGAGTTATCTATTAAGAAATTCAAGAACTATGTGAAACGTAAACTTATTTCGACCGCTTATTATATCACACAAGACTACATGAATTATAAAACTTCTTGGGACTAATTTTGACTGATTTTATAATTTATTTATTCCTTTTGGAAATTTTTGACACTGTGTTTTTAATTTATTATTCTCGATTTATTATTTTCTTGAGATAAGATTGTTTTTCTAGAAACATTCTAAACTAGTATTTTTTATAAAAATGTTTACTGCATATAATTTACTTTTTATGTGTAATAAATTACTCTACTTTGAAAGTGCTTGTTACTGGGCGGGCCTACTTGAATAAATATTGTTTTGAGTTTGAGTTTATTATTTATTGATAACGTAAATAAACGATATTTTTACTATTGTGAGGTAGTTATTACCTTATTGAGCCAGCGAAGAATGGTTCCGAGTATTGGATAAACTTTTTCAAATAAAGAGAACTATCATTCTACATAGCGCTCACTTCCAATGAAATTTCATCTTCGTGGCGTTTCATGTCAGAGATTATTTATATTCTTATAAAATAAATGTCAAAGTGTGTTTATCTACCCGTCTTTCTGTCTATCTGTCTGCCTGTTACCTCTTCATGCTTTAACCGGTAAACCGATTGAATGAAATGTGGCATAGAGACAGTTTCTGTCCCGGGGAACGCCATAGGATAGTTTTTATTCCGGGAATCATCCTCGAAAGAAGTAAAGTGGGGAGGAGCTACGATATAAACGAGTTCCACGCAGATGAAGTCGCGGGCAGAAGCTAGTACAAAATAACATATATTAAAATATTTGTATTTGTTACAGGTTTCGGTTGCAGCTGCTCCCAATGATAAACAAACAAAATAAAACAGTTGAAGTGCGATGTGAGTGAAAATTACCATTATGTGTATGAAAAGTGCGAAAAGCTCACGGGAATTTAAATACAAATAAACGATTAATCAATATTGACCATGGGGATGTGTGAGTTCGCACTGGTTCTACTACTGGGCTGGATATCGGGTAAGTTTTTCTTACTACATTGCAATATTTAGTTAACCGCGTAGGAACCGACGGCTTAATTTTAGGACAAAAAATGACAGGCTTAACAGCCTAACTCATTAACTCTATTTAGGGGCTCTACATTTCATGTAAGTGAGTTATTTATGACCTAATAGTAGGACACTGGGTGGTTACTGCATAAGACCTACAAATAGCTTGGGCCTTACGCGGTTTAAGAGTCCTTAGCACGCGCGACTTTAGTCAACTCTCCATACAAGCGTAGTTTCTTTCTCATTTTAAAACGGAAACTCACCTACGGCTCGCGTTAGCAATTCCGCCTCCGATGATAATATCAACATACCTCACTTGTATCACAATGTACTATTACATGTCAAGAGAAATTATACTCACTAGGCACCAATATTAATTATTTATAGAAATTACATTGTCAAAAATATATGACATTTTATAAGGTTGATTGGAAATGTACATTTATTTATGAACTCTACTGTAATCTTCTCTGCGTAGCGTTATTCAAAGGATTATTATACTAAACATTACGAGTACATCAACCGACAAGTAAACATTGAAACTGTAGCCCTTTTAAATCTCAGCCGCAAAAACAAACGAAACACACATTTAAAAACATTTCCCACATTGTTTAACCACACAATACAAAGTAAACATGGGCATAGTGAAGAGATAACAGTAAGGTGACTCGTAAAATAAATCGAATACGTTACCATCACATACAACGTAATAAACCAGATTATTTTACGCCGGTGACATACAAGCGTAAACCCCGTCTGATGGTTGGCAATTTCCGTTAAATATGAACGCTAGCAAGCAATTTTTGAGAGAGGCAGGGCACAGCGTAATGTCATCACGCTTGAATCTGGAGAAGCCCGACTGGGGGAGTACCTCCGCCTTACAGAAGACCAAAGCCATAATAGCACTGCTGCCTATTCTGTAGGTATTGTAGTGTTGTGTTCCTGATGGTGAGTAAGGTTCCCAGAGCTCCATCCTTAAAGGCCGGCAACGCACTCACAACACCTATGGTGTTGCAGGTGTCCATGGGCGGCGGTAATCGCTTACCATCAGGTGATCCGTCTGCTCGTTTGCCTCCTATAACATTAAAAAAAAGAAAAAAAATACCTAGCATACCTTTCTTTCTTACTTCGAAGTCTACTGAAATGTTAATACCTCGTCTTAGTTTAGAGAGAATGTATTTGAATAAAATAGAATAGAATAGAATTGAATTGTATAGAATTGAATATAATATTTTTATTGTGTAACATTTGCATTTAAGTGTTAGTATGTCTACCTACCCATACACTATTGTAAAAGTTTCCAGCTTTGACATGGATTCCATTATTCCGATCGGTTAGTCTCGTGGGTAGTGATGCTACCTACGAAGCAGTAGGGTTCGAATCCCGGTCAGGGCAAATTTTTGTGTGACAAGCATGAATTTGTTGATGTTTCCGTGTTTTCTATGTATTTAAGTATGGATATCTACTATGCATATTTATCGTCGTCTAGTATCACAAGCTTTATTTATTAATTTAATTTATTTATTTATTCACATTTATCACGCTCCGCTCATGATGCGCAGAAGAACTTCCTCTTTTCCATCAACTATGGCACAGCTATACAAAAACACAAGTCTCGGAGCTAAGAGACGCTGTTTAAACAAAGATTAACTCTAATTGTTTTATTCAGGATTTATGCCTTGGACCGGCTCCAGGGGTTGAAAAATTAATCAGCTAAAAGCCTTTTTACTTCGTGGATTAAGAAACGAGTTAATTTATAGCAGATTGAAGCGTTTTAACGAACGTTGAATTTGATAGTGTATAGGGTTGCAATTTACGGTAGTTGGTAAAAATGCGGCTGTCCAGCGGCGGTCGTGGGTTCGAATCCCGGGTCGTACCGGTGAATTTTTCGGAACTTATGTACGGAATATTTACCGTTAGCTTTTCGTTGAAGGAAACCATCGTGGGGAAACCGGTCTAATCCCAATAAGGTCTACCTAGTTTTCCCTCTGGGTTGGAAGGTCAGCTGGCAGTCGCTTTCGTAAAAACAAGTCACTATACCAAATCTTGGGATAAGCGGCCCCTGGCTCCTTTAGGGCACAACCGGGAATAATGCTAGAAGGATGATGATGGGCTTGTAATGTAAGTATGTATGTGTGTAAATACTTTATTGTACACTAGACACAGGTAAAAATACAGATAAAAAAAAAACATTTCCAAATAGTAATTCATTCATTCATTCATTTTATTCTTTTTTTTCCTATTTTAAATAGTAATTTGAACATTTGAAGTGTTACAGCGAACGACAGTACAGTACATAAATGTCCGCGTGCCTAACACACTGTATAGTGTGATATACAGTGTGTTAGGCACGCGGGCATTTATTAAAACGATTCGAAGAAAATAATAATGTTCCATTAGCAATTGTTAGCATTAAACGAAAATTAACCATAGAAAATGTATGGATACTTTTCATGTCATAACGGAACTTTTTAACTACTACCAATTAACGACGCTAACTACTGGCCAATAATTTGGTCCTCACCCATTTAATGTATGATGGTATTTTTTACTTTATTCTGAGTAATAATATAAAATGTAAGTCACCTATCTATCCTATTCTGGGAGACGCAGAATGAGATTTAAATTTCTTCACCCTGTACTTTTGTTATATTTTTTTACTACAAAGTTTGTTTGACCCAAACGCAGATGTTTTGTTAAAGCAAATAATTAAATTATTTTTAAATACAGAATGTACCAAAAATGGGGTACCGACTGGGGCGACCTGCTTCTTACAAGTGTAAAAAAATGGCGTCCAAAAATATTTATTTTGTTCTTATCAGAACACACCCCAATTCTGGTACACCCTGTATGTGTACTATAAAAATTAAAACATTATGCCTTGTAACAAAATATTGCTACAAATTGAAATCTGCATAAATACTACCAACCAACAGTTCACGAGTTTGGAAAATCGAATTCTCCTTGATACTCTAGGGATGTCACGAATGGCAAAATGCGTAGGTATATTATGCGAATACGAATATCGAGGAAAATGATAAACAATTTCAACTAAAACAACACAAGTCAAGCAAGCACAAACAACCAGCGGCTTTGCCTCCGGCAAATTACCCGCGCCCTGTCATCGCCATACCCTCCGCGCGCCGTGTAGACGAGGACTGAGTGAAGTAGTCGGACTATATCAACTATATGAAGCAAATTTTCCCCGCTGGTTGTTTGTGCTTGCTTGAGTTCGGTTCGGACTATAGTAGTCAAAAATAATCACGTGACACTTTGCGTGCATTGCGCATAATAGGCGACTAGACGGCGACGGTCGACCGGCGGCAGCGAACACGACACAACCTGCACGCGTTCGCATTCGTAAAAAGTTCCTAAGTCCTAAGTCCTAAGTGAATATTCGTAACATCCTTACTTGATGCATATGTGTATCGTATACATTTATAGGAAACTAGCTTCTGCCCGCGACTTCGTACGTGCATAAAGTGTGGTTTACATGGTATTCTTATGTTTAAGCACTATTTCCACCAAACTGCCCGCAACGGATCGGAACGGAGCGAATTTTATAGTCTTTAAACAATACTGAATCATAAATGTAATGTTTTTAAGTCTACATTCCCCAGCTGCGCACAACAGCTTGACCGCGGGCGTCTTCCGCGACATGCTGTGATCGTTACCGAAAGTACTGCGACACGCGATCGGCTCCGTTCGCTTGCGATCGGCACCGTTCGCTAATCGTCGTGTGCGATCGGAACCTTTCGGCTGTCAGTGCGGTCGCGTACGATTGAGGCCGTGACCGGGCTAGCCCATTATCAGTCATCCCTCATTCTTTGTTTAATTATATATGTTAAAAGCCTGCTTCCTGACACTAAGTCAACTTCAACCATTTTCAAAAATTACAACACGTCAACGTGGTAGGAAAGAAACTATTTGACGTGTCGTGTGCGTCGTCATCCTGTCGACCGTGTACGGCTGTTACCGCGTGATCGTATGCGTCTACATACTACCGGACACGATAGGTTGTCGCCGCATCCGTTCGTATTCTTCCCGATCCGATGTGGGCTGTTTGGTGGAAATAGTGCGTGAACCATACTACATACTGGAAAAAAAGATTTCATTTCCATAGATTGTGCTTGTAATAGTTCAAATTCTCTTCGATTCTAAATAAGCACCCTCATAAAATTGGTCGTCAATAATATTATATAGATGCTCAAAGTATCATTTTAAAGAGCACTCCCTATGCGAGCCCTAGGTCCGAAGACCCTAGGGCGAGCCCGACAGACACTTACTATCCTAACGTGTCCAGCAAACGAAACCTGAGGCCAAAATGCCAAGCGGTGAGGCAAGATAGGCCGAAGGCCGACCTTTACATTGGATTTAAAGGCCTCAAGCAATCCTTCAGAGAGCGTTCTCAATGCGAGCTCAAGGCCCACGGATACTCGTTATCTCCGAGTAACTTGCAAGCGAAACCTTAGGAGAAACCGAAGTTCTGGAGGTAAATGGGGAGGCAAGCGGTGCCGAAGGCTGACTTTTTCGTAGGAATGACAGGCCCTAAGCATGCTTTTAGAGAGCAGTCGCTATGTGAGCTCGGGGGCTGAAGGCCCGTGGGTGAGCCCCGACGGACAAGTACTATCCCCAGGTGTCTTCGTATCCGGAGTATCCGGAAACCAAAGTCCAGAAGGTGAGCGGCCAGGCAACTTTTCGTAATAATGATCCAAATCAAGCCTTAAGAAAGCACTTGGGGGCTGAAGGCCACTTATATTATAGATACTATCCCCAAGTGGCAGCGAGGTCAAAGGCCGAACTTTACATTGGAATAAAAGGCCCATAGCATCCATTTAGAGAGCGCGCTCAATGCGAGCCCATACGCCACGCATTATCTTCGCGTGTCTTGCAACCGAAACCTGAGGCCCAAATTTCCGAAGGTACGAGTAAACGGGGAGGCAAGCGAAGTAGAAGCGAAGCGAAGGCTTAGGTTTTCGTAGGGATGAAAGGCCCAAAGTATTCCTTTAGGGAGTGCTCCTTATGAGCTCCCAATAATATTTCAGAAAGTCACGGGAGTTTTCTACATTAAAAATTTTTGTACCATAGATACCTTCTCAATTCTCCGCGGAATGCCGTTTTGTCCAAATTGTGTACCCCACGTCCCTTGACGTTGGTGAACTATGATAATTCGAGATAAGTATTAAACTCAACCTTCAAACAACTTTTAGATGACCTCTGATTTCATAGCAAATATAGGAAGGCAGAGATCAAGGTTGCTGGTTTTTCAATATAAACAGCGACGTCGAAGTTCCAATATAATTAGGTCTCTTATGTATAAGGGTTACGATCGGTGGAGGTATCCACCAGTTTTGGTTAATATGTAGTGTTTAGCCTACCACTTACCACTTTTTTATATCCCGGGTTTTTTCACGTTTTATCTATGTTGCTAAAAGTTTGAATGAGGTTCTTTTTACTTTCTAGTCAAGTATATAATATGCTTGTCAATTGAAGTCTAGCTCATAGATTTAAGAAGTTCTCATACAAAGTTCAACCCCATTTTTAGCCCCTTTGCACCATAATTTTTATAGCTTATAATTATGTTACAAACAAACACAAAAATTCTAAAAACTTTTGGATCGCGTTCTGTTGTCGATTCTAAGTATCCCCGACATTTTTTTTTCGAATATCTTTCATGTACAGACTTTCGACCGTCTTCAGCTTTATTATATGTATAGATAGATGTAATGTGCCCTAGCATGCACAATACAGCGAGTGTAAGGTTTCACACGCGATACGCCGACCCATTTATATACAGAGCGTACCTACTCTAACCAAGTCCGATAGTAGGTAGAACAGGATTGAGATTATTATAAGTATATTATTCGAGTATAATAGGACACCATACAAATCACAAGGGGAGGAAACTTGTAACAAAGTGATTAATGAAAGGACACAATTCTAGCAGTTGATTTAGGATTATTTATAACCCAAATAAATTCTAGTATTACATTTATTTATGTAATAAAACGAGGATTAAACGAAAAACACAGAACTCCATATTAAGAACTAGGTTTAATAATAATTAAGTAGTATTATCATTGTTGAGTGACTCTCCCATTTTGTCACCCCGCACTTTCATTTAACACACAGTCGACAAATCGTTTTGTAATTATAAACTCTGGGTCAGCAGTTTTGACAGTAATTCTTGAAATGTGTTACTTAAGACATCATTATAAAATTATAGCAATTTACTTGTTGATATCTCCATTTAGAGAGCGCGCTCAATGCGAGCCCCTGCGCCACTCATTATCTTCGCGTGTCTTGCAACCGAAACCTGAGGCCCAAATTTCCGTGTTGATATCTACGTCTTCCATTTAAAATCTTTTCCGATGTTATGTGTTTTATTTACTTACATTACCGGTGGTGGTGTTGCGGTCTCCGTTTTCGAGAAGGGACCAATAGTCCGTATTTCATATGAACTGATGTGAGTATTTTGGACTATCCCTTTATCTAACGTACCAAGAAATGTGATATCTCTATTCCGCTCTATATCTCTATTCCGTACTACTCTAGCAACTGACAGGACTGTTTTAGTTATTACTAATAACAGATTTGCTTCCCAAACGACCCCATATTAAGGATAACGTTAATATTCTCCGCAAAAAGTAAGTCTACCAAAAAATATATCCCTAATATCAGATATTCTTGGCTGCCTTCAAATCTAATAATTCGTTATATTGAAGAAAGTTTTGCCGGAGTTCCGGAATGACTTTCCCTGACCCCGCGATATTAGTATTATTCGAGATCCGATTTGCGACTGAATTTACCAAGTCCCATACTTCATCAATGCCTTTATGAAACGAACTCTAATGTTTCATCTTTACGGTTGAAATAACATCGGGTCTGAATTAGTTCTTCGGAGTTTACGAATGTTTGAATTTCGATTGACGCGTTTTCTAATTAGTTTATTAGGATTGACGTTTCATCTGAATGTAACTTTCCGAGACTGAAACTCTTATTTTTAACTATATTTTAGTTCAAATTAGAGATTCTCTCGGAAAGTTTGACTTTTGGTAGGAATCCGGATTTGGTAATATGGAAAAATGTAAGTTTCTTCCGTGTTAATGGTGAGTTCTTACCATTTTAAAAGGAGAATAAAAACTGAAGACAAGTCACAAAGAAACGTCATGTAAAACCATCCACTGAACATTCCAATCCTATCCTACTATCATTTTAAATGTGAAAGTTTGGATGTTTGGGTGTTTAGATGCTTACTTCACATCACATCACATCATCAGCCTATATACGTCCCACTGCTGGGCACAGGCCTCCTCTCATGTATGAAATGCTTACTTAATGAGCCTGAAAAGGAACCAGCACCACCAAACCAATTATCAATTTGGATGAAATTTTGAACGTAGATAGTTTATAGCCTGGATAAAAATTTAGAATAGTTTTAATCCCGAGTCCACAAAGAAGTCACGGGCGGAAGGTATTGTTAAATATAAACCAAAACAAAGGTAGCTTTTAACACATTGTCGATACCTCCGAACAAAACAGATGACATCCATCAGCCTAACGAACTGAAACAGCAAACTAGTGCCCGATACGTTCCATAGTTCGTTTCTTTGAGGTCGGGAATAAATTTTTACTTCAAAGCATCCTCCAATAAAGAGCCCGGCTGATAACAGGGGTATTGTTATGTAGATTTTCGTTGCCGTTTTCATCTCCTTTCAGCCTTATTATTGGCTTCCTTTTAGTAAAAAACGAGGTAAACAGAATTAATCTGTTTTTTACGGTTGGGAATTTGGATCGTCGTAACTTTGTCCTTAAAGCTTTGTTGTTATGCACGGGAACTATTAAAACCCAATGTGAGTATCGAAGTCTCAACTGTCGTAGAATTTGATGACCACTTTTTCAAGTTGATATTACAAACTGGGACATGTAAACGGCTTCAATTTGGTTCCACGCATAGCTACTTTAATGTTTCAAATACGATTAAAACTCGATTAAAACTTGTAATGATATATGTCTACATTATGCAATGACGTTCTAAATACAACACGTAACATATTCACCACGAAGACACGAAATATTACGAGTCTAAATTCTCCTTGCATACTAAGGACTATGCAACTCCTGTAACATACCATTTTCAGTAACAATTCTAGTTTAAATCCTCTCGGTATATCCGAAAATGGCTGCCATGTCCTACGGCTTTGACGTGCATTCACTGAATTATGCTCTGCTATTAAGGCTCGTTTCAGTGGACAATAATGTCACCTTTGTAGCCTAGGTTTTATTGCAGCGCAGTTTCTTTGAAAAGCTTCTCAACGTGCAGTTCAAATGAATACTTTAAATTCCTTCTTTCACCCTCAGTTGTTTTTTTACCGTTTAAGGACGACTCACAGTTCTGTGGTACATCGTTTAATTGAAACTTTGAGAAAAAAGTAGTGAGCAAACCTACCTTTAATAACAAAATAAAAAACACAGAGTCGACAGTATAAAACCGATATAAATAATGAAATTGCTTACAAATTTTACGAGTACTTAGGTACTTGTAGAGAAGAACAACTGCTGAAGGCACCGTAGGTTCAGCGAAGTTAAGCGGACAGAGTTTTTGAAACAATATAATGCGAATGTTTATAATAATATGGTTTTAAAAAAATACGAATAGTAATCATGAGACTTTTATGCAGGGAAATCAGTGTTTAGAAACATGATTAAGCAATTTTCGCTCGATAGAAAAAAATCACGAACATAGGTCTGAAAGGGTCTAAAATACACTTAAAATATTCCTTGCTAATTATGCACAAAAGCTAAAAATATTAAAATGATTTCTAAAAATCGGCAATATCATGTTTGAGAGAAATCAGTGTTTACATTTTTATTTAATTACGGTAAAAAAAAAAAAATTAAAAAACATGATTTCCGCGCTTCCGGGCACGCACTTTCATCTCGCTCACGCTTATGCTCAGTGAGAGGGAGAGAAGACCATGAACCTACGGCGCCTGAAGCAGAGAAATTCGTTCGTTTCGCTCGCTCGGTCAGCGATGATAGTTAATATCGCGACGAGCTCAATACTCCAATAAATCCACTGTTAAACTCACGTATTAAATGTCACGCCAGGCGACATGTTTGGAACTCTTCGGGAGTAGTGTTTTCAAGGACATTTCCGTGAAAATAGTATACCTTATTAGTAGTATACAAGCTCAATTGTTTATAATACCAAACTACTTGACAAAGTGTCAAGGCACGCCCACAATTAAGGGCCTCACAAACAGCCCGATATATCAGACGCTACAAACATACTGAACGACATAGATGTAATAAATCGGGCCGAATTGCTTCCGAGTCCCGTCCTGCTGATATACTGCCAGCTGATCCCAGGACTGACGTATATGCCTCTATTCGACACGCGCAGATGCTTGCGGCTGAAATCCTAGAAGAGGCATGTGGTTTCCAGACAGAGACTTGAAAGAGGAAAAACAGAGCGGAATGTCATCTTGCTCATATTTATTTATATATACATACATTCACGCCTTTATCATGAAACTTATGTTCCAGCGCCACTTTTAGCATAAATACCCACAAAAGATCGACAAAATGTGATATTGCAGTGACTGGTTGCTAGACCATCCCCCACAACATACTATTTATTTATTTATTTAATGTTTATTGCACAAAAGAATATCTTATAGTACAAAAGGTGGACTTAATGCTATAAAGCATTCTCTACCAGTCAACCTTAAGGCAAAGCAGATAAAATGTGGGCAGTGCAACTTAATTTAAAACAGAAACTCTTTAACATGTTTAAAGATGGGATGAATAATATAGTAGAATACGATACAATGTACTGTAATATGATATAACAGTATATACCTATTAATACATACATACACATACATATGAATATTGATGAAACTTACAAATCAGATAGATTATGTTTTAGCATATTTGGAGCAGCCCAACGAAGAAGTACAGTTAGCGTAATATAGTTAGTAGCAGAATAGCCAAATATTTCATAACACACCCTTGCTAACGGGTTGTTGAATAATAATAAAATTAACACTTCATGCCCCACTTAGGTAACTACTGAAGCAAAAGAATCCTTAAACGAGTATAGCCCAGAGAGAATATTTTCATATCATAAATTACTCAAAGAGCAGCGATAAGGCAGCTCTGCCAGAGCGCTTTGCCAACTGTTATGCAAAGTCCTGCCTGTGCAAAAAGGGTAGGTTTTTAGAAAATACCTACTTTTATCCATGTTGAAAAAACACAGCATATGCAGGATATTATATACTACTTTGTTACTGAATTACGAAAAAAAGGCTAAACGGGTTAAGAAAAAGTATTTACATATATTTAGGTAAAGCCCGGATTAACATATTTAGTACTTTTTATCCCGGAAATCATCACCTAAGGGGTGAAATTTGGGGCGAAAGTTTGTATAGAGCTACGATATAAACAATTTCCACGCGGAGGGAGTTGCGGGCAGAAGCTATTTATGAAATATATATTTTCAATTTTTAGTGCCACTTACAGCAATTGAGGATAAAGGCTGAGATAAAGTTTACATAAAACATTTCGGCGAAAAAAATATCGTTTTGTATGAGAATTATGACAAGGCTATATGATGATCGTCTATTTCGCGGAAGTTAGATGATGTGGTCGATTAATTAAAATAATAATAAGATCATGTTTTACATTTACTTCCTCTGTAGCCTAGTTGGCACTGACCCTGCCTACGAAGCAGGAGGTCTCCCGGGTTCGAATCCCGGTAAGGGCATTTATTTGAGAGATAAGCACAAACGAGCCATGGACGTTTTCATTGTATTTAAGTATTTATTTATCTATATTCACGTCGTCTAGTACCCATGGTTCAAGCTTTGCTTAGTATGGGACTAGGTCAATTTGTGTATTATTATTCTTATTTCCTTTCATCATTCGCTTATCCTTATCCCATTTACTTGGGGTCGGCGCAGCATGTTTTTTTTTTCCAAAACTCTCTGTCGCCCGTCAACTCATCACACACATCTTTCCTGTTCATATCGTCTCTCACGCTGTCCATCCACCTTTTTCTTGGTCTACCTCTTCTCTTACATTCCTCCACATTCATACTTAATGCCCTTGTATTTGGTAACATGACTATCATCCCTCCGCATAACATGTATGGACATGTTATGCTATATAATATTGTATGGACAATATTAAATAGTATATTATTGTTATTTCCTTTATCCACTTATCCATTTCATAATTTTCTACTCAATATCAAATTGTAAAAAAACAGAGTTATTTTTAAGCGAACGATGTTCTTATGGTAGCATAAGCTGTAAGCTGTAGAGCTTCGTCCGAAAATCGCTTGTCTGTCCAGCTGTTTGTATACCTACAGCTCACAAAGCCACTATAAAACTCTTTACGATTTCAGTAGCTACTCAAAATTAGGTTGCACATTTTGCATAGCTACCCGGGCACTTTGATAATGAAATCTGGTTAAATATGATACCGTGAGATCAGATTTAACTTTTTTATTCTAAAACTTACTATATATTTATTCATTCATCATCATCATCATCATCATATAAGCCGAAAGACGTCCACTGCTGGACATAGGCCTCCCCCAAAGAGTGCCAAAGTGACCGATCCCGCGCCACCCGCATCCAGCGGACTCCCGCAACCTTTACCAGGTCATCAGTCCACCTTGTCGGGGGCCTACCCACGCTGCGCCTTCCGGTACGTGGTCGCCACTCGAGAACCTTTCCGCCCCAACGGCCATCGGTGCTACGTGCTATGTGCCTCGCCCACTGCCACTTAAGTTTAGCGATCCGGAGGGCTATATCGGTTACCTTGGTTCTGCTGCGGATAGTCTCATTTCTGATGTGGTCACGCAGAGAAACTCCCAACATGGCCCTCTCCATTGCCCTTTGGGTGACTTTGAGCCTTCTTATGAGGCCCATAGTAAGCGATCACGTTTCAGTGCCATATGTCATCACTGGCAACACACACTGGTCAAAGACTTTCGTCTTGAGACACTGCGGAATATTGGACGAAAAGATTTGCCGTAGCTTCCCGAACGCTGCCCAGCCGAGTCGGATTCGACGATTGACCTCTTTCTCGAAGTTGGACCTACCTAACTGGATCGTCTGTCCTAGGTATATATAATCGTCTACAACTTCGAGCGTAAAGTGTCCGATTGTAATGAGAGTTGGTACTACATGGGCATTTGACATGATCTTCGTCTTATCCATGTTCATTCTTAGACCAACTCGCTCGGATGCTTTACTGAGGTCATCGAGCATCGTACTTAAGTCCTCCATGGTCTCAGCTAAGACTACTATATCGTCAGCAAACCGAAGGTGAGTGATGTACTCGCCGTTGATGCTGATGCCTAGCCTTCTCCAGTCCAGAGTCTTGAAAACGTCCTCCAGTGCAGTGGTGAACAGTTTTGGAGAAATAACATCTCCTTGCCTGACTCCCCGCTGCAGCAGAATAGGTTTCGAGTTCTGGTCCTGGAGTCGGACTGACATAGTGGCGTTCTCGTACAAAAACTTCAGCACTTCGATATAGCGATAGTCAACTTGGCACCGCTGGAGAGACTGTAGTACAGCCCAGGTTTCAATCGAATCGAAGGCTTTTTCGTAGTCCACGAACGCTAAGCAGAGAGGCAGGTTATACTCCTCGGTCTTCTGTATAACCTGACGAAGAAGAAGAAGAAGATATTTATTCATTAATTTTATTTAATAGGCAAACGTCCTCATAACAACTTGAAAGTCTTGAAACACAAAGAACTTACATCATCACATAGAAACAAAAAAAAATACAATAACAGGTGTCAAACTCTCTGTGGTGATTATGAGTTCCTTAATCCCGACAAACCTTTAATTTAATAGGCTAGGCCCCATATCAAACAAGCAATTAGCACATAATATCCGTAAAATACCTAAATTAAGCCCTCTATAAGTCATCGGGGTCACACACACTGGCGGAATGAAATAGAGATGTTCTGATATTGTTCGTTGTCGATGTTATCGTGACACTGTAGTTAAAGAAGTGTTTCCAATTCTACAATGCAAAAGATGGTTAAAGAGATTTAGGAAAAAGTATGTTTTTACTTATTAATTATTTAAGGTCAATTAATGCATTAAAGTTGCCCCGTTCTTGATGCCATACCTAAATATTTTTTATTTTCGTTTATATTTTAGGGTTTTTTAGTAACACAGCATAATGGGACAAAACCAGATGCGTTGAAGTGTATCAGACTTGACATGCGTTGTAGTGCATCAGACTTGAAATGGACATAATTATCAGTAAAAAGTACAGGGCCAACATTTCCTAACGATACTGATGTCTTGATCATCCAAATTCAGATTGACAGAAACACCAAAGCGGATATTATGTCCTTCTTTAAAATATGGAATAGAACAACAGCCCAAAGTGTGTATAAATCTATCGAAATTATCTTACACTTGGTACACAGAAAATAAATCATAGCAGTATGATAGATACATGGTGGACTGATGACCTGGTAAAGGCCGTGGGGTCTGCCAGATGCGGGTGGCACGGGACCGGCCATTGTGGCACTCTTTCGGGGAGAGGAGACCTATGTCAAGTAGTGGATGTCTTTCGGCTTATATGCTGAAAGCCATGGTGATGGTGTGATAAAAGTGATAGTATTTACATTGTCATTTAATCGAACTTTTTTTTCGTAATATTCAAAATGATATCGGCTTACAGATCTGGGATTAGTTCGGAAGACTAATGTGATTTACTATAAAATAAAATGTCATCCAGCCACTTGAGCTGAAGCCGGGACAAAAAATTGCTTTGTATATGCGGGCCTCGGGGGATATTACGCGAAATAATAGTGTATTTCTGAAGGAACCACAACGAAAGTGCCTGCGTATTATTGCAAGGCTTTTTGTTCAAGACAGTTAAAAATGGGAAACGCAGAAAACTTCTTCTACTCTACGGAATTATGTAATTTTGTTACGAATGTAACCTGAACATAATCTTAAATATAAGTCGATCGTTAGTTGTAGTCGTGGCTACGGTGGTGCTTCGCTGGATGCGGGTGGCGCAGGACCGGTCGGAGGCGTATGTCCAGCTAGTGGACATCGATGATTAGCTGCAGTCGTTGGCAACCGTAAGTCAGCCATCATTACAGAATTTGGATTTTGACAGAGACAAAACCTTGTGTCATCATAGAAACGAATAAGTATAACCTTAGGCTTAAAAATAATAACTGTAATTATTACTTACTACATTTCCATCTCTGGAAACACTCCGATTTCTCGTTATTTGGTGCCTAATAATCACAACATTATTGTCTCAATCTACTAAAGGCATTCCAAATGATCGTTTTAATGTAAACTAGTTCTGTGTTAAAGTATTTTATTCTGTATGTTAGCATAACGTCAAGGGAAGTCTTGTATTACCGTTGTGTATTTGTAACATCAATTTAATAGCTTAGTCTCTGGGCGACCGAGTTCTGTTCGTTCGGAGAAAATAGAGAAAATACGGAGAAACCGAATTTGCCCAGACTTGAAACTCAGCTAGATCGTTCCTTCATCCCCCTAAAACCCCATATTCCAAATTTCATTGAAATCGTCAGAGCCGTTTCCGGTAACGTGGTTACAAATGTATATATATATATATATGCAAATATATCTCGTTTAATAGTATAAGATTACGTGAGTAAATACCAACTTTATCTCCATCGAAACTAAAAACACCAAATCCGGCAACATCAAAATAGTAAAGTAAGTGCTCAAATACCAGAACTCCGCTCACCCGTATTCTGCTTATCATAATATTTATTCCAATATAACAGCAAATTTCGGTTCCCTCCCCTACGTTCGGTAGCTGACTAAAACAGAAAATGATACATGCAAATAGGCGATGGTCCCATTTGCTGGGATGTTGTGGTCCCATAAATTATGTAGGCAATTGTTTCGTACACGAACCTATTGTCCTTCGCTGGGATATTCTTTTGATACGTTCAAACTAGCTGGTTGTAGTAAACGGGATGGACGCTGGATAGTGCTTTATGTTGTGTAGAAAACAAATGACTTGCGGATTTCGTATTTTGAAATGCATTTGTTTTTAATTAGAAATAGATAGTCATATGCGACACACGACCGTCGACAGCATATCCAAACGCTGTCGCTGTGGCCAAAATCTGCCGAGACAACATGAGAGATTGCGAAATACATGATCATTGAGTAGAAAATTTCACTTCGGATATTTGTCTTTATTTTACAAGCTCTCACCTGCTACCAATATAAGGAACATTTTTTTCAGTTGACTAGTGCCGCGATTCCGATTGGTGCACAGTTTGCCTCGAATATCGCTTTTCTTTTAAGTATCTGTTATTCTAAATTTTAATGTCAGACACTGACGCAAGTTAAGTAACATTGCCAAGGATATTACATTTTGATACCCGAATCGGGCTCCAGCATGCATATTTTTTACTTCGACATTCAACACTTGCATTCTTATCATCCACTAGCTTCCGCCCGCGACTTCGTCTGGGTGGACCTGGGATAAAGACTATCCTATATTTTAATTCAGACTGTAAACTATCTTTGTACAAAGTTTTATCCAAATAGGTTGGGCCATTTAAGCACGATTGATTAACAAACATCCAAACATCTTAACATCCAAACATTCGCATTTATAATATTAGTAGGATACTTATACTGTAAATGCGAAAATTACTTTGTATGGTTTAACTTTTGCACGCTTTAACCACTGAATCGAACGCTTACATAGGATACTTTGTAATCATAGTCTAGTCTAAGGGGGAAAATCCAGCCGAAGGCAACTTAGAATTAAAAGTGTTACATCTGGGGTGTTCACATGTCACTTCGGGTCAAGAATCTCTTATCCAAAATGGGACTATCGGACAGTTTAGACTGTAGAACGTGTCGCAAGGAGGATGAGACTATGTAACACTTACTGCGTGAATGTCATGCCCTTGCCAGACAAATAATGAATTACTTCCGTAACGGGATTCGAATTCAAGGTGCTCCCGCCGAGCTGCATTATCCGTTTTGTGGAAATGATGAAGCGAGCTAGGGTGTAGGCACAGGAGGGGGCAAATGTCAGATAGGGCCCTCATCTAGATAAGATAAGATAAAGGGGTAAAATAGGAGATTTCATTTAATGGGGTGTACACACAGCGAGTTAACGCTGATGAAATCGCGAACAGGGTCTATGAATTATATATTCATTAATGTAATCTGCTTAATCATAACTACCCCGATTTCAATTCCATGAAAGATTAATGTGCGTATTAATTTGAATTTGCGCTAACCGCAGAGCAAACGTGGGCGACTAATTGGGTGTACCTAATTAACCTAAACAACTAACTATCTAACCAGCTGCGGCTATCGCTGACACCCATATTTGCTGACGAATCAATTTGGTGTTTCTAAAATAGTTATTAATTCGGCCATTCGCTTATTAAGCTAGCCTAGTGGTTCAGGCATGCGGCTGTCAAGCGGCGGTCGTGGGTTCGATTGAGTTTTTCGGAAATTGTGTATGTACGGAATATTTACCGTTAACTTTTCGGTGAAGGAAAACATCGTGAGGAAACCGTTCTTACCCCATTAACGTCTATGGCAGTCGCTGCCGTTAAACTCGTGCATGTGCCATATCTTGGGATTTGGTGTCAAAGCGACCAGGACCGAGGGCACTAACAGGATGATGATGATTTCGGTTATTCGCTCGGCATAGCGGTCGGCATAAGGCAAATTTTAGGGCAATTTATTCAATTTTATATATAGGTGCCGTTGGCAATACCAATATCCAGGAATATTGCTACCAGCAATATTGTGGGTCACATTGCGTGTTGCTTGATAAATTTGATTTAAATAATATTTTCTTGATTTTAACAAACATGTTTTTAAATGGTTCAAAGTCGGTTAGTTTCAAAGTTGCCGATAGCATTGTTTTTGTTAATGTCTGTTTCCAGATATTTTTAAGCGTTTATTTTACCTACACTTTTCGTGTGCAGTAATTATCTTTGCAAACAATTTTTAAGCCCCGTGCCGGCATCCGATTGAGATTAAATTTGGCACTCTTATGTAAATTTGGCGACAGCGCAATATGGCTCCATTAACCTGATTATGTGATTGAGACTAAAGGTAGCCATAGCAACTCATACAACACATTCACCTGTTGAATATAATAGAATAGAATAGAAAAACTTTATTCAACATCACATAACTCAAGTTACACGAGAACCTTAAAAGTAGACAACATATAATTAATCTTACAGTTATCATTAAGTCATATTAATAAGAGACAACTGATATAACACAGAGCCTGGTTACTATATTAATCCATTTTACATTGCTCGCCGTTTTTCGGGAACGAAATATCTCAGTGTGTATGTGAGTGTGTGATACGCACACAGTATGTGTATGAGATTGAATGTAAATGTTAAAACCTATTTTTATAATACTGGTTGCACCAAAGATGAAACGTTTAACGGAAACTTATTTCATTGTTCCCGGCAACGGCTCATAAAACATCTTTTACAATTCTTCTAGCAAACTTTATCATGACACCCGCTAAAAACATGTCACAGCAAACTCACCAGTTTATTTCTCATCATAAAAAATAAGAACAACGAATGTGGATGCGATCCTTATTAAAACCGGACATGGAGTTGGTTCATGTTTGGTTAAGATATAAACATCCCAGTAACTTCTGTCATTTTAAACACCTTAAATCTTGAATTTTTAGAAATCCGCCCTTACGTTTCAATCAGCTGGGTTAATTTCAAAAGAACCTTAAATACACAGTCAAGGAATTTAATTTCCTACCCATTTTGTTGAAATGTTGTTAGGCATTCACGATGCATTAAGGTCGAAATTTTTATTTTAGTATTGATATGTCAATTCAATACCTATTATTTGTCACTGCACATTACAGATAACCTCTTTGCGAAGTCATTTACTTATCTAATAAATAATTAAACACATGTCAGTTGATGTCAATGTCAATCGAGAAAATTGAGAAATAATTTTCAAATACGAAATTAATTTGAAAAATAATAAAATGCTTGCCGCAAACCGTGAAGTATTAACAATTCAACGTTGATTCCGAATGTTCCTTATCTGCGTTCCTTTCATTCGAATATTGCAAGAGTGAAAGCGAAATATATGTCATATTTTGTTAGATTTTCGATTACTGTCATCCATTTTTAGCAGTGCCTTGACGTTTTACAGTTCACCATGTCAACGTAATTTAATTAATCATATCAGTTGCCTAGTAATACAAACAAATGCGTCTGATATGTCAAGTAACGTTGTGCTTAGATAGCTCTTATGATGACTGTTTGCTATACAATATTGAACCTTAGGTGGGTAGGAATTTAAATTCCTTGACTGTACATAATAACTTTCAAAACGACATATTTCGTATATATAGAGGATTTAATAGATTGCGTCCTAGTGAATGCCCCAAAGGGACGATGGTAAATGAACCTTACTAAATTGAGAATTGTCAGAAGACTAATATATTCTTGAAGTCTAATGTCGTTTACAACATAGTCGTGTTATATAGGTGACGTCAATTTCAGTACAATATTTGACACAAACAAGCTGGTGACAAACACAAAATTCTATACTTACATACATACATACATACATACATACATTCACGCCTTTATTCCCAAAAGGGGTAGGCAGAGCACATGAAACGTATGTTCCAGCGCCACTTTTAGCATAAAATTTGGGTATAAAAGATCAACTAAATGTGATATTGCAGTGATAGGTTGCTAGCCCATCGCCCACAACACACTTCAACCCTTGTCCTTTAGTCGACTTTTACGACACCCACGGGAAGAAAGGGGGTGGTGAAATTCTAACCCGACCCCACACGGACTACACACCACTACTATACTTACATCCTTAATTAATCATTATTATTGCTCATATGTGTGTCCTTATTAAATTTTTCCTCTACGACACATTCCAATTTCACCTTAATTAAGCAAAAGCATTCTATTGCTACTGACCCGAACCACGAAAACTTTCCTTAAGGGGATGCTTTGATTGGATTCGAACACGCCCCCTAGACAGAGACACGCTAATGCCTTACGCTCACGAGAAAAAGAGATGTAACACTCTTCGGGAATGGCTTTTTTGAACAAATTCGATAATCACCTGACTTAGTGAAGTTTTATCTAAATTACATATAGTGAGGTTTTAGATGAGATAAAATACTATAGAATTAACTTGATTGTGTCGTAAAATAATGTATCGTTTGAGTAGGCCGAGTAAAAAAAGAAAAATAATAACCCAATTATGGTTTTTTTTCTATAGAGGTTTTAAGCAATCGATAAAATCAGATAAACAATGATAATTATAGTCAAGAATCATTTATCTGAATATCAGACCATTGTTTCTTAATCTAGTCAGGACTGCGTTTCAAAGCACGCGATAATTTCCAACGCACCGCATTAAGCCGTATTTAAGGTTGGATCCCTCGTGACTGAGGATCGTGTCCACATGCTGCAGCCTTCCATGCAGTTTGGTTGCTCGTCAAGTAGACTGCTTGGGAAAGACTGTATTTTACAGCCCCCTTAACTGCGTCAGTCAAGCGCACTGCAATCCTTCGTCTAGCACGTTTGCCTCCCAGAGAACCAAGAATTATTTGTTTGTCCAGATCAGGGGTTCCCAAACTTTATTTTCTCATAGACCAATTTCAAAAGTTAACTGGTTCTGGTCTACCATTTAGGGGGTCTACACACTATATTTCTACCATATTCCCAAAACTCGGCAAAAAATGTGAATATTACCCAAGTCTGGAGACGCTCGCGATCTGTCGCAGACTTGCAGTCGACAAGTTTTAGAGGCCAATGGTGTAATTTTAATAATATGTCAGTTGAATTTATCGAAATTTTAATCGGGGAGCAGCGTAATGAAGCTGTCATGTATTTATCAGTCATCCAGGCTATAAAAATAACACAAAAAATAATATCTGTTTTCGTTCTCTACTATCGAAACCAGATACATTTTCGTGGACCCCCACTTACGAATTGTGCACCCCCATTTTTTGTCACGCCAACGTAGACCCCCGTCGAGTCTCCTGTGGACCCCTGGGGGTCCACCTGGACCACTTTGGGAATCCCTGGTCCGGATCATCGCATGATCTTTGTTTATTCAGTTATGTCATACATGGACCTATTTTGGCGCGTTGCTACTGCATTTGACTTGTAGAAGCACTCTTAGCCAGCATGACATTGTGGACATCTCTCATTAGAGCAACAATGATTGCTTTTTACAGTTATTTATACAAAGGCAAAGCAGACAAGTCATCTCCACTATCGTAGGTCCCATTGTGCTCGCAGATTATATTTTTGTTTTCCAAGTATTATGCTGTCAACAATAGATTGCCCTGTCCTTTACAAAGGAATGCCTATTCCGTATTAGCATAGGGAGTGCTAAGTCGGTCGGAACAGGGGACAAAATACGAGTACGCACGTGTAAGTTTATTTATTGGGTGGAATGTGACATTGTTTATTCAGTTTCTTGTTAACACATTCACTGCAAAGAATCGCTACGCGCCACGCTCGTAGCCACTCCTAGTTTCCTCGTATGTAGCGGAAAGCGACTACGGCGTAGGCGCCCGTTAGGCGGGTTGAGGCAGTGAAAGTTCATAATATAAAATTAGCTAGTTTTACTAGGTTTTCCTTAGTTGCACCTAACCTGTCCATTAACCGCTCATTAGGACTAATTTTTCAACGTGCAAACACAACATTGTTATTTCCTTTATCCCATTCAAGACCAATGTGACTCACATAATGATTTATGCCTCTACGAGCGATTTCCACTACGGAACCCGATACGCGCTACGCCGTAGGACATAGCGATGTGCGGCCTGGAACAAAAGTTACACAATTACATTATTAATTTATTGAATCAGCCGTTACATCATCACATGATAGGCTACGCGAACAATGTTGTTCTCGTAATTACACTATTGATGTTGTGTTTTGGGGTGGGCGGGTGTCAATTCATATGAAGATATAATGACCAAAGTGCGGCATTCTCATGGAAAAAATTAAACGTCAAGAGGAATTTAAAATTTTATTTCATCGACATTGACAATTTATTCTTACTTAACTTAGCCCTTACTAATGCTCCAGATGAGGGGTAATTAGTGACTACCTAACTTTTTAAAATAGCGTTACGATAAACCAAATCAAATGTCAATAAAAAAACTGACATTGAGATGTACTCCAAGCGTTACGCAATCGAGCTGGGCTGAATTAAATCATTTACTGCTAATCATAAACTGTTTGCCCTCCGCTCTTGCGAACTTGGCTCGGCCCATACTTGGCCCTCGATGGCTCTGGCACTTGCGCAGTACCCTCACGCTCCGCGGTATGTTGAAGATCGAAACGTCAGTTGCAAATTGTTTCTCAAACTATCGCGACCATGTCTGAATACTAAACAGACGCGTAGTGAAATGCTGACGGCAAGGGTGGATACACAAGAGATGTGCGATGTGCTTTCATATATTTTACACTCTACTGGACAGTTAGGGTTCTCTGGTGTGTATTCACCCTAATCCAGAGTCTTAACTAAGGTACTTAATGATAGCTTTCAATTCAAGTGAAGTAGGGCACAGCGAAAGGTCATCCCGCTCGAATTTGGAGCAACCCAACTGGGAAAGTACCTCCGCCTTGCGGACCACAGCCATAAAAACACTACTACTTGCTCTGTAGTTGTGCAGTGTTCCTGGAGGTGAGCAAGGTCGCCAGAGCTCTCGAGGATGCGTTGTGTTGAGAGGGAACTTGTTCCTTCCGCTGTCAACACGGCGAATCCTCAAAGGGTCGGCAACGCCCATGTCACTCCTTTGGAGTTGCATGCGTGTATAGGCTGCGGTGTCCGCTTACCATCAGGCGGGCCGTACGCTAGTTTGCCACCGTCATTGTATAAAAAAGCCTGAGAATTCAGATGTTACAAAAGATCCAGCGTTACCGTTTTTGAGTTTGTCAGACTGTACAACGAACAGGGCCAAGCATAAAGCCAAACATGGCTTAGAATATTTTCACGATAGTTCTAGTAAATGCGAAGAGGGACGAAGGTGGAACAATAATATAATTCGATACTATTCTATAGGTAGGTATAGGTAGTGTTGGACGTATGTTAAAGATTTAAACTGTGCCTTTGTAGTCGTTGATATTTATTAGTTTATTTTAGTTTGTTTAATTTTCTTTGTTTCCTGTTTTTTTAATGTTTTCTATCACATTGTAGGTGATATTCATTTCGTATAAAGTGTATGTACATCGTTGTACATCGTTCCAGGAGTGGACACAGTAGAGCATTACATTTACTTGGGCGCACAGTGTAACAATGACGGCAGTTGTGTGCCGGAGATAAAAAGACGCATTATAGTATGACCAAGGATGATATGACCCGCCTGAACAAAATATGGAAAAAGAGGGGAATCTCTATTAACACCAAGATCCGGTTAGTACGTGCCCTGATATTCCCCATTTTTCTGTATGGCGTGGAGTCGTGGACGATACGGGCTCGAGAGAGGCAGAGGATCGACGCCTTAGAAATGTGGTGCTGGAGGCGTATGTTGAGGATACCTTGGACGGCCAAGCGAAGAAATGTGTCGATCCTCTCACAGCTCAAGATAAAAACCCGTCTGTCCAAGATATGCTACCAACGAATTCTTTCGTATTTTGGCCACATAATGCGAAGGGGTAATGAAAGCCTGGAGAAATTGATCGTAGTTGGGAACATAAATGGCAAGCGAGCCCGAGGCCGATCTCCTACCAGATGGACCGAACAAATAAACCCCCGAGGTTTAGCTCCGTCGTCAGGGCCGCGATGGACAGGAGCCGATGGAAACAAATAGTTCACTCCAAGTGTGGACCACTTGTTGATGACCACGATCCTCAGTCATGAGGGAACGACTAGAGAGAGAGAAAGTGTATGCAACTGTTTATATGTAATTAGTATAGTAACTATTGGTACCACTTAAGTGATTTGGTGTTATACTGTAAACTTTTGTGTGAATCGAAAATAAATTATCTTATTTAATCATCTAATAAACAAAAAGATCGTCGCGGCAAAAAGCTCGAAGCAAATTTACTGTTGTTTCGCTAGAATGCTCGCTTAAACCATCCTGTTTATATTGTGAATATTACATTCACTAGCACATTGCACGTAAACCGATGGCCGTTGGGGCGGAAAGGCTCTCGAGTGGTGACCACGTATCGGAAGGCGCTGCGTGGGTAGACCCCGCACAAGGTGGACTATTGACCTGTTAAAGGTCGCGGGAGTCCTCGGACGCGGGTGGCGCAGGGCCGGCCATTATGACACTCTTTGGGGGAGGCTTACGTCCAGCAGTGGACGTATTTTGGTTGATATGATGATGACGATGATGATGACGTTCACTAGAATGCGCATTACAAGTGAAAAGCAATGGGATAAATTAAAGCCGAGCTTAGAGATTTCATAATTACTTCTAATTTATTGCACCACTCAATTTTAAAAACAACTTCAGTACCTTTCTACCGAGCATGCAATTAATCTCAACATCAATTCACATTCAAGCAGATATGAGACTCTTCTTACCCCACTCACGGAGAGCGGATTATTCCCAATCGAAAACATTCAATTAGCCTATACATGCATATTTATTATATGATCACATCGTTTCCAACTGCGACACAGTGTCAAAGTAAACTACACTGAGTCCAAACGCCCCGCGCGCTCTCTACTGAAAAATGACCCGGTGTCAGAGCTGGAAAACAGGCGGTCTTGCAAAGGAAACAAACAAAGTTCAGAGACGAAGGTCGTACGGTACGGCTAACCTCAGTGTTATGTACGAGAATAGCGGAGCAACTTATTTACTGGGCCGTTCATAGCTCTATTTTTCATACTAAGCACAGAGGGTTATTCGACAATAATCATGTTACTTGGCTTTTTACTGTTTGTTTCTGAGAAGGAAAGATGTAACATGCCGAAATATTCAATGTATGATGTTCGTAATAAAAGTATTACTTATTGGAAGTATTCTGGGAAATATGTAGGTAATATACGATGCTTAGGCGGGTTTTCCAGGAATTCTAAGCTAAGTCGCGTTCCTAGCGGATGTCATTGTGTGTTTTCGGGTCGCTTATTGTCATATTTAAATGGGCGATGAGTATAGAATATTCCTATATTATAATATTTGTTATTATTTTAGACGACATCTTTAGTCTAGTTGGTAGTGATGCTGCCTACGAAGCAGGAGGTCTCGGGTTCGAATCCCGTTAAAGCCATTTATTTGTGTCATCTGCATGATTTGTTCCCGAGTCATAGATGTTTTCGATGTATTTAATGTTCTATATAAAGTACCCATAGTACAGTCAGCAGCAGAAATTGCTAACCAGTTCTAGTGCTCAAAATGATCTACACTCCCATCGATCAACTCTAATGTCAAGGGAATAAGGATCTGTGTAGGTCATTGTCAGTGATCGGTTTTTTGGATTCGACATGGGGTGAACGATCTCAATCATTACATAATGAATGAATGAATGAATGAATGAATGCTTCTTTATTTCAGGAAATAAACCCATAATGATTAAGATACTAACATTAGTATGGATATGCCCCGGGAATCCGGGCTTTATATTGTTGAAAACGCAAGAAAATACAATGTGTTTATTTTATCACACCATAAAACATCTAAGTAGCTGATAGACGAGTACTTACCCTCCGTTCTTTTGTCTAAATCGAATAAATGAAATGAGCACAAGTGTTTACACTGACAGCTGATTTGCTGCGTCCAAAGCGGCACATTTTGTACCGTTTGGATAAAAGTTCGGCGAGTAAGTACGCGTGTCTATCAGCTAATATATGGTTACTACGCGTTATTGTTTGAATAAATGAATTCGTTATCAAAAAGTGAATTACACTTCTTTCAACTGAGAGGTAGTTTGAGAAAAACAATGTCCACAATGTCAAATGGTTTTATTGCTCACCAAAAATATTATATATTTTTGCACGGTTTGTTCGGTATCGCGGGAAACTGTCGTATCTATATTAACTTTTCTACTTGATATCCCGCGAGGGAGAATCCAAATAACCGATCACTGGTCATTATGAGCCTGTTATTTTGCTTAGCTAACTTCTGATGCTGACTGTACAAGCAATGCTCAGTTTGGGACTAGATCGATTTGTGTACGATTGTCCCCAATTTTATTTGTTCTTTAATATACGTAGTCTGTTGACTTTGACGTTTTTTGTCATTTGTTACTCTCACGGTCACAATTCTGACTGTTTTTGACATAACGAGACAATCTTGAGCGTTTTTGTTTCGTGTCTCTGTAGTCTGTAAGTGCCTATATGTAATACTGAAAGTAAACCGACAAGTTAGGAAATCTCGACGATATGAGTGAGGTCTGAAATACAGTGTACCGATTCCGCCTCGCCAATACCGTTTGAGGTCATATTTCGATTATGAAATACCGAGAAAGTGGAGTGGATGTTGAAATTGGGTATATCCCTGAGGCATACCGGAGACGTATCACGTTTTTAATCAAAATTGGGAACCCTTTTTGAATTCTTCGGCCAAATTGAGGTTGGGTAAACAATAAACATCTGTCATACCAATATCTATCAAACCAAATCTTTCATATCATCAGATCATATGCAGAATCCATACGCCATCGCCTAATGTACAGGGTGCTCTAAATTCCGAGCATAAAGGCGGGCATTGATCGGTCCGTTATAAATCACCCGGCGCGTTTACACGTCGGGCGTGTGGTGCATATCATAAATGTGCTTTCTGAGGGACGTGGAGCACGAGAACTGAAATAGACAACATTTGTACTATATATTCAATATGAAAAATATTCCGGAAATAATGCAAAAAAATACTAAATGTATACACCGCCAAGAATAGAGTTAACCAAGGTCACGATTTCAATTATTTTATCGACTAAGATGTCGCTGTTATTCGGTACTTATCTCTGTTGTTCTGATTATGAAAGCCAGAGACACTGACATAAATGGATATACCTATGATCTGCATCTAGATCGTAAAAATAAAACATTTTTTTATCATCCATCACTCACTGTGAAAGTTGAAAAATGATTAGGGTCTTATCCAACATCCTAATCTTATAACTTGAAGAAATTCCTGTATTTTTTGGAGAGTGTAATAAAATTGTGCCTATGAGCGTTAAATGTTTCACTTTACCGCTTATTCCTTGGGCCAGTTGTTCCAATAGTTAGTGGCGGGTTGGCGGAGATATATGGCATTGCTTCAATATTTCACTTTCTTACTTTCTTAGACATTAGCCTTATCTAAGCTAATCTTATAAAACGAATAGGGGGTGATTTTCGGAACTAATCGTCTGATTTCAAAAAACATATTTTAATCACCAGTGTATAGGAATACGATATGATACAAAGGACAAATATAATTGAAAAATAAACCTCCATCGTCTGAAGCCTAAGCCAGGACTCGAACCTGTGCCCCCTGTATTGCTAATACAGCCATTATTTACCCGAATTAAAAATATTTTTTGTAACTTCTTTATTCATTATATAAAATGTTGTGTAAACTAGTTATAACAAATAATAATTTGTATGTCAAATGTTTCCGGGTATGTTTTGAATGTCTTTCGGGTGCATGATAATCAGTTATAATGATAATTAAGTATATTAAAACTCTTGTAAGTACGCCATATACCCAGCAATACATACCATACTTAATGTTAAACAGTTAATACTCTCTCTTTCACTCCCAATCACAATTCAACCTGTTTTGCGCGCTCGCTTTCACATCGAAACTGGCCCACATTAAGAGCTTGGCAGAATACCGGGCACAGGGCACAGCCACCTTGGAACACCGTGGCCATCGTGGAGGTCGTCGGCAACAAAAAGGGTTAGCTAGGCTTCCTGGTAGAATTGGGTTGGCACGAAAAGCAGTAGTGCCAATAACACATACGCACTTATGCACAATTATGACGTCCAATGGCCGAAACCCTGTCTGCGAATACTCAATGTAATTGAATACAGTATTATTACATATTGTCGTTAATAATAAAATTAATTCCCAATATATACAATAGCGGATGCTGTTATTCCGCAAACACGAGTAATTTACGCGGGTCGGCCGTACTAATTGCTAATATTGGCGATTTATTGAACTATCTTGCTGGATAAATTAACACATCCGATGTTTTATTTATGCAGCGGTGCGTTCTTGTTGGTTTATTTTCATAAATTAAATGAGTTAGCCAATTGATAATGTGATTAAGGGCTTAAAATATTATTAATCTTTACCTAGGTTTTTGGTAAATCCCTACTTCCATATCCCTACTAATATTATAAATTGAAAAGTGTATGTGTGTGTTTGTTTGTTTGTTTGTTTGTCCGTCTTTCACGGCAAAACAGAGCGACGAATTGACGTGATTTTTAAGTGGAGATAGTTGAAGGGTATTTATCCCCGAAATCATCCCCTAAGGGGGTGAAATGGGGGCGTAAAAGTTTGGAGTTGCGATATAATCGACTTCCACGCCGACGGAGTCGCCGGCAGAAGCTAGTTAAGTCTATCTGTGTGTTCCCTGTTCACGTTTAAGGCGCTGAACCGATTTAGATGGAATTTGGTACAGATATAGTTTGAATCCCGATATACAGGTACTGATATACCAGGTCATCAGTCCACCTTGTGAGGGGGAGGTCTACCTTCGATAAGCCTTCTGGGCTGTTTACACTTTGATTAGTGATAAGTGCGAGTTCATACATTTGCTACAAGTGCGAGTAGCTTTTGTGTAGAGTCGCACTCATCACTAATTGATGTGTAGGTAAACAGGCCCTTCCGGTAAGTAGTCGTCACATCATTCAATACAAGCAGTTGAAAATATCGTTGATTAGGTATGACTATTTACACTCTCCTATCATGAATATATTCGTAATCAGGAACTAGAAGCATTCTTTTGGCCCCGTTCGAACTCATGGCCGCTTTGCATGACAATGCCAACTTCTATCGACAAAAGACATATTGTCTAAGCGCCGCTGCTGGCGTCGACTTTATAGCGTTTTGTCCAGCTATGATTTGCACTTGAATTGGAAATATCAATGCGAAACTGCGAGTAGTGATCGGGTTTTTTTTTTTCATAAATGTTATTCCGTAAAACCACACAATTATATTTCTGTAGGTCGATCACGTAAATCATTGTACGTGTTTCAGGTAGATAAATGACACTAATTGTATGGGAAATTGACAGGTGAGTTGTCCTAAGGTGCGTTCGAAGAGTGATATCTTCTCAGCTCAGAAAACTATTATCCAAATTAAATCTCATATTATTTGTTCAGGTCGGACTATTTTCTGTGAGCTGTTTCATTTTTTTATATGGACTTCAAATGTCTGAAATGAAACAATTTTTAATGTATGTTTATTTCATTTATAACCTCAGAATAAGCACTAGTAGGTTTGTCATTAGCTCATTAGCTGTTTTATTTACTTATACCATACACAAAACGAGAGTGAAGCGACCTAATGTAGGTATGAGAGGGTGTTCGACCGATAAAATAGACATTTAATCCTTATCAAATGTGATATTTAAAATAAAAAAGAAGGTATATCGGTCTCACTGCTGGGCACATACCTCGTGCATGAGAGGGAATGAATTTAGTCTACACGGTGGCTATTGGGGACTTCATGTACACCTCTGAATGTCTTCTTAGTTGTATACTGGTTCCTCACGATGTTTTCCTTCATCAAACGATGACGAGGATATACTAACGCCCCTCGTGAACTCGCCCGCTTATTGCAAAGAAAGCAGGTTTTTTTTTACTTTGGGGAAATGCGTTTACACATTTCGTCCAGCCCGAGACCCCGTATCATGGTCCGAAATGACAAGATAGGAGCGTCGTCTCGTTCTATCGAACGGTGTCAGCCAGTGACGGACGCTCTAGCCTATCACTTATCGTGTGATAAAGCCGACCGTGATACGGGGTCAGCACAGCAGCAACAGCCGCGCTTTGTCAGGCAGGGTGGGTATGACGGACTAACTGAAGCTGGACTACCGTCTAAATCCACCCAATTCGCCTTGTAAAGCGGGGCGTCCCAAGATCGCTTTTGACATTCAACTCCATACATATGATCACAGGCTAACCCGTTGGATATAAGATAGCCTATAGCCATCCATAAAGTCCATTCTACACGCAGGTGAAAGAATTTTTGAAATCAGATAAGTCGTTCCAGAAAACAATCAAAACATACAAAGTTACAAAGCTACATCTCACAGAATTTTCCTTTTTATCCATATCCATATAACTAAATGGGAAAGTGTATTGTGTGTGTTTCTTTGTCCGTCATTCACGGCAAAACGGAGCGACGAATTGACGTCAATTTTTAAGTGGAGATAGTAGAAAGGATGGAGAGTGACATAGGTTAGTTTTTATCCCCGAAATCATCCCCTAAGGGGGTGAAGTGTGGGGGGGGGTAAAAGTTTGTATGGAGCTGCGATATAAACGAGTTCCACGCGGACGGAGTCGCGGGCAGAAGCTAGTAATATTAACTATAGATTACGGGCATAAAATGTTCTAACGATATGATACAGAGTACAAATATGCATAATTGAAACATAAACCATTACCGTCTGAATATTTAATAGAATAATTTGTTTCGTTAAGAGGTATAAAATGATCTGCTTACAAGCTTTTATGTCACAAGTTACAACACTCCCGAGATTAAAGCAACATGTCGTGAAAAGCGTTAACAGAGCCATGAAGGTTAACGCACTCGTAAATATGAGCCGTCATAATATGATGCTTAAGGAATAAGCTGGGACACTTTGGGCATAGCAGAAATAGTGTAAAGTAGGTTATCTTCTACAAACGCACCGCGCGCGGCTTGTATGTGTGCGCCATTAGTATCTATGCGTCGCGCACGCACACTCAAACAAAATCTCGACCCGTTTCTCAGTGCGACAGTATGAAGATAAACTACTTTAGACGCTTTCTACTATGCTTTGGGCGCCTAATCCACATTAGTGGTATCAAGAGTTTAGTGGTGACATTAGTGTTACACAGTGAAAGATAGTTATTTTATGTTTGAAGACAGGTAAGACTAGTGGGTTGTGACGTTAGTCGAATCCCGGTAAGGGCAAATATTTTGTTTCTGAGTCTTGGATGTTTTTAAATATATAATCGATTTGTGTAGTTGTCATATAACATTTATTTTTAAGTATTATTTATTTAAGACGTTCCTAATGTACCATGTAAATATGGATAAAATAAATGATGAATGTTTCTTCTCCTATGACGCGCAATAGCGTGCCAGAAAACTACGTAAGTATATAATATACATATACATGTATTTCCGATTCAGTGATATGCATTGTTACTTGAAGTCTTTTCCAAATTCCGACTGTAACTTGCAATCGATTTTTCAATCGTTATTCATCATTCGTCTTTCACTCGATCAATCAATTTCATAAAAGGTCAATTAGTACAATCGTAACCACCTGCAATGGAACGACAGTTCACTCTTTTTGCTAACGAACGAACTTATTTCAAATAGCTTACCTAACTGCAGCAAGTCACAACTCTAATACCAAGTTGTACGCGTGACTAAAATAAAAGTACAATCCCACAAACTTCATATTGCCGTCTTATATGGCGCTAGCACTAAGCAAAATCGACATGTTTGTATTAGAAACGACTGGTTCCTGATTTACCCAACTGCAAATGTAAGTTGGCGTGGCACGGTCAGAAAATGAAGATAATAATCGCGACTTGTCGGAATCTAATAGAGGAGAAAATTGGACATCCAAGTTTATCATTTCATAGGATGTTTTGCCAAAAAATAAACCGATGCCTTAAATTGGGAATGGTGTACCTGGTGTGTATTTTATTGCGTTTCACAGATGCAAGTTTTACTGAATTTCACGTGTAAAGTGTAAATCGTTAATCTTGTGGACTCGATTTTCTTTGACTTGATAATAGAACGAAGGTAATTAAATACGATTCACTTTATTTGATACAGTAACAATTTTTCAAGTTTCGTCTCCAATTTTATTCCTTTGAGGAATACTTTTTGGGATAAAAAGTATCCTTCCCTAAGTATATCGATTTGATATTTTGACAAAATCTGTTAAGACATTTTTGCGTGTTTGAACGAACATCATTTTTAAATTTTATGAATAGGATGTAATTACCGCTGTTAAAATCTCATTTGCTCGTCGTTTTGCATTTTACTTACCCAGGATTTACAACCGATTAGTCATCCTATATAAATTTCACGAACACTCCGTCATCGAGGCAAAGAACATACTGTCTAAACACCTTATGCACTTATCATATATTATATAGAGACAAAAAAATATATAAGGAAACTGTATTGACATACATACTCGCATACATACATACACACATTTCTCTCGGTTCTCGTTATTATTAAATAATTATCTTACCTAAAGAGGAACTTTAGAGTTAAAAATGTACACTCAAATTTTTTAAACACTGTTATATAAACGTATATATTTTAAGTCTTGCTCGAATTTACTAACCTCAAAAGTTTTTGCCGTTCTGTTTCATGGAGTATCTAAAGGATATTTTTTTTAATTTAAAGTGGAAGCTAGCTCCGCTTGCCAGAGATTGTTGAAAACGAGATCACGCTGCCAACATCTGCATTAATGCGGTTAGCAGTAAAAGGAGTTAAAAAAATGCAGGGTTCGTCATTCGAAAACATCAACAATTGCTCTTCAATTCGAGTATATTTTGACCCAAATGCAGCAGAATGAGTTTCATCTGTTTCGTTTGAATGTAAACATATTTTTATGTTTATTTTTTTGACATGCCCTGAAGCTTTTAACGGCTTAATTAATTTTAAACTGTGAGGTATAGTTGCAGGCGCAGCGTGGGTAGGCCCCCGACAAGGTGGACTGATGACCTGGTAGGTAAAGGTTGCGGGAATTCGCTGGATGCGGGTGGCGCGGGATCGGTCACTTTGGCACTCTTTGGGGAGGCCTATGTCCAGCAGTGGACGTCTTTCGGCTGATTTGATGAGGTATAGTTAGTTTTTATTGAGGGCGAGTTGAACCCACTTTCGAATACAACCGATCAACGTTAAATATGGCACCGACAGCGGTCATTCCATAGAAACTTGTCAAACATTCCATACACTCAGATTTTAACGAACGCTAACGATTACAGGCAGTTTGGTGCAACCCCCCTTAAACATGCAAGTGATCATATACCTAGGCTTATAAAATGTGTAAAAATACACTCGGCTTTTTAGTATCTGTTAATGTCATTACATTGTAAAGATTAAAGTTATTGCATATTAAGTACGCCAAGGCGTGACATTGTTAATCATTAATTTTGGTGGACTAACATTCAGACATAAAAGGGAGATTTAAATACTCTAACCAGTAGATGAAAATTATTGAAATACCTACTATCATTAAGGCTTCAATATTTGCTTTAATTCCATATTTTATTTTATTTCTTTCTAATCGTCAGCTGATATTTACCGTCAAATGGTCCAACATTGCCCTCCAGGGTATCTTTGCCCAAAAAGCAACACGTGAACATTTTCATTCGTGGGGTAATCATTTACAGATTTATGGCAACACTGCTATTTTTAGTAGTAAATAGGTTATATAGGTGGCCGCACTGCGCGTCGAATTTTCTCGTAGCCTTACTCAGTAGCTTGTCAGAACTCGTCAAGTGAGGGTCTGTTTTTGCGGGCCAATTCCGGCGGACAATTGAACGCATGTCGTATGAAATGGCCAATCCAAATGTAAGTATGAGCAAGTACGTAGTATGTAGATTCTTTTTATTTTATTTCTAATACCTTAATTAAATTGGAAATTCTGAACCCGGGCAATATTACCCTGCAATGTTCAAGCTGGCTTAAGTCAACATTGCCCACCTTCAAAAACGACTTAGGGTTGTCACTTCCGAGTTTTTTAACCTACTGTGTAAGGAAATAAGTGTAATGTTTTATGAATAAATTACCTAATGCTTCTTTTATTACAATCTTTTTATTACTAACAATGTTCACTTAAAATGTTGTGTCTTTTCGAATATGCATCCAAGATTTTTTTGTTACAATTTCTAAATTTTATTCCAATTATGTAATTTTAACAAAAACATACCTTAAATTGTGTTTCATAATGAAAGACCATTCATACCAGATACAAAAAGATACCTTCAATAAAAATAACACCCGACTGAGAATATATAAAACGTTTCACCATTTGACCCTAAAGTGAATTCCCTAGCCGTTTGAAATTTGCTTTTTGCACCTTCTATGGAAACAACCTTAAATGGCCATGTAACATTGCCCACCCGATTGCCGACTTAAGTTAAACTAATAATGACAGGATGTTTGATGCTATTGCTAGAATTGCCCGAATTCTTGGTGTAGTTTTTTTTTCGTTATTTTAAGAGGTATAATTCTGTGTAAAATCGACGTGAGCAATGTTGGACAAAACCCCGGGTAACTTGGCCCACCTCTAAAATCGGCCGAAAACTTGATTTAAAATGCTTTAAAAAAAATCCGCAATGAGTACACGCCCGTTATCATACTTGTTACGATGGACTAAAAAACACTAGCATCAGAATAGAAAAAGATTGAAAAATTCATGGTTGGACCATTTGCCAGTATATTGTTTTCAATGATCAACGTGAACCACAAGTTCGTTTTATATATGTATACACTACACCCTTTATATTCCTTTATAAAACCCAGCAGCGTCGACTTTAAACGAGAGAAAGTTTTTTAGCAGGATTCGCTCGAATGACTCTTTTTTTATAATTTTCTCTGACACTCGCCCAAAGGTTTACTTTATTTCAGTCACGTGTCTGCTAATGAAAATAATAAAAGAAGTTTCATACGTTTATAAATGGTGCTAGATGGTGTTACGTTTAGCAATCCTGCGACAAAATGTCTTATTAAGACTGGACCTGTTTATAAATGCTACGGACATTCAGACATATATAAGTTCCCAAAAAGTAGGTAATGTATGTTGCCTGTGCTGGTTTTAGCATAAATGTGGGTATAAAAAATCAACAATACGTGATATTGCAGTGATAGGTTACTAGCCCGTCGCCCTCATCACACTTCAAACGTGCTCCCTTAGGTGACTTTTACGACACCCGCGTCAAGAAAGGGGGTGGTGAAATTCTAACCCACCACAGCAGGGTTAAGTGTTGTGTATTGTGCATAAAACATAAAAAACCTCCGTTCACTAAAACCTGTTTTATCCTCTTGTCATAAACACGAACTACAAAATGAAAAGAACAATGACAACGAGACAAATTTCAACGGAGCTTTAGCTAAAATAGGTTTGATGAACATTTACCTATGATACACGCGTGAAAACAAAGGCCAATATGCTTTAGTACCTAGTTTTATACCAAATTTGGGTTTCATTTCGTTTTTAGCGCTGAAAATTGGTTACCTTGGTTAATGAACGATATTTAAAAACGGCCAATAATAGCTTGAATGTCGTTTAATACGGTCAGATCGGTTTCAGATTAGCGTCTTTTTGGCTTAGTATAAATAAGCTGTTTTCGGCATAACTTATATGATAAACTAACACACAACAAGAGGCGAGCCTTACGCGCTTTATACAAAACGAGTATTGTATACGCGCGAGCACAACATTAATTTGAAATCGGCCTTATCAATTCGACCTATTATTGAGGTGATTTAATCTCAACAGTTAATATCATTTTATTTAAAATTTCCTATGGGAACTACCGGCTCCATTATTAGATCTATACCTGATCTAGACTGGATCTACTGGCCTACTGGTACACTGAGTTTTATTTTTAAGTGTTAGATTAAACTACAATGTCCGTTTATGAATAAATGTAATATGTTAAAGATGTTACACAGGCGCAAGCTTCACCTGGCATGTCTTCTTTTCGGTGTATTAAACTACCAGTCCCCAAAATATCTCTTCGAGAAATTGTTATTTCGCACGACAGGACGTGGAGCACGTCAGTGTGGGTTGCAACTGCTAACACATGGACATGCTTCAGCTGCTTTTCGTGGAAGTTTTAGATATGCCGCAACCAAATGTTGGAATAATCTGCCTCCGCCGATCAGGGACCTTAAAAGTAGATATAGTTTTAAGATTAATGTTAAGAAACATTTGTTTGAACATCAAAAAAGCCAAGGAAATTTGAAACACGATACCAGCTGTTTCTAGCTAAGTATGCGTATGTACCTGCTGTTTATGTTCCTGAGGCATCCTGCTGCGCGTTGGTCTGGGTGGCTTCATTTGTTCCTCTATAGTAGACAGGCACCTCTTTCTTCTTTCTTTTTTAACGCACGTACACCATATTTGTGACTCCTTATAACTATGTATCTTTCCATATATTGGTATAGCACACACTTCGCAATTCGCATGTCGGAATAAGTTCCAAGTGTTAAATGTGTAGTTTTTTTTCTGTTTCTTTTCTTTTGACCGTGACCTAATTTCCCATTTCGTGTAGTTATACATATTATGTCATGTGTCACTGTCACTTAGCTTAAGATAATCACTTAGCTTAAGATAATCATAGACAGTTTACTTATATTTCTTATTTATTTTTTTATGTTCGAGCGACCCTGATTCGCGTGTTTTAAGCCATGAGGCGTTTTTCTTGGTTGTATGTTATTTAGGTATGTTTTGTTTTTGCTTGTTTAATTTTGTAGCTTTTTGATTCCTTTTATCTTTTTATCCAATGTATGTCTGGTGATTTTATATTATGTATGTGTACGTTTCGTCACTGTGCCGTGGTATCACCAAATGGTCGCAACGGAAGATCAGCGCTGGTTCCGCCAGCATTACGCTGAGTTGCGACCATTTCGTGGCAAATTACGCAATTGTATGTTATTGTTTGTAAATTGCTTTGTGTCTGTCACGAATAAATGTATCTTTCTTTCTTTCTTTCTTTCAATGCAATATTATGGTGTCACAGTACCATCAAAATACCTACGTAATTATTCTAATTTAATTCCAATTATTTTTAACCACAAGCGCTGGAAATAGCTAAAAGTAGATGTAGAATGAGAATATTATACAACGGGAAAGCCTGTGACATTGTAGCTTTCTTATTTTATTAGTTTGTATGTAAATGAATATTAACTAAATTAAATGAAAACTAAGTTAAATCTAAACAAGTTTCTGACAAAAAATCCTTTTTGATACAAGCTTTTACTTCCGACTAAACTTTTCTGTATACCATCATCAATCTACTCTATCTACTCATTGAGACGATTATAACGAGCCCAAATTCAACGGGGTTACGTTGGTTAAGTACTGAATTCCCATGGCCACCTTCCAGCTTCCATCAGCAAATCAGCTCGATGAGACTGACTCACTTGCTCGATGATTTTGCCATAGTATTGAATTGTCATCCAAACTATACTTGAAATTTCAGCTCAATCGGTCACCGGGAAGTGAATCAAATTTAACTTTCAAGATTTTATTACAGACAACGGGACAGGTGAAAAAAAAAACCCTCGAGCCTTTGGACCGAGGATGCTGCTGGCGGCATTTGCTCGCTGAATTGTAATGATGCCTTGCGCGAAAAAGTCGCCAGCTTTTCGGTCACCAGTGATATCAACCAGACTGTGTATAATGGGGAAACAAACTTGGGAATTGCATATCCGATTTAAAAAAAAATTTGGCATTAACTTTTTCATAAAGTGCAACCGACGCTTATATGCACGACATTTTTTACTTAGTCTAGGTTTTGATCATTTTTTTCAATCAGTGACATCTTACTTACAAGTTGGTTGTAAGACGCCCATTCGTCTAGTAACTCTACATCAGTGTCTCTGTTTAGTATTCAATCCAGCGACTATCCCCGTCACTACGGCATAACTTATAGTTGCACGCTTGACGTGTGTGAGGGATGTGACGCAATTGCACGATTGTATGCTTAGTTATATATTCAAATATGATCTATATCTCCTAAGGGAGTCATAATTTATAAACACACTCACCTGTATTCCCTCTAGGGGTAGATAGAGCATACGAAATTTCGATGTTTCTTCCAGTAATTGGAATTTTGTTTGTAACTACTAACTAGCTTCCGCCCGAGACTGTTAATGCCTTGACCCGGGATAAAAACTATCCTTTATTTTAATCCAGGCTATAAACTATCTTCGTGCCAAATTTCATTAATATTGGTTTAGCTGTTTAAGCGTGATTGAGTAACAAACATCTAAACATCCAATCATCTAAACTTCCAAACATTTAAGCTTTCTAGACATCTAAACATCCAAATCTTCGCATTTATAATATAAGTAGGATAGTAAGATTGTAGTTCGGTAAACATTGAAATAATGCTGACCATAGTGCAACAAACATCAACCCTTTTTCCAATAAGAGGCGACTGACTTTGGCAAAACTCTGGTTAGAATGGTGTCTCTTTCCTAATCATTCCGACACCACACCAGCTAGGGAATTGTATTTAACCAATTTGACGTAGCACGATTTCCGCGTTGTAGTAGAAGTAGCTCGTAGCGGCATGACTCATATTATAGTTCAGTTCATTTCAGTTCATTTATTCAAGAACAATACATTAATTGTGTTTGAATTTGTCACATAAATAAATAATTAAATACATTTAATTATTTACAATAATTAGATTACAAGTACATTTAATACCTACTACATAGTTTTTTTAATTCTACTTAAGTTAGCCGCATTTCTTCTATGTTATAATAACACCCCTTAAGGAGAAAGTCGCGGACACGTAAATGGAAATGGCTACAGTTTGTGATACATTTGAGATCCAAGGGTAATTTATTAAAAAAATTAATACTTTGTATATGCGTGCTATGTTCAACTACCTGTAGATTGGGTGTGAAAGGCAGTTTCATATTTTTAGTTCTAGTCGCAAGTCGTAAGTCGGTCTGTTCTTCAGTTTCGTATCTAGATAAATATTTTATAAAATCAGTGAGTAACACGAGTACGTAGAGGCTTGGTGCGGTGAGTATGCCCAGTCTTTTGAAGTGTTCCTTACATGATTGTGTTTGTGGAATGTGGACCATTGTTCGTATCACTCTCTTTTGTACAATAAAAACCCTTCTCATGTTGTACTGATAGGAGTTGCCCCAAAATCGTAGGCTGTATCTTAACCTAGACTCTACAAGAGCAAAATAAACGGCTTTGAGATGGTCAATGCTAATTAATTTTCTAAGACTTTTAAGAGCATAACATGCTGAACTAATTTTGTTGACGATTGATTCTGTTTCTGATTTCCAGTTCAGATAAGCGTCGACATGTACACCCAAAAATTTAACTTTATCTACAATTGTAATATTTTTATGGTCAAGCTTTACATCTATAACGTCCTTATTTCTAGAAGTAGTCTTAAATATTATGGCATTGGTCTTGTCAGTATTCAATTTAAAGTTATTTATAGTAAACCACTTTTGAAACATAGATAGTGCTTCATTAACATTTTTTTTTTCTAGTTCGGAACAAGTTTGTGCAGGAATTATTGCATTTATGTCGTCTGCGAAGGCCACTATCTTTATTGAACAAGAAACAAGTTTAGAGACACTAGCTATCAGATCGTTAGTAAATATAACAAAGAGGATTGGTCCTAAAATTGAGCCTTGTGGAACACCTCTTTTCATTACATTAATTTTTGATTTGGTTTCCTTTATTTTCCCTTCCTCTGTATTTTTTAAAACTACGTATTGTTGTCTATTTTTTAAATAGCTATGGAGTAACTGTAGTGTTTTACCTCGGAGTCCATAGTGTTCTAGTTTCCTTAAGAGAATTTGATGGTCTACCGTAGCTGAACTTAAGTCTAAGAAATATATGGGTCATTGGTATTGAACGGTTGTATTTCCGATATCTCATTTCTATCTAAAACCATAAATCTTTCACGATTGTTATAAAACAAACCTACACTTTCCTAATGTGCACTTCGCGATTCTTTTGAAAGTCCTATAAAGTTAACGGTTTTCGTCGTATAGGAAAATTATGCGCAATAAAAAATATGCGAAAAATTGTTCGCGCATATGAACGGCTACCAATTATTTATGTTTGTTTTAAGGTTAATACTTAATACTACCAAGTATATTATATTATAGTATATTATAGTGAAATACTTAAAAAAAACTTCATCATCAGTTATACATGGAAATCAAGAAGGCCACTCCAGACAGGGTCCAATTTATTGAGCTGCGCGCTTCATAACTTGCACCCATTAACATAATCATCATCTTCAACCTACATATGTCCGTCCCTGTGCGGGGCACACTCTCATAAATGAGACAGAATAAGCAGTAGTCCCCACGCTGAATTCTTAGCAGAACCACAAGAGATTCTTAAATGTCTAAAAGCATTAATTACTCGTAAAACCATACGTGTAAAACTGAATTGTTCACCGCACCTAAGTAAGCGAAGGCTCAATTCAAAAGTGTTTATATTCACGCTCTCCAGGGTCTCGGTTTTCATTCATGGAGGTAAATTCGCTTCGAATCATAGCATTACGATATTACTGTGTTGAGTGTGCGCACTTCCACGTAGCGCCGAGTCAATAGGTCAGAACGAGAGCGCAACAACATTGAACAAACATAACATACATAGATTCACGCCCTCATTTCCCAAAAAGGGGTAGACAGAGCACATGAAACATGTTCCAGTACCATTTTGTGGGTGCAAACGATTGATAAAATGTGATATGATATCGCAGTGATAGGTTGCTAGCCCATCGCCCCCAACACACTTCAACCCTGTTCCCTTAGTACAACTCTTACGACGCTCACAGGAAGAGAGAAAAAAGGTGGCGGGGCTGTTCTAACCCGACCCCACACGGGTTAAAAAGTGGATAGGTTAGAATAATTCGTAATTCTGTACAGAATTCACACAATTTCCTGCAATGACCTACAATTTGTTACTATTGAGAGACTAAACATAATTGGGTGGAAGTTTAAATCTTACGATATGGGACATATAACCCAATTAACATTTTGGTGTCAGCTAAAGGTTTTATTATAACCTTACCCTTTATAAGTGAGTTATATTTATCTCAGTTGGAACTAATAGTGTTATAGAGGAGTTAAGAAAAAAAAACTCCTGAAGTGTTACTAGAGCTTTATTGAACGCTGCTAAAAAGGTTTCAGAGTTATAAGAGTGTTACTCAAAACAATTATACTTAAGATGTTAAAGTTATAACCTGTTTGTAACGCTTAAACCTTTACAAGAGTGCTGGCTGATGCTCATTAACTCTTATTGCTTTTTAGTTGTTGCAGTGGAGTCATAAAGCTTAAGGTGTTATATCTGCTATAAGGTGCAGACAGAGACTTTATATCAGAGTTGGTCAAGAGTGTTGTAACACAAAATACTTTAAGTGTTGAACAACACCACCAAACCTTATATCTTACGCTGATGACACGGCTGTTATTTTTACTGGCATATCTTGGGAAGAGACAAGGGTCGCCGCTGAACTCGGCATGTCACAGATATCAAATTGGCTAAGAATGAACTTGCTAACATTCAATACCAACAAGACAAATTATATATGTTTTAGGATCACAAATAAATCTCATCTAGATGCTCAAATAGATCTGAAGATCCATTCATGCCAACGGTCCAACCTCTCTGCATGCAGCTGTCCAACAATTGGAAAAGTGGAAGAAACCAAATATCTAGGTATACAATTGGACGAGCATTTAAATTGGTATCCCACCTTGACCATGTAGTTAGCAGAATAAGAAAATTGATATGGATCTTCAAGTCACTAAGGCATATTGCACCAGGTAAAAATAACACTTCAAACTGTCGTAACATCCTAAACGAAATTTACATATCCCTGGTGCAATCTGTCCTGGTGTACTGCATACCGGTCTGGGGAGGTGCAGCAAAAACTAGGTTCATACATCTTGAACGTGCACAGCGTGCACTTATAAAGGTCATGTATTTTAAAAAGATAAGATATTCGCCTGAAATGTTGTATCAAATCAGCGACCTTCTTGCAGTAAGAAAGTTATATGTTATGCAAAGCATATTAAAAAAACACAAATTAATACCCTATAACGAAAACTATAAAAAGAAAAGAAACATGGTAACGGTAGCTAAATGTAAACGAAATACAACATGTTATGCAAGATCGCAGTTTAATACGAAGGCTTCCTACCTGTATGTACTTACGTACACGCACACACGCATACTACACACACACACACACACACACACACACACACACACACACACACACACACACACACACACACACACACACACACACGCACACACACACACACTCACACACACACACACACACACACACACACACACACACACACTAACACACACACACACACACACACACACACACACACACACACACACACACACACAAAAATTGAACATAGGGAAGAGCGGTGCCTCCCAACACAAGCAATACTTTGCTTACCGGGCGGCTCCATCCCCTGTATCAAAAACCATGTATCTTTTACTGAAATAAAGAATTTTGTATTTGTAACACCGTTATAAAGGCAAAGCCTGCACAATATTCTTGACTACAGGTGTTGTAACTCAATAAGCGTTATAGATGAGTTAACTGACTCCTAAAGCTTATGTAAGTTCGCCATTGTTTTGGTGAACTCTAACCTACAAATTGATTAGGTTATTCAATATTTGCCATCAAAATACTTCACTATTTATGTTACTCTTGCCATTCTATGGATGCCACTTAATTTAACATGCCACTGGCTAAGAAACAAGAATATAAAATGATAAAAACTTTAGTTGTCTATTTTATTCTTTATATGTTTTATTAGAAATATTTAATAAACCCTGGGCGCGTTAAAATTGAGATAGAAAACAGGGTATTATTTACCGTAAAATAACAAGGGAAAATAACAGATTGTTTTCACTTAATTTCACATACACATCCAATTTAATATACTTTCAATTAGTACGACTCCTGTCACATATATTAATAATCTTCGCCATTTTATCGGTAGACTATATTTGTCTAATACTTTTATAGTAAAGAAAAGAGTAAGATATATGCTTACTTGAAACTGGGTAAGCGCTTAAGCGTTACTACGGTGTTTGTAAAGCGTTGGTTAACACTATGGGTATCAGATAACAATGCTCTAAAGGCTTTCTAACACCTTTACCTTTAAGACGTGACTTTTCGTGGTTATATAGGTGTTAGAGCATGCTCTAACACCTTTCTTACAGGCATTCTTAACCCCTTAACACTTGACTGGAACCGATATAAGAATGATATAAGGGTTATTTTAACGCTGGTGTGCTAGTTGGGAAGTATTACATTCGATTTAGCTGCGGTAGGCATGCGGCTGTCAAACAGCGGTCGTGAGTTCGAATCCTGACTCGAACCAATGAGTTTTCGGAGTTGATGTACGGCATTATTTGACAGGCATTTACAGTCAACAAGAAAATTAAAATGGGCCGAAAAACCGTCTTGGTTTATGAAGCGTCGAACCAAACGATTATTTCCTGAGTTCGCTTACTTACGTCGATTTGCACAAAAGGGGTTGTATAAAAATAAACTAGTCTGATTATGTTTGTTCAGATTTTTGTTTGATTTTCGTGCTTATATTTGCTTTGTTGATAGGGTTTTAGAAAACATGGGGATGATAGCTGGATTATTTATACAATTGAAAATACATTTGGAATAGGGAAGTGAAGATAAAGATATATCATCATCCTCATCGTCCTAGCGATTTCCTGGTTGTGCCCCAAAAGTGCCAAGGGTCCGTTTTTCACCTTATCCCAAAATTTTGCGTAGGCACTAGTTTTACGAAAGCGACAACCTTCCTAGAGGAAAAACTAGATCTTATTGGAAGTAGACCGACCTCACGATGTTTTCCTTCACCGAAAAGCCAATGTTAAAATATCAAATCATAGTTCGTACATAAGGTTTTTGATAAAACCTAGTGGTACTAGCCGGGGTCCGAACCCACGACCTCCGAGTTGAAAGTCGCATGCCAAACCGCTCGGCTACGGTGGAAGTCAAACGTCATGATTTTTGACAAAGTCTGTAACAAATATCATCATCATCCATTATCATATCGGCCAAAAGACGGCCACTGCTGGGCATAGGCCTCCCCCAAGGAGTGCCACAATGACCCGGTCCAGCGCCAACCGCATCCAGCGGAATCCCGCGACCTTTACCAGGTCATCAGTAAACAATAATCTGACGCAGCTACTTGATTAATTTTTAAGAACCGAAGGACATCTTGTTTGTCAAGAACACGACGAAATACGTTTTCATTGGTATAATAATAATAATAGTTTTTACATAAATCATATATTCGCCCAATACAAGACCGCTTGCCAAAAACTATCGGAAAATATTAAGGGAAGCTTCGCTTATTGCTTCTATTACACGTATAAAGCTATCATTAATGGCGTCCTTGACCGAAACAAAACCAATTACATTTCTTATAAATCACCGAATACATACGTGGTGGCCAGTTTTCTGCTAAACCACCAACTTTCCAAACTAAACCCAAGGTTCTTAACCCTTAAGTTGAAAATAGATTGTACGTCGTTTCTGCGGTCAGTTTGATTCCAATGGAACGAGCAGTCAAATTTCAATCGTAACTCGTGTAGCATTTGGCTCAAATTGAAATAAACTGTTTGTGGATATTCTCAGAACTCTTATTGTTCTTTTGGTATCGTTTAGACATCTGCTGTGTAAATATAGGCGAAATCAATTGGATTTCGGATGAGATAAAGCATTTTGGGTGACACTCGGGTCCTCGAAATTAGATCTAGTTACTATTTACACTAACAATACTACAATTGATAACGTTTCCAACTGTATTGTATTGGGATTTTGCCACAGAAATCATTAAAAAAACGAACATCCTAGCCGCAAGAAACAAATTTTTCAACAAACCTTTTTTATGCAACTTAGTAGGTAGGTAGGTATCATTAAAGGTTTGAATCTTTCTGCTACATAACAAAAAAAAAATGGATCTTAAGAAAACTATTTTAAATTCCATTACTTACATAAAAAAAACGATATTAACTCATATATTTTTAAAGTTTAATGTCAGTGATATCCAAATTCCTGTTTGGTCAAATTTGAATAAAGGGTAGGGGACAAAAACCATCTCCATTGATTTATACTCAGTCTGTAGGTATATCAGTTCTTAATTGTTTTTTTTAATAATAGTTTTATAAACTGTAACCGTTTATATTTAGCTTTGAATTACAGTGGTAATTAGACTAATATATTCAATGCCTGTATCAACACGTATAGTTAGTTACAAAAAAAATCATAACTAAATATGAATAACTGTAGCATTCTGAATCTACATTGATATAATATGTTTTTATATATACACGTAGATTATTATTACTAACTTACTTACTGCCGTGTCCGTGGCAACCTCATACACTAGTATTGATCAAAGACTTTAAGCTCGTCTTGCCATCTCCAACGTGGTCTGCCGCGACGCAGGATTCGGTTCTGTAGATACACTCAGATACCTTCTGTTTAGATACTGATATACAATTCACGATACCTATATCTCGACACACCTAATAATTACTCCCTAATATAGCTTGACCCCGATCTTCGTAACAACCATGCAAAAAGACGTGAGACTTATACTGGACACAACCTGAACATACTTGGTAAGCGTTGTGAATACGATATGTCTCGATATACATGTAGCCTGTCGTTGTGGTAAATCGAATGTCGTACGACACAATCAGGCACTGGAGGATCAAATTCTGTGAGGCGGGCCAGCTAGGTTGAACCCTGTTACTTGAGACTGTTAATGAGGAGAAAGGTCTATATACGCTAGTGTTTAGACGAAGCCCTGGTTATTCATTGACATGTCCTAGATATAACGTTGGTTAATAATACAAATTCGTGTTGGTGTCGTCAAGGTAGACTACTGATATTTAAGTTTAAGATATTATTGATGACTATGTAGAGTAATATTGCCAGAGCCCCCGAGAGCGCCCTCTTCAGTGCTATAGCCGTCAATACAGCGAATCCACGAATCAAAGAAGAATAGCGAACGCGGTGGATGACTGCCGAAAAAAAAAACTTTTCACGCCACTGCTCGGAAATGTGGCAAAAGATGGTCAGAATTCAGGCTTCAAAGCTAGTTGGACATCGCACGACGAATATTGTTGGACAGTTTGAACAGCGATTCGCTCAATCACACGGCCCCCCAGCACGCGCCGGGCCGCCCGCGTTGTGCCCCCCGACACGCGAGCGAGGCTGAGCTAGTGTTTCATATTATGATCATTAATTAGGTATTTAATTTTGACTTATAAATATAATTATTTGCAATTTCCTCACAATAGGCATAAAAATCACTATGTAATGTCTCGGCCAAAAGTGCAATAGATGGACGCGTCTTCTTAGAAGTCCTCACCTTCGGCTCGGACCTCGAACCCACTCGTCCATCTATTGCCTACTTTCTAGCCTTTACAACAATGTACAATACTTACTGCGCTGGCTCAGCGGCCCGAAGTGGATCTTGGCCTCCAACACTAAGACGCCGAAGAAGATCGGCCGTTTGAAGCTGGCGCAGGTCTCTCTGGATTTCGTCTATCCAGCGATACCCTGGTTGGCCGAATCGACGTCGACCATTTGAAAAAATTGCGTCGTGCAAAATTGCAAATACGAAAAACCAGCTTTCGAAAAAAACATAGAATGCGAGCTTCTTACTTTCAACCCAAACACGGTATGCGCATTTTTGGACTAAAGGGCTGCCTGGCATCGTTTTGACACTGGGGTGTGCCCCTACCCCCCATTATGGCAACGGCACCCCTTCTGTGGGGCCATTTAGCGGTGGTTTTTTTCGTTCGCTGGGAAAAACGCGTTAAGAATAATCCCTTCCAAGCCAAATATTTTACGTCAATACAAATGTCACTATCTACAACCGAATCATGGCAGCAATTATTCTACCTACTGCCATAGCAGCAAAGCAGTCTTGGGTACCTGCATCAGGTACACGATTCGCAAGTAGTAACTCAAGCATGCATGGAGCTTGAGTAGCCAGTATTTGGTGTGTTGTCGTGTCGTGTATCCTTTGTTAGAACGCCTTGATTGACTCCTGTCGAGTAAATTGCAGGTACGAGTAACAAGCTGGAATAATTTTGGACATACCCGTATCGATTCGAAACCAACGGGAATGGTATGTTTAAGTTTGTATACATACATTTTGTGTATGTATGCATTCGTGTAACTCATGCCGAACCCATACTTATTATTATAAATGAGAAAATGTGTCTGTCTGTCAGTCTGTCTATTACCACTCCACTAAAACTTCAACTTGAAATAAAACTTAGCATGGAGATAATTTAAATCCCCGTTAAGGGGATCACATGCCCCAATGACCTTCGATCTGAATCCCTTAGTTTATAATGTTTTTTGTAGCTTATTATGTTAACAACAACGGCTTTAAGCAATATAGTTTCCCATGTTTACTTCAAAGTTCATTGTTTTCGCGATGTTTGCCATCAAAGTTGAACAATTTTAGACCGAAAAACTGGTTTTCTGGCCATAACTTTGTGTTATTTAGTTTAAAATGAAAACCCAAATATGTAGATTTCGTATATATATGTAAGATCGTTCACGTCAATAGAGATACGAAATAAGTGTTTTTTAGGCATTATTTAAAAAATTGTATTGTGTTCAACATTTCAAGGCGATGACCTAATTAGGTTATGTTCATAAACAGATTACCTCAGGAAACAATCCCAGTAAATCTATCTTAAATGGTGCAGTCTTAGAGCATTAAACCAACCCAACCGGAGTGGCCATGGGTCATTTTCTATATATAAAAAGTCTGCCGATATTTGCGGGGGAGGGGAACGTCAAATGTATGCGTAACGTGAAAATAGCTACGTCAGATAAACGTCAGTCCATACAATGTGTATGACCACTGGTCATATACTTTTGGCAGAGGGGAACGCCTGTCAATGGCCACTCCGGTTGGTTTAATGCTCTAAGGGTGCAGTAGTCTCCAACGACCGATTTAAATATAAAAGACGTAAATATATTTTCATCCGAAGCCAGAAATAGTTGGATGAGAAAAGCCATGAGTCATGACAAGAAAATGATTTTATTTTAAGCAGTAAGGGAAAACATCTTTATGCGATCTATACAAACAATATATCCAATTGTTTTTGTTTTCATTTGCACTAAGGTTGTATAACGATGGTGGAAATTTCAAATGTCGTAAGGGACAAATGCCTACTTTTGAGGGGAGCCAAAAAACAAAACTCCATTTAAAAAAATATATAACTTTGAAACTATTCATCCTATGAAGATGAATCTTTGATGTATACTTTTCAAATAACGTCATCTACACTAACCTATTAGTCGCATAGCAATAAATGCAGTAGTTTAGAAAATAGTGTCCCTTACGACAAAAAAATATGAAGAAAATGTGTGTCACGCGTCTGAAAAAACAATATTTATGTGACAAAATATCTTACGCCTTCCAACTAAATTATAATTTTATGTCGTAACTGCGTTAATACTAACGTCTACTACGAATTTCTTGTTGTAAAGTCATTAAAGTTTCGAGGTAAGTGAAGTAAGTACGTAGTTAACTGTATGAAAATAAAGATTTTACTACTAAATTTATTGATTTCTAAGCTTTTCGGATGCGGGAAAGTATAAAAATGTTATAAGTCTGATTAATGTTTTTATTTCTCCAAATAAATGTGTGGAAACAATTAAACATAACGAAACGTAATGAAACAAATTTGTGCTATAAGCTACATCTTACATTTATATAACAGCACTACAAAAGTAGTATTCACGAGGCGTTCGAGATTTTCCATAAGAAATTCCACAGGATGTATTTATTGACCATATTGAATCTTAGAGCGCCTCGAACAGTTGTCTCGAGAGTGGGTTTCAAGCAGCAGCTGCAGTGCTATTAAAAGCTATTCAAAATCACAATCAAGATAATGAAATGCTTAACTAAACACCTAGTGTTCTGCATCAAGTCAGAAACAGGTGTATTTCTTTGTTACATGTACATTATTGGTAACAAGCAAAAAGTACACACATCTAAATAACATTATAATTATATGCGTCATACAGATTTCAATATATATTAATGACTAGCTTTTGCCCGCGGCTTCGCTCGCGTTAAATTCGGGGTAACACGGTTCGGCTCCCCTTTCCTGATTTAGAACACAGAAGAGAACTCGGAACAGAATATTATTTTAATACGCTAAGTTGTAAACGATATTACATGTCTTTCCATTTGGGGATAGAATGTAAAGATTCTGGGGATTGGAAACACGCGAACATTCTAAGTTCACCCCAGCCACCTTTAATGTTTGTCCTTGCGCTTTGTTAATGGTCATAGCGAAAGTAAGCTTAAGAGGAAATTGTAGCCTTTTAAACTGGAACGGGAGATCTGTGGGAATTATTGGGATTCGTGGGATCATTACATTTTCACCATTTCCTACGCCGGTTAAGATAGTGGCGCTTATGATATTGCAGCCAAGTTGTGTGACACGAAGTCTCGTCCCATTACATAATCTCGGGGCATCCGACGGGGGACTGGGACCCCTAGTTTTAATTGAAGCTTGTGTGAGGGTACACCTGGCAGCTCAACCGAATTCAGAAACTCTACGGGATGTGATGTGCTCTGTTCTGTATCCATAACTGAGTCTACTGATAAATACTCTGTTCTCCTCCTGTATCTCCTGGTACTTTACTCAATATGTCTGAATTTATTTTGTTGACAACATCATTTTTTGGTGCTAAAATTGCTTTTTCACATACATATTGATTTTGGTGTATATTGTTTTGTAAATATGGGTAAACACTTGCAACTAATTCTGAATCAATTAATTGTCAAAAAACTCCCGTCAGTGTCACACAGCCCTCGGCATCAGTTTCTAACCGACCATCTCCTATTTTCAATAGTGTTTCGGCATGGTTGCCAGCATTTGTGTATCATATAGTTGCACTCTCGTATTTGTAGTCAAACTGAACTTTCTTACGGTGGCCCATAGAGTGGACGACTTGAGACATGCTTAATTTCGTCTGCATCAGGTGTCCCCTTCTGAATGACTGGTAACGTTTGGCGGAAATCATCGGCCAATAAAACCACCATCCCTCCCATAACATCGGTACCGTTGCGCAAATCCTGGAGCGTTCGATTTAGTGCTTCTACCGCTTTTTTGTGCGCCATAGTACTTTCAGCCCACACTAAGAGTTTGCACTGACGTAGCATATTACCCCGTGCGCTATTTTTACTAAAATTACAGACTGTTTTAATTAAATTACCTTATTATTCGTTTGTATCATAGAACCTGGACCAATTTTCCCGAGAGTCTCACACAAATTTCCATCCCCTATTTTAGGGGCTGGGGGAAGATTTCCAAGACAAAATAAGGCAGGTATTTTTCGTTGGTTAACAGAGAGACAGTGTACCAATTTTTAGCTTCCTACCTTGAGGACTGCGAAAAGTCCCATATAAAATTTCACCCCCTTTTGTAAAGAGTTAGGGGCAGATTTAAAAAAAAATGCTGCACGATTTTTTTGTTAGTCACAAATAGTCCGCATACCAATTTTTAGCTTTCTACCTTGAAAATTGCGGAAAGCTCCATATAAACTTCCACCCCCCATTTTAGGGAAGTGGGGGGGTTAGAAAAAGATAAAAAGTACCCTTTGCCACTCTCCATCCCTTCAACTATCTCCACATAAAAAAATACTTCTAATCGTTGCTCCGTTTTGCCTTGAAAGACGGACAAACAAACAAACAAACACATACACGTCAACATTTATAATATTAGTATGGATGGTTATTTTTGATTACATTCAAAATTTGAACATATCATCTATGAGAAACAAATCAATTTGATTTCACCTCAATTGTAGGTACCGACTATTAGTATGTTGATTTTTAAACTGTATCATTTTTTTTTATGTCTCTGAGATTAAAAAACACTTAGGCGAGAAACAGTTAACAAAACAAACATCATGAATCTGAATCTTAAAGCCTAGAATGGCATGCCTGCATTTGTATCACTCAGGCTTTTGGATCATATTTTTACCTCCGATTTCATCCCTTTGAGGGATGATTTCGAGATAAAAACTATCCTATATTATAAACCAGGCTATAAAGTATATTCGTGCTAAATTTCATTCAAATCGGTTCAGCCGTTTAAGCGTGATTGAGTAACAAACATCCAAACATCCAAATATCCAAACATCTAAACTTTCACATTTATAATATTAGTAGGATTTGTATTTTGCTTTGCATTGCTCACAGGAATGACGTTTATTTGAAATCTGTATGACCTTTATAACTGAAAGGAACTTTCTACACGAGTATCACAAGTGAATTCTTTTGTATTTTAAGATTGAGATCAATGGGAATGTCATTTCTTTTTAGTGCCTTACAACATAGGAATTTCAAAATTATTGAGACATACGACCTTGCGCTTAAGATCACGAGACGACAAGAAAGTATATTTGACCGATACAACACAGTATTTTAAATACGAAGGAGTTACGACAAACTTAACCATCTCATAACTTTTTTATTAGGAGTCGTATCGAGAGACCGATACTATACAGACGGATAGAAAAAAATATACTGATACCAATGGTATATTTAGTGTACTTACGACAAAATGTACTTTACGACATTTGAAATTTCCACCGTCTATAATATTAATCATTTTCTTTCAATCAAATTATTCGATTTTAACCCCCGACGCAAAGAGAGAGGTGTTATAAGTTTAACGTGTCTGTGTATCAGTGTGTCTGTATATCTGTGTATCTGTCTGTGTTATCGTAGCTCCCAAACGGATGGACCGATTTGAATGCGGTTTTTTGTGTCATAGATAATTTTATCCCGATTGTTCTTAGCCATGTTTTATGAAAATATGTTTAGCCGTTTTTGAGATATTGGACTTTGAAATGAAATGTCGGAGGTTTTTTAGCTTTTTTAAGTTGTAGTTATTATATAAATATATGTATATCAAAATAAATCATTGCATTCAATCCATTCCATTAACATTAATCTATGATTTCAAGATAGGTATGTAGATAAAGCCAAAAAGTAGCATATTTAGTTACACCGAATAGTTGCACGTCAAGCAAAATCCTAGTTGTAATATTGGCCAATCAAGAGCAATGAAAAAATATTCGTATTTTCATGAAATTACACACCATATTTCATAAGCCGTAACTCCATTCAATAAATTTCATAAAGTTTTTGCATTCGAAGATATACGTCGATATGGGTAATGTTACCACGAACTCAAAGAAGCGGAAGGCGCGGCGTGGGTGTTCCCCCACAAGGTCGCGGGAGTCCGTTGGATGCGGGTGGCGCAGGACCGGTCACTTTGGCACTCTTTAGGGGAGGCCTATGTCCATTGGTGGACGTCTTTCGGCTGATATGTTAAGTATGATGATGATGATGAGGTCATTTTAACCGACTTCTGGAAAGGAGAAGATTATAAATTAATCGAAATCTTTAACTTATTATGTTCCTACGTTCCACGATAACTCAGAATTACTAAAAGAAGCCGGAACCGATATGGGTTTTTTTTGGGTGAGTTTTATGGTCAATCTGATGATGGATCCTGGAGAAATCGAGGGGACAGTTCATGTGGGAAAGTGGAAAGGGAATGTGGAAATGTTCATGTACAGTCAGGCCTATTTTATATACGTACATTAATAAGAAAAAAATGTGGCTTGGTTGAGTATTGAATTGAATTCACTCAAAACTTTAAAATAATTATAGTAAAATAGTTTTGACTAAAAAATAAAACGGAACTAACTGCAACTTGAAATGCGGCTGTAGATTCGACTGTCCGACATGTAACAATACATCGTACCTCAAATCGTCACCAGTCTTTGTCTGCGCTCTAAATCGCAAATCGACGCATTTAAGCCTCTCGAACTAGATTCGAGCGTGGTAATGGCGAATTTCAACGTCAAACGTCGACTGAACGGGCGACAAGTTGAAATGGATGGAGAGGTGACGTCAGCCTAGTTTTCTGGGATGCTGGCCTACAATTAGATTTAACAAAATAATATTGTTTTATTGGATTATAATCTATTTAATCGTATGCCATGCATTACTTTGGCCTTTAAAGTTTGTTACTCTTTAGTACCAGGGGGTGGTAGCTAGCTCCTGCTGACGCGAGTAACAGTTGTCCCCCCTTTGTCGTTGGATTATAATTAGAGGAGGCCTATTCCCAGCAGTGGGACGTATAAAAGCTGATGATCATGACGATTATAATATATCATTGTATTTTTTTAATGTGTTCGTCAAAAAAAAATATTTAGATAAAAACTTTTTTTTGCACTTATAACATAAATACTCTAAGATTAGTTAGTTAGAGTATAGAGTTAGTTCGAAGCTTTTACTACTATTCAGATTTGCTTAAATACGTGTTGGATCTTATTTTTATAAATACAACCGTTAGTTGAGGTCCAGACGGTTACTGAACTTATTATAAAATATTAAAACAATATTTTGCTGTCTGGGATTCGAACCCGAGAGCTCTTTACAACCACTTCAATGTAGTTGGCAAGTTTTACATTATGTAGTGAAAAATTTAGTCGTAGTTTAAAAGACAGCGGAAAAAAGATATGCAATAACGATTAAACACTTTTGGCATGAATGTCTGTGTTCTAAATTTAAATGGAAGTGTTGCATCGACTCTTGCGCAGCCTTCAAAATTATTGATTAAGAATTTTTGAATATGCATAAGGGCTCAGTTTCTTTCGTCTTTGCGGATAGTAACGGGCTGTCGCAAAACAGAACACGAATGTCGATTATGTCATAGTTTCGTAACAAAACAGATGGGTTAGACGTGATTTAAACACTTTAGTTAACTTTAACATACAACTTTCAATGCAAAGCTTCAATTCGTTAAGTCTAATAAAACCCCTGTGTGAATAATGCTATAATTCAGTTGCAGTAACATCAAGTTAACACTCTTTGTCACGTATACTAAGACTAGTCGATAAAGCCGAGTTACGATTTTACCCAAGAAAGCGACCCCAATAACGAAGCCGTGAAAATAAATGTACTAAATACTCGTAAACCTAACACCTCCCGTCGAAGGAGTTTCTTACAACAATATTAACACTATTCCTATAAAAAAATGTAATAAGCCTTATCAGAGGCGAGCAGCTGTGGAAGGGTCACCCGAATAAATATGGATTAACCAAAAATATGAGCCGAACATCGCATACCCTTCTAACTCGGGGGATTTCAAGCCATTTTCAACCCTACTGTTATACGTATAAGGCGGTATTTAATTGACAATCTCGTCGCCCAGGGTACCTGGTACCAGGGTAATACGGTTTCCATGCAACATGTTTATACGTAATTATGTGTTGTACTCACGGTTTTTACTGCGTTTTAGGCGGCAGAACAGTATTTTTCAGGTGGGGTTTATGTGTAAATTATGGCTGTGCGAATATTTTAGCTAAGTTGATTTTGAAAATGATACAGTAAGTTAAATTTTAACCGTGAATCGTATTTACTAAGAATAAAAAGATCAGGTGTAAAATTAATGAACACCTGTTTTTCTGGATGGATACAAATACAATTTATTATAGAGAAGATACGTATGCATTCAATTCAACATTGCAAAAAGTTAATTCAATTACATTATACCTTGGAATGGGGGAGAGTCCAATTAGATAACATGATCCTACCTGTATACAAGCCAACGGCAGTACCTACATAGAAACATTTTGAGACTTGCATTCCGATTAAATCTGTCTGTCTGTCTGTAACCTATTCACGCTTAAACCGCTGATCCTAATGAGGTGAAATTTAGTACAAATATAGCTTAAATCCCGGGGAAATACAAAGTAACTATAATTTATCCCGGATATCATCCGCGAGTGAAAATTTGTATGGAGCTACGTCATAAACCAGTTCCACGCGGAACGAGTTGCGGGCAGAAGCAGCCAGTGCAAAATATGAGACTCAATATTCTGACACGAGTAGTTTATTCCCAAAACAATCCGAAAAACGCCAATTTGTGTTACCAATACACTGTGACAAGTAACGGCAATCGAAAAAAAAAAAAACAAAAAACAGTATTGTTTTAATAGCGCCGACACTGAAACTGTCCCGTTGTTTTATAAACCCAAACCCTAAAATTGCGTTTTAGAGTTTATTCACACACCGATCCACGCACGCGGACTTTAAAACGGGATTCAATTTACATTTTAATGTCAAAGTCGGACGATAGAGCGGTGACAACATTGGACGAACGCGACGGCCTGGAATCCATCCAGCATAACACTGACCTCCCGTACAAACAATGCTTAGTCCTCAAACAGAGCGAAGTCAAAGAGCACGGAGCTCAAACTACATTGGTTGGCAAATTGGAAGTTTTTCTGAACTATTTTCTAGAAATTTCGAATATGAATAGAAGCTCAAGTCGAGCCTTTGTTAGGCGGCACTGTTGTCGAACAATGCGAGTTTTCGTGTTATGTTAAGTTTTTGACGTCCAAGATGTGGGTGAGAACAATTTAAAAGTCATGCTTGGGTGTATGAGGGCCTTTTACTTACGTCTCAAACTAGATGTTGTAAAAGAAATGATTATTAGATGGGAAGGAGCGTTTGTAGCGGAGTACTTAGGAGGGTTATTGGAACATTGTAACGGTTTCTAGGGAACTGTCAAATGTTCTCTATTCTTGTACACCACAAAGAGGATAATAAAAATATGTATGAATTCAATTCTATGCCGGGTTATAAATATTCCTTAAAAACAAGAACCAAGTTTAATAATGAATAGGTAAGTGTCAAGGCTCTTTTACAATCGAAATCCGAAAGTACCTCTAAAACAACAATATTGATATCCATGTTCCAAAGTTTATTAATCAAAGGCCCAATTAGCTGAAACACCGATATTTACACCTGCTTTTCAATAATGAAGCATAATGCATAACGAATAAGGTACGTAATCTAAAATTACAAATGGAAATTAGTTTTACTTGCGTGTATCTAAATTGGAGACAATGAAATTATCGGAGTGCGTCAGCATTATCCGTGAATATTGAAAATAGATAATTTTGGGTGTGATTGTAATAGTTTAAGGTGTCCGACATTTTATTAAACTGTAATTAGAATTGGAATGTAATAGCGTAGATGGTAGAGTCGCTTATTCAACGGATAACTATGTCAGAACTCGGTCAACTCAAACGACATTTAGTACCTACATTAAGATACTCGGCATTGTAGCATTCATTTCAAGTAGTCGTTTAGAGAGGTTCGAAACTGCAGAATGTCATCTCGCTCATGGAGCAGCTCAATTGAGGAAGTACCGGTCAGTAGCCTTCAGGCAGACCATATGCTTGTTTGCCACTAACTTAAAATATATAAAAGTGACTTGGAAATCATTCCACCATACACGTACGTGTCCTTTTTAATACTTCATGCCACAGGTCGAGCCATATTAAACAAAATACCGCATATGGTTAATATGGTGAAGTTCTTTTCAAACGCAAATAACCTAAACATATATTAAACACCTACCGTCCGTCAGCTCGCCCACTTCTACTTTAAGAAGTCAATCTGACTCGATATTTTTCATGCCGCTATGACATAAAAATTGCCCGCACTCGTTCTGAGACTTTATCGAGGCACGCGTGGAAGCGATCGCCCTATAACATTGGTATCATAATTTTATGCAAAGTGTTAGCCAAATTGATCTCCAGCACACGGAGTATCCAACCTGCCGCTACTCAGCTTCTAGCTTGAGGCACTCAATCAAAAAGTAATGCAGCGCTGCTCGCTCGCTGCTTAGAATAATTGCGAACCGAGCTGTAATTGGTACACTGATTAATTGGGCTTAGTCCAGATTACCTGCAAATTCTGTTTGCTTAGGGGATGTATTTAAATATTAACATGTATTTGAATTTCAAGAGAATAGCTGCCACTTCTGCGGGAGCGATGTAGTAGTAGGTACAATACACGCCACATAACTTTGTGTCTCTGATGTTAGCCTCAAGTCCCCTCCAGTTCACCCTTCACACCCCTCTGACCCCTTTGCGAATTTTCCGAAAATCATAAATTTGGTGGAGTGGAATTGAAGATGAAGACCACAGATGACTTATGGAATTCCGCAATTATGTACTTAAAAGTACAAAAGTATATCACAGATTCTTATAAGATTCCGTTGAAACAGCAACTAATGAAGTGCCAAAGGTGATCCTTGTGGAATCGACGGAAGTCCTCAAATGTTATCGGCCCACATACAGCGATTCGGTTTTTTTTCTCTAATAATCAACGCATTTGCTCTCGGAAATCAGTTCATGTGGAAAATAAATGTGGAAAAGTTCTAGTGGCTTGGTAAATTAAAGTCGGCTAAAACTTTGTTTTTAAAGTAAATGATTAGAGTTTACTGTTAAGGCCCGTTGCCTCCAGGATATTCCAGAATATTTGGGCGGTGATCTGTTGTACCAATTCTGGGTGCACGATGTTCCGCCCCAGGTAGGTACTTCTTTTGTGCATGCGGTCCGCAGCAGATAATTGTGACGTTACTAGGAGCTAACATCAGGCAGAAACTTTTATGGCGCGTACTGTAATTAATTTGCGTAATCCAGTTGCCAATGCCAGTCTACTACATTTCAATGAGCTCCTTATTGAAATGTTAACTGCGCAGTAGAAATCTATACTGACTCAAGTCAGTACTGATTTTTACTACATTGTTGCCACCGCTGACACTGTGTCAACATTGTTGCCACCGCTTACTGATGCCGCACCGACTCTATATAAGTATTAGAATCGTTTAAAACATCTGATATAAGAATAAACAAACATGAGCTTACAATGTTCACGAATTGTAAATCCATTGATTAACAACTTTTGCTTCAACATCCATTCAAAGTTAGCCTAAAATTCCCTCCTAAATAAATAAACTAGGCTCTCTAACAGCGTGGCAGCAATTTGCGGCCAGCGGCACTTAATCAAACATTAAATTTAATGCCTAGAGCTGGCTTTGGCCACAACGATTGCAAGCTGCTATATTTAGTGGCAGGATAATTCGGTTTTAGTTGTGACTAGGTAGAACGCGTCTTGTGTGAGAAATGAAAGATGCTGTGCTTCCAGCGATAAGAATTAATTAATAATATAATAACAGGCAGGGCTAGGCTGTGGTAGGGCTGAGCTGTAGGCTACTACCGGGGTCCACAGGCGGCGGATAGTGGAATGGCCATCAGATATGATAGTTAAATGCGAATATACTGCTTGTCCCCGACCACACAGCGGCAGGGTTATCAGGATGTAGTGGGTAGGCTTGTAGGAGGGGGCTACTCTATTTATTTATTTATCGTATGGCAAATCAGTATTTAGAACCGTGAGATCTTGGAAAAGACAGTACGGTTGCCAGGTTGTTGCACTTTTAGCACCACCCAGGAGTCACGTGTAATTCCTACGGACGTGGTGCAACTTAGACCTCCAAGGTAGTTGCCGCCATTAAATAAGCAATCCTCTAGTGTCAGGCAGCAGTAGCACTAGTACCGACTGGAGAACGAAGATAGGAATCTGGAAGAGCTCTTGTTTGGACATCACGGAGCGGGTGAACCTCGGTTCGTGTACTGCGGTGTGGAAGGCAAGGGGGAAACCACCACACTATGCTTCCTCAAAAAAGGAGTAATGGATTACTCCATCGACAAGAGCCAAGCTCTTCAATAATTGATGATGATGATGATGATGATGATTATAACAGGCATCGCAGGCTCATTTAACAAATTCCTTAAATACTAACATAGGTACATATACAATTATAAAAACTAATCTAAAAAATACTACATTTAGCCAACATAACAGAGAGGCTCCGCTTCGTCGGCAGCTCCGATGTAGGGTTGGTAGGTTGCCTTGGCAAAGCCGAAACACAACACCCTTCAGCCAGAATTCAGCTCTTGCGAAGGTCTCCTGCAAATATCGCAGCATTGATGTGACCTCGGCAGGCGGAGGGACGCCGCGCGCTCGGGTGGCACCTAATAGTTCAAACCTTAGATCTAAAGTCCCTGAGCACAAATTAGAATATTCGGGTCTATAAATATTAGCATTCCTGACGTTGGCATTGAGTTGACAATGTCATAATTATGGGTCACTTATTCGGATAAATAGTTGTTACCTAAACTCGGAGTCGGATTCTTAAAAATATTACATTTATGAACTTATATAGTGATTGAATGACCACGATTTCATTCCGAAAAGGGCAGGCAGAGCACACGAAACTATGTTCCAGTGCCACTTTTAGCATAAATATGGGTTTATAAGATCGACAAAATGTGATATTGCTGTGATAGGTTGCTCGCCACACAACACACCTGTTCCCTTAGTACGACGCTTACGTCGCTATTCTAAATTCTAACCCGACACCACACACGGATGGCCGGTTTGTTGCTCAACATTTGTAAGTCGACCGAGCAACAGGTAAATAACATTTCTTAATCTACATATAAAACTTCTTAGAGTAAAGGTATATACTCAAATATGCATTTATATTAGCGTTATAAAAAATAATTATAAAATAACGTAAAGTCCGTTTTCATACACCCTGGACCAACAACGCCACTGCCAAAGTTTTAGGAAAAAAGTTATCCGAGTTTCCAATACTTGTGATAATCTCACTCTTACTAAGTAAATAATAATAATTACATTCAAACTATATTTATTATCATAACAGCGGCTCACTTAGTTTTGCCTTAAGCGAATTTGCGTAGGATTGCCTTCGAATCGACTATTTGTCTTAGCATCGTGCCAAACCAACTCAATTTGCCTTGTCTACTGTTTAGATGTATAGCTCTTTAGAAGAGCGTTGCCTATCGATATCAGTCTACGGACTGGGCTAACTGAACCTAACGTTACGTTTAGATATGGTGAGGTAGAGCACAGTGAAATGTCATCTCGCTCGAATTTGGAGCACTCCAACTGGGGAAGTACCTTTGCAGAAGACCACAGCCATAATAACACGAGCAAGGTGAGTAAGGTCGCGAGAGCTCTCGAGGATGCGTTGTGTTGAGAGCGAGGGAACTTGTTGCTTCAGCTGTCAACACGGTGAATCATCAAACATATCAAGGGTCGGCAACGCTCATGTTACTCCTTTGGAGTTGCATGCGTCTAAGGCTGCGGTGTCCGCTTACCATCCGGAAGGCGAACGCTTGTTTGCCACGGTCGTTGTATAAAAAAAAGATCAGGGTTGATTAAAGACATTGATCACTTATTTACCCATTCAAGCTCAATGACTCACATAATATGGTTAGTGCCTCTCCTAGCGACTTCCACGAAAATATACTGCGTAGCACACGCACCTTGGTCATACTGATCGTGTAAAACAAATGTCGTCTTTCTAGTGGTCAATCATAAAGGGCCCCCGTAAATTTAAAAAAGTACATTACTACAAAAGTCAAGAAGTAAGGGGCTGCCGGCCGAGTACATATAGACAGCCGAGCGCAGCGATGTCGGATAGTTATGAGGCATTTCACGCCGAAGTATGTACAGTGCTTTCCTCAAACGTGCAATGAAATAAATTTAAAAAAAAACTCCAAGAAATCAAACTTTAATTTTCATGGCTGAACGCCGTGATCCTGTGCCACAAATTGTAAAATGGAAATTAAAAAAGACCGCCTTGCAGGCCGCCTCCAATTTTGTGTGAAATGCCATTACGGATCTCTCGTCTCGCTCCGCCAGAAACATGACACTTCGAAGCCCATTATGACACCGTTTATGCGGACAAACAGTTTTTCCCAGGTAGGCTATAGCGTTACGATTTATTTGACAATGAAGGTGTTCTGTGCATATATTATAATGGCAGCTTTTTATGCTCATTAGTAAGAACCGTAAAGGGGTTCGAAACATTTCGAGTGATTTTCGACCTTAATAGACGTGAGTAACCTATTTTCATTATACTCGAATCTGTCTGATGCTTACGTGAGTTATCTATATAAAATGTTATCCTTTGTTAAGCTAAAGTACAAATATTTTATTAAATACCGTTATATTTTCAACTGTTTTGATTAAGTATTCAACGAAATTAACGAGTTTAGTAACAAGTGAATTGTAAGACGTCGCTTGGTCTCCTGGATTGTTTATTAAAAACTTCACAAAACTTACTCAAACAACCTGAAGTTAATACAGTTTGCCTAAACTGTGTATATTTTGAAGTTTGTTATAATTGTTTCGTAATATTTGTAGTTTGCGTATTTGAGCAGAACCATAACCCTATGGTCCTGCCATAGGGCAAGGTACCTAATAGCGTGATACTTAAAAGCTTTCTTAAAGAACCCATATTAAGCCTATCCGCATGGTATCCTAGATTTTGTTTTTTTTTGTTTTTGGTGATTACATCAATTTTTTTATCCTAGCCCTATTACCCTTTTACCTCTGTAGCCTAGTTGGTAGTGACCGTGCCTACGGAGCCGGAGGTCCGGGGTTCGCATCCTGGTAAGGGCATTTATTTATGTGATGTGAGCACGAATATTTGTTCCCGAGTCATGGATGTTTTCTATGAATTTAAGTATTTACTTATCTAAACAAGTATGTATATCGTCGACTAGTACCCATGGTACAAGCTTTGCTTTGTTTGTGACTAGGTCGATGTGTGTAAGATTGTCCCCGAATATTATTCGTGACAATAACAAACAGATAATAAAATAGAAAAGACATATTCGGCTTTGTCACGAAATGGACCCATCTCAGCATGGTACTAGCATTATACCCAGCGCTGGTCTTCGGCTTTTACCGCGGTTTTGGTTGGCTGACGTGGCCCTAAAGCCGGGGTCGCAACGCAATCGGTTACATGCATTTAGTATGAACGTGATTACATTAGCTCAGTCCCGCGTGTCGCCACGTTCAATACAAAGAACGCGTTGCGACACGCGGCGTGGCCCTAATATAACCCCGGCTTTATACCGCGCATGACGCACATTGAGGGAAGAGAATTCGCAATATTTCTGTTCAATACATTTTTTATTGGGAAAATAAAACAAGAAACTGAATTTAGAGGACAAACTTATATTTATAAGGTAGAAATTAGTCCACTTCCAGTATTTCGCAGTCAGATCGGGAGAGTTGTCAATGACAAATATAGTATGCATTAAGTAGCAATTTAATGTAGCTGTATTAAGCTATGCGTTATTACTACTAGCTTGCCTGCGATTTCGTCTGGTGGACTCGGGATAAAAACTATCCTGTATTTTAATATAGGCTATAAACTAACTTCGTGCGAAATGTCATCCAAATATTGGTGTTGCCGTTTTAGCGTTATTGAATTACAAACATTCAAACATCTAAACATCCAAATTTTCACATTTGTAATAAAATATTAAGTAGGGTTAAATCTTTATTTTACATTGTCTGTAACGTAGCTGATACCAGTTATAAAATATAAAGACCTTAATTTCTGTCTATAAAGACTAACAAAATGAATGAACTTTAGAAGCTACGAGTATGTGGGTATGCAGGAAAAAATAAATGATCTGAAGCCAGAGGGATAATCATGTAACGTTTTCAACGCGCGTTAGGACAGACCAACTGTAATTTTTCCATATAAAAATTGTCAGTTTGATCTACCTAACGTACAATGTGTTACGTGATGACACATCCCGTATATTTATTAACATGAATTATCCGATGGTGGTTTAATAGTCGGCGGCTGCCGGAGCGTAATTGCATTGAGAAGCGTTTAATGTGATTGTTGCGGCCGCTATACCCAATTACCCAGTTACCCACCTATATGGTATCTGCGGTATACCAGCCATAGATCCTAGAGATGGGTTATAATACAGTGCTGCATGCTTCCGAACAATCAGTTGTTGCATTGACGTAGGCGGTTTATCATGACGTTAAAGTCTTATCAAAAAAGGAGGAGGTTCTCAATTATGTTGTTTTTTGAAGTGAAAACTTCTTTAGCGGCGCTGTGCACTTTTTGGGATGGTGAAAAATTTTTAAACTCGCGTCAGGTCACGTGACCGTTAGACGTAAGACGTATGGATAGAAGTTGATTTTTCTGAGAGATAAACTTTTTAATGTTAAATAATTGTAATAGTTCTGAAATGTAAAATTTTTAAGGTAATATATATAGTCATGTTTGTGTACGATAGCGCAATAAATGAATATTGTATTTTACTACATAAATAATAGTACTTTTATACTGATAATTAAAGCAATTACGTGACCTGATCGAAAAACCGACTTCTGCCGGCACTCCTGGAGTGACACCCGGTCTTTTTTTAAATGTTTTATGTCAGAACTTGGTCATTTGTGAACCGTACAATCGTACAATTCTTTTTTTATTTAAAAGTATGTATATGCTTTCAAATTGGTCCAATTGTTTTCAAAAATCCAGTTGGATGATGCGATACATGAGAAAGAAGAGAAGAAGCTACGGTAGCCTAGTGGTTCAGGCATGCGGCTGTCAAGCGGCGGTCGTGGGTTCAAATCCCGGCTCGTACCAATGAGTTTTACGGAACTTATGTACGGAATATTTACCGTTAGCGTTTCGGTGAAGGAAAACATCGTGAGGAAACCAGTCTAATCCCAATAAGGTCTAGTTTTCCCTCTGGGTTGGAAGGTCAGATGGCAGTCGCTTTCGTAAAACTAGTGCCTATGCCAAATTCTGGGATTAGGTGTCAAAGCGGACCCCGGGCTCCTTTAGGGGCATTACCGGGAATAACGCTAGGAGGATGATGCGTGTATAGATTTCTGGATTTTCTAGCATAACTCATGTGTAGGTATCCTCTGTACACATAGGAACCACACATTTAGTGAACTGGAAAAAGTAATTAAGACTGCAGACGATTTATCGATTTATCAATCAATTGTAAAATACGTCCCATATTCTGATATGATTCCGTTTTTTAAGTAGCAACCACTGAAGTGCCCTAGGTGATTCTGAGATCCTTAAGGAATTGATGGAACATTGTCGAATCAAACATTGTCGGCCCACACATATTCTTATGGATTTTTTCTGTAATAACCAATAATCGACGTCCTTGGAAAGCTACAGTGTAAAGTGTAATGGAAATGTTCACGAATCTTCCTTGACGAAGTATTGAATTGAAGTCGGTTTAAACTGTTATTAAAGTAAATTATGTCAAATACATTCAGCGTTATCATCATCATATCAGCCGAAAGACGTTCACTGGCTCCAGCCATTTTGGCACTCTTTGGGGGAGGCCTATGTCCACATAGGCCTCCCTCAAAGAGTCCCAAAGTGACCAGTCGCTCCTGCGCCCTTCGCATCCAGCGGACTCCCGTGCGACCTTTACAAGCGGGTTGATTACTTAGCTGAAATTTTGATTCTTATACAAAAATTGACATTTAGGTCAACTTTATGCGCGTTACGTAATCGACCAACAGTCATTGTCAGCAAGCCATGTCAGTCCACATTGTGTCTGCCTACGCCAATTAACTTGGTTTTGTAAAATGCAAGAAGTATAATACTTTTGCATCTAAATATAAAACTGACGGTGTACGGAGAAGTGAGAAAATACCGCATACAGATTCCGTTCCGCTTAATGCGGAAGAGACCGTAACTGTTTCATCATAATTATGTTTGACCGTGACAATTTGAATACCTTGTTTATATGTATCATCATCACTTTAAGAGCTGGGCTCTTATCGATCGAGCTTGATGCAGTTGTTTCTATCATTGCTGGTCAAACGTCAGCTTTTTAATTTATCTTGGTAAAACATGACTTTTTCATGCTAATTTTGTTTATTCAAGTTTTCCTTGGTCTTGCCATTTTGTTTATTTTATCTTCTACGATGTTTCTGACAAAGTTTTCGTGTTGTATTAGGTGGCCGATCATTTCCCCCTTAATTCGATATTTTCCCATTTTCCTCATTTAGCCTCTTTTATTTTACTCCGTTTCATTTGTTATTCCTTCTGTCCAACTTATACATCTTCTGTCTCATCATCATCATCATCATCAGCCTAGTCCCTAGCTCGATGGATGAGAGGGAAGTAGTCCCCACACTGACTCAGTGCAATTTCGGGACTTCACAAACACCATACAACTTCTTTGCAGAAATATGCAGGTTTCTTCACCATGTTTTTCTTCACCGAAAAGCTTTATCATCTGTCTTATACAAACCGACGAAATTAATGTGTTATTCCACTCGCTGTTTCAACGCCTGCACGTCGACGTGTCGCCACCGCCACGGGGTGGCGGTGCGGTAATTGTGTTCAGCGCCGGTTAATGTGATTGCTGCGGTCACCGCTTAAGTCATGTCCACACTGACGCTGACATGGCCTTTATACGGTTCATATGTTCATTGCAATCACATTTTAACATATGCACGCACGTTAACTTGGCAGTCCTGTGAAGCGTTTATGTTGATAGACGGTAAGATGGCCCCAAATATTAAATAAATGATTGGAAGGACTACAAATCGGTTAGTTTGGAGGTGGGAAAACGCGTCCTTGGATTTGATTAAATTTGATAGTGGCTCATATGTAACATTTTCCAGTGTTTGTAATAATAGTTTTAAATAAAAAAAAGTCCAGGCGGTCAACAGGGATACACTTTTGAATCTTAAACATACTTCAATGTGTTTTTTCGGGCATGTGCTAATAAGTCGGAATGAGCACTCGGTCAGTCAGTTGTTAAAAGTGTCCGACCAGCATCTCCTATACAGCGACCACCCCTGGAAAAATAATTTATTGAAGATGACCCCACTGCCTTCTGGCGTTCGGACTGCAGTAAACGATAATTATATTGATTTTGTAGCCAAATGATACGTCGTATTTCACTGTCTTATTTGAAATAAAAAATGAGGAAAAAATAGGTACCAGATTAATTTAAAAGAGGCGGATTAAAGAATGCGAGTCGATGCCAAGTTGTGAAACGAAAACATCGTGACAAAAAGTTTTCGTTAACGTGTTTAGATTTTGTTTGTTATCCTATTATCCTACTTTCTGTCATGACACGTGTACAAATTTAATGAAGGAAAAAACTTGAGAACATCACGGCTCAAAGGCGCTATCATTTGACAATAAGATTATACAAGTGGCTGTCGATGATATACCGTCATTAAAATCCTGTTCTCAATCGTTTAATAGTATAGGATTTATGTAAGTGTATAGTACGAGGGTTGTTTGATAAAAACCCTAACAATTATGAAAAAAACAATCAGTCGTTTTTGTAAATATGCATTTATTTTTCTACGTAGTCTCCTTTTAACTCTTTACATTTATTCCATCTATACTCAAGCTTCAATAAACCATCTAAAAAGTATGATTTCGGAAAGTCATTAAAATAGGCCTCAATGGCGGCAATGACTTCGTCATTTGATCTAAATCGCTTACCACCGAGCCATTTTTCAGGTTGGGAAACAAAAAGAAATCATATGGGGCCAAATCAGGAGAATACGGGGGGTGAGGCAATAGTTCGTATCGTAATTGTTTAATTTTGGCCATCACGACTCTGGACGAATGAGCTGGGGCGTTATCGTGATGAAACAGTACTTTTTTCTTCTTTAAATGGGGTCGTTTTTCCTTCAACACAGCTTCAAATTCATCCAATAAATTCGCATAGTACTGCCCTGTTATCGTTCTTCCCTTTTCTAAGTAGTCAATATGTATAATACCCTGCGAATCCCAGAAAACGGTGGTCATGACCTTTCCAGCCTATGGGAATGTTTTTGCTTTCTTTGGAGCAGGTTCACTCGGTAAAATCCACTGCTTTGACTGCTCTCTCATTTCCGGGGTATAATGGTGAACCCACGTTTCGTCTACGGTCACAAAACGACGCAGAAACTCCTTCGGGTTACGTTTGAACACTGCTAAACACTGCATCGAAGTAGTCAGTCGGTTCCGTTTTTGCTTCTCCGTGAGTAAACGCGGCACCCACCTCGCCGATACTTTCTTCATACCCAATTTTTCTTCTAATATGTTTTGTACTCGCTCAATTGAAACGTTTACAGCATCAACGATTTCTCGAAGTTAAATTCGGCGGTCGGCTAGAACACAAACACCTGCGATCTGGGGCATTCACGAATTCACCGCCCGTGTTGCGTACAAAATTTTACGTCTCCACCTGGCCACAATGCGAGTTTACCCGTACGCGCAGCGTGCAGTAAAACTCGCATTATGGCCAGGTGTGACGTAAAGAGTTTTTGTGTTGTATTTTATTGTATTGCCACATTGCTACATACAACTAGCCACAAGGCTAGTTCCATTTGTGTAAGATTCTTCTCTTATATTTAAAAGTCCTCTAAAATAGGTTACAGGACAATTCATATACCGGATATGTTACCTCATATCTAACCTAAGTGTTTCCTTGTTTCAGACACAAGGGCCCTAAAAGATGTGCAGTTACTGGCGCCATCTGCCGTCCGCTTGGGCGACGAAGTTCAGCTAGGCTGCAAGTGGACTCTAGAAGGGAATGAGACCCTGTATAGTGTGAAGTGGTACCGCGGCAGACAGGAGTTTTTCAGCTACCTGCCCAAGGAACATCCTTATACGAGGATATTTCCCCAGCCGGGTATCGATGTTGACGTAAGTACTTTAGTTATATCCTTCACTTAATTATTCAGTGCATACTTGGGACACGATTCGACATTCAAAATATGACACGACCTGGGATCTCGTCAGGGATTACTATTTGAGGGGACAATAAGAAAAATCATGACGATATCGCCAATTCTGCGATGTACTTTGTTCATGTCACGAATTTGGAAATTAGCCGTTGGTTTATTTAAACCAAGACGATGTCAAACATCGCCTGGTCAACCACGCGCGTCCTGCCAGATAGTAAGCAGAGTCGGTTGGTGTTTTAAAAATTAAATTGGGTTGATGTTTTTGGATTTGTAAAGTCAGAAGTAGAAGCTATGCGAATGCCAAAGATGCCTATAATTTTACAGCTTCATTTTCAAGACCGAATACCGGAACCTGGGAAAATATTATTAAACATTCCGAACAAAAATCCCCTAAGCCTGTTAAAGGAAAGGCTCTTGAAGATTTAATTAATCATTAACGAAAATGTTTTGCCTTTCTCCTTTTGTTGTAGCCATGGATCTTGCCAAGTTAGGTGATTGTTTGTCCCAAAGGTAGGTATTGCAGCTTCAAGTCTCCGTTACCGACTGAGATAACACTTGATTAATCTTGACGCGAACAATGAGTTTTACGTTTTAGACATGTTTAAAGGTTATAGCTTGATTTTTGTGCAAAGTTAAACCAGATGTACCTACGTCTTTTCCTGTGTCTTGTGGAGGAAAAAAGTGGTTATTCAAAAGTAAGTTAAGCAAGTGAGAGTTTAATACAGCAAGACATAGATCTTTATTGTTTTTAGCATTTGTGGTTAGTATTTAAATAGATATTTAACCGTATCAGTATGTAAGTATACATCGTTATTTATTTATTAGGTTATAAGGCAAGGTAATAAAGTGTAAATTAATATGTAGCATTTAATCTGCACTTGATTTCGTCCGCGTGAAACTCGTTTATATCGTTGCTGCATAAAAACTTTCACCCCCCATTTGACCCACTTAAAGGATGCTTTCCGGGATAAAAACTATCCGTTGTCCTTTCCCGAGACTTAAACTATACCTAGGCCAAATTTCAACTACGAGTAAATCAGTTTAGTGGTTAAACCCAGAGGTAGCAGACAGACAGACAGACACACTTTCGCATTTATAATATTATGAGGCATGATGTTTATACTATGATGGTTTGAAACTAAGCCAATTTCATTTATAACAATAGTATTTATAACCCTGATATAAACTGGTGGTAATTTATCGAAGTATTAAGTGCATGCATATAATATGCCTTAATTGAAATATAAAAATCTTTGACTTTGTATGACATGCCTAACATGACTAACACACTCACTTTCGCATTTATAATAGTATGAGGCAAGGTAACAAAACGAAAATTCATATGTAATACTTGTTTATACTATGATGGTTTGAAACTAAGCCAATTTTATTTATAACCCTGATATAAACTGGTGGTAATTTATCGACGTTCATATTAAGTGCATATAATATGCCTAAATTGAAATCTTTGACTTTGTATGACATGCCTAACATGACTAAGACGAGTCACATTCTCTGGTTATACCTCTCGGTGAATGCCGTCATGATAAGGTTGTATCGCAGTAAAATTTTGTAAAGCATCTGAAACCTAGGACACACCACACATTTTCGACCAATTTTTTGTGACTCTGATGACTTTGGTATATGAGTTAAAATCCTGCCCATTTTAAAATAAACAGGACAAGTTATTGCAGCGTCCAAGAAAAATTGGAAAACGTGGTTTCAGTGCGGGAGAGCAATTTTTATACGGAAAATCTTTTAATATCTTTTTTTACCATGGAAAAGTTTAAAGCGATGTAAACTATAAAACTTCGATGCATTAATAACTAGTGAAGTGGATGGTCAGGGGAATACTCGAGAATTGATTATTCATACTTCCTCGGTTAAAAGAATAGAGCTTGCCTAGTTGCATTCAATTAAAACTGGTGCAGTTTATCATGGATCGAGAGTTTGGAACACTTGGAGTAACAGTGATATGTCCTTGTCATGATAACGTGATAGCCATATTATACTGGTAAGTTGAACGGTCACTGCATGCAATTGATTATATCACGTGGGTTATATCACTGTCAAATATTGCAAAGTATCCCTGACCATGACACATGAATAGGGTTGTGGACATTAAATGAAATAAACAATAATGATGAATTTTCTCGATAAAGCAATTAATAATACTGTCATTGGAGAAAAAGTAAAGCAGGGGATTAAAGAAGTTCCTAAAGTTCTCTTAAGAGAGATTGAATACAGGCAAAAGTTTTTGCCTTCTTTCTGTTGGATTCATAATACATTGTGAGTCGACAACCCTATTGATTACTTAATATGTATCATCACATACCTACGCGCGGCATTAAATGCGAAGGCGGGTGAATATTCAGTGTTTTCACGGCGTTTTCTTTAATATCTCAGAATATTATTGTCAAAAAATGATGATCAGAATTGACTTTTGTTTAAAACATAATTATATACGCCGTTGATTTGATCAAAATTCTGGCTAGTCACACTAACGGTTTAAATAGTGAAATGACGATGACTTCAGGCCTGTTATTCGTTACGCGCTAATGCGGCGCACCCCGCCAGTATTCCGTCACGAAACTCGAGCTCTGCCTACGCTTAGTTACTACGCATCACGGTGTCAGTATATATTTGTGGTTGAGCGTTGAGGTGAGCTTAAAACAAGTAACAGAATAGGGGCGCAGGTCAGGGGTGCCGCATTCAACCCGTCACGCCTAACTTAACTAGACCTCTAAGTACGCTTAGTTACTATATAAATACTACTCCCAGCGGCAAGATTTGAGGTGAGCTTGAAACAAGTTACAAAATAGTGGGGCTGAACTCAGCGTTACAAACCGCCGGAGATTCACCCTGTGCAAAGCAGTAATACTTATACTAGGCTGAATAAAGATGATGATGATGATATGTATCTCAATTATGTTTCAATCTGTATCCCGGTCACGTTCTAACATGTAAACTGGTTGCACGTGGAAGCAATGCAAACTTTAATGTTATTAGAATCGAATGTGACTCATAAAAATAAATAGGAAGTGATTGCAGTAAAGTTGCAACCGTATTCGACCCGGCCAATTGTCCGATTCGGTTTAGCGGCTGTAAACTCGTTTATAGATCGTTAACGCACTTTTCATGTTTTATTGTTCGTCGTCGTTATTCCTAAGTCCCTTAACAACGGGCACTAAAAACTCGCCTAGAATGTGTAGGGATCGCACGTCTGTTTGACTAAACATATTGGCGAATCGCTATAAGAAGAATGCGCGTAACTTGTGGATAATACATCAAGACTTTTTCGTCAAGCTTCCCAACTATGAAGTCCAACTGTGTAGTTGGATTTCAAATTAACTCTAATTCGTTTAGGTGTTACTGTTGTATTGGATAACATCTGAGACAGGTAAATAAGTTGTGAGTTTGCGTACCTAAGTGACTATTATGATATTACAATCAATGATATTAGATTTCTGATTGTTCGTTATTCATTCCAACATATCTATGGGGTGAGCATTTTTTAAATATTGCTATAACGCATTGATTGGAAAAAATTGGATAAAATGCATACTTTTGACAAACTTATAACATAGACAAGATACAAGAGTCTACTTGGGCGTTTCTCTGTTGACACCTACTTCACTAAACATACATACATACACGCCTTTATCCCTAAAAGGGGTAGGCAGAGCACATGGAACCTGTGTCCAGTGCCACTGTTAGCATAAATGTGGGTATAAAAGATCGACAAAATGTGATATCGCAGTGATAGGTTGCTAGCCCATCGCTCACAGCACATTTCACTAAGTCCCTAATCAAATCAACGCCACACAAATGGTCGTAAAAGCGCACTCTTTATCTCCTTTTTAAACTCCATCCAGCGATCTTAATAAGCTTTATCGTGGGTATGCTCCGTTGAGATACTCCAAAGATACCTCATAATCTTTTACGAGCTGATTATTTTTCATAACATTATTCGGTACGTACGTGCGAATCACAACTTTATTAGAAGAAAAATATCTCTTGTTATTCTAAACCCGTATCTTCTTTGTAATATTATTAGGCTATTCGTGAAGAAATAATTTCACAAAACCTTCACAAAGCTATCTACTTAGTATTAGTTACGGAATTACGGTTCTATTTTCGTGTTGGAATCAATGAGAGTATTTCCTATTTTTAACACTCGAATGATGCATTTTAGCTATTCCGTTTTGTTACGTGGAGTTGTTTAACCCATTCAGGGCCCGTGACTCAGCGTATGGGTCATGTTGAAACAGTCGCGCAGGGCCCGTGACTCACATGTGAGTCGTGAATAAATTCTGATTTATACATAAACAAAACGTAATATGACGAAATAATATAAGTATAATTTTACCAACCATCTTTATAAGGCATGTTGAAAAACACAATTGTAAACATGTTTTTTTTTAGTGAAACGGGGTCTAGAATATTCAAGTTTGGTTTACTGGAAGTGTAATATAGTAGTTATTCTGAAATTCGAGATACATACGTGTCCCAAGCAAATGGATAAATCTACATTTCAAAAATATCAAAAATATATGTATGCCTGAAGTTATTGACATGACTCAAGGTATGGGTCACCGTGGCCTGGCGCTAATTGTAAAAACTACACATATCTTCATAGCACGTAAAAATAAACTTTATAACTTGGTTTTAAAGCTTATTTATGACGAAACTCGTTGCAAATTGTACCTTTTTACAATGGATTACTGTTTGGATGGTAGCAAGCAACATTTCTAAGGACCAAACTTATTACCATGCCAATTTTTTTTTTGTTTCATTATAAAAACCTATATATTAATAATTTCTGAACCCTATAATTACATGAAAATAACAGCGCCCTCTTGATAATGATCATCTATTTCTGATCAGGCTTTAAAATGTTCATTCTCAGTTTCTTACAAATATCAACAAATTAGTAAATATATATATTTTAATATGAACAGTAAACAGTTGGTTAGTAAAAATGATGCATAATCTTGTCCAACGGACCGGATTCATAAGCGGTTATTTCTTTGACGTTCGCGCCAGACCCCGAGACCCATAAGCTGAGTCACACGTTTTAGCTGAAAACGGTTTGTATGGTGGCCCGGCGTGTTGTGTACGCTTCGTGGTTCGTGGCCATGAATGGGTTAATAAAACACGCTGTTGTTATTTCGCACAGTGAAGAGGCCTTCATTTTTCAGAAAAGTATGCTTGCCAAGCATTTTGGCACATATTTGAAATAAAAATCAAAAATTGGGGTAAACGTCCCAGTGTTTGACACTGACCTGATAGTTGGCACCTTGAATCTTAATTGTTGAAACTGAGACCATTATCCAGCGGCACCTAATATAGGATGGCCAACCGTGCAAGGCGTTCGTCTTCCATACAAACTCTTTTTTTAACGCACTATCGTTTCTCTCTCTCTTTCTCTTCCTCTCTCTCCCCCCTCTTCTGAAATAGAGGTGTAGACACCAAATAAAATACCTAATAATGTACAATTTTCCCGAAAAAGGATTAAAATATTGTTAAATGGAGAAAAAGTGCAAGGGATTAAATATACAAATAGTTATGTGTCCAAAGTTTTAAAAGGGTGTCCATTTTCCGCAAAACGCACCTTCATATGAAACGATTGTCATTTACTATGACGATCCCAGATCGTTTCGTCACGATCCGCGAACGTTTTGTCTCTTTAACAAGCAATATTAAAACGGTTGTACCTTCGTAATTCTTTGAGATATTTGAATGGGATTTTCGTCAAAAGGCATCTTTTTTTGCCTTCTTTCTTTACGTACGTACCCGTAGTTAATTTATTTATTTATTCCATACAATTTCACAGCTCGCCAATAGCACCAAAGAACTGTGAAAAAAATCATCATATCAGCTGAAAGACGTCCACTGCTGGACATAGGCGTCCCCCAAAGAGTGCCAAAGTGACCGATCCCGCGCCACCCGCATCCAGCGGACTCCCGCAACCTTTACCAGGTCATCAGTCCACCTTGTCGGGGGCCTACCCACGCTGCGCCTTCCGGTACGTGGTCGCCACTCGAGAACCTTTGCGCCCCAACGGCCATCGGTTCTACGTGCTATGTGCCCCGCCCACTGCCACTTAAGTTTAGCGATCCGGAGGGCTATATCGGTTATCTTGGTTCTGCTGTGGATAGTCTCATTTCTGATGCGATCACGCAGAGAAACTCCCACTGGGTGACTTTGAGCCTTCTTATGAAGCCCATAGTAAGTGACCACGTTTAGGTGCCATATGTCATCACTGGCAACACACACTGGTCGAAGACTTTCGTCTTGAGACACAAAATAAACAAATAAAAATAATTATTACACAGAAGACAGTCGTGCATAAATCTTCTCGCAGAATGTCAAACATTCATCACACACTCTATCCATCGGCTAGCAAATATTTTACAGTTTGGTGCTGATTCAGGCAACGAGTTTATAAAATGCAAAAAGTAATGGCCAATCCCGAATGTCGTCGTATTATTCGGGCCACCAGTTCTTCTAAGTCTCTGTTTTCTCTGACACCAACTCTCTGAAAACAACAACAGCTGATGTAGGATGTGCCACCAACGATGGGGATTTCAAAGTGTGGATTGATTTTACTTTAAAAAAAAAAGTACTTTTTACCTACATTTTACTGCTTTTGTCTTGTGCTTTCTCGGATGAGAAGGGTTCATTGAAAAATATATTTTTGTTAGTCTAAAAAAAAGGAAAAAACCTGGTAAGCTGTAGATTTTGAGAAGCGGAATTGATCATTGCGTAAAATGCTCGTGGTCAAAGGCACATGACGTGCATTAAAACGCTACATCTATTAAGCATTATACATTCATTTGCTTTTCACTTAGTTTTGCATACCTATATTCATCAGTTTTTTGATAAAACTTGCCCATAAAAACTTTCGCTAAACACTGGCATCATCTTCCTAAAGTTTTGTTTGTTACCATTCACGTAGTAACTAAACGCGAAAAAACCCTTGAAGATTAAAATATAAAAAAATAAAGACTTGAACACAACAATGGCATTGACAAATTGTTAGTATTACCCGACGGTCCAATCTATTATCGTTAGACTTTTACGCTGAATTCTCCAACTCTAAAAAAATCCTTGAAACTTGATCCCTAATACGGTATTTACACGAAAGTGGAACAAAAGAGCCGAAAAGTATTGTTTGGATCTAAAATGCTTTAAGTCGCACGAACTTTCATATTTGAATACACATTTTTGACTAAGTTAAAAATGGTTACGCAATTTGCGGCTTGAACAAAAGCAGTCGCAAGTAAATAGGTCATTTATTTGCAGAAATGAGATTAAATTAGTAAATTAATAAGACAATTTCGTCTCGCTTGGGCCGACTTGATTATTGTTCAAAGCTTACCTCACAGTGTTTCGGTGGACGTATTTTGGCGAAGATTATCCAGACAAAGCCAATGTTGAAATTGGGACTTATTGGCATTGACAAAGAGTCGCGATTTCAATGCCGATTCTTTTATATCGTCTATTCTTTGTAAGCAGATAAGGCTAACCGTCGGAAGTTGCTTTATTTGCCGGCAACTGGTGCTAGGTACGAGTACAGTCGAATTCAAAGGTAATGTTCCATCATCATCATCATCATCAGCCTATATACGTCCCAGTGCTGGGCACAGGCCTCCTCTCATGTATGAGAGGGAATGGGCAGTAGTCCCCACGCTGGCCCAGTGCGGATTGGGGACTTCACATATACCTTTGAATTTCTTCGCAGACGATGCAGGTTTCCTCACGATGTTTTTCCTTCACTGAAAAGCTAACGGTAAATATGAAATCATATTCCGTACATAAGTTCCGAAAAACTCATTGGTCCGAGCCGGGATTCAAACCCACGACCGCCGTTTGACAGCCGCATGCACCACTGGGCTACCGTAGCTTGTTTATACATAATGTGAATGTTCCATGTTTATACATAAATCCATTACAGTCGATTTATTTCATAAAACCATTTTTTTTTTGATAATCAACTTTTAACCGTCGTCATCAGACGCAAACCAAACGACCTTTTATTGCAGAATAAGAATTCTAAATCTGCATATTGTTACGAGCGTGGGGTTACAGGATAGAGCTATAACACTTTTTAACACGACAGTTAGATTTGTTCTGTGCTTTACACCGGGCAAAGTCCACTGAGTCCACACATACTAACATTGACTCAATTAACTCACACAAGTGACTGAGTCCGCGCCTACTAGTACTGAACACATCTAACTTCATTGTTACTTTGCATTAGACCACTTCACTGTCACCACTTGTTTCCACAGTTCTTATTCTTCCTATTCCCACTTACTCATTCGGGAACTCCACTACGAAGACTCCACTCTCAAGACTCCACTTCGATAATCCACTTAAGACAGATTTGTACCACGAACGTGGTCCTTTTACGAGTATTTACCCCTTTCCGAAGATTCTTTACCTTATTTTCGTTCATCTTTCCGATGTCCATTTCATTTTCATCACTCATCTGTTTTGACCAGCAGGAGCTTTTCCAGATAAACGTGCTACGTCCTTATTTCTCGAATATTCCAAGTCCATACATTTGTCAATAAATTTCCGTAAGCATCGAATGTTCTATTCCCTTACTTTCTCTAGAACATTCCATGCTACTCAGCGTTTTGAAAATGTACGCAATCTACATTTTAAACACAAAAAGTGCATGTCGATCGCTGTTCTCAAACCCGGGCTAACTGTGACCTCACGGCGAATTATGAAATACTTTGACGGCGTGTCACTATGGCAACGAAACTGTTATTGACCCCCCGGTCGTAACAATATTATCGTATATGGGAAAATTTTGTGATATCACAGCAGCATTGAATTATCCAGTTCCTAAGGTAACGTTTCATTTTCATAGCAAAAGTTATAGACCTGTAAAGGAACGCTCTTAAGATTTCATTGCTCTCTGCCCTTCCATTTCCCTCCAATCTAAAACCGCGCGCTTAAGGCCTCCACCCACCGGATGCGTGTCGTGCGCGGCGCGTGACGTGCGCGGCGCTCGTCGGGCGCGGTTGAATCGGTATGTGCACACCGCAAGCGGGCGGCGTATAGCAACGCGGGGGTACGCGGCTGCGACGCGTTACCAACGCGTGTACCGTGCGTCTGCCGCGCGTGTGCCGCGCGTGTGCTGCGCGTGTGCTGCGCGTGTGCTGCGCGTGTGCTGCGCGTGTGCTGCGCGTGTGCTGCGCGTCTGCTGTGCGTGTGCCGCGCCTGTGCCACGCGGCTGCGGCGCAGCAGCAGCGCGGGCCCGCGCGTCATATCTCTCTCACTACCAACACCTTTAATATGTATCTCACTATCTCTATCACGCTTGGTGACGCGTCAGCAACGCGTGTGCAGCGCGGGCCCGCGCTGTTGAGTGTGATAAAGATAGCGAGATACATATTAAATGTGTTGGTAGTGAGAGAGATATGACGCGCGGGCCCGCGCGGGCCGGCGCGGCACATGCGCTGCACACGCGCGGCAGACGCGCGGGTCCGCGTTCGAATCGCGTTCGATGTGTGTTTGAAGTGTAGTTTCAATGCTTTACAACTTGCGCATGTTCCGCGCAGCACACGCGCCGCGCACGACACGCGTCCGGTGGGTGGAGGCCTTTACTAGCGAACCGCGGAGGTCAAAATCAAATGTGTGCGTGCGTAACTGCGAGAGTGCCATCGAATCGTAACCACGTTCTATTCACGGTACCCGTTCGGTTATAGTGAGTGCACGCTCCGCTACAAGCAGGTCGTGCAGCATCTTTTTTTTATGAGCCATTGAGTGTCCCACTGCTGGGCAAAGGCCTCTCCCCATGATTTCCATACGTCCCTACCTAGTCCGCCCAATTGCTGAGAAATACATCTAGGTCACCCACCATCTCCGTCGAGATCGGCCCCGTCTGCGTCGCCCGTCATGTGGTACCGACCTGGTAGCTATATAAGCCCACCTGTCTGGATACATGTGATAGACGTGGCCGGCCCAGTCCCATCAGCTATGCGTTTTGTTGCGGGACACATCAGCTATGAGTGATTTGGACCGCATTGTAGTGTTTCGGACCCGATTCGTCCTTTTGACACCTAGAATAGCGCAAACCCCTCATTTTGGACTTCTGGCTCTCAGTGAGTGACCATGTTTGCGCACCGTGCAGCATCTATATAAAACAAATGCAATTCATATGGACGCTGTAGGACCCGCTCCTGCACTTAGGCCGAACACTAACATCTCGCAGTGAGTAGCCTTAGTGGCGTGAGTAGCAGTCACAGCTTAGAATTAGATAAAATAATCTGTAGTAGCATACCCTTATATGGGCGACAACACCAACACATCCTTTCGAAAGTAGTGATGTCCTATACGAACAAACAGAGGAGTTAGAAGTTCTAACATTTCCTTAAGGCCGGTCTGTAAGTGGAAGACGGAGAAATTATTTATTAAGAAAATAATAATCTATTGAAAACGTACTTTGCAGGCTTATGGACTACCTGTATCATCGTGCTAAAATGTAATTAAAGTGTATGTAACCCATTCGTTGCCAAGGCGCAAATATTCCATATAGTTTGGAAGCGATATCGCTTCAACGGCAACAGACATGTTGAGGAATAATTACAAAAGCCTGAACTAGGTTTACAGTACATATGGTGCTACTTTTCCGCACTAGTGCGGAAAAAAGCACTTTTCGTGCTTATGTCAAAACTTTAAAGAGCCATATGTACAGTAAAACGTTGTACGATACACGTGCGAATAGGTAATTCGCAACTCCCTTCGGTCGTGTTTTAATTTATCACCACTCGTTGCGAATTTCCTATTTTCGGCACTTGTATCGTAAATAACTATTCCCTGTGTTTCAGGCAAACATTGTTCTATTTTTCAATTTGAACTTGCAAGTGTATACAGTTTCTGGAAACGGAGAAGTCCTATCAGGACTTGGAGGATTCGGCCAGAGGGACTGGTCCTGTTTCAGGAATGCCGGTCCTGTCCACCATTGTTTAAGATGAGATCACCAGTAAGTCCACGAGATACAAGGTCCGCAGGGCTTTCCTTTGAAGGCACATTTTTTTAATCTAAACAATCCTTAGGCTGGAGTTGTTCAAATTCACGGCGTTTGCCTGTGTACCCATCATGCGGCAGATGGCCACCGCAAAATAGCTTAATTCAATGTTTGCAATCACAAGGATCGCAATCTGGCATTGTTTTTTGGCAGCTCATGATATGACATAGATTAATTAATGCATCAATGCACAATGGAGATTATTATTTGACGACATAATTGAGTTTAATCCTTGTGAATAAATTAATTCGTATCTGAGTATCGCTATTAATACGAAATTTTATTAATCATATGGCAATAGTCATGAACAGATGAAGTTGAAATAATTTATTTGTGTAAACGTGGTTGTTACAGTTGGTTTATTAAGTTGATATATAATTAATATTTAAGTACCTACGGCATGTTTAGCCGATGTGCCTTGCAAAAGTTATTGCATGTATCTAGTTGATGTCAATAAATAATTTCTAATATAATATCTAATAAAATTACAATGAGTTTTAATGCCTGCACCGTCTTGTTTCTGTTTAGCACAATGGTCGACTGGTAGAGAATGCCTTATGGCATTAAGTCCGCCATTTGCAATAAAGTTTAAATAAATAAATAAATGTTTAATATAATACCTAATAAAATCACCTAAACTATCGTCTAAAATATACAATTTAGGTCTATTCGTAATACTTTTCAAATTAAATATTATTACAAGGTAATCCAGCATGTCGATCACGTAACGTATTGTACGTACGTTAGCTAGATCGAAATGTATTTTTAATACAAAAAAAATACCATTGAACTGTCCCAACGCGTGTTCAAGACATTACGTGAACCCTCAGCTTTTGTATAGCCAAATAACCGCTAAACCACAAGCCCTCATTAAAACTTGTCGAATGGCGCCCCGAGGTTTTTCCATTAAATCGAATCGCAAATTACACGGCACCGTAACGGCCGAAAACTAATAAACACGCTATATCGCTGAACGGCAATGAAGGTGTTACGGTAATCGTTTCAATCGTATTGGTATCGATCCGCAATCGAACCCAAAGGTACATTTCACTTAACGTAATTCATTGAAATCACTTTTCTGAAATCTTGACGGCCGCTTTATCCTAGTTAGCAGTGACCCTGCCTACGAAGCTGTCCTGGGTTCGAATCCCGGTAAGATTATTTAATTGTGGATGATGAGCACGAATATTTGTTCCAGATTCATGATTGTTTTCCACGTATATAAGTATTTATTTATCTATATAAGTATGTATATCGTCGCCTACTATGTACCCATTGTCTAGTTTGAGACTAAGTCAATGTGTGTAAGTTTGTCCCTACATATTTATTTATTTATTTTGTATTTGCGCACTCGTTCTTAATTAGGCTGGCTTGCGTGGATCGCTATTGTCAATTTTATTCAAAATAATCCCGATTGTTAGATTGGCTCGTGATGTGTTTTGGTATATTATACATATATTATACATAATGTTCTAAATATTTTTAATGGCGGCGGCTTGCATAATGCCGTATGACCCATTTTGAAAACAAATAATGGTAATAATGCCTAAAGGCAATAAGTCCTCCATGTGTGCGATAGAGTTTTAATGAATAAATAGTAGCTAGAACCGTCAAACCTACCTTTTCATGATAAAACAGATTACTTGCACTTCGTTTACGATTACAATAAGCTACGGTAGCCTACTGGTTCAGGCATGCGGCTGTCAAACGGCTGTCATTGGGTTCGTATCCCGGCTCGTACCGATGATTTTGGATTGAATATTTACGTTAGTTTTTCAGTGAAGGAAAACATCGTAAGGAAATTGGTCTAATCCCAATAAGGTCTATTTTTCCCTTTGGATTGGCAGGTCAGATGGCAGTCGCTTTCGTAAAGCTAATGCCAAAGCCAAATCCTGGGATTTCGTGTCAATGCGGATCCCAGGCTAGTGGGGCACAACCGGGAATAACGGTAGGAGGATGATGCTGTTTATTTGTATACAACCGTAGTCCAATAGTCCTGATAAAATCAGAATATTGCTGTTACAAACCACGACGCATTCCAAATTATAATCCTACCAGCTTCGACCCGCGACTCCGTTCGCGTGGAACTCGTTTATATCGCAGCTCCATACAAATTTTTATCCCCCCACATTTCACCCCCTTAGGGGATGAAAACGATCCTATGTCACTCTCCATCCCTTCAACTATCTCCACTTAAAAAATCGCGTCAATGCGTCGCTCCGATTTGCCGTGAAAGACGGACAAACAGACGTCTGTTTGTTTGTCCGTCCCATACACTTTCCCATTTATAATATTAGTATGTATTGTATTTCTTACATCTGTTGTATTGAGCTCAAGGTCGAGCTGGTTGGATTGGCGTACGATTGTACCCTTATATTTATTTTTTGTATTTCTTCAGTGTTTTATTCAGCTGCTGCTAAAAGGAGGACAATTATTTTGGAGTCTATGATTGTTTTGTAGTATGTGTGCATTTTAATGACTCTCCAGACTCTTTCTTCTCTTGAAACAAATTTTCTCATTTGTAAGTCATAGGACGCGCTTTAATAACATTATATTTAATAAAAGCAATCGCATTTTATAAGTTGATCTTATAATCGTTTGCCATTTCGCAACTCTTGTCGCACGCTCGCCTGTTGCTAAACAGGATTTATGTTTCGAATTTCTGTCCTAAAAAACATCGTCCCCCGTCGTTACTTAAGTTTACCTTCTGTTTAATGTTAATTATGTTCATTCGCTTACATAGTTGACCTACTTAATGGACACTTTGTAACATAAATACCTATTTGCAAAGGCCTCTCCCAAAGGATTACCTTTTACGGTTTGGTAATTCTAACCATGGCTGGTTTTAACTGGTTAAATAGGGTTTATGGTTTGCTTAACTTGATTATATTTGACAAATGTACCTTTTCTGATATTTGTTTGACCGAATTCAAAAAAAGGAGGAGGTTCTCAATTCGGCTGTACTTTTTTTTTCAATGTTTGTTACCTCAGAACTCCGTCATTGATGAGCCGATTCGAAAAATTTTTTTTTGTTCGTGTGTATGTACTTCCAGGTGGGTCTCATTTTTTTCAAAATTCAGTTAGATGATGGGATCCATGAAGAATTGAGGGGACTTTTGGTATTTTTTGTTATAACTCGTGTATTTACATCCGGAATCATAAATTTGGTGGCGAGGATTTGATGATGAAGACCACAGATGACTTATCGAATTCCTCAATTATGTACTTAAAAGTGCAAAAGTACGTCACAGGTTCTGATAAGATTCCGTTGAAATAGGAACTAATAAAGTGCCATTGGTGATGATCTTGGGGAATCGATGGAAGTCTTCAAATATTATCGGCCCGCATACAGCGATTCGGTTTTTATCTTTGGTAATCAACGCATTTGCTATCGGAGATCAGTTCATGTGGTGAATTGTAAAAAAAAATAGGAAATGATCTCGTGGCTTGGTGGAGTACTAAATTGAAGTCGGTTAAAACTTTGTTTTTACAGTAAATTATTAAATAAGCGATTGAAAATTTTGATACTAATTGTTTATTGCTACGGCGAAGGCCATTCATTGTAGAGATACTAGCTCATCTGCATATAACGACTATGAAGTGTGAGGATTTTTGAGATATCTTTAAAGCGTACATGTGGCTGGTGTGGGGGGCCTATGTATATAGACCATTGATAACCATAATTAATGAAAGCGGTTTTATCCCAATAAGTTCTAGTTTTCCATCTGGGTTGAAATGTCAAATAGCAGTCGCTTTCGTAAAACTAGTGCCTACGCCAAATCTTGAGTTTAGGTCTCTCTGATGATAGATTTATATTCTTACTATACATTATGTTATGATATAAAAATCTAAATCTTCCTAAATCTAAATTATTCCCTCTTGCCACATGGCTAACAGAATGTACGTTACGTTAGGTAAATCATTTTTTTTTAAAGCTATGTTCAAATTTCTTTTATACGTATAGCCTCAATTTTATCATTTTATCAACACGTTAAGAAATAAACAAATTACGACACTCAATATTATTTCAATACAATTGGTTAATAGTTACTTAACACTAAAAAAACTGGCGCCCAACGAGGGGGCTTTTCCACAAAATGTTATTGAGTTAATGTTGTTGCATATAATCAAGCAGTCGAGACAGAGAGCACCTTGATCAAACTGCTACTTCACTACATTAAGTTTAATTAGCGTTCACCTTCAAGAAATCCCCTGGCGTTAGTAGGCGTCGCTAATACAGCGAGTTACTTACATAATCCAATCAAATTAATCATCGCAGGTCATTGGGCATTAACGCAATTTCACACGTCGCTTTAAGCAGTCAATGGCCAATAAAATCGAAAAATAAAATGTGGCGTGGGTAATATCCACAGAACACCTCCACTAGAAGCCTAATGTTTGTAATTTTGTTCCCGACGCGAGTCACCAAAGCATGCGGAAGAGGTGAGGGGAAGGGCGGGTGCTAACAGCGTTGCGATTGGGCGATGCGCTCGCGCGCGGAATGCGTAGTGATGGGACATGTTCACGTACAAGCATCCTAATTTTTTCGGTACATTTTAAAGTAAAGTAAGTAACTACTTACTATACTTTTATCTTTAAGTTAAGGTAAAGTATAGTTTTGTTACCATTTTAATACACAGTAAGTTAGGAATCCTAACTGGTACCGTAATTTTTTGCTGATAAATCATGGTAGGTAGAAAAGTCGTCCTTCAGGAGCTTTTCAAAGTGTGGAGATTTGCTGAGTGTTGCTTGCAGGAACTTAACTTGGTGATGAGTGAAAATGCAGAGTAGGCTTAACTTTGTATTGAAGTAAAGTTACTACTGTTCCGAGAGAGGAGTCGGACTGGAATGAACACTGGGGGACGCAGCCTCCCTATTTATACGCTTATGCTAAGACAAAGAGTCGTCAAGGAACCCCACCACTTACATGCGCAATAGTGTTCAAGATCACATAGTTTCGTGTTCCTGTCATCGTAAAGTATATGTTTTATTACCATTACGTGATTACCACAATAGTATGCTCTTGACATGGGATTAGTATAATGAGCCGTAGCTAATTATAATATCCGTATTGTGAAATACTAAGTTGTTGACAATGTTGCAATAAAGTGGGGATTAGTATAATGAGCCGTAGCTAATTATAATATCCGTATTGTGAAATACTAAGTTGTTGACATACAGTGGGGTATACATACATGACAATAAAGTGGGGTGCCTTAACTAGGTACTTACTGTACATATTAAAATGGTAATTAAATCTATATTTAAAAGTGTGCTAAAAAAATACTGACCATTTAGTATTTTTGGTTCTAAAGATTAAACTACAAATACTTCAGTACTTTTTATGGAAAGTTTCGGAGCAGTTTAATAATAAGTAAAGCCTCGCACTTTCTCGAAGTTCATCATCAGGCCCATTTTGTGGCACTGGACCCAACTGCTCACTGAGAGGATTCTAAGAAACCCGCACAACGTATATCTATCTCACACCAACTCCGAGTTCCCTCGCACTTTCTTGAAATTCATCATCAAGCCCATTTTGTGACACTGGGCCCAACTGCTCAATGAGAGGATTCTTAGAAGCCCGCACAACGTATATCTAACTCACACCAACTCCGAGTTCCCTCGCACTTTCTCGAAGTTCATCATCAGGCCCATCTTGTGACACTGGGCCCAACTGCTCATTGAGAGGATTCTTAGAAGCCCGCACAACGTATATCTATCTCACACCAACTCCGAGTTCCCTCGCATTTTCTCGAAGTTCATCATCAGGCCCATCTTGTGACACTGGGCCCAACTGCTCACTGAGAGGATTCTTAGAAGCCCGCACAACGTATATCTAACTCACACCAACTCCGAGTTCCCTCGCACTTTCTCGAAGTTCATCATCAGGCCCATCTTGTGACACTGGACACAACTGCTCACTGAGAGGATTCTAAGAAGCCCGCACAACGTATGTCTATCTCACACCAACTCCGAGTTCCCTCGCACTTTCTCGAAGTTCATCATCAGGCCCATCTTGTGACATTGGACCCAACTGCTCACTGAGAGGATTCTAAGAAGCCCGCACAACGTATATCTATCTCACACCAACTCCGAGTTCCCTCGCACTTTCTCGAAGTTCATCATCAGGCCCATCTTGTGACACTGGGCCCAACTGCTCACTGAGAGGATTCTTAGAAGCCCGCACAACGTATATCTAACTCACACCAACTCCGAGTTCCCTCGCACTTTCTCGAAGTTCATCATCAGGCCCATCTTGTGACACTGGACACAACTGCTCACTGAGAGGATTCTAAGAAGCCCGCACAACGTATATCTATCTCACACCAACTCCGGGTTCCCTCGCACTTTCTTGAAGTTCATCATCAGGCCCATCTTGTGACACTGGGCCCAACTGCTCACTGAGAGGATTCTTAGAAGCCCGCACAACGTATATCTATCTCACACCAACTCCGAGTTCCCTCGCACTTTCTCGAAGTTCATCATCAGGCCCATCTTGTGACACTGGGCCCAACTGCTCACTGAGAGGATTCTTAAAAGCCCGCACAACGTATATCTATCTCACACCAACTCCGAGTTCCCTCGCACTTTCTCGAAGTTCATCATCAGGCCCATCTTGTGACACTGGACACAACTGCTCACTGAGAGGATTCTAAGAAGCCCGCACAACGTATATCTATCTCACACCAACTCCGAGTTCCCTCGCACTTTCTCGAAGTTCATCATCAGGCCCATCTTGTGACATTGGACCCAACTGCTCACTGAGAGGATTCTAAGAAGCCCGCACAACGTATATCTATCTCACACCAACTCCGAGTTCCCTCGTACTTTCTCGAAGTTCATCATCAGGCTCATCTTGTGGCACTGGACCCAACTGCTCACCGAGACGATTCTAAAAAGCCCGCACAACCTATATCTATCTCAAACCAACTACGAGTACCCTCGCACTTTCCCAAAGTTTATCATCAGGCCCATCCTGAAACCTAGACGCAACTGTTCACCAAGACCATTCTAAAAAGTTACTAAAACAGTAAAGTTACTACTACTACTAGTATTACTAATACTTGTTATATATTACACTATTTACTTTAAATAACGAACAATAAATAAAACTAAATTTAAGTTCTAATCTACAGAATAACTACTCAAACCAAAATAAACGAGAAATCTGTATTTTTGTTACATTTCTTCAAATCGGTAGGAACGAAAGCACGTGGTTTGTCGATTGACCATCATAGCATCATCGGGACATCACTAGTCGTGACGTGTTTTCGTAAGAAAGGAATAGCATATTGCATTTTCAAAGTGATGAAAAGTGACAGACATAGTGTGTCTGTACCTCAGTATTCGCACCGGCCAGTATAAAATGGCCTCCGCTGGCTATAAATATTTTCAATGAAATATTGAATTTGACTCAACTGTGGAATGAAATTCCATCTTTTTTGTAATTAGAAGTCTTTGACGACTTTCCGCACCACCTCACACTACAAAAGCCCATAATTAGCCGCGAAAATCCTATTATTTTGTTTTTTTTTGTGAGAGTCATGCACACTCCGCACAGGTCGTTAACATGGACGCAACTGAACGGAAAGGCGCGCGCGCGTGCTCTTCTCACACTCTCCTGCGCGCGAGCGCAGGAGGGTGGGGGGGACTTTTCAGTGTCTTTTCTTCACTTTTAGTCTGCGTTTTGTTCGCGACCCATAACAATGGGCCGGTGATCTTGCCTTCTTGGCTTCTTAAATTTGAGCTGGTGGACATGATGTTCTCCGTAAGGCCTCCTGGACCGCCTGTGGGCCCTGGTGTGCTGCTGCGGTGAGTAGGGCGGCAATCATTGACGCTAGGTCAGGGTTGCCGTCCTGGGCTCTGCTCCCTCCGGCTGCGGGTGCTGCGGGAGGAGGGGCCTCTCGTGGCGTCCTCTTCTTCTTGTTCTTCTTCTTTTTGGACGAGGGTTTCGGTGCGGTCGCCGCGCCCCTTTGAGTGGGGGCGTTGGCCGGCGCCATAAGTGACGCCGGCGCCGACTCGTCCACCGTGGGCTCTCGTACCGACGCCCTCGTCTCAGGCCCGTGTTGCTGGGGGACTGTGTGGGCCGCTGTCCCTGCCTTCTTGTTCCTGGCCTCCTTGCGGAAGACAGGGCACTTGGTATCGTTGGCCGTGTGCGGCCCGCTGCAGTTGGAGCAGGTCGGTGGCTCGCTCCTGGGACGCTCGCACTCCTTGGCCGTGTGCGGGCCCGCGCATCGCACGCATTTCAGCGGGCGGTGGCAGCCCTGTGAGTGGTGCCGGAATCCCTGGCACCTGTGGCATTGGGCGGGGCCCTTCTTGCCCCGCCAGGCTTCAACTTTGACATCCGGCACTAGCAGGAGCTGCCTCAGCCCGAAGATGCCGGTGTTCTCGCGATGCGGGCCCGCCAGTTGGAGGAAGTACGTGCACCCTCCCCTCCCCCCTCTGGCGTTGATCTGCCTGACGTACTCGACTGGGTAGCCGAGCGTCAGGCAGGCGGCGGCGATGTCGTCGGTGGGCGTGTCGGCCGGAAGGCCGCGGAGTGCCACCTTCATCTTGGTGTCATCTTTGAGCTGGTACATGTGCCACTCCACGGCCTCACCAGCTTTCTCCAGGTTGTAACGGAAAGGCGGGCGACCGCGGATTAAATAAGCGCAACAACACCAACGCTTGGTGACTCGAGTCGCGAACAAACTGAGAAACATTAGGCTTCTAGTGGAGGTGTTCTATGGTAATATATAGTAGCGAATTAAAAGTTTTATTACTATTTTGAAACGAATGCATCCGTTGAAACATAAAATGGTTGCAGACAATTGTCTACAATAAAATATTGGGGGATGTACTCGATTTAGTATATATTAGTCTTTTTATTGTTGTAGTTTGAGTTGTACAAAACTATGTTTTCATTTAAATTGAACAACGTTATTTTGTTGAAAATTCAAATAAAACGAAAATTTTAAATATTTAACTCTCCCAGCCGGATTCGAACCGGCGACCATAAGCATTCATGGCCCGTCGCTACTAACCAATTGAGATATCGGAACAATCTGTCTCAGCCACTAAATCTTTCAATCAGTTCTTTCTTACAACGACGAGGCGTATAGCAATATTTTCTTTTATAATTCTATTAATATCATTTTAACATGTTAAAAATATGAGAAACAATTTTTATTATCCATGACAATTAAGTATCGACAAACATACGAGACACAATTTAAATAATCAAATAAATAAAGAAACATTACATATTAACTGCTAACTGCACTGAACGATCGTTTATTACCTACCTAAATAAATTCCTACCGCCAAGTAAAATTGGTGTTTGCCCAAAATTTCTACGGAACTTTAAGTACCATGCAAGTAGCCATGGGCACAGAATAAATAGTAGTACTATTATTACAATACAGAAGGTTATCTCGTAACAAATCCCGGTTTTAAGAATGCCGAATGAGCCTAAACGTGGCCATCCCTTTTTATCGCATCCAACGCGATGCGATAGAAATAGAACGCGTGCGTGCCGTAGCAGCCGGAGCCACCATGTACTAGTACCGGCACGACGAAATCACGGAGAGAGCCGCCCCTGCCATGAATACTGTTTGTTTTCACCCAACGACGGGTGTTTCTTAATCGCCGTCCTAATTTTGTATACAATGTTAATCTGCCTAATTCTGACCTGTAATCAACACATTACAAACTCAAATGGTAATCGGATTGCCAACTTGCTTTCACACACTCTTTTACGCATTAGAAGGCAGTAAAATATAAGTCGACTTGTTATGTATGTGGATTAGAAGCCCAGGAGTGATTGGTTGTCATACACCATTAAGTCCACAAAACGGCCCTCTCCCCTGTAATAGTTTAAGGACAGGCTTAGGTTGTAGTCAACCATATTTTTGTGACGCAGTGCCTTAAACGTGCGATCTATTCTAAATGGAATAGTGAAAATAATTTAATTTTGTCAAAAGTTTACTAAAATGGATTACTTGCTCCCTTAAGCCTAGCTCCAATTTCGCTAAAACTAGAAGTAGAAATATAAATGTAAGAATGATTACTGTTAGACTGAGACTTATTTTCTGTAACATTTATTTCGTAAAAATTGAGTTACTGAAGAAACAAAACATTAAAAACTAGCCGATGTTATATCCAATACTAACTTGGCAGCCTTATTATACTTACATCTACTCTATTATCAAACCGCAGATTAACGAAGAATAAGCATGTATATTTTTATTTTTGTATCCATTTACAGTGTAGCCGACTCAGTAGATTTGCTTTGAATGAGCCACACTCGGGTCCGAAGCTTGCCAAATCACCCACCATCACATTTCGAATTGTTTATTTTAGTTTGTGAAAATCAAAATGGCGTCTGAACACGTGAATTGAGACGCAAGTAGCTTTTGGATTATTCTTACTCAAGGCGAATAGAAAAGGCGACAACTTTTTAATATCTGCAATAATACTGAAGCGGTTTACTACTTTGAAAAGTTTGAAACTCTTACAGTTGTATTAAGGGGCTACCCGGGGTTTCCATCGATTTTTGACAAGTTTTGAATCGTATCTCCTTTTGCACTACAGATAGAAATATGAATCAAACGGTTATCGGTTCTTCAATCTTTTATCTCCATTTTGGTCTACCGGATTTTGAAACAAATGAATACTTAATGTTGTATGATTTTTTTAAAGATTGTCTAAAAAAACACTAATTTCGTATCTCTATTGACGTGAAAGATCTAACATATACGAAATCTACATATTTGGGTTGGTCTGTGACGTCTCTAAAAACTGGTCTAGGGTTTTCATTTTAAACCAATTAACACAAAAGTTATGGCCAGAAAACGGTTTTTTTGGCCTAAAATGGTTCAACTTTGATACCAAATATCTCGAAAACGATGAACTTTGAAGTAAATATGGGATACTATATTGCTTAAAGCCGTTGTTGTTAATATAGTAAGCTAAAAAAACATAAGAAAACTAAGGGATTCAGATCGAAGGTCATTGGCGTATGGGAGCCCCTTAAGTAAAAATATATATTTGACAGAAATCAGTTTTTTCTACTTGTATTTATTTAAAATATAAACTCATGCTAATATATTTATAGTAGTATTTTTTACTGGTAGGCTACAAAGAATAACATTTTCTTTGTCTACCCTTATAAGGAATATAATTTTTCCTAAACCATATATTCTCTTCACGAGTTTATATCTTTTCTTATGAAACGCGAGAATTAGATCGCTTGATTTTGTAAGTCTCAAATGTTTCAGTTTCTTGGCGAATAAAATTCCATTGTTATAAATCAAAGCCAACCCTCGACAAAAGAGAACACAAAATTTAATTTTTCTTAACAATAAGAGACTTAATCGGTTTTAAAAGTTAAATGAAAAATCTATAGAGGCAAAAGAAGGCATTTTCTAAACCAAATTCACCAGTAACTCTTATTATAATTTACAAAAGAACCGAAACGAATCCTTACAATATTAGAAATCGAAGCTTAAAATATTTATACAGTAAAAAAGTAAAGGGATAGACGATTATTCGACACAATAACGAAAACTTTGAGAAATTCTCCCTATAAAAATCAGCTTCGTATAAATGGGGGCAATAATCCTTTATTACTGGTTCTTTTTTGTTTTCATTGTCACAGACAAGCAGTGAACTGCTGCAAGATCTTAAGATCAGATTTCGTTTCCTTCAAATTTAGACTTTAGACGCGCGGAGGAAAACTTAGTTTCGCGCTGGTTGGTTCGGTTAGATACGATGTAGTGATAGTTGCTAGCCGAGAAATTAAAATGAGACGAGCGGTCAGTGTAAACAAGGGGCGATGGCAGCGTTATTTTCCAATGGTCGATCAATACCGGGAAATGGGACACAGGATATTGCGAGATGCTTCAATGACAAGTTTTTTTAATAACTTGAGTTTTCTATTTTGATTTCCGACTGTTTTTAGATGACACTGGATATTGAGAAAAAAATTGTATTATTTACAGAAAGACTCGATGTAAGTTCTGACTTACATAGAGTCTTTCTGTAAAATTACAATTTTTGTGGCAGTTCCCTCTCAATTACCAAAATATCAATTCATAAAATACAATCATATCTATAACTTTGTCGCTTTCAAGAATAAGTCCAAATACATACAATTAATGTCATATCATATAAATATAACACGATTTGTATCAGGTTATTTTTCTTGCTGGTTTTTAATACTAGCTATCCTTAAATATTTCCTTTTTGGTTCTCCTTTTATTGATATTTGGAAAAAAGGCTCTGAAAAGTCATTTACTCCCATGAAAAATGTTATTTTAATGTAATTTTCCAACTAAATGATATTTTTCAAATACAATGAATTTTTTGACTCTATCTACGCTGAATTCATTTATTTTGACCTTATCGACGATAAACACAAGCAATAAGGTACTTAAAAACATAGTGGTTTTGGAAAATAATTGGTTTGCAGAGAAGTAAACTGGAGTCTAGTTAATCCAAGTTTAGCTGCTGCTGCAATCCGGTGGAAATCGAGTTCTACGGATGCCATACGACTAACACATATGACATAACATGCCAGCTTAGATTATGTTAGAAAAGCCTATTTTTGTCAAGCTGAACCTATACTAACTTCATAAATATGTAGTGACTCACAACGACTTGGGTTCAACGTAGATAATATAATATCTTTATTAAGGTTGGACGTAAATGGGTCTGCCTATTTTTTTACCTTTGTTCATAAATTTAGATTCTGACAGTTAGTTACTCATACACTTAATTCATGAATATCTCGTGAAGAAACGAGGCAAGTGCATGCGTTTAGCTTCTCTGCTACTGACAAGGTCGAATAGTGGACTTAACTCGCTGAATAACAAGGACGCTGTATATGTGCGCGTAACTTTATTGAAGTTTTAAGTCATGTATTCATAGTTATCAAGTTGCATTTGTGTTGCACTAATGTGGACTGTGTCTTAACATACAATGCTTGTGTTCTTAGACGGCGCAGGCACTGCACATTCCATTTTATTATAAGAAGAGTGCTTCTAGGGTTTTTGTTTTAAGAGTCTCCGAACGCCCGACTCTCCATATAAACATCGTTTGGTTCGCATTTTAAAACGGCGTTCAGGAATTACATAAAATATTGCATACACAATGGGATCCACAGGTCCGTAATTAGTTACTTTTGCTAAGAATTTACATATAAAAATAAACTTTTTTTTTTTCCATAGTACTCTTTTTTCTCTCTCTATTATTTTGGCAAACTAACGCTCGTATGGAAGGCCGACTTAAATCGAGCGTCCGGGCCGCTCTTAAAGACGTAGCATATGCAATATGACAGTGTCAGGATACTCGCCCATCGCTCATAGCACACCTCAACCCACCCGATCCTGTAGTTGACTTAAGGTATATATTGGTGCTGTTATAACCAGGGATCGGAAATTCGGATACTTTTATACCTACTTCTAGCAAATCCCCTGAAAAAGCTAAGCAAGGATGCAGTCGGCTTCTAAAAAATATTATTTCAAATATGTAAGTTCCGTGATTCCGGAATTGTATAAAGCATAACGAATCACGCGATTTTTGCCAACATACGCGTTGGTAAACAGTTTTAACGACATACAGGGTGTAACAAAAAAATAGTGGTGGTCCTTTCAAGGGCGTAATAGGTAGGTATTGTGTTTTGATTACGGAATATTAGGAAAAACAATTGTTTTACGTGAATATATTTTTTAATATGGAGGAGACCGCCCCAGTCGGCCAACGCTCCATACAAATGTAAAAACTTCCCTATGAAACCTAGCTGCGTTCCTATCCCCCTTTATAACAACCTGAGTTCTTATCTATAACCGTACTAAAAAGACGCCGCCGCCGTTATAAAGATGTCACCATCAAGCAATTGTTGTATTGCCGTCCTTTTCTACCTGCTAAACTTTAAACTAGAACAGAAATGCAAATATACCACGCGTGTCGGTGTAGGTTGATTACCTGTTCACTTTTGTATGTGATTTGTTTATAATATAAATACTTTAATACGTATACACATACGTAAGTATTTAAATAAACGATTTATGTACTTCAATACGTATTTGTTATCCTAATTTTCAACATTCCGGGAAATCCCGGAAAGTTAATTAGTAAAATTATATAGAGTCCGCCTCCATGCTACTCAACAACAACGCGGTGTAGGAACTGACGCCACAAAATTGGTACAAAAGCATCCGAATTTCCGATCCCTGATTTTAACACGACACCGCACGGAGACTTTTTTGAAAGTGAGTTTTTTTTCTACTTTGTACATTAGTATTAACCATAACACCACACGTAATGTGTCATTAAACAAAATAAATGTACTCCTTTTTTTCAGGTGTCAAAATCAACTTCGCAGAAAGTCGCTTTGCGTGAAGCGACGCGTGCGCTGGCCGGCCGCTTCCGCTGCGAAGTGTCCGCCGACGCACCCTCCTTCCACACGCAAGTGCGGTCCGCCTTCATCCACGTCGTAGGTGAGTTTACAGCCATAAGAAGTATAATTTGTGCCAATACTGCCAATCAACTGTCAAGAAATAACGGATTATTTATGTTTATTTCAAACATTAGTATAAGTTTTAACAACAATACTAATTGATCCCGCTTTAAAAATGCATTAATAAAAGAAATAAAATAAAATTAATTGATTAAAAAATTAAAACCATTATTTATATGTGACATTGAGACCTTTGATTTGGCCATTAAGTCGACGATTGAGTCGGTGGTCAATGTGTCCCTGAATGATATTCAGTGGACGCAAGCAGGTTTGCCCATCCGTCACGGGGGCATTGGGGTGCGGCGTGTGGGGGACGTTAGCCTGCCGGCCTTCTTGGCGTCGGCCCATGGGGTTGCTGACTTAGTTGCTGAGATTTTATCGTTAGATGGCGACGGGGTAAGCATACCTTATGTGGCCGACGCTGTGGGGCGTTGGTTGGCTATCAACCCAGGTGCGGCCGTCCCGGAGAACCCAAGACTCCAGCGCGCGTGGGATGATGTAGGGTGTAGGGCCACCTTGGACTGTCTGGTTGGGAACGCTTCGGGTGTGGACCGCGCAAGGCTTCTGGCAGTATCGCGGCCGGAATCGGGGGCTTGGCTGCAGGCGTTACCCTCCCCTCAACTAGGCACGTTACTCGACGGTGACTCGTTGCGGGTGTCCGTCGTTCTCCGCTTGGGCTGCGATGTATGTCAACCACACGTATGCATCTGCGGTTCCATGGTGGGAGCTGACGGCCATCATGCATTGAGTTGCCGGCGATGCGTAGGGAGGCATCCGCGTCACCATGCCTTGAACGACGTGGTCCAGAGGGCGCTCAGGTCAGCGGGTGTTCCTTCCGTGCTCGAGCCTCCGGGTCTTAGTCGCACGGACGGCAAGCGGCCTGATGGCCTAACGTTAGTGCCGTGGGAGAGAGGGCGGTGCTTAGTCTGGGACGCTACGTGCGTTAGCACCTTCGCCGCCTCTCATCTCAGTCGCACAGTACGTGCGGGCGGAGCGGCGGCCGAGTCTCAGGCGGCGGTGAAGCGCCAAAAGTATACTCCTTTGGGCTCAGGGTATATTTTCGTCCCTTTTGCGGTGGAAACGGCGGGCTGCTGGGGAGCTGACGCTAAGCAATTTGTGCGTGACATAGGCCGTCGACTAAGGCAAAAGGGAGAGGACCCCCGCTCCGAATCGTTTCTGGTGCAGAGGCTGTCCATAGCCATCCAGCGGGGTAATGCCGTGAGCGTTATGGGCACTTTTGCACCAGAAGCGATAGCGAGCGGGTTTGACTAGACTAGATTTATCTATGTTGGTATTTAGGAGTAAGATTAATTGAATCTAAAAATATAAATCTTATTTATATATTATTTTAACTTTATTGCACAGTAAGAAGTTAGAGAGAAAGACGAAAAATGCTGTACTGGAATAAGGACAGACAATCGGAATTGTTTTTTTTAGCATTCCATAGACGAGAAGCCTGCACAGTGAACGTGTGAACTGGACATGGAATGGGAGCGGTGATGAGGGACAGTGAGGACTGGTTTACGGGAGGTGCGGAGTTCACACCCTGGCCTCGCAGTTATAAATGTAAATTTAGAATTAAGACAGTGGGGTACAGCTAGGTTATATAAGATAGAATAAAGGGTAGTTAGAATTTCAAGATTTCTGCGCTCCCGAATGTGAAGCCAATGAAGTTTTCTCCCTTAAGCAGGTACGTGATCGTAGGTGTCTCATCTCCCCTTAGATGTTCTCCACTTGGGTATTCATATTCATTATTCATTTTAATTTTTTTGTTTTTTTTTATTCCTTTTCTTTTCTTAACACTCGCACACTTGTACATACACACACACACACCCACACACAACAACGCACGCACGCTCGTACACTCACACAAATACTTACACAAGCACTCGCAAAAACGCATGCACGCTCGCATACACACACACACACAAACACGCTCTTACTTAATTTTTGTATGTATTTTTTTTTTGTACGCATTTGAAAGCACAGCGTCCAACTCCGACGCTTAGGTTCTGCTACCGACCGAGCCCTAAGCTGAGCCCTAAGGCTTCTAAGAAGGCCCAGGCTGAAAACCAGCGCTGAACTCTCGCTGTTCAGCATATGCTGAGTCTGGGACCTATTGCCCCAAAAGAATTGAGCCCTTTATTTTTTATTTTAGCATATTATTACTGTTTTGTCACTGTTTGTATATTATATCTGTAACAAGTTTGTTTTTTTTGGCAATAAATTATTATTCTACTTCTATTTCTATTTCTATTCTATTTCTACTTACGGAGACCGAAAATGAAACGTATACAGTTGTTTACGAGCCAATCCAGCCTATCCAGTAGCCTTTGTTTCACGTTGGTGTAGCACACAAATCACTATAATCGATGATAGGCAATACTAGAGCCTTTATGAGGAGAGTTTTTGTGCTCACCGGCAGAAAATGCTTAAATCTGTAGAGCGATCTCAGAGTGTTAGAAACACGGCGACACACGTCAGAGAACTGGGGTTCCAAGGACAGGCCACTGTCGATTATTAGCCCCAGATTTCTCACCTCTCCTGAATATGGCACAACTACACTATCGAAGGTGATTGGCGTCACATGAGTAAAGTTAGTGTTTGTCGGTGAGCGTGGACCCCTAATATTGAACTTTTGACTCTTTGAAGGGTTGAAGGCTATCCCAAAATCCTTAGACCAAGATAAGATGCTATTGAGGCCTGCGTTCTAGTTAGATATAGCGCCGCCATCATTTAAAAAGCCGTAAAAATAAACAATAACAATTCCATCATCCTTTTCTGAAACAGGACAAAAATACAATTCCTAATTTATAATGGCATTTCATTGTAGATTTCAGCCGTAAGACCAAATTTACTTTATTGCATTGGTAGTATTGGTGATTTGGCTTATACTATCGTTATCACGTGGTCTGAGATATCTTGAAACTATGTCATTCTTAGAAACATGTTGTAACATGAACTTCTAACAGTAGCACTCAAAAAAGGGTTTAATGACCAAGTCAAACCCATAAAACACAATTTAAATAAATTAGCCTGTAGACGTAACCGTGGCAATAAACAACAGCGCCAAAAAAGAACATCACCAATTTAGTAACCATTCTAACCAAAAACGGCGAATTCTTCTCGTAGTAAGTTCTTTCTACTACTCAGAAAAACCATGATATTTCTACGAGCATATCTCAAACGCTACAAAAAGGTTGGCATTGAATGTCGTCGCGACCAGGCGCGACACGTGATAGACCCTCCTTCTTTCTCATGAACAGTGCGAGAGACGCGGGAGTTACCAGCCAGTTGTACTAGTATTTCCTTGAATTCCTTTCAAGCAATTCCCTGGAGAAAATGTCAATAACGTGAAAACACCCTCATCTCTTCCAAATCCTCCTCGATTGTGACAAAGGTATAAGCTTCCGTAAACCGTTTATGGTATTTAATGTCTATTTATACAGAGAAATTAATACAGTAGCGAGTTTTTTATAAAAATACGAACACAGAACGAAGGTAACGATTTTCCTTACGAATTCTTTTTACTTAGTTTACCTTATATTCGAAATAGATCCGCGTTATTCAAAATTCATGCTCATACAGACTTCAATGAGTTTTTCCGGTACATTGCTATGGTATACGCATTGGCTCTCATGAGCCAAACTATAACAATGCAAATTTCACGCAAATAGGTCGAAGACTTGAACCAGAAAACAGCGAACATAGCATCCCACTCATAATATAACGTAAGATTCATCTTGTTTTACTAACGTAATACACATAAAAGCAGGCTCAGTTTTCATATAAAGTTCGTTTGTATTACCTTCAAGGTATAGAGTAGTATACAAGAGTTGTTCGGGAACTATGATACCATTAAATTTCGGTAAAAATATGGCTTAGCTCCGGAAGTGTGGTAGGTAAAATCGTGTAGTTCTTCAATTGATTACTGAACTTTGTAAAAGGAGTATTTGGAGCAAGTTGAAATTCCAGAAAATAATATGTTTTGTCTTATGTACGCTTCTGAAAACTGATTTTCAATAAAAGTAACGGATAATGTAATGTTAAGCATATATAAATAAATTTGGAGCCTATTTTACAGGTTATATTTTCATGGAAATTATTTGATCGCCAGAATGAATGATTACAGGAAGTTTCAAAATTATTTATTATTAAGATTTAGAAAAGTCAAAACTATTTGATCAAAAAATAAATAAATTACGAGCATGAAATAAGTTCATAGCCGAAAACATTGCAAATACAAATAAGCTAGGCCATAGTATTTTTAATGTGGCTCGAGTAGACGAGTACTAGACTTTAGAATATTTATAAGACTAATGCATATATTTATATGCAATAGTCCTATAAATATTCTACAATGGATGTGATTTGCTTGACTGACTGACTGAGAGACGACTAATGATAAACTGATCTTCAGTGGATTCTCGCGCCGTCTTTACAATCAAATGGTATGTGTTCTAGTTACTGAAATATATTACTTCCATACTGCAATACTGTTATAATAAGGCGAAAGTGTGTCTGTCTGTATGCATGTCTGTTACTTATGATTTAGATGAAATTTGGTATGCAGATAGTTTATGTCTCGCGCAAGGATAAATAGTTATTATGCCGGAAATCATCACCAAAGAGAATGAAATGAGGGGTGAAAGTTTGTATGGAGCTACGATATAAACGAGTTTCACGCGGACGGAGTCGCGGGCAGAAGTTAATTCTTAAATAAAAATGTAAGCAAAATTAACTCAGAAAACTAGTAATAACACAATGGTAACAAATAATTCCTTATATTCCGATGTAAGTCTGTATAATAGTAGCATCTTATATTTTTATCCAAACAGCAAACGTGAAATATTTATTTCTATCGCCGTCAATATGAACCCTGATTCTACGTGGTAAGCAATTTACATGTCCGACCATCGATCCCGGAACCGCTGGGTCATCAATGTAGTCTCTCATATCCGTATCCTGCCTACGTAATACAGAGTCCGAAATGTGGGTTAATTTAATGCATGCTTCAGCTAAATCGGTTGGGTTGCACAAAATAAAGTAATTGAAAGACTGGTGGGGTATGTAAACTGGAATGTAAATTTGAGGAAGCTGGATGTTAATCTACGAGATTGCGGCATGTTTCCATTTTTTTATAATCTTTAATTAGTTAAAATATATATTGTAGTATGTTTTGATAAATGAATGGTCTTACTGCAGAATTAAAGATGGACTATTTTATAAAGTACTAGTAGTAGTAGTAAGTAAGTCTTGGTCTTATGAGATCACGTTAAGGAGGAAGGAACTAGGTGATGTGTGGAAGAAAAAGACTCGTTGCGACGATTCCAAATAAACGTGGTAAAAGCAAGCGATTGATTATTTCATAAAATAATGGATGATTGTTAAGTAAAGGTTTGATAATGATGTATGTACTATTGTGTACTAATGTATATACATTAGTACACAATAGTACTAATGTACAGTTACAGTTTTGAGATTTAAATATTTAAATCTCAAAACTGTCAATTTACCTTGTCGGCGTTAAGATAAAAGCTTAAAAACAAACAGTATTACCCTTATAAACAAACATAGCATAGCATCAAAAAGATATGCGTCCAATAAAAGTCCGAGCTTCGCAAGTTACGCTTTACATCACCCCGATGTAATGAGCAAATTTATTTTTTCCGTCAGAAACCCAATTTTTCGGTCAGCCTTTTTGTACGCAGGAATTTTTCATGGGCAAACTTATTGCGGATCGTGAATTGAAACATCCCATTTCTTTGAATATAGCTAATTTAGTGGCCTTCCCTCGCAAGTATTTTTACAAGGCGAACTTTTTGTGATACACTTTCGCAAGTTCGGTGGAATCTTTCCACGAACCCATTTGAATGAGGAAACTTTCCGTTTGTTATGATAATTAATAACGCACGCTGTAAACCGCGAAAATTTCAATGGAATTTTTCATTAGGAAATTTATGCTCACTTTATAGCGGTAAATAAAAGGTATGCCATAAATTTTGTAGTACCAAAAGTCATTAAAAGCCAAGGAACTCTAACATTTTATATTCCGTTTTGAACGGGAAAGATTGTACTTAAATTTATTCCGTCTACGAAATGTAATGAAAATAAATCTGAAGGAATGATTTTTATGATTTTAACTTGGATTTTAAGGTTTGATATTGCTCTGCAAAATTAAGTCAGACAAGTAATTTTTATGTGTAGTCTTTGCAGAGAAAATTCATCCCATCTGAGTAGAAAATATATAGGTAATGCAGAGAATAATGCATACCATCTTTATTTCCCATGTGTTGTTGGCAACATACAGACAGTAACAGCAAACTTAACATACTTACTTCAATACCGGTTCCGCAGATTTTTTTTTATATATTCGGTGAGAAATAGTAATGTGAGAAATAGAAATAGTAGGGTGATTTGCCTTCGAAAATACAATGGAAACAGTTTTTCTTAACGAACTACTTTGCTATCCGAGGTGTGTTTTTATCGTATTAGATAGTTTCGTTAGACGCTGGACTTTAGAAATGAAGTTTGTGGCCTCAAGCCTCGAGGGGGTAAATAGTTCTGATTAGTCTTCGCTCCGGAGTACGGAAAGTTGGAGCTGTATTAAAAATTATTATCCCCAAAGACTGGGAACCTTAGATAGTACGTAGCGCTTTGAACGCCGACGTTATTTAAGTGAACTTGTAGATTGAAACGAAACTGCAGAAAATTATTCAAAGTTGTAATATTTATTCTACAAGAAGGCCTCAAGGCTCTTTTATTGACACAGGTAAGTTTTTAGAGACATAAGTTAATTGACACAATAAAAATGAAGGAGATGGTTAGCAAACGTTCGTCTATGACCATAGGTTTCGTTTCCATTCCGAAATCGTTTTAAATATGAGAATGTCCAACATGTTAATAATTACATTTGGGTCTTTTACCCTTTTCCATGTCGCAACTTTCTTAGCCTTGTAAGGCCCATCGGCCTAATTTTAGGACAAAATATGTCAGACTTAAAAACCCAACTCATTTGAACTCTATTTAGGGGCTCTACATTTCAAAATAGTTATTTATGACCTAATTTTAGGACAATGGGTGGTTACTACATAAGTCCTAAAAATAGCTTGGGTCTTACGAGGTTAGATATGGAAAATATTTCACGACCCCACCCTCCGCTGATCCTATAAAACATTCGTCTCTCTTGGTCTTACGTACTAGTTAATGAGGGTCGAATGCTTTATTTCCGACACAAATGCGATCATGCTAGGCAATATTCCCTTTACGTCGATATTCTGAAATAACAAGAAAATTACATTTCACCAACCTATGTTTAAATTGCTTCATCAAATGGATATAATTACCAACGCTGTCAAGAAATGTTATAAATACAAACATCAAACGGCTTTTGCACACAAATAAGTGTTCCGAATTTCTCTTTAAGGGAAGGTCAATAGCAATTTATTATTTTTCCGCGCCGTGCCGACATAAAGCGTAAACTGGCGGGCAGAAACATAATATTTTACTAGATCATTGGCTCGGTAGTGTTGTAAAAAATTTAACGAATTCTCTTTTATGCGAAAACGAGTCTCGCTTTACGATCTCTGTATGACTGGGTCTTACAGAACAATCGGGTGAATAGTGCACCATAAACTATGAGTGGAACTCTTATTTTGTTTAAAAGAGCAATTGACGTGAAGAGTTTTATAGTCGGGCTTGATTTTAACTTCGTTACTTCAATGGAAGTTTCTTTTACAGTTGGTGGTGGCGCTTACTTGAAAGAAAGCGGAGTTCTTCTGTTGGAGAATTTTAAGCGATTGTCTTTTGCTCGATGATCAAGCCGATGTTTAAGCTCGTATCTGCGAATGCATGTGGGTTTCTTACATTATTTATTACATTGTGTCATCGATGATACGTAACGTATTTTTCACCGTTAAAAAAAGGATAAGTCTGAATGAAATATCACATTTTCTGCTCGTTTACCACAGTCATTGCCAAGAATCGCTACGCGCTGTGTTCATAGCTGATCCCGTGGTTTTTCCCATAAGTAGCGAAAAGTGCCTCCGACTAGGTGGGTTTTTGGCAGTGGAACCGTTAAATGCAATAAGAAACACCGATTCTTGTATTTTTTTTCTCGCTCGTAACGCAGTTCTGAATTTATTATTATTTACCATATTCAATGGAAGGAAGACGGTTCTGTTCTTCTTCATATTTGCTTCTGACAGATCGAATGTTAAAGAAAAGCAGTGATGGTAGCATCCTGATCGCTACCAGGCGCCCGTTGTGTCTCGGGCGCTGGGTTTAGACATATATCTCGAGTGTGAGATTTTAAGAATACTGATATTGGTTTCCGTTCGACATCCGGGTCGAGAATTGGCCTCCAGGAGTAAACGAGGGAACTCCTAAAATATAGGGCATTGTGGCGATTTTGCTATTTTCTGTAGATTTCGAGGGGCAGGCATGGTCCCTCGAAAACCACGAATTTTGTGAAGTAGAACTAATGGTGATGACCATAGGATGCCATTCGGAACTCCTCAATGATGTAGGTAGGTACTTCACTGATCGCAGAAGAAAAGCAATAAAGATACTGATTACTGATTACAGACTGATTAAATTTCGATAAAGTAGCGACGAATGCTCGTCAAAATACACAATTTGAAGTGAAACTGATGATGAGGAACTGAAGATAAGTATATAGAATCCCTGAGGGATCGACTCAGCTAGCCCCTCCAATATCAACGACCCATATAAAACATGGTGAATTAGAAAACTGTCGGCTTATCTGGACATCAATTATCTTATGCTTGGCTTCCTGTCTGTAAATAATCATTTCTAAATTAAAATATCCGATTCTGTCTAAATGTTTGACATTCAAACTTATATTTTAATCATTAAAAACAACACTTAAAAGCAATTAAGGCATGGCCTTGACATAACTTAATATAATTAAAAACAATAAAATGTCCGACGTAGACAAAGCTTTTTTTTAATTAAGTAAATTATTGAAATTGTACTTTACTGAAATTCCTAAAAAAAATATAATCTACTAGACAATGTTATTATTATATAATCTATGCCAACAAATTTATTGTTCCAAGTCGCCTAAAATGTGTAATTTTCATTAAATTGATAAATGTTCCTCTCTAAAATTTGGTGTCTTAGCGGCATTGTAAATTAAAGCCAACGAGGAAATTTATAGACACGAACACGAGAAGGGTTGATTAGGCACCAGGTTATGGCTATAACGTTATTAGGTTGTTTTTAACAATAAAACTAGAAAAATAAATGCCGAAGTTCCCGTTTTTATGGGAAGGGACAGGGTTTTCGGCGGCGTTGGCCCGCGTTGGGACCCGTGCAAATGCAAACATAATAATATCGTAGCCTAGGGGTGTCCAAATGTTTGTATACATGCGTGATCGTTTCCTTACTCGCATGATAACCTGCGTCTCGCGCCATCGAGCTGAAAGCATTATTTTTTATAACTATCATTTTTCCTTGTTCTGTGAGAGAAGAAAAATACAACTGAAACAAGATTTGTATGTCACACAAGAAAAAAATTTAACATAAAGTAGAAAACTAAATACTAAAATGGAAACTAGGTTCAATATTATTGTACATAAAAAATGCCCCAAATCGCCTTCTGAGGGCAGCGTGCCCAGAAGGCTGTAAGCATTGCCACGTTTTATCAATACTGATCCGCTGTACCAGATATGATCCAGCCTTGCTCCGTGTTCTATCACTCAAAAACTCTTACTTTCTGACTTTGCTCTCATTGTGGGCCACAAGTACAAAAGCGAAAAAGGAGCAGGATAGCCTAAAAGACAGCAGAATAATCTTAAAGTGAGCAAAATAAGCCTTCGTCGTGGACTCGCAATCGAGCTTTGTTTGCCAGTTCTGGAAGAGATGAGGTACCTAGTTGGTAGTTCAGGAAACGAATTTACTTAACTGTTAGTTTTTTTTATCGAGCACTCTAAACCCAAGGGCTAATCGCGTAACTTAAAGTTTCTATATTGTGTTTATTAAATAAATAAAAAATTAATAATTATTATCATTGAAAAATACTGCTTATTTAGGCTCGTTGGAAAAGTTATGCAACTAGGTACCTGTGTTCATGAGAAAAAAAACATATAGGTACAATAATACATTTCATGCTGTTATTTTCTAGAGGTAACCCTCCGGATCCGGATCCGTGCCAAACATTTGAACCATTTGTTTGACATCTCGAAGTCGAAGTATTTGGACAATTTTGACATCCGCATAGGAGTTAAACATGAAAAAATATAAATAATACTATCGTGCGAGTAGTAAACATCCATGCAATGAGTCTACTTGTGTATCGTATAGTTGAGATTATTTAATGTGGCAGATTTTTTTATAAAACTGCCATTAGAATTGGAATTTTGGACACTAAAGTTTTTTTTTATAAAAAGACGGTGGCAAACAAGCGTACGGCCCTCCTGATGGTAAGCGCATACCGCAGCCTATATATAGACGCATGTAACTCCAAAGGAGTAACATGGGCGTTGCCGACCCTTGATATGGTTGAGGATTCGCCGTGTTGACAGCTGAAGGAACAAGTTCCCTCGCTCTCAACAAAATGCATCCTCGGCGGGAGCTCTGGCGACCTTGCTCACCTCCAGGAACACAACACTACTACAGAGCAAGTAGTAGTGTTATTATGGATGTGGTCTTCTGCAAGGCGGAGGTCCTTCCCCAGTTGGGCTGCTCCAAATTCGAGCGGGATGTCATTTCGCTGTGCCCTACCTCACCAGCAACTTGCTTTTTGAATGGAATACGTTGATGCAATTCGGCCGACCCAAATAATCTCAAGTATATAATAATACTTAATCGTAAACTATACGTATCGTAATAAAAAAAGTATCTACATAGGTTTATTATTGTTGTATTACATTTCAGACTTTTTACTTGTATGTTGAATTAAATGTTACCGTAAACCCCAATCCTCACTGCTATTCCACGGAGGAAATAGCACAAATTTGAAATCGCGTCGCGTGCTGACGATTGCTGTCTCACTCGCATTATGTGAATAAGAAGGAGGAGGGTAGATTTATCTCGCCTCACAGCTAAAAACATAAATGGCGTCCCATAAACACGTTTATTACGAACTTTTATGAGTCTGAGAACCCCGCTTACGTCACTGGAGCCTCGTGAAAGTTAAAAACCTCATGAATTAAATATGTCACGTCACAGCTACTGACCACCGCGCGGCCAGCGACCATCTTTTCATTCTTGCTTTATTTTATTTTGCATTCTTCCTGCTTGAGTCCACAATCCGATTTGCGTCTTGAGACTTTGAACCAGTGCAGTTCCGTTTGAAAAGAATTGAGATGCAAGTTGGGATTATGGTATTTTGTAGGCGTTTTCCTTTATTATTTTATTTTGTATGCGATTGTCTGGACGGAAAAGATAAAACTTTTCTAAACTACATCGACAACTGTAGTTTCTTGAGGTCTTTGAAACCGCGTAAGAGTTTTATTTTAAACTGTTTATTTTACAAACATGATGAGGGGTGGTTTTCTAAAATATAATCCATTGTAATATTATTAATGTGAAAGTGTGTCTGTCTGTCCGTCTGTTACCTCTCCACGCTAAAACCGCTGAACTGGTTTAGATGAAATTTTCTATATATATAGTTTGGGAAGGCCATTAGAGTTTTTATCCCGGAAATCATCGCGCAATTAGGGGGTTAAAGTTTGTATCGAGCTACGATATTTAAACGAGTTCCACACAGACGGAGTCGCGGGCAGAAGCTAGTTTTGTATATCTTAATTAAAAACACACGAACTACCATCACAATGATACTCGTTATTACAAAATCGACCTTAATCATATAATATAGCAGTATAAAATTGATAAAAATATGCTAACTAGATACGTAGTTTCGAAAGTAATCCTGAAAAAAACAATTCCATTGGTTTTGTTAAAAGTAAATTGCTCTATGTCAGTCCCCGAGGGTACCTCCTCCGAGCTTTTTCAATTATACTGCTTCTATGCCTTCGGTAATCCTCTTTCTAATCCTTAAATTCGGGGCAGCTTACAATGCCCTGTGGGTTCGCCTGCCTATTGTGGGGTGGGTGGGGTGATTGAATTTCTGGTTTGTTGGGACTTCTTTGGCATCGTTTTGGACCCCGAAAGGGTTTATGAAGGTTAACCTTATGGGTTTGATTTGCGTTATTAAAATGAAACTTGGAAGATTGATTACTTAATTTGTTGTGTACAATCTAGGTGGAATGATTTACATGACGTACTTCTTGTTCTTTCTGTTCTAATTAGATAAATAAACAACACAATCTTACACAAATCGAACTAACCCCATTGTAAGGTTAAAGTTGTGTTATCGGACGATATATTAATACATATCACACAGTGGCGGTAGCGGTTTCGAATCTCGGTTCGTACCGAGTTTTTCGTAACTTAGATGCGGAATATTTGCTGTTAGCTTTTAGGTGAAGAAAAGCATCGTGAGGAAACTGGTCTAATCCCAATAAGGTCTAGTTTTCCCTCTGGGCTGGAAGGTCAGATGGCAGTAGCTTTCGTAAAACTAGTGCCTATGCCGAATCTTTGGATTATGTGTCGAAGCAGACTCCGGGCTCTTTTAACAGTTTCGCAGCCAAGAACCCCCCATAGTCGCTTTCCGCAACATCCGAGAAAAATCACAGGATCGGCTACGAGTGTAACGCGTAGCGATTCTTGGTAACCGGAAATAACGCATTTTTTGTCCATAAATAAGTATAAGTAAAACTACAGTGTTGATAAAAAGTTCTTCACAACTGAATACAATAACACAGCGAAGCAATGTTGTGTTAAATCTCCCATCCCCTTTCACCTACGCTGGATTTATTTTATTCCTGTGTGATTTATTTGTGTATGAAATCTGCGCCGATCACAATACTGCCCCTAAATCACTGCGATCTGAACTAGAGGTGTTGCTCTTTGAACGCTCTGATCTCGTTCAATAGATCAAGGGAACTAGTTCGGTCTCTTAGGTTAGGTTTCTGTAGCGAGCTTACAGCGGTTACATATGCCGCCTTTATACAGCGATACAAACGTGCGTTTCACGAACGCGACTATCACGCGACACTGGCCATAGATCACTTGTATCGGATACTGTATCGCGTTTGTAGTGTTGTAAAGTGTTGCCGGGTGTACCCTATTTTAGTTCTATGTTTGCTTGTCACGTTCGTATCATGCTCCGCATCACTTCGTGTCAGTGGCTCTTAGATTCTCAGTCATTTATTCGCTCTATTCCGCTAACACACTCTACGAGACCTGCTGAATTTTGAGCGAAGGCTGACTTTGATTATGTGTGTAAATTCTTTATTATTCATGGAAAAGATCACAATGAAAGAACAATTATTACAAGAACAGAGATAACACATGTAATAAGGCGATTTATGTAAAGGGAACTAGTTCCGTTCGGTCCACGACGGGAACATTCCTAATAGTTCTTAGTTCCTGCCCGACTCATGCTCAATCGGAACTAAAAGTCTTGTTCTCAGACGAGCAACGACTTTTACGCCTACGGAGTCACTCATCCTACTACGTTTTTATTGTACAGGAAAAGTAATGTTTTGTAGAACGAGTCTAGGTGTATATTTAAAAGGTCGCAATAGGTATTGTGCCTACAGAAACATGTCACGTTGTTGTTATATAGTACAAACACAGTTGTAATGAAAGATGGGACGAAGATGTATGAAGTGGAATGTTTTTATTAGCTGTTTACTCCCGTTGTTTACACTTGAATAGGCTGTTTGGAATCAATGGAGTCAAGTGTCGCCCTTTTTAAGTATCGTACATACCTTTTTTTTTTTTTACATACCTAGTATATTCGTAAGGTTTTCATGTTGCGATCAATTGTATTTTTTTTGAGCTGCGCTGTAATATAATCTGAAGCTCCTTAATCATACTCGTATTAAGTTTAGTACAACCAGCCCCCTAGTTGGAAGTAAATAGGTCTAAGATGCGGTCTCAAAAGGTGAATTTTCGGGCCGATCGAGATGATGTCTTATAGACAAATCTCGAAAAAAAAATGGCAAAATGTAAATCGAAAACCGACTTCCGTATTCTTAAAATCTCACTGTCGAGGTTTGTTTTCTCGCAGCGTTCGAGATGTGACGAGGGGTCAGTAGAGACTGAGATTGTTGTATTTATTTATTTAATCTTTATTGCACAAAAGAACAACTTATCGTACAAAAGGCGGACTTAATGCCGTAAGCATTCTCTACCAGTCAACCTTTAGGCAAAGCAGTCAAATTGAAATCACTTTGTATAACTGATTATTTATTGAAACATATTGTTTATTAATCTTATCTATCCAATCAAGTCGGAAAAGTTTTATTTCGGTCCTTTTAATGTACTTTAGTACATAATCGAGCAAATACTTCAATATTATTGATATGTTAAATTACCATAATTATGTGTTATCTATTCTTGAAAATTAATAACACTTTTGTTATTGACGTTTAATTCAGTCGAAATACTTAAGTCTTTCGTTATTTCACAATAGAAAAAATCGATACGAATATTAAAATAGACATGGAGATCATGATAAGACATCATCTCTATCATGCCCCAGAGTAAGATATTTTGCTGTCTTCGACAGTTTGGTAAGATTTTTCAATAGGCAGTAGTTACGTCAATAGAGACCTCATCTCGAACGGCCTGAGACTTGGCCTTCTGGTTTGAGTGCCGGTAGGACCTGTACCGTATTTGCGTAATTTATTCAAGTAGCGTTAAGACAAAAATTACGATTGACACTATGACCTGACGCCGGTCGGAAAGTGACGTAATCCGGTAAGGGCAAAGATTTGTGCGATGTGCATTCATTGGCAATATTATTTCAAGATTAAAAACTCTACTAAAATGTAGAACAACTGCCGAACTGAACAAAGCCATAATACTGTCGTTTAATACCTGCTTTACCTCAAGCCTTATTCAGCTGGCTAGTTCAATTTGTGCAAGATTGTCCCCTAATATTATTATTATAAATATAACGACTTTTTCGGAGAGGCCCCTCCTTATCAAACCTATGTAATCAAATACGTTGAGTAACATATTATAATAATTCGCAAAAGTTTTCGTATCATGTCATCAGATAAATAATCTTGTCTGAGGTTAATCCTATCTGCGCGAAAATGATGTCTCATAGAAAGATAGAATCACATAGTGAATATGACGAACTCTGACTTTGGCTTATTGTCAGTATGCTGACTATTCATTTCATATTCACTCATCTGTATCGACGCGGTTTAGGAGTATTTTATTTGGTTATACTTGTAATTTAACGAGTACAGCGGATCTTGTTAAGAGCCCATAACTTACCCAATTTGCATTACTCTGCTATTTTTCTTCTAAGGAAAAAAAAAAGCTACGGTAGCCCAGTGGTTCAGGCATGCGGCTGTCAAGCGGCGGTCGTGGGTTCGAATCCCGGCTCGTACCAATGAGTTTTTTGGAACTTATGTACGGAATATGATTTCATATTTACCGTTAGCTTTTCGGTGAAGGAAAAACATCGTGAGGAAACCTGCATACATCTGCGAAGAAATTCAAAGGTGTATGTAAAGTCCCCAATCCGCACTGGGCCAGCGTGGGGACTACTGCCCGTTCCCTCTCATACATGAGAGGAGGCCTGTGCCCAGCAGTGGGACGTATATGGGCTGATGATGTGATTCGACTAAATTTTTGGGAATATAACTGTCAAATCATAAAAAGTTTGACAAAAAATAAACGCCCACTCCTGGACATAGGGTGCCCCCAAAGAGTGTGTTGCTTTCCTTTCAACAAATGAATCGGCGGAAAACCAGCGCTGGCAGTTAAAGCCAGCATGAGGCTGAGCCGGGTTCATTTCGTGACACGGCTCAGGCCGTATATTTTTTTGTCAAATTCAAATGTTGTTGAGTGTTGAATTTGAATTTGAACAATTGAGAAGAAACATCAGGGGGAAACTTTTAGGTCCAATGAGGGTATGCAACTATTATACTACCTATAATTTTAAAGCTCACCCATGAGTAACTAGTCGCTCTGTTGGCTGTCTAACTTAAAAACTTGTCTTTTGTCAATATTTTTTATTTACTTCTGAATAATATAATCGAAAAACGAACTTATATAATTATTGAACCTGCTCTAAAATTCACGAGAATCCGGTGAAAAATGCGACCTGCAGAGGAGGAGAACAGCCGGTTATTTGGGCATCTAGACACACGAAAGAGTTTTGGGTGAAGCTGAAACAGAGAATTTCGTTCGCTTCGCTCGCTAGTGTAATTAAAATTAGGTGCCTGCCTACTACTGTGGAAGTTCGGAATTCGCATGAAATGTGGAATTGGCAATTTTTGGTGGGTGTGTGTGATACTGGTTGTAAATGAAATATGATATTAAAGGAACAATAGTATGTGGTTTCAATTGTTTTAGAATGGGACATGAAATTAAATGCATTTCGTTGTGTAAATAACAACTTCAATTAGTAAACATAAAGTTGTCAATAAAAAGAAGATTTTGGTTTTGTTTTTCTGCGCCGTCTCCGCTTTATATGTCTTATTATAATAATATTATAAACTAATAAACACAACTTTTTATTCATTTCAGAAACCACTTAAATAACGCCAGTTTAAAAATTTATTTTCGTGTTATATAAACTTACAGTAAAAGTTAAGTTTTTCTGTAAAAATACGCTTTGTAACAGAACATGAGCGGAAAAAGTTGCTGGTTTTCAAGAAATCCACACAAGTTTTACATTCTTCGAGTTCACCTAAACCCAGACTCCTTTCTCTTTATTTCGCAAGGAAGAAAATTAGAAACAGAATAAATGACACACGCTACACAGGGTGTTCTGCAAACAGATGTAAGCGGTTTATTGCACACGGCGTGAGCAAAACAACGCGCAATTTAGTTAATCGCACAAAAGTAACACCCCTTACGTGACATCACAGCTGGTGTTATTCTCCGCTTTCATACCGACGTATTGTATAACATGTGATGTATGAAAAATAACTTTGTTCTGTTTACAATACGGTTTATATTTAAACGGACATAAATAGATGATGTTAGATGTGTGTTGCTTTAATTTTAATATAAAGCGGGATTATTTTGGCTAGCTTTTATTTCAGCCATTCATTTACTTGAATAATAAACTTTATTTTCATGTCGTAAAGGTCTATTTGCAACGCTACTACATTGTAAGTATCACGTTTGGACAATATTCTGGAGCCGATATATTTTCATGACAAAAAGGCAATCAAAGTCTAAGTTAGTTACAAAATAATTCCAAATATCGGTAATTTAATAATATTCATAAAGAACTAAGAATTTTTGTACTGAGTATTCTGTTATCCTGGAAAATATCACGAAATGTTTTTTTGGCATCCAAACGGGGAATTATGATGTCGTTTTTCATTACAGATTCCAGAATATTATCCATATCACAATATATGTATTATAAAATCCAATAAGTGTACTCAAAAGCAATAAAATGTGGTTTTCAATAATTGTATAAATACTAGTAACTTTTTGTTTTCCAAGAATTTGGTAATGAATTGAGTGAGTGCTGTTATCAATAATTGTTGTTGTTGTTACGACTCCCTAGAATCCCATTATTTCCTTTTGTAGTGTTCTACTTAATTACATTTGATATAAAAAAATACTTTTAACCCTAACCAAGTGGGTTGGAGGATGAAAACACGGAAAACGAATTTCCATGTCGCTGACATGGAGATGAAACAAGAAGAAAAATGAAAAAGCATCATTACATTAAAATAATTTCTCATATACAAACCAGTAATAAAAGTAGGTAATTTAACTTAACCTCATTCAATAAAAATAAGCGTTTTAGCTCTCACTAAATGCTTCATGAGACCTTAGACCTAGTAAACTTCGTAGGATTATTGCAAAACAAACCTAACCTAAACCAATGATGATTTCCATTTGATGATATTCAAAGAAAACACATAAAGTCACTGTTTCAAAGTAAAATGCATTAAAGTGTCCACCAATAGAATTTGCTAACTATGTAAACAAACCGCCATATATATTGAAATTGTCATTGACTATTGCGGTTTGTTTACAGAGTTAGCAAATTCTATTGACGGTGACATTAGGTCTAGTGAAACATTAAGCAAAGTTAGTAGGTCAAGTGACAGACCTTACTTACTTACCTGACCTTACAAATAAGGGATTATAGTAATGCATTGGTAGTTCATTTTGGGGTCCTGTCACTTGACCTACTAACTTTGCTTAATGTTTCACTAGACCTAATGTTGCCGTTAATAGAATTTGCTGTATGTTAACACGTATGTTTAAACACGTGTCTATCCTTTTTCCATCCGCAAAGAGTCACCGGAGTCGATTAATTCGTGACCCCATCTATCATCGATCGGTAGAGAGCCAAAATTGGACCATTCATTGATCGCACTATTCCAAAGAACTTCATAGTATTTATCGTTTAGCTCCTAAGACACAAAGAAAATGACGTAATAGATATAAGCAAGTGATTCCGATGGTATCAAATTGTCGCTGTACTGGAGTTGAGCAAAAAGAAACCACCAAATTTTGCTTCCCAAAAAACTTATTGCAGTAGTTTTATTTCCCAATGGAATCTTTAGCACATTTACGTTTCGCATTTTATTCATGTGGTCTAATTATCATTTGGCATCATTTTACTTTATCAAGTTTTAAAAAGATTAGATTATTCAGTAAGCACAAGTTTTCCTTTGGCTAATATTTTATTACAAAAAAATGTTTGCTCAAATAGTCACTTCGCATGCTCAATTTATAGCCTAATCTACCTAAAGGGAGGTGCGACAGCACGCGAAGCGAGGAGGAGTGAGAGTTCGGTGGAACTGCGAGCTCACAGTGCGCGAGCCGAGCGAGCGAAGCGAGCGTGTCGCGGCAGCGGCCGGCGAAGCGCCAAAACCGACTCTTTTTGAGTAATGTAGTATGTATGTAATTCGGACGAACGATAGAATTAAGTGATGACGATAGTTCGACTACTCGCTACGGTGTATGCTTACCAGCCGCCAAGCCGTATACTTGCGTCGTACAAACAAAAAACCTTTACCTTTTTCAAAGTCGGTCACAGAAATACGATTTTGTTTTCAACCCTCCCGTCGCTGCAGGGCGCCGGAAACCGCCCTTTGCCCACATCCGCCGCAGTCCAACGCCGGTTTGCGGGGTTCACAATTTGTTACAAACCCTCCTTGTTTTGTTCGTTAAAAACTTTTCTGAACAACGACTAAGGTTTCAACTGATGTTTGCTAGAATTTCCATTAAGGGTTGTGTAATAATAATATTTGCGCCCAAATGGACCTAGTCCCAAACTAATCAAAGCTTGTACTATGGGTCTAGAGACGACAATAAACAGAAAAAAGAGCAATAAATACTTAAATACATACCTAACATCCATGACTCGGGAACAAATCATCGTGCTCATCATACAAATAAATGCGCTTACAGGGATTCGAACCCAGGACGTCTTGCTTCGTAGGCAGGGTCACTACCAAGTAGTCTACCTAAGTCGGTCGTGTGAATGCGTTCATCCACAAAAGCCGCAACAAATAGATTATACGACCAAAATAATTGATGTTAGCTATATAAAGTTAAATGATATACGACACAATAGGAGGAAATATGGGAAGTGAATGAGAATATACCGTTTAAAAATTTAGTGTTAGTCTAAGAGTTCGCAGGAAGCTCGACTATATATACTCACCTACTCCCTATATACATTCGTTTTTCCTCATTTTGCTGCATGCCGATGCTGAAATATCATGATAATTTGTATATATAATGAGACCAGCCATTAGTTTCCGACCTATATATGGCGGATCACACAATGTGTACAAAGTTTCATGTTACAGCACACATTTTGAAATGAGAGTTACGTTTGACTCTCAAGTGTCACATTTGGGCATGTGACACGATGATAGTAAAAAAATTGGGGTGATTTGTAACTGGTGATTGAAACTGCTATAAAAGTGATTATTGGTCTAATCACCATATCAGCTGAAAGATGTCCACGGCTGGCCATATTTCTTCCTCGTACTACGTCACCCGAATCCAGCGGACTCCCGCGACTTTTAGCAGGTCTGTTATTCGCTACGTGCTAAAGGCCTCCACCCACCGGACGCGTGTGCTGCGCGGCTCGTGTGCTGCGCGGCACACGCGCAAGTTGTAAAGCATTGAAAATACACTTCAAACACACATCGAACGCGGCATACGCGCAGCACCCGCGCAGCTGCAGCGCAGCACACGCGCAGCACACGCGTCCGGTGGGTGGAGGCCTTAATGCGGCTCACCCCACCGGTCACCCGTCACGAAACTAGACCTCTACCTGCGCTTGTTACTATGCATTGCGGTGTCAAGATATATTTGCGGGTGAGCGTTGAGGTGAGCGTTAAATCAAGTTACAGAATAGGGGGGCAGGTCAGTCCACCTTGTGAGGTGTCTACCCACGCTGCTCACCTCTCGAGAACCTTTCCGTTCACACATTACTTAATGCAATATTTGTGAATAATACGCTGTGGCAAACGGCACGTGTTAGCCAATAACTCTCAGCACTGGGTTTAAGTTATGTCCCCCGTTAACGGATTACCGGGGCTTATTAAAATTCATTTACTTGAACATTTACTTGATTTATCGCTCTTATTTATTGCTGTACAAGCGGCGATAAGGTTGCCGTGGTTGGAAAAATAATTGTGTATGTAGAAAGAGGGGCTGGGAGTGTCACATGAGCCTAAGCAGGTACGAGAGGAATCCTGTAGAATACCTAATGTATTGGTGTGAGTTTATTTAATTTAATCGTATGGCATACATTATTTTGGCCAGGGGACACGTGCGGGGTTGTGGTAAGCAGCTCCTGTGTACGCGAGTAATAGTTGCCCCCCTGATCCCCATGGTGTGAGTTGGAGATCTTTATTGAAGTGCACAATATTTTTCACACGTTGTCCATACCCCACAGTTCATAAATATATACCCACAATTATTCCTTAGCATGTTCCTTGTTACATTGATTTAAACTTTCACGATTCCCACACATTACTACACGGGACCTAATCGCGTATAACTAACTTATTTATTTACTTTTTTGAGGCTTCCCGACGTTTCGGATGAGTCGCAATATGTTTGGTCGCGGGACGAACTGGCTTAAGCGGGTATCAGCATGTAGAACGCAGGTAGGATATCTTCTTGCTGCGTGGGTTTTTCGAACTACTTGCAATTGGTTTTATGACTTGAACACTAGGGTTTTCCCGGCCGAAACACAGCACTAACAATGTCCGGCCATAATAATGGACGATGACTTTTAACGCTTGCATTTAGTTATGACTGGATTCCACGAAGATGAAGTCTTAAAAACGTCGTCCTGGGTGAAATTAATATGTTTTCTGATTAAAAATGAATTGACTTACGCGATTATGTCCCGTTTCGTAAATATGATGTTTCTTGTTGACTATGCTTAAGATACCACCTGAGTCAAACTAGGCGAAAATATAATTTTAAAAACTTATATATACTTATATATGCCTTAAAAGAAGAAAAGTTGAATAAGGCAACTCCATCAGAAATGCTTCTTTAGAATTAACACACCAAAATAAAGTCAGTGCAAAGTTCTAAACCCTGCCTATTCCAACTGAAAATTACCAGCAGAGTTCTCAAACCAAACGACATGACCAAAAGCTCACAGACCGTATCGTTGACCTAAAGACAGTTTTAACAAACGATAAACTTTGGTAAACACTTTCAGGTGGCTACGGGTCATAAAATAAGCGAAGTTCTAACAGTTATAGTTCCAATAAGTAATGATGGACGATGGGGTAAGCGCGTCGGTTGCCGAACGCTCCGAACTTGCTCGGGCACAAGACGGAATCACTTGCTGTAAACAATAGGGATGGGACCATTTTACACGATTCACGATAAACTACAAAGGCACAAGTTTCTCGATAGCTAACAAAAGTGTAGGTACTATCGGCCGTATTCATAAACGTCCTACGACTTGTTATCTTACGTGTTATCTTACGTGTCTTACAAAATGTTTTCCATCACATTTGCGAGGAAACAAATACATAAAATAAGAATACTAATCGGAAATGCAAAAAAAGTACGCATTAAATTTCAGTCGTCAATTTTGATGAATTTGACGTAAGGGAGGGGGAGGGGGGGCGTAAGGCAAAGACCCTTCGGAATATAGTCACGATTTAAATCAGTTACAAAAGTAAGTAATTATAATTTTGACCCCTTTAAATAATTCTGTAAACCGGTTGTGGTTTGTTAAAGTTTTTACGTTACATTTTATTTATTAATAAGTTTTGTAACTTCTTATTTGAATTAAACAATCTCTTGAAAAGGTTAGATATTTCGATTTCTTTCTCTTCGCCCAATCACATTCTCACTTAAGTTTATCCAAATAACTTCACAGTTTTATGCGTGAAACGGTCATAAAGAAATGTCAGGTCAGATATACAGTAATTTTTAAATTTTGGACAGAAGTATTGATAAATATTCTTAGCCACATTAAAAAACGGGCGGGTCGGACTCGTTTCCGTACCAGCCCCCCTTAAATATTTATTTTATTTTGTTTTTATTATTTGTTGTTATAGCGGCAACAGAAATACATTAATCTGTGAAAATTTCAACTGTCTAGCTATCACGGTTCTTGAGTTACAGCCTGGTGACAGACAGACAGACGGACAGCGAAGTCTTAGTAATAGGGTCCCATTTTTACCCTTAGGGTATGGAACCCTAAAAATTATTGCTCAATCATTTATGGCTATGCCCAGTAACCGCCGGCAACGCGTGTGCTCATGGCCAGGAACCGGGAATCGGTTCGAAAAACGTCGAGCGATTTTCGACCTTCAATACGTAAGTGACCCGATTTAATTATATTTTAATATATCTTATTCTCACTTCTTCTTGTTTGAATGAAGAGATGTTCACTTTAAGGCGCTTCTCGACTGAACTAATTGCCCGTGTAGTAGCTATTCAAATTTCAAAATGTCGAGCTCATTTGCTCTGTTACCTTACGGCTTTATGGTCAGCAAGCAATAGCCGACTAAACCAAGCCCAGCACTAGCAAGTGAATCCTGGCTGCTATTCCCTAAAAATCCTGACTGGCTACTGGGTGACCAGCACATCTCTGACCTGTGATGTTGAATAGTTTCTAGGGCTTGCGCGGTCAAACAAAAATAGCTTCGAGCCCTGTGACGCGTAGTCAGTTAAATAATAGGGGGGCAGGTGGCCAGGCAATCCCGTTTGTCTCAACTCGGAACTGCGACCCGCCGAAACATTAATTGGTCCATTTACCCTGGTAATCTAAGTCACCGATTTAATTTGTGTTCCGTTTGCGAAGGCTGTAACAGTGCAAGGCAATAGCCGAGACTGTTATGGGCAGTGGAAAATTGTGTTTGGTAATCCTATTATACGATTATTCTATGATAATTAGGGGGTTTTGGTTTTAATGTACATTTGCTACAAGTTTAAGAGTCAATTCGACACAATAAGGATATAATTTATTTTAATATTATTCTTCATAACAAATCACGTTTCTTGGTTTAACTAATTATCAAAGTGTGGTCTTATGAGGATTTAAACATTTTTACCACATAATATAATGGTTTATATTTAAACCTTACAGGATTTCGGGTTACTGAGTGCAAATTCTTTAAGGTAAAGGTCGTGATGCATTATAAAGTTTAGTTTGAACACGGGTAACAGTAAAATTGAGAAAACTGAATTCGGAATTTTGATTCCTAATTTTGTTAGTTTCTCGGCACTTATGGAGGTCTGCGAGTAGAATAGGTTCAATAGTATAATAGCTTTTTCCCGCGACTCCTTCCGCGTGGAACTCGTTTATATTGTAGCTCTATACAAACTTTCACCCCCCATTTTACCCCTTTAGGGTCCCGATTTCCGGGAAAAAAATATCCTTTGTCCTTCCCCGGGACTCAGATTATATCTATACCAATTCATCTTAATCGATTTAGTGGTTCAAGTGTGAAGAGGTAACAGACTGACAGACACTTTCGTATTTATAATAATAAAGTATGGATTTAAAATTTTGTGATTTATTCATTGTATTGCAACAAATAATACTTCGGTCAAAGTTACGTTTCAGGCGATATTATGTATGTAATTGAGTATGACTAAGAGTAAAGGCATTTATCAAGCCAAATAGATGGCGAATGTAATGTCGCATTTAAAGTATTGGCAGAGAAGCGACCAGGAGGTGATTACTCCATTAACAAACGATAAAGTTGTATATAAAACCGGCATTATTTAGAAAATCTTCCTTTAACTAGGTATCATTCTCGTACATTTATGTCAACTTTAATCTCGCTTCCACAAAAATTGGTATCCTAGCAGCGATTATTGAGAACTACGATCCGATGCAAGTTTATCAATTTGGTTCGACACATCTCAAGCCAAAGTTCTACAACTCGCTTCTACGCGCGTCACTTTAAAGCGTCAGAAAGAGCGCGAGTGCTTGCATTGATACCTTATTGGTATACGAATTGTCGAACCAAATATATCACAAATACGCCAGTGCGCTGCGAAAACTCAATTTTGCGATGCATCCGAACCATTCCGTACTAAGGAAGTGTCCCTACAAGACAGGTTTACAAACAATAAACGCCAAGATTACAGGCAATTTTCATCGAAAGTTTGTGCGTATGACAGCCACCTTTTCAGTACATCATCTTCATCGTATCAGCTGAAAGACTTCGACTGCTGGACATAGGCCTCCCCCAAAGAGTGCCAAAGTAACCGGTACTGCGCCACCTTTACCAGGTCATCAGTCCACCTAGTCGGGCGTCTACCCACGCTGCGTCTTCCGGTACGTGGTCGCCACTCGAGAACATTTCCGCCACAACGGCCATCGGTTCTACGTGCTATATGCCCCGGCCACTGGCACTTCAGTTTAATTAGCGATTCGGACGGCTGTATCGGTTACTTTGGTTCTGCTGCGGATAGCATAATTTCTAATGCGATCCCGCGAGGAACTATCAGCGTAGCCCTCTCCATTGCCCTTTGGGTGACTTTGAGCCTTCTTATGAAGCCCTAGCTTTAACTTAGCCCGTAAGTTTTTATTAAAATTTAGAGATATTAAAAGTAATAAATTACAATTTTCCCTTAATAAGTCCCGTGTTTCCTACACAATCGTTATGCCTTCCGATTCTTCGAATTAAAACTACTTTTAAAATAACGGTTTAGTAAATATTAGGTTAGGCGCTGGAACATACGTTTCATGTGCTCTGCCTACCCCTTTTGGGAATAAAGGCGTGAATGTATGTATGTATGTAGGTTAGGACCTATGTAGTTACCTACTCGCTATTTGTAAATTTCTTTGTGTAAATAAGTATAAATGGTTGCTGAAAATTCAGGCTTCTAGTTTTATCCACAAAAGTTATTGGAGGGTCGAAAATAGTCTGAACATACGGACGGACATACAGACGCTGAAAAGGATGGTACTTTGCTCGACTTGGCAGGGGCACTGCCGTGCGACCAGATCAATCAACAGAATATTAACATGATTTCGTGCTATTCAGAAAAAAACAACAGACGAGCACGCTATAGTATTAATTTTGAACCTACTGTTCATTCTCTGTGTACTACATACTGGCTTTTTGTAACCAACGCTTTTTTCACTCAGCCGTGCGAAGGAGACAAAAAGTTTATCATTTAGGTTAATATCCTTCCCAGAGAATGTATTGTCTAATTACAGAAAATGCTCTGCTTTTTACCGCCTTTCCCGGCAACACTTTCTTTCACTTCACCATGCCATCGTTTCTTTCACACGGCTTGAGTGTAAGCGGTATAGAAATAGGCCGGAGCTGACTTCGTCGGCGTTTCGTCACTTTTCTTCTGATTAGTATTAATGTTATCATATTTCTTTCGTGGTATACAAGGAAACATACTTTGTCAAGGTACAAGGTAATATAATATTTGCGACAAAATATTCTCAAGACGCTGGCCGCATTTTTTTAAATAATTTATTTGTCTATTTCCTACGTAGAAGAAGGTATCAAATTAAGTTCAAAGTTCACAGTGGTTATTACATATCTTAATGTTATTATAAATTGCTTTTGTTCTCCCAGATTAAATTTAAATGAATAGCTACACATTAAATCTTCCAACTTTGTTATATAAATTAAAATGTATTAGACTTCATTATTTTTAAGCTTTACGCTATAAGCTATTTATTTACTTTCTTAGTATATCCAGTTATTGTTATAATGTTTGTCAATTGACGTTTAGTAATCCTAATGAAGTAAGGCCTCCACCCACCCGCGCAGCTGCAGCGCAGCACACGCGTCCGGTGGGTGGAGGCCTTTATTCTTTACATTTATTTTTACGTTGGGTACAGTCGTAATTTATAACAACAGAGTTGGGTATTCGGGTGAAGTATTTACTAATAAACATGGCCTTTTCATATTGTAGTGTTTGAGGCCCGTGGCCCTTGTGGCTAAAAAATGCTTTGCTGGATCGGTGGATCTTAAGATAAGATCAGTTCTAAAATAAGAATCCGCACTGTACCAAAGTTCACACCGACAAAGGTGCAAGCAAATTAATAGGCATAGTTACTACAAGATGATATAAAAAATCAGTTACCCGGTAAAATAGCGAATAGCTCTTGACGGCGGTTCATAAGGTAAATTGACTAAGCTAGTCGTAAAATTGGCGAGTTTTGGCAATCTTGGCAGGTCTTGCCAGGGGCTTGGCTTGTTAGACGATCTCTTGGCGTCTGGCCAATTGACAGTCAACCTTACCGTTCCTGTTATGCCCCGGGCCGGGTACATGTGTAGTTTAATATGGGAAATATGTGCTACCATGTGAAAGGTGCCTTATAGATAGTAATAGCTGGAGCGTTATTTATGTGGTTACTTGACAGTATAAACTAATTTCGTTAATTTATTAACTTGGATAGTTTAATTTAAATCATGATATAAATTACAGTAAGTACAAAGCCTTAATCAAAAATTAAATTCTAACAACTCGTCGTAATAAAATTACTCAAAATAACAAAAGTTAAACATCAAATTATAGCATCGCATTATATCTACCTATTTATGTATCAATTTACAAATGCATATACTACGATAAGTGTAAAACTAATGCCAAAGTAAATAAATGGGTTCCCTTACCAATTTTCAATAATAATGATATGTAATATTCATATTTTTATCTATTCAAATTATTTATGAAAAATGGACGGTAAATAAAGATTATTGAGATGACTATCGGTACCCAAATTTAGTGGGGTTGAAAAATATTTTTACCAAAACTTGTATCACGATGTTTAACTGCTTTTGAGTGAATCACCCGTCCCTACTTAAAGATGAAAGTGAAATGTATATGTAGTTTCTGAAGATACATTATTTTATTGTGACATCACAAGTGTATTGACTCGACCCGCATTTGGCAGATTTTTTCACTTTTAATCCGATGAGACCACCATACGAATTAAAAAGTGTCGTTCTCATCTGAAACCGGACGCGTGATAAAGAGCGCACTGAGTATGTTGAGTCGAATACATCTTCAATACATTACCTTTTATGATTCTTCTTTTCTTCTTGAATTGCACCCAATTCCCACTGAAGGCAGGTAGATTTTTTAAATTACTTACTGAGGTAATCGCTAAATAAAATAAATGACTAACGTGACTTGGGCTCATAAATCGAGCAGATTCACAAATTAATCGAAATACGTTCAGTTTTCGTTCGTTGTGTTTCGTTGTCTTAAAGTCATGCGTGACAAATAGCAAACCTATTCTTCCAATGCACCAATTCCCAGTAAAGGCATCAAAAAGTATGTGGCTTGCTCAAATGAATAAGATTGATGAAGATGAATAAGAAATGAAGAAGAAACATTGGCCACAACATGTTGTCGACTTATGAAATCTACCAAAACAATGTCTGTTGTAGGGCCGGGTATCTGCAATAAATGACCCCCCGAATTAAAACATATCGACAATGAATGACCATAGACTTATGAATAGTACAATTGTCGAACTACAATGTTAAATTACATTAAGTGTTAAAAGTCTTCCTGCAGACAAACTGTATGCAGGGCTTTTGTTTTTAAATGTAACTTTTGTAGTAAGCTTAATAAATAAAAAAAAAAAAAAACAAAAAAAAAATATGAGACATTTCTTAAGAAACAAAAAAAATGCCTGTTTGACAAAGCTGTCTATAATATTAATGAGTATTTAAAAGAATAATAATTTTCATATCATATTCTTTTTGACATGTAAAATGTTATGTTTTATTAATAAATGAGTATGAGTATGAGTAATCAATACGTTGAGCTGAATACCACCCAAAAACATTATCTTCTAAGAGAAAAAGGTAAGGTAAAGTAATCAATACCTACCTAATTTTAATCCAGTGATCTGTAAAGTGTACAATGGCGCCCGCATACTACCCAACTCAAACGACCGACTTGAAAGATAATTACAGAGACATTTTCACTCCGACTTGCACGAGATAGTTTACACTGATAAATTGACGCCTATTTTATACGCTGCCGTCTGAGGGTTGTTTCTTATGAATGTTACCTACTTGTATGTCGTGTTTTTGAAATGTTTTTATAAGATGGTTACAATAATGGGATAGAAACAAGGCTGCTAATCTTATGATATTCTAAGACATATATGTTTGTAAAAAGGCAACAATTGACAATATTTCAAAACATGTAACGACGCCTAAATCGAAAAGCATTTCGGTAATTATGTTATCTGAACGTAAAAAAGTAGTTTTCTGTGTTTTTTTCCTGCTCGCTTTTAAGAAAATCGCGAAAACGTATAAAAGTGGTTTTCACCGTGTGTGACGTCAGTATTATGGCAGCCATATGAAAGGTGTCCAAACTGCCATACAGAGTCGTAGTATTGACGTCATAATTTACTTAGAACCTTCTGGAATTCGCTACTTTCCAATTTGATAGTTTTGAATGAAAATTACAATTAAGGGAGAAATAAAAAAACACGTGTCGCTTAAAAAAACATTTTCTAGCGAACTAAATCATAAAATGGCCTACATGAATATATGAAATGTTGTCAATTGATAGGTGTTTTATGTTGCTGTTTAATACTAAGTATTGCCCATCTTGTGGCAATAATATCAAGCTTTGACATAACGCCAAGCGAGTTCACACACGAGCAGTCACAAGAATAGTTTGTAACATTGCAGTGTAAAATGAAGTGACAATGGCCCGAGAACATTACTCACTACGGTCTGGCGATAAATTTTGGCCCGATTCCGAGCTGTCAAAGCTGGGAATATCGAGTGGCTGTCACAGTTTAAGGTTTCTTTCGAGTTTCGAGTCCAGTGGAAATTAATGGCGACGTCGGAGTGGTAAAGCGGATTTTGAAAGTGTTAATTGACTGATTCATTTTACTCGTAGGTAGCCTTATTTCAAGTAAGATTAGCATAATGTGCGCCAATCGGCATGCGATTTCCCGGAAAACCATTTTGGAAACGCGAATACTTTATTATTACTATGTTTGAAAAGCACTTAGTGATTGAAATGAATAAAACTGGTATAAAATTTCCCTTTGATATCCTAGATAAACGAAGAGACGTGGACAATTTTTTCCGTTCTAGTCATAAGGTTTTTGTTTTTTGGAATTCTAATGTTATCTGGAATGATGTATAGCGATCTTTGCTTTGTAAGAACTTATTTTTATGATAGTAGTATTTTAGCGTAACATTTAAAAAAATAATAATTAAATAGTGATATTATAGTATTTTATGCAACTGTTGTATAAGTAGAATTAAAGACGCCACGAGCGTTTTAAGACCAAGTTATACACCGTTGCATACAATACTTTTTCTACGACTAATTTTTAATAAATAGCATTTGACTTTTCAGGCAGTAAGTTTTCCGTTAGTTCTATTATTACTACTCACGCAATTTCCTCAGCGGTGCAGTTATTTTCTTCTTCGTCCATTTTAAAAGGACCGTACACATTTTTCTTCACTTCACAAACACGAATCAAATCTTAAGTGAGTTATTATGTTATTAATAACGAATAGTTATCACATTTCGTCTTTTAGTTTTGAACTGAAACTTTGGTGGGAAATTAGAAATATATGACACATTGACACCTCTTGTTTATGGTCTGTTTTGTTTTCAATTTCCTTTCACTTGCCATCCGAACCAAACTGAATCCGGATCCGAACCGAATCGGATCGGTTTATATTTATAAATAATACCAATAATTGGTAAAATATATGTATTAAAACACAATACATGATAATTTATTTTAGTAAATAAATTATGTTTTACAAATATTTGATGGTAATTAAAACTTCTTCATTTCGAAAATTTTGCTTATGAAGTTGGCACCACTGCAATATAGTGGCTGATTAAAAAAAAGTTAGATGATTTGACATAGTGGTAAACAGTGCTTTTATGGAAAATGTATGAAACAAAGAAGTACACTAAAGTGTGCGTTTATGGGCCATAGAGCATAGAGTTTTTCGACGATTTATTATCGGTGTCATTGTATTTGAGCTAAAGCCTATATAAATGACAGATAACGGTACAGGAGTAGAAAATAAATAATAGTGAACAATCTTACACAGCTCGAACTAGCCGTGTGGCTAAGCAAGCTCAATAAGGCTTGTGTTATGGGTACAAGACGATGATATATTGAATGGATATAAATACTTACAAACATAGAAAATATCCATGACTCAAGAACATTCATCACAAATATTTGCCATTACTGGTGCTTGAACTCAGGACATTCAGCTTCGTAACCAGTGTCACTACCCACAAAAGTTGTCGCTCACGGGATTTTTGTCTTGTCGAAATTTTACACAATTCTCCGTTTTCATATTTGATTTGTGCGGAAGCCAAATATATAGACAGACATTTGTTACTGCATTACAATATTATTCTCCCCAACAGATTTAACTTCGGCCCTATATATGCCTCTGTGGGTTATTAAATGTGTGCAAATTATAGTTGGCAGAATTAGTTATATCTTAACTAGCTTCTGCCTGCGACTCCGTCCGCGTGGAACTCGTTTGTATCGCAGCTCCATACAAACTTTCACCCCCCATTTCACCCCCTTCGGAGATGATTTCGGGGATAAAAGCTATCCTACGTCCTTCCTTGGGACTCAAACTATCTCCATACCAAATTTCACCGAAATCGATTCAGCGGTTTAAGCGTGAAGAGGTAACAGACAGACAGACAGACAGACACACTTTCGCATTTATAATATTAGTATGGATTTGCATGGATATCAAAATAGCCGCCATTGGCAAAACATTTAATTATTGGATAAACAATGTAGGCAAACAAAGTGTAACTAATGAAATCCTCATCATTTGCCATTAATGAAACGTTTGCCAAGATCAGTATTTGCTCTAAGTAGATTTTCTGTAAACTTTTTAAGATTGTTGTAAGGTACAGGGCTCAATACAAAGTGAGTCTTATGGCAAAATTTATGTAAATACAAGTCTTATCTATCCTCATTTCACTAGAGTCAAACATCTACCTAGACTAGTAATAAAATTACCCTCAAACCATCATGTGCTGCCAAAATGTGCACTCGCGTTCTAAATCGGGCCTAATTCAGAAATTAGGTCCAGCTGGATTATACGAGAGTCAGGCGCAGCATTGTGGGATATTAATATCACTGTCGACGGGATCGGCCGCCGTCGAAACAAATTTCACGTTAAATCTCCTTCTAATACGCGGTCTATGAGAGAGACAGGTGGGGCGTAAAGCATACAGTTTTTACTGTGCAAGGTTTGATTTCGACATCGAAAATGTTTACGGTCAGAGTTTAGAACGCTCCAGGGATGTAAGAATGTATGCCCTCAATCAATCTTTGTTATGGCTACTATGCGATCGTATAACATTAATAGTAAAATAATAAAATCAGCCTATATGTCCCACTGCTAGGCGCAGGCCTCCTCTCATGATTGAGAGGCTACACATCATTAGTGCTGCAAAATACTATCTTGTCTCTTATAAACTGCCAATTTTATATTAAATGGTGCTTGTATCTGTAATTTTTGTGTATGTTAATGTGACCTTTTATTACTTTTACTAACTACTATATTGCTGTTTTGATTAAAGTAAGAAATTCAGAAAAGAATACATATCTGTTTAGAAAATCTTATTACGTAATCGTGTGTTATCTACCGAAATCGCTATGGTTTAAGAAAGTATTCAGTAACATTTCCATATCTTAAAAAAGTATGGTAGCTTTATCAAGGACTTCACGGAAAAATAAAGCTAAGAATAGTTTTAAAGGTTTTATGTTACATTTATTGCAGTCGCAAGACTCCTGACTATCCGATTTCCATTCTCAGTAAACATGCTCAAAGTCAGCTGAAACAAAAGACAAGCCTTCTTGTACGTAACATTCCTATCTAGCAGGAAAACATTACTTCAAGACCTCGAGTTATATGGTTCAAGTGTGACAGAACAGTGTACGATACTTTTTTGTTTGTGTGACAACATTATATGATGACTGTAAAAAAGCGGTCGTCACTTGTTTTCTTTCGTACTCGGTAATGTTAGATCTAGATGGCTGTTCTCTTAGGGACTTACGAGAAAAGTTATATTATTGTCAAAAGGAATATCAGAATAAGCTATGTACAAATTCAAATTAAAATAATAATTCGAAAAAAAAATACAAGTATTTGTGTTTAAAATTCAAAATAACGCTTTTTATAAATTATATAAGACACAATCTTATTAAAACTAAAATGTTCCGATAAAAATATATACAGTTTTTTCTTCAGGGTAAAGAGAGCGCTTAAAAAACCCATAGCATATCTAGTCGCCTAAAATTATTATCATCTTCTGAGTGAGATTACACCAGGAGGATGTTTACTTCGATCGGTTCTCTTCGTCGACTTTTTGCCACTTGCCACTAAAATTGTGGTTTAAGATATTTATTTCTCAAAAGATTTTACAAAATCATTTACTGAGAAAACATTATTGACTTAAATCTAGGTAAGAGAGGGTAACAGCAAAGTAGACGAACATAATCTTAACAGAAAAAAGGGTAAGCGCCTAAGCGGTAGCAACGAGTACCAGTAATGCAACATTGTAATGAATGCACAATAAGGACCAGTTGAACCAAATTAGATTACAGTCGGTTACACCATGCGAACATAATATGTAACTGTAATAAAAACAAAGTACGCATAAATGACAATTAAACATTTAGAGGAAGCCATGGAATATTGTGTTATGTACTGTATTTATTTATTAATCGTTTTCTCATAATAAGTACTTTTCGTAACAAGGCAATATTAACATAGTAAGTAGTGCTTATTCAAAATATTCGTATTGGAACTAATACAGAATATGAAAAGTATATAAATATATACATATATACAAATTCCATATAAATTTAGCCATACAAATTTAAGAAAGTTCTAATGAATAATCTCAATTGCTATTTAATTTTTAATTGTTATTCTATACATAATTTGCTGACTAATTTTATCTCAACCTAAGTAACATAGGTTGTTTGTATCAAATGTATATTTGAAATTGTGTTTAATATATTGACCTGTTGATCTGTAAAAACATTTTTACCAATAAATCAATCTGAATCTGAATCTGAAAGACAATATAGACGAACCGTTGGCATTATTTTTGCTTATAATAAAACATTTTTTTTTTTAAAGTTTGGTTTACTCTGCCAACAATTTTATTGTAAAAACGTAGCTTAATAAGACGTAACCTTAATAGTCGTGCACATTGCTAGCAGGGCAGTGGCCACATATATATGGACCACATGCATTTTCGGTGACAGGCATTGGGCATATGTGGACCACAGGCTTTTTTTTTAGAAAATAGTAATAATAATAAAACAATAAGAAACTATATTTTTTTCCACGCTGTTATTTACCATAATCAGTATTTAAAAGTAGATAAATCACTAGGACATGCTGAGAGTTATTAGGCTTGTGGTAAATTCGTGATAATAAACTCGCTGATATTTTTTGTACAAATAATTATAAAAATCCTTTACTCGGTGTTTCTCGTTGCGAGCAGTAGCACTGTACCTATGCTACACAGTAACAACGTACCAGCTCGTTTGAGCTCGTTGAAGCAAATACTCGAGCAAACATTGAATGTCTAAATAAAACAACAAACCTATCGATATCAAATGACTGCAAATACAAAAGCCTTATTTAAAGCGTGGCGTAGGGGAGACTAGGGCCAATAGGAACGCGGGTAATTTGAAACAAGCTTTATAACTCCTAAAATATTAGTGGGAGCAGTGAGGTCTCGAAGAAGGAAATTATGGACTTTAGTGTCGGTTCTTGTTTAAGCTACGTTTCACGGCATCGAGCCCATTTGATTTTTTCCGTGGCTGTTGGTTTTTCACCGCATTGAGTAAAAATGTATGGGGATATTGTTTTAATTATAAATCAATGAAGGAGCAATAGTAAAAGTACTAATTGCCCATGTTTTTTTTGTACGTATTTATTTCAAAATAAGTCAATACTCTGTACAAAAATATAGCGAAAGAATTTGATACTGGAATAATTCCAGCAAAAAATCGAGGAAATGCACAAGAAAAAAAATATTGTTGATATTTATTGTAAGTGGATATAGTTACTAAAATAAGGTGTTCTGCCTTTTCGCAGAATTTCCTTTGGTCAAACATCACTTGCCAACCAACATTTCGAAAATGATTCACTTTGACAACTAACCATTACCAACTTTTTGTATGAAAACCTGAGACATGGTCGAATTTTTATAAAGCAGAATATCACAATGACTAAAAATGTTTGGAAAACTTATCACTTGCCAACTATTTCACAAGGCCAAACAACTATTGAACGAACAACGTTTCGTCAGTGCAATAGTTACGTAACAGAAATAATAACTGTGACAGAGTCCTGATAGGTGCGACGACGAGCGAAGCGAGGAGGAGCGTGTTAGGTTAACCGCGATCTTACAGCGCACGAAGCCGAGCGAGCGAAGCGAGCGTGCCGCGGCAGCGGCCGGCGAGTGCCAAAATCGCCTTATTGAATATTCATAATAAGTAAGTAAACACTTATCGCTAATAAGTCAGTTTATTCTTACTCACCGACAAAGTTATTAAAAGAAGTGAGCAGTTGCGCTTACCCACATTGTAAATTATATTACATAGTAACTGTACGAACCCTTACCTACTGCGTGAAACATTTGGGAAACGTTATACAACGAAATGACTATTCAGCCAACTAAAACATTCTGTTAAACGATATTTGGCATTTTGAAAGTTTACTTTATAATCATCAGACCAAACGTACAGTTGGCAACTGTGAGGTTGGGAAACGAAACGAAATCTTATGACGAGTTAGCAAGTGATTATTTGGCGAAATAATATTCTGCGAAACGTTGGTTGGGAACTGATAATTGGCCAAACAACTTTCTGCGAAAAATAAGAGAACCCTAAAATAAGTCCTAAAGTAAATTAGGTATGATAAAGGCAAATAGGACTAAAATAATGACATCAGGTAACACCTATATACAATTTTGATAAGAAAACTATTATGCAAGTGATATTAATAATTTTAAGAATATTTTCTCTTAGGTGTTTCAACTATCTGACCCAGACTTAGGGTAATTTGAAACGGTTTCGATGATTTGTACTTATAAGATACTTATAAGTATTAAGCGTTGTACAATTCATTGATACTAAAATATAACACAATAAGGTCAAATAACCAATCTTGTTGCATAGTCAAAAATCCTAGCTAGAACTGAAAACAATTACCGAACCGATTGTGTTAAAAATCTGGACATAATAGCCTTTTTTGTCATAAAAGTTCCAATTGACCTCAGTCTTCCCTACAACTATTTTTTTACATGGAACTCGGCTCTCTCATCTTTTGTTTTGATTCAGATTTAATTGGAAACAATGCAAACATTTTATTGTGGGCTGAATCCCGTGCGCGTTTTAATTCTATGCTATAATTGATAGGATGCGTCTCTTAATCATTTTTCATACGATTTGCTCGTAAAGGAGGGTTCTTTGCCGCGTCGTGGCCGCGTCACAACTTACGTCAAAATTGACGAATTCTACGATGGATTCATGAAAATAAAATTCATTCAATTCATATTTTATGTTGTTAAAAATATATTAATTTCCTCATCTCAGCACAGTGCTAGCTAGATAGTGTTGATCGTCAGGTGATTCCTCGGTGTGTAACGCACTTAATTCTATCTTACGCGCCTTTCGCATTCCAATTTGCTTCTAATGCTGGTTCACGCTCTGACACTATTTCGGAAAATTTACACTTTTTATGGACATTGTAAATTACACAAACAAACTTTATGTGTAATGTATCCAACATTAGATACAACCGAACATTTTCAATTTATAATGAAAATTTGAGCACACCGTAGGTCACTGAACAGTCGACTACGAAGATAACGAAATTGCCAAAGTTAGAAAAATATATCTGCATGGCGTTACTTGAAAGTAATAAAGAAATAAAATAATTTATTAGCGTAAAAACTTCGGCACATGATAACAAAAATAATGCTGAGGGAGTAAAGTACATATTTTTGTCACTTATCGATCGAACTAATCGTATCGATCTATTTGCAGTCTGCTCTACAGTGTAGGTTACATAGCTTAAAGTTCATTAAAATTCACTATTCTCCGAAATATCAAAAAAATAACTAATTAGGTGGGTAGAGAATGTGTGCCGTGCCGACTTCGATAAACCTTACAATAACCTATACTCATAGATATCTTATAATATCTTTTATAAGATTATTTTCTTAAAACATATACTCAAACGTGTCTAAACTCGTTAAGCATATTAAACGCTAAGCTAACATCAACGCTGAACATTAGTACGTGACATCAACACTAACCCAAGATGTCACCAACACTGCGGTCGCCATTTTCATAATCGGCCCCCGATATGCGGCGCACGACGCAAAACTCACTTGAAATAAATTAAAATTCCTACAACATACAGCTGGGAAATCGTGAGGAAACTCCGAGCGTGTTACTTTTGTTTTAATTTCAACTGGCCGGCTCGTAAAGACAAGATAATATTGTTTTACGCTGTTTCAATTGTATGTTCGCTCGCACGGTTGAGATGACATTGTTTTGTATTTTTTACAATTGTTTTTGGCTGGCTCGTTTTGATGTTTTGTGCCCCCTTTTTCAGATGTCAGTGAGCGCGCATTTGTACTGAACTAGCTTCTGCAATGCGATTAAGTATATTGTAGCCCCATAAAAAAATACCCTAGAATTTCACCCCTTTAAGAGTCGATTTCTGAGATAAAAGCTATCCTTGGACCATCACCGGGTCTCAAACTGTACCTATTTAAACCAAATTTAATCTTAATCGACTTAGCTGTTCAAGCGTGGAGAGGTAACAGACAGACAAACAGACACACTTTCGCATTTTTATAAAGAATATGGATTAAGAATATATATATATATTGAAATTATTTTTTTTATTTTCAAATTTGGGGTCCCATTTTCTACGCGATATAGGTATGTTCAGTTCGGGTAAGTGAGCCACAGGGGAAAGTGCGCCCCCGGGGTAAGTGCTGGTATTGATTTAAATGACTGATTGATGAATGAGACGCACTTTCCCCTGTGGCGCACTTACCCGAACTGACCCTAGTTAAAGTTCGCATAGTAATAGTAGCGGGTAAAGTTTTACGAACAAGTCTCCTTCCACATGGGGGTTAATGTCTAGGCGATCTCTCAAGCTTACTGCCCCCCTATTTCATGAAACTTTCGCCTGTTAGTCACAATAGGATGAGGAATAGGAGGAAAATGAACAAACAATTTTTTTCTCATTCGAGTTTTTACAATTGTCTCACTGCTGGGCATAGGCCCTCATATATCCCCTCATGGATGAGAGGGAACGGGCGGTAGTCCCCACGCTGGCCATTTGCGGGTTGTAGACTTTACATACCTTTGAATTTTTTCGCAGATCGCTTAGATAGGTTTCCTCACGATGTTTTCCGTCACCGAAAACCTCGTAAATATCAAATTGACTACAACATAAATTAAAAAAAAAACAGTGCATATCGGTTTTTCGTTATTGGGTGACAATAACGAAAAACCGCCCGATCTCGACGGACAAGATTTTCGATCTAAAAAAACCACACACTTACAGATACAAGGGTACAAACAGAAAAACTCACACAAATACATTTATTTATTTATTTATTTAATCTTTATTGCACAAAAGAACAACTTATCGTACAAAAGGCGGACTTAATGCCGTAAGCATTCTCTACCAGATGTTAGACTATTAAGTACTCTCTTTTGCGTCATACTCATAGTCATTTATTCACATAACAATATACTTTGTGTTCGATTATTATAATTTAAAATAATAATAATGTTAAATTAATTTTGTTTTTTAAGCAGTAACGCTGCTAACGAAAATTACAAATTCAGTTGGTTAGTAGCGACGGGCCATGAATGCCTGTGATTGCCGGTTCGAATCCGGCTCGGAGCATTACATTTTTAATTTTTTTCCTTTTTTTTCGTTTGATTTAAAATTAATAATGTTAAATTTACAAACTAAAAAAAATATCATAAACACAAACAGTTAAATTAACATAATCACAATCAATAACCTAACAAAGCATACATTCCCGTCGTGGGTAAGTTAAGAAAAAGTTATTAGAATCTAAAAAATATTTTTCATATAACTCACTGATCGCCAACTCTCACAAACGTGGAACTACATAATCGCATCTCTCAACTATACTGTGGAATATTAACGCAACGCAGGGACTCGAGCCTCGTTCATGGAAATTAACTTGATCACGCTAATTGACCGCAATAATCCGGTTATAAGCAGTTACAACCGGTTATAACCGGGCTGGTTGTCGCTTAGCGAGCGTGTTTTATTCATTAATGTTTGGTTTGCATTTTAATGGCGCCGGGGATTTGGAATATTCGAGATATTGGATGTTAGCTTTTATTGACTACCGCTTTAGCCTAGTTGGAAGTGACCCTGCCTACGAAGCAAGAGGTCCTGGGTTCGAATCCCGGTAAGGGGCATTTATTTGTGTGATGAGCACGAATATTTGTTCCTGAGTCATGGATGTTTTCTATGTATTTAAGTATTTATTTATCTTTATAAGTATGTTTATCGTCGTCTAGTACCCATAGTACAAGCTTTGCTTAGTTTGGGACTAGGTCGATTTGTGTCAGATTGTCCCCAAATATTTATTTATTTATTATTATAATTAGTGCTCGCTTTAGGCTTGTTGGGTTGCGCCCTGTAGCCCGGGCAGTAGAATATGGCTACGATATTCCCTGCCTGTCGTACAAGACGACCAAAAGGGAACCTCGAGGTAGCAAACGGTCGCAGTTGGGGCCTGCGATCGTCTAAATATAGAGTAGGACCCATAGATAGAGGCGTGACGCTAGGGCGGCACGCTAGGGTGGTGCCTTCCGTAGGAGATCCCAGAGCCGTCCGAAATGCGTCGAGGAGGACCATCGGGGGGTTTTTAGTCGGTGCGAGTCCGACATAACCTCCGCGCTATCCCCGTGGTGCGGAGGTATCCATAACGGATTTTCCTCCCAATAAAAAAAAAAGGCTTGTTGGGTTGGCGAGAAGAGCGATTTATCATTTTATTTAATTTCATTGCGTTAAAACTTAAGGACAAACCTCTTGCATGTTGTACCTAGGTTGTGTACAGTTTCCATTACTTTCGGTCACAACTTGTGTGGTACTGCGTAGGCTAGTCACTGAAGCCCGCGGTACCAACGATATATTATTATACATGCCCGCCTGCTCTAGTCGACAAAAGCTGAACGATCATCCACTTGCTTTTGAAGAATAACTTCACCCTGAGGGTCAAGCGGTGGGAGTCCCGCCCCAAAGTAAGTTTTAATTCATTCGACAAGCTTTCGACCTCCATGAAGGAGTTCTGACCGGAGGGTGTACTTTTCCGGCGATTTAGATGCCGGTTATTTGACACTCAGATCTTGCGCCTCGCGTCGCCGTCTTAGCGTTTTATTGTGTCAGTTATAAGTTTTGTATATTGATGTGTATGTCAGTCTGTAAGGTAAGAGTAAATATGGACCCTGTTTCCTGAGACAAATGAATAATCGCATAAGTGGTTACCTACCTTTACCTCTGTTCACAGTTGAGATGTTAAAATAACAGTTCACTTTGCGTCACGCGCAAAAAATAGAATGTAACTGCTCTTAACCTACATTAAAAAAAATTGCTAACTGCGTGTCGGGCCAAGCGTAGTGTAGGGTACCGTATAGTTGCCTCTCTGTCTTTGTTACATCGACACGCACGCGCCATCTAAATGGTGCGATTGCGTCGGCCAAATTCATAACTTCAGTATAAGTGTTTTCCCGGCGGTGTCACTTGAATCAACTGCCCGCGCCCATTCTGAACGCCGTGTGGCGCGTGACGCACGCGCCGATAGGGCGGGGGCTGGAGTAGCTGTGTGAGATTGCGGCAGGAGGTTGTCATTGTCCACTGGTCATCACATTGTCCACGAGATTAAAAAAACGGAACCCTGAAAACCTCCCCCCTTTTTTAGGGTTCCGTTTTTTTTTAATCGCGTGCATTCGTGATCCCGTGGATCTCAACTCGTTACTCAAAGACGACTGGACCGATTACAACTTATCTTTTTTATTAAAGGATATCGTTCGTAGTTGATCTCCTAGAGAACTCCTTAGGGAACTCTTCAAATTTCATGGGCACACTTGAAACTGAGTAAGTACTGATTTGAATTCGGTAATACTTTGTATTTAGAGTAAATTATTCTAGTCTAAATGTCGGCTGTTGTCTAGTTCTAACGCCTTCGTCAAACCTGTGCAGGTTTTTTTTCCACGCCCTCGGCAGTTACTGAAGTTATGAAACAGTCCATGTATGAAATGAAAAACATGAAACAAGCTAACGTTCATTTTCACGCGCGAAAACCTTCGTGAAGGGCCGGAATTGGCACCGTTACGATGCAATAATTTACGCGCCAACGAAAAAAGAATGTTTTTGACAACGCCTCTGATAGCTTTTTAGATCTATAGCATGCTACAATGCTCCATTCTAGAGTTTAGAAAAAATATCGCTTCTTGAGCAGTGCAAAGAAAAATATGTGCGCGATTCTAAAAGTCATGTGATCGGTCTCAGTTGGACCGAAATAATCGAACGCCTATGTACATAAATACTTAGGGTAACTATCCACTAGAGATGTGCGACTGCGAGGTAGCGGAGTGGAAGAAAAAGAACACCAGTAGGAAGCAACGCGCGAATCTGGCAATGCTATTGGTAGATTTTTTTCGAGCCGACGTCTCGCAAAATCGCGCAGCTCTGGTAGATAATCACCTTTATCCGGAGCATGCGATAGTAAAGGAGCCATAAATCTTATGTATAGTTACAAGCGTGTATGTACAAGCACGCGCGTTTTCGCGGGGACGCCTATGTCCAGTAGTGGACGTCTTTCGGCTGATATGATGTTGATGATGATTGTGAAGACCGCCTGTATTTACTAAGCAAATGTTTTGTAAGATGTTTTTCTCTTGTCATGGTGCAATAAAGAGTAGTTACCCATTTTTTATTTATTATTATAATGAAGAAGAATAAAGTAATCAACTATACATAACCTAAATCATACTTTGTTAAACTGTGACATAAAATCCTTAACGCCTAACCGTATTCCTTAAAAGGATTTTAAAATAACTTACCCCGGTGTTTAAGCAAGATTATAATTTACAATCTGCCAAACTTATTCGCACGAGGGCGGGCGAACTTTCCTCATGAAAACTTGCGATGTTCGCAAAAGAATCGTAGTTGTAAAGTGATTTTCAGGAAAATTCCGAGCATCCTTTGGAAAATTTTAAGAAAAGTACGCTCCCGTTAAAGTTTTGAGTTGCCTGTGTTCTTTTCAAGAATCGATGGATTCAATCAATGAACTTTGCGGGGTATTCGTTAAGTTATAGTTTCAGACACCTCTGTTATTATTACTTTTTACCTAACTTCCTCATAACGAGATTTGTGTTAAAGTTTTGTATTATTATACCCTCACTAAATTGTATGGATGTAATTGACACTATTCCAAACGCGGTCGCGGCAATTTTGATAATTTTGATGGCGTCATTCCGCGGGAGACCGAGTCTTTAGATATTGTCTTCCGGTAGTTTTGGGCTCCAGAAGACATGCCTAACAACATGCTAAAACATGTTACTGGTATCCGAAAATTATGTACTCACTTATTTGAAGGAATCCCGTATTAAAATTCAATACAAGCAAAGTCACATACCTAAATAAACGCATATTTCTCGCTGGAATTTGCGAGATTGCCTATCAAAATGTCGTACCACAATGATATTGAATTTTAGTCTACAATAACGATATCTTCTTGTTACATGCCTAACTAGATCTATAAAGGTTAGGGTACACGGCGACATATCTAAACTAGTGTCGAAGGTGACTTGGATCTGCAATCGAAACACAACAGGCACCATCACCGCGATGTGATAACATTGGCCGAATGACGTTATTTCATAAAAAGATCAACTAGCGAACTCATTGTAGGTTATGAGAACCATATTCCTGTATTCCGCTGCCGTTCCGGTTTTTGCGAAATAGCAAAGAAATATTGGTCTCGTAATTTATCATGGAGTTTCGCATAGTAACGCTGTATTCAATCACTGACTTGAATTTATATTATATCACTAAAAAGTAACAAAAGTAACGTTATTGGTTACGTGCTTTGGGTATGAAAAGTTTTCAGTGAAACGAAGCGTCCGAATTAAAAAGATGTTAGCATAATTTGTTAAACCCTTTTTATTTTCTGCATGGTAATATGTGACTAGCTAATCCTTAATTCGTCTAAATTCCATTTGAACAAGTTTAAGGTAAATGTTAACTAAAAACTTCTGTATATATTAGAATTTACAATGACTATTGCTCGGCGCGGTCAAAACTTCAGTCCGCTTTCGAGCGGTTTGCCACCAATGTGAATTCAAGCGGCCGCAACTTGAAAGAGTTGCGTTTGCCGGCATAATAGGCCACCACTTTTGAACTTGATCGTAGGTGAAAATATTTTTACGACACCCAAAGTAAAAGTTATCAATTACAAAAGAAAGGGTATATGCAGGTGTTCCCTACACATTTTACATTCAAATAAAGTTACAAATATGGCGAAAAATTGTAAAAAACCTATGGAATGTGAAACAAAAGTCCCGCCTCAGCGTAACACTAGCCAGTCGGTACTGATCTTCTCAGACCTAAAACATAGTCTTGATGTTTGCAGGACCCTAAGTTGAAGTCCGGCCCGTCCAAAGGTATTGCCGGCTCTTGATGTTTTCGTTATAATGTTTTTTAGAATGTTACAATTCACTGCAGTAGCACGCGTAGAATGACAAGTTGACAAGCCACATTAATAGATTTCGATTTAGATTTCGATTTAGATTTTTTGTTTCATAATAAACATTACAATATACATTCAAGCGTGGACGTCTTTCGGCTGATATGATGACGATACATTCAAGTTAGCTTAACCGATAAGAAATTGTAATATGATCGTCAAATAGAGTATATGATTTGTGAAAAAAAAAATACGAATTACATGTATGATTCAAATAAAGTTACAAATTTTTAGTTAATATACTCGTATATGTGAGGCAACAATAAATATAACCTAGGGCAAAGTTAATGTCACAGAATGATCGTCAGATAACAAACTATACCACCTTATTAAACAAATAACTAGAAATTGTCGATGCTTAAATTTTTATGTGGAAAAGGAACAGCCTGGTTAATTACAAAAAAAATACAAAGTACAAAAATATTTATTCATCCACAATTGTTTCACATTTCAAAATAACAGTTGATGCCTCTTTTTAAGTAAATTTTACCTGTGTTAAGAGGCACCGCTCTTCATTAATCAGTTGGTACAATACAATTGTAAATAATAATAATTGAGAGAATAGAATTAGACATAGAATCAAGGAAAATAAATGAAAAGCTCAATATTATTATAACAATATTTGTCGTTTTCGGTGTCAATTTAACGAAAAACTAGTAGGTAACTAATAACTAAGTACGAATTAGGTATAAGTACTAAATATTATTAAATAAGTGCATCGTGTGTTAATGTTTGAGAGAATTTTCGTTTATGTGCATTTTACAGTACAATTTTAAAATAGGTCTTCTATTTCGTGATATCTTTTCGGTTTCAGCCAGTTTACTATCAACCTTTTACAGTCGTAGTTTGATAGGTGATGAATGTTGATTATACTTATTTAGGAAATTATATAATTTAGCCGATTTATAAATGTATTGCCTGCTTGCAAAGGTTGTGTTTATTGATGTTGTTTGGATTATATTATCTTTTCTTCTTTGGTTCCGTGTGATATCTGTATATGGCGTAGATTTGTGCAGTCTGAGAGCCGCAAATACAATGTATAATTAGGTCATCACATTGAAATTTAACGTGTTAGCGCTAAATGTGTGACGAGACACATTGAAATGTGAAGCGAGGAACAAAAATATACCGCCTGAAATGATTTTTTATGATACATTTTTGTGAGGTTGCAAAGTGTACCCACACGCTTTGCAACAGGCAAGGTAGGCTAGTGGGACTTCCTGCAGAGTAATGTTTTTACCACCCATAGACATGCATTTGAAATGCCATTTAGGAATAGCATTTTTTTGTGGCGAATTTGAAAGGCCAATTGTGAAAGTATTGGAATTCACATACCTCAAAATTTTGAATTTTCCGTAATCAATCGTTGTTTTATGCCAATTATTGTCTTGCGACCTATCTGACACGATCTTGAACCCATCGATTTTAATCCGTTTAGGGTATTTAATCTCCGAGGCTTAGAAGTGGCTGGATTTGGATTTGGTAAATCTGATTACCGTCTACCAACCACAACTTCAGTGTATTCTCTGAAAGGTAGACTAAATTTATTTTAATTTATTCAATTTGTCAAAGGGTCAGCCACTAGCCGAGGCGAGACCTATCAAACCGAATTAAGAACAAATTCTCAAGTCCCGAACGCGACTTAACTCCGAATTTTATTCCGACTCGAATAGCTAATGGCGTCCGCTGCGAACAAAAACGCTTGATTAAAATCGTTTGTCGTAATAAAAGGAACACTAAAAAGTTACAACCGATCGGAACCGGTAGGCCCGTAAAATCGATCAATTCGATACCGATGGGGACAAAAATTTAACGTCGTATTCGAGATTAGGGAGGCCGGTTTAATTTAGTGCCCGAAATTAAAGGCGAAATATTAAATTGAAGCCAGGCTTCTAGCCAGCGCGGCCGTCTTCTGCCAAATGAGCCGTGAACTACGACGTATATTTTATTAGCCCCCTTCGTGTCGGAGCCCCGCACCCCCCGCCCCACCCTATTTACATTCACGACAGAACCAACGGCGTGTGAAATTTTATTTCTTCGTCAATCTGAGATGAGATTAGCTGTAAATTGAGTTTATGATGGAATCAAATATGCATGCTCCCGGCTGCGTTCACGGCTGATCGCATCCATAAATTCTGTATTTGCCTTTTTCTCACTACTGGCGTCGCGGACGCGAATAGAATATTATTCAAAACGCTTCATGGCCTTGTCGATAATTTGGTAGTAAAGATTCCATTTCGCACGGATACAGGCGGCAGTCGTTTTGTTTTTACAGTCGTGTTTTCCCACGCGCGACTGGGAGGTGGTTTGACACGTTCAATGACGGATTTTGTCAATAAAGCGTTTTCAATTTTTGGGCATTAAGTCGTAATCCGGTGTTTGTCGTTAGCTATGCCGGGAGACAAGCCGCTTTATAAAAATCTTCGTTTGACTGCGCTGCGGTGCCGCCGCTTATTTTTAGCACCATAAATACTTCTATATTTCACTGGCATCAACTTTCTAATCCGGCTGCTTTTAATATTTTGTTTAGTCTTCGGCAGTATATTATAATAGAAACTCGGTACCTTTAGTCGTACAGTGAAAAAACAAATTATAGTTAAATTTTTCGAGCTTCTTGATTCAACGCTGACATGCCATAGGTACCTCACCGATACAATTGACTATCGAGTGTTTTGGTTGTCGAACTTCACGTTGTTACAAAGAGATCGATGAAGCAATGACCAAATAACATTTTTGTTTATTGTTTCAGGTATGTACACGTCCTACGGAACTATAGTCGAGAAAATAAGTAAGTTATGAAACCGTGGAAACTGTCTCTGAAATCAGATTTTCTAAAGTTTTCTGTGGAAAATTGACTCATTGAATAACTCGATTCGTTTTTGTCGAAACAATCAACGGCATAACAACTGCATAGTGTAGCAATCAAGTCAAAATGTGAAAGAGTTTTAAATGTACTCCTGGGTCACACTGCATGATTTAAGAAAAACAAAAAGAACTTCAACATTCTCTAAAGCAAGGTCTACTGTAAAACATCCAGTTCACGCTAAAAGTTTCGACACGTTTACTAACAGTTCATTGTTACTCTAGCCAGCTATATAGAGCGCCTGTTAAGCGAGAGAATGAAAAGGCACGATATTGTATGTTTTATTTTATTCTTTATTCACTTTTTTTTTCTGCATCGGTTTCATTTGAATATCAATTGATATTTTACCGTTCGCTTTACGGTGAAGGAACCACATCGCATAGAGCGAGGAAACATGCATACATCCACGAAGAAATTCAAAGGTGTATCTGAAGTCCCCTACCCGCACTGGCCTAGCGTGGGAACTACTGCCCGTTCCCTCTTGCCCATGAGAGGTGACCTGTTCCAAGCAGCGGGACGTATACTATAACCTACGGGATGTATAGAACCCCGTCATTTGGAAAAAGTGTGTGGGGATATAGATCCAACACGTAGAGAATTTGATGTAATGTAATACACCTGCTAGAAGCCATTCACGGGTACATCGGTAGATACCCGTGAACCTGTCCCAACAGGCGATGGGGCTATTGTAGGTAAAATTAATCGATTAATAGAGAACTGGGTCTACGGTGATCAGATATGGGTGGATTATGAAACTGGTTGATTGCAAAGAGGTCCGGACACCTGCCATAACATTGTTGGGGACAAAGTTATCGAGGCAGGCGGCTTATTGTTATTATTATTATGTATAATATATTTTACAATTAAGTAATCCTTTCAGTCAGCAGTTCAAACCGCCTCCTGAGAAGTCATTAGAAGTGTGTGATCTGTATTGCAAGACTTAATTAAAAATACTATAGCTTCAGCTACATATATTTTCTAACATAGGATAACATACGATTGGGGAAACTACTAACAAACTGTGGATTCTTCTTGCTGTGTGATTAAAGTAATTATATTATATTATTTACCTAAGTAAGCAATATATCCTTCCTCATTTCGTTGTAGTATAACATGGTGTGTTACCCAGCCTTAAGTATCTCAAGAGCGAAACTAATTCTTGCGCATCAAGTCATGCCCGGTATTCACGACACTACTACATAGCGTTACAATGTAGCACATATGTCTTACCTGAGCTCCAAAGCTGGGTATCCCAACAATTTACCTGGCTGAATTTGATGTTACTGTGTTGCTACAAAGCGTTAGATGCGTGGAACAGACACGTTTCCAACAAAGGTTAAAACCTCCGAAGAACAAGAGAGGTGTTATAAGTTTGAATGTCTGTGTGCGTGTGTATCGGTGTGTCTGGCTGTGTGTCACGTCGTAGCTGCTAAACTAATAGAGTAATTTTAATTCGAGTGTTTTGTCCAAAGGATGATGCTGTCATTGTTCATCAAAATCGGTTCAGCTGGTGTTGAGATATTGAACCTTGAATCGTAAATGTCGGGGTTTTTTCAACATGTCTTAGTTGATATTTACGACACAAATCAACTCAAGTGATGAAATTAAGGAATTATAAACATTTATACTATTATTTTTATTTATATGCATTAAAAATGTAGAATTGACACAAGATAAGATAAGATAAGATACAGGTCCAAGGTCTGATACTGATGGTGGTACCTGGACACTATGGTAATACGGCCACCGCACTGCTTCTTAGGCCCCCGGTTTTTAGGGTTCTGTACCCAAAGTGTAAAAACGGGACCCTATTACTAGGACTCCGCCGTCCGTTTGTCTGTGTGTCCATCTGTCACCAGGCTGTATCTCATGAACCGTGATAGACAATTGAAATTTTCACAAGTTATATATTTTTGTTGCCGCTATAATAACGAATACTAAAAAACAGAATAAAATAAATATGTAAGGGTGCTCCCATACAACAAACGTGATTTTTGCCGTTTTTATTGATAGTGGTACGGAACCCTTCGTGGACGAGTCCGACTCGCGCTTGGCCGGGTTTTTTATAATGTGTTTATATTCCGTATTATTTGTATTTTTGTTTTACCTTAAAACCCAGCAAACCTAAAATGAAGAATAAATACAGATCATTTTATGCAATTGTGTGCCATGAGTATGAGTATGTTTAATAATGTGGGTTTGTGTATTTGTGTGTTAGTAGATGACATCGCAACACACACACACACACACACACACACACACACACACACACACACACACACACACACACACACACACACACACACACACACACACACACACACACACACACACACACACACACACACACACACACACACACACACACACACACATATGTGCATGCACTAAACTAAATAAAGTTTTGTACTAAATAGTAATTTAATCAATCAATTGTATCTACTAAATATTGTGTACCTATTACAACCATATAGACGAAGATTAGAGCGGAGCGGAGCCTCTCAAGAGAAGTATTGCTATACTTACCGGCAGACGCCAGCCATGAATGTATTTTTACCCACTTTAGTATGATACCTACCATTATATTTTTTTGTTTTTTTTTAATTTTTTTATATCGTTTCTTTTTACTTCATTCATTCATTCATTATATTTAAGATTCAAAATCTTGTCGGTGGAGCAATTTCCATTCCTCTCTGTTCTCAGCTATTGTTTTGACCTCTTGATACGACGCGCCGTTTACTTTTTCTTTTATTTGGTCCATAAAAGATCTTCTTGGTCTCCCTCTCTTCCTCTTTCCCTCTATCTTCCCTTCTACTATGGTCTTCGGATTTTAAGTCCAAAATCTTCAAAAATTGCATTCATATCTGTAACTAATTCTTCTAACTGATTTGATGACTCTGCAAAAGCCGCAATGTCATCAGCAAAACGAATAAATTGAATTTTTTTCCCATTGAAATGAACCCCCCCTTTTCCGGACTCTATTAATTTTCTAATGGCACACTCTATGAACACATTAAAGATAAGAGGCGAAAGTGGACAACCCTGCCGAACTCCTTGCCGTATCTTCGCCTTTCTAGCTTCTTCTCCTATTTCAATTAAAGTTCTTTGATTTCTGTAGAGTTCAAAAATAATTCTTCGGTCTCTATAATCTAATCCAGCTTCCTTCAAGATTGACATCATATTTTTCCAATTAATTTTGTCAAATGCTTTTTCTAAGTCTATAAATGCTATGTGTGTGTCCTGGTCTAAATCCATTCTTCTGTCAGTAATCATTCTTAAGGCTAATATTGCTTCTCTCGTCCCTTTGTTTTGTCTGAATCCATATTGGTCAGGTCCTAGATAGTTTTCAGTTAGCGGTCTAATTCTATTCTGTATAATTTTGAGTAATATTTTACTGGCTTGTGATATTAAACTTAGTGTTCTGTGTTCTTCACATTTTAAAGTGTTCGCCTTTTTAGGTAAAGTAACTATTTTAGAAGTGTAAAAATCAGTAGGGACGTGACCGATATTATACATTTTAGTAACTAATTCATAAATTTCATCTTTAAGTATATCACAGTTTGCGTATTTTATGAACTCTGCGTAAATCTTGTCATTACCAGCAGCTTTTCCAGTTTGTAAACTAGAAAGGGCTTTTTCAAATTCACTTCTGATTATTTCTGGACCAGCATCATCTACTTCTACTAATTCTTCCTTTTCTATGTCGTTGCTAGCTAAGCCTTCACCGTCATATAACTTCTCCAAATATCTTTGCCACCGATCTGCAACATCCTTGCTATCTAGCAAAATGTAACCCTGTTCATCTAGGATAGCAGCACTTTTTGTCTGACTCTTTTTTCCTAATTGACGGATGATATGGTAAGCTTGATTCATATTCCCCTTCTTAATTAAGGATTCTATGCTATCGCATGTTTTAACTATTTCTTCTTCCCTGGCTTCTCTACACAATGTGGTTATTCTATTTGTCAACTGCTTATACTTATTCACACTTTCGATACTATTTTTATGTTTAAATTCTCGTCTTTCTATCATCAAGTCTATTATATCAGAACTAATCCATGCCTTTCGAGGTACTATCTTTTCCTTTCCTAGGCATTGTTCTGCAGTATCTATCATTACATCACGTATATTATTCCACCTTATTTCTAAGCTATGTTCATCAATAACGTCAATTTTATTATTCTTATATTGCACTAATTTATCACCTAATTTGTTACTATATTGCACTTTACCGTTACTATTTATATCCTTAAGCTTAGTGAGATCTTTTTACTTAAGTATGCTAAAACTGAGAAGTCTGCTACAAATGTAGCATTCAATTAACTACGCCTCAAAAGTACATTTAACTATATAGGTACTTACATACATACGTTGTTTTATGCTACTACTACTACGCATTATGACTATTGTCACATCCATTAAAATATGTCTATGTACATTATGCTGGATGATGCAGCTAGAAACTAATTCGAATAGAGATAGATGGGTTTTGCTACTGAGATCCTGATTTGCATTCAGCGTTGAAATCGCTTCATACCGTCGGAAGTTCATCTAAGGAACATACATTGAACAGTATCATTATACTGTTCACATTTTTGAAATGAAAACTTCTTTAGCGGTGCTGTGAACTTTTGTGATGGAGAAAAAAATATTAAACTCGCAACAGGTCACGTGACCGTAAGATTCGACAGATTAAAAATTCCTAAGACGGACACGTGACCTGATCGACAAACTGTTACAATGTCATTGAGTTTTCACTTCTGCCGGCACTCCCGGAGCGTCAGTTAGTTTTTATTTAGTTATGTGTAATCTAAGACCAAGAAAAAAAAACAGACGGAGCGTTACGAACAGTCAAGTGAAGCCAAACCACATACATGCAAAACCAAGCTACTTCAAGTTTACCACACGCTTACGCACACATATACCTACAAACAAAACTGCGCAATGCTGTCAAGATAATTTATTTATAGTTTTGTGCGATTTAATTTCTTAAGCGTGAACTAAACTTACGGGGCTTGGTTGAAAACCGGTTGGCTTCACTAGACTGTTCGCAACGCTCCGTCTGTATATTTTCTGGGTCTGAGTGTGTAATATATGTATCGTAGGCTTTAAGGTATTTGTTGCTATCGCGATTTGCCCATTTATAACGCCGTCGCACATCATGAGGAACCCACTCCACGGGTAATAATGAGGGTGATTAATGTAATTAAAATTAAAGTTATACGAGGAGTAAGGTTGCCCGGACTTTTTTAAGAAATCAATACAGGGCGACGTGATTTCTGAAATAGAAGAGTACTATTCGAGACCCGTATTGCGTAGCAGCATTTATACACTTTGTAGCAGAAATCGCTCGTGAAGACACGACTCATATGTGAGTCATTGACCTTGATAAACAATAAAGGAAATAAAGTAGACTTTGTAGCTCTGCCAGATCAACTCGGGAGCTAGGTAAAAAAAAAGGAAGAGAATATAATTGACTAGTGCAAATAATTACTAAAATGGTATTGGCACAACTGGCATAATAGAAGGCAGCAACAATTTAATTGTTAATATTATATATTTTCTTTCTAAAATTTTAATTTTTTCATACATGTTGTCAGTTCATTGACTGGGCTACGCCTCTGAGCGAAAAATTCACGCGATCGCGTTTGACAGTGGCACTCATCTACGCGCGGCGCGGCCCGCTTTTTAAATTGTAGGGACAATTACTTCGTAAAGCGGGCAAAGTTCTCAGGGGAGAACTTACTTGCTATTTTTGACGCTGTCTTTTGGCGTTGGTGGTGATGAGGCGAAGGCGTAACGCTTGTCATATTTAGCGGTTATTACCGAATAGTGAATGGAAAATCGAATCGCTTTTATTACCAACTTTAAACTAAACCTCGCGTTGGGGCGTGAATTCGTCCGAGCTAGTTTGGATAAGTGAGTTGTAAAAAAAAATCGGTTATAAATTCATCATCATTATCATCATCAGCCTATATACGTCCCACTATAAATTCATCAATTTAATCCATTCCTGCCACCTTACGGAGGAGTAGTCTGAATCGAAACGAATCCCCCCCCCATATCACCCCCTTAGGGCATGATTTCGGCGATAAAAACTATCCTATGTCACTCTCCATCCTTTCAACTATCTCCACTTAAAAAATCACGTCAATTCGTCGCTCCGTTTTGCCGTGAAAGACGGACAAACAAACACACACACTTTCCCATTTATAATATTAGTATGGATAACAGCGTATTACAGATTTATGTAATTACTCGAGAACATACCTTATTCGTTGATTTTATTTATTATTTCGATGGGTCATGCGTATATATGTTACGATGTGTGTGATGAGATACATAGATAGAGTATAATGTGGGTGATGAGATTTGTCCAAAATAGGAAGTAGGATCTCAGAAAGAATAGGTAGTGCGGAGACGTGATGAAATTTCTAGCCGTCAAGCATCGTTTTTGTAAGGCTGTGGACTTAGTTTACTATATTATGGTTATCCTACTATCCTACTAATATTATAAATGTGAAAGTTTAGATGTTTGGATATTTGGATGTTTGGATGTTTGGATGTTTGGATGTTTGTTACTCAATCACGCTTAAACGGCTGAACCGATTTGAATGAAATTTAGCACGAATATACTTTATAGCCTGGTTTAAAATATAGGATAGTTTTTATCTCGAAATCATCCCTCAAAGGGATGAAATCGGAGGTAAAAATATGATCCAAAAGCCTGAGTGATACAAATGCAGGCATGCCATTCTAGGCTTTAAGATTCTGATTCATGATGTTTGTTTTGTTAATTGTTTCTCGCCTAAGTATTTTTTAATCTCAGAGACATAAAAAAAAATTATACAGTTTAAAAATCAACATCGACTAACTAATAGTCAGTACCTACAATTGAGGTGAAATCAAATTGATTTGTTTCTCATAGATGATATGTTCAAATTTTGAATGTAATCAAAAATAACCATCCATACTAATATTATAAATGTTGACGTGTATGTGTTTGTTTGTCCGTCTTTCAAGGCAAGACGGAGCAACGATTTGAAGTATTTTTTTATGTGGAGATAGTTGAAGGGATGGAGAGTGGCATAGGGTACTTTTTATCTTTTTCTAACCCCCCCACTTCCCTAAAATGGGGGATGGAAGTTTATATGGAGCTTTCCGCAATTTTCAAGGTAGAAAGCTAAAAATTGGTATGCGGACTATTTGTGACTAACAAAAAATCGTGCAGCATTTTTTTTTAAATCTGCCCCTAACTCTTTACAAAAGGGGGTGAAATTTTATATGGGACTTTTCGCAGTCCTCAAGGTAGGAAGCTAAAAATTGGTACACTGTCTCTCTGTTAAACAACGAAAAATACCTGCCTTATTTTGTCTTGGAAATCTTCCCCCAGCCCCTAAAATAGGGGATGGAAATTTGTGTGAGACTCTCGGGAAAATTGGTCCAGGTTCTATGATACAAACGAATAATAAGGTAATTTAATTAAAACAGTCTGTAATTTTAGTAAAAAATAGCGCACGGGGTGCTATGCTACGTCAGTGCAAACTCTTAGTGTGGGCTGAAAGTACTATGGCGCACAAAAAAGCGGTAGAAGCACTAAATCGAACGGTCCAGGATTTGCGCAACGGTACCGATGTTATGGGAGGGATGGTGGTTTTATTGGCTGATGATTTCCGCCAAACGTTACCAGTCATTCAGAAGGGGACACCTGATGCAGACGAAATTAAGCATGTCTCAAGTCGTCCATTCTATGGGCCACCGTAAGAAAGTTCAGTTTGACTACAAATACGAGAGTGCAACTATATGATACACAAATGCTGGCAACCATGCCGAAACACTATTGAAAATAGGAGATGGTCGGTTAGAAACTGATGCCGAGGGCTGTGTGACACTGACGGGAGTTTTTTGACAATTAATTGATTCAGAATTAGTTGCAAGTGTTTACCCAGATTTACAAAACAATATACACCAAAATCAATATGTATGTGAAAAAGCAATTTTAGCACCAAAAAATGATGTTGTCAACAAAATAAAATCAGACATATTGAGTAAAGTACCAGGAGATACAGGAGGAGAACAGAGTATTTATCAGTAGACTCAGTTATGGATACAGAACAGAGCACATCACATCCCGTAGAGTTTCTGAATTCGGTTGAGCTGCCAGGTGTACCCTCACACAAGCTTCAATTAAAACTAGGGGTCCCAGTCCCCCGTCGGATGCCCCGAGATTATGTAATGGGACGAGACTTCGTGTCACACAACTTGGCTGCAATATCATTAGCGCCACTATCTTAACCGGCGTAGGAAATGGTGAAAATGTAATGATCCCACGAATCCCAATAATTCCCACAGATCTCCCGTTCCAGTTTAAAAGGCTACAATTTCCTCTTAAGCTTACTTTCGCTATGACCATTAACAAAGCGCAAGGACAAACATTAAAGGTGGCTGGGGTGAACTTAGAATGTTCGCGTGTTTCCAATCCCCAGAATCTTTACATTCTATCCCCAAATGGAAAGACATATAATATCGTATACAACTTAGCGTTTTAAAATAATATTCTGTTCCGAGTTCTCTTCTGTGTTCTAAATCAGGAAAGGGGAACCGAACCGTGTTACCCCGAATTTAACGCGAGCGAAGCCGCGGGCAAAAGCTAGTTAGTAATAAACACTCGAGTAAAGCCTCCCTTTATGGTAGTTGACTGTTGTGGGCTGTTCGAATGTAAAATTAGTAACACCAACAAAAGAATTGCCTATTCAAATGTGACAAATTCATGCAGAGGAGTTATTTTATGTTTTTTATCTATACCTCAGGTGGTTATATTTTCTGTCGATGCGACAAAATACGATAAGTAAGTCTGTTATCGGGTTTTACCGTCATCGAAGACAGCCGCCCCTTTAATTTCCTCTGATTCATGTATTATTCAGGGTCACATAATGATGCTGATGAGACTATTTTCCTGTGTCGCTAGAATTCATTTAAAATATAACATAACGTTGAAAAAATCTACCATATTATGTAAGTAGACAAACGGTAAATTGACTACATATTATACCTATAAATAAGAGCATGGTTTGATATGTCACCTATATATTGCGAACGACAGGTATTATCGCATATGGGTTGACTTCGAGGAAATAGGGTTTAAGCCTATCCTGCCATTTTTGGGGAAGAGAGTTTTAACCTGAATATTTAAATAAGGATAAATCTAGGTATATGATTGTACTAACAAGTCAATGCTTTTGACATAATATTATACTTTGGGTGCAAAATATTTTTACTTGTCTTAGTTATTTATTTATTAAAACTTTATATCAAAATAAAAGATAAAATATAAATGACAACTATTGGTCTAAACAAAATCATTTTTCTAGACCGAATACACATCTTTCTGTGCCTGGTAAACAATGCGGTTGTTTAAATACAAAATGGCCAACACTGCTAAGTAGGTAGTCTTCTTATATAGTGTACCTCCTTTCCTTAGGCATTAAACCTCCTTTTTGTTGAAAAAGTGTTGTTTTTTCCTTTGTTTGTTTTTAGTATCAATTAGCAGTACAATGAATGACAATCGCTTTGTTTACCACTTAACAATGAAAGACAATCGCTTGGTTTACTTGGCACAGAGAGTCTCAGCCAAATGACGTTCACTGCTGGACATAGGCCTCCCCCAAAAAGTGCCACAATGACCGGTGCTAGGCCACCCACATTCAGCGGATTCCCGCGACCTTTACCTGGTCATCAGTCCACCAAGTCTACCACACGCTGCGCCTTCCAATACGGGTCCCCACTCGAGAACAACATTTGGGGATATGAGCGTGCACGACTCAGACGTATCGGTTTGTATATACAATGCGCTGAGCTCTGTCGATTTCTTATCTGAGCTTTGTTGTGTCTCATTAGTACCAATCCAACTAATTAGTAGTTCCCGCAATTGCGCGGTAGGATATGTAGGACAATCTATCAGACATTGAGTAAATACAAATCTATAATGTATCTAGCTTCTGCCCGCTACTCCGGACGGCGCGTGGAACTCGTTTATGTAGCAACGTACGAACTTTCATCCCCGATTTCACCCCCTCGGGGGATGATTTCTGGCAAAAAAACTATCGTATATACTTTCCCGAGATTCAAAGTATCTCCATTTTAAATTTAATCTCAATCGGTTTAAGCGTGACAGACATACATATACACTTCCGCACTTATAATACGAGTATAAGGATGTAAGTACTACTTTTATTTAACTTTCTTAAAGCTGGCGCTGGTTTCTGGAAGATATGATTTCTATTTAAAACTGTGTATTTTACGAAAAAAATTTCAACAAAAAAAAATACGCTAGATAGAGGCTAAATTATAAATTTCCGGTGATATTTACGTTAATTTAAATGTTATATAATATTTATCTCAAACTTTTCGGTTGGTAAACTTCGGAGATAAGGGGGAATGGTATTTTTTTCAACAATTTCCTTTATCAATCAAAATTATAACACTGTAGAAAAAAAACCGAAAATTTTTTAAAATGTCCAACTTAAGCCCTTTCATATGATACTCCACTTGACCTACTAACTAAACTTTGAATTGTTTCCCCCCTCTTATCCGTAATTTTTTTATGTTCCATACACGTGGATTAACTTTCTTTGAAACTATTCCAAATTTCAAATGGATAGCTTTAGTAATCCCTGAGATATTTAACTTTTTTTTAAGTTTTCCATTTTTACCCGGAATCCTAAAAAGGCTTAATTAAAAAAGAAAAAAACAATGAACAAATTTCTTATCTTAGATATTGCGTCGAAATAAACACCACTTATAAGTTATTTGCTCAATCATGGTAGAGGGGAGGCAAAGTCCAAACACAGTCCAACACAGTTCGACGCACGGATTTAAATCATTTGCTTACAAAACGTGGTTATTCTACGAGGCACTTACAATCGAAGGAGTTATTCGACAATCCACTTTTTTTAAGTTCTGTTTTATCTTGCGTGCAATAACCTTCTACGTAGAGGATTAATACTTATGTACATTTGACGTAGAGAAAGTTTCAAACGCAGGCCAATACCATCTATTTCTTTTCATATTCCCCGGCATATAATGTCTAACCTCATCAGGGACGTAAAGTGTAACTTTCCCGCCCGGTTTTCCACTAGACTAACCTTTGATTGGGCACATCTCGCTGGTTATTTGCAATAACTTTATCGCCCTAAAAAGTAAGTTGCCCAAGGCTCGATCAAGATTAGGTGGGGGAAGGGAATTATTTCAAAAGTGTGGGTGAACTTTGCTTGCGGGGTAATACGTATCTATTGCCAAATGTAAAATAACTTTATTCTTACTAGAGTAAGATTCAATTTAGTATGAACTATTATGATGCTTAAACAAATTGCCAAGATGATTCATCCATGCGAATGCAGTGAGCAAATGGATGTATTCGTCTCAACGAAAAATCAGGAAATCAGAACACTATTGCGTTATGTAAGAAGATAATTATTTTCTGTTTCGAAATAGAGAGGGAAAGAGATATTTATTATCATTCGAGTGCTAATCTTGGACTTTATAATAACCTGAAGGCTAATCGGTTTTTAAATACTATAATATAATATATTATACCTTTCTTGTGCACGAATTGCACTAATTAGTTTGTAATTATTATCTTTGTCTGAAATACAGGATCATCCTAGTTTAGACGCCTGTAATAATGTACCTATGTACTATGTATTAATACGCAAGCACTTTGTTAATATTAGCAATAAGGACGTATAAGAATAAATAATAATTATTATTACAGTACTGCCATGTGTTGGTATAATGCAGTCTGTTTCTCTGAATAACGTTTTTGCGTTGAAATAAAATAGGTATGTCTTGTTACTTCAAGGCTTCTTCAGCCTGTTCATAAGTCCATCAGCACATCGGCATCGGTTTAGCAGTTTAGCCGTGAAAAGGTAACAGACAAGAAGACCGCCTGACTTTCGAATTTATGTGGCTAACAACCGAATTGCCACCATACTTAGTGTAGAAGATGAGAAAAAATTAAGAAAAAGAAATTGTAGCTATCTAAGGCTAAAGAACAATGAAATATTATAACCTATACATACTCATATTATAACCTCGTAAGGCCCAAGCTATTTTTAGGACTAGTGTAATAACGGCCCAATGTCCTAAAAATAAGTCATAGTAACGAACTATTTTGAAAATTATTCTCCCTAAATAGATTCAATTTTGATTACAAAAAGCTAATGAGTGGGGCTGTTAAGACTGAAATATTTTGTCCTAAAATTAGGCCGACAGGCCTTACGATGATAAATGGGAAAGTGTATGTGTGTGTTTGTTTGTCCGTCTTTCACGGCAAAACAGAGCGACGATTTGACGTGTTTTTTAAGTGGTGATATTTGAAGGGATGGAGAGTGACATATGATAGTATAATTTTATCCCCGAAATCATCCCCTAAGGCGAAATGGGGGGGTAAAAGTTTATATGGAGCTGCGATATAAACGAGTTCTACGCGGAAGGAGTCGCGGGCAGAAGCTAGTAGTAAATAATTTAATAAAATAACAAAACAATAGAGCTTAACTCCATTTTACAGCTACTGTAAGACCATAAAATTCAACAACATTGAACAACAGAACCTTAAGTATTGTATTTTAGGGTAACAGTAATACAAACGGAGAAATCACGGAATGATTGCAAAAGAGAATGGTTTTTTAACCCCCTATATGTCTCCTTTGCTTCAAACAGAGGCGTCGGAACATTCAAATGGCATTGCCGTTAGGGAGCGACAATATACGAAATTTCAATAAAACTCGATAGGGGTGATGTAACAAAATTGCTGGTATATAAACATATCCTGAGGTTAAATGGTGTTTGATAATGTCCTTGGTTCGTATAAGTGAGAGTTAAATGAATTGCTTATGCACATTTTTAATACTTTTTTTTTTAACTAATCACATACTCGTACATATAAACACGCCTATTTCCCGGAGGTTAGGTTATTAGACAGAGTTCACGGATTTCCACTTGCTACTATTTTAACAAACCTTTTTTGCTTCATTCACTTTCATTACATTATTGGGTGATTTACCTACGTGGCACTTGAAATAATAATTATCAATTTACTTCCAGATATTTATTTCAAACTTCACAGTTGCGTTTAATGGTTAGTGTAAGTAATTAATTAGACTTAAGTTCAAGGCACAGACACACGGGTTAATGTTTTAGTTCTCGTTACACATGCACTAGGGGTTAGACGTTAACACACCACCGGAATAGTTATTCGTGAACAGATGCGTGCGCGCGAGGCCGTGTAGTAGGTATCACTGTCGAGCGAGTCGGATCTCGGCGCGCGCGGCTGTGACGCGTGGGGCATCGCTGCCAGCACACGCGCGAGGCTGCGACGTTGACAGCTCGGTAAGCGCGGGTCGTGTTACGATCCGCGCGAAGATGGTTGTGTTAGGGCTTTTGATTCGTGAGATAGATGTGGAGTAGGCCACACATTCTTCATATATGATCAACGGTTTAGGGTCCTCTTGAACTCGCCTTTCTTCAGGATTTCTCCGAATTAATTGCACTGACTTCAGACCGGTTACTATACTTAAAAATATACTGCTAACTACGAACCACGGCCGCTAACAAATACTTCTTTCAGATTTTATATCTGAATTTCCATTGTTTGTGTATTTATCATTGTCCTGAATAAAAAGATTTCAATCCTGAAAATTGGGGTATTACCTACTTAAGATACAGATAGATACTTTAATCCCGTTGTCTGACTAATGGGCGTGTACCTATACAGGCTTGTTGTTAATACCCGACAGCCTCAGAAGGAGGGTGATGTTTTTCGTGCGTATTTATGAATGTATTGAACATTCAATTTCACAAGATACAGTCCAAACCGCTTGATAGATTTTGATATAATCTCATTTCATGATGTCGTTGGATTCCTCGCCATCGTGCGAATGAGATAGGCTAATAATTTTAATAAACGCTGATTGGGCTTTTTTAATCTTTTGATTTCATTTCGTAAGTTTCTTTTTCACTGATAATGCTTATGGCTTCATTCAGATCAAAGTTACGGGGTCAAATATGCCCTGACTGGTTTGCCAGATAAAGTAAGTTACGTCGTGCCTTTGTCTTTTTTTTTGCGCGACTTGGCAGGCATGCTGCCGTGGTTCTGAAGTTCTGATGGCCTTACAAACCTTGAAAATAGAAAAAAACAAACATTAACTGTAATACGTATTGTGTTGACTGAAAATAGAATAAATAAAGAAAACCATTTTTTCGGAGCACAAAAACACAGGAAGATTCATCAAAACATGGTGCGCGCCTAATTCACCAGCGATGGTCTTCCGTCGGGGCCAACTGGTGACATCACGGCGGCGTGCAACGCGTTAAAACGTTTAAAACGGTCGAAAATAGACAAAAACGTATAAAATAATAACAGTAAAAAACATGGCGAAACTATTAGGGCTCCTAGTCGACTACGGACCCTTTAAGAGTAAGAATAGAATAAGAATTGTTTATTGCCACATATCCGTTACATACAAAAATAAACTAAAATAATATTACAAAGAAGAAAAGAAAAAATATGTTTATCAATTTACAAGTACAGTTAAGCAAACAAACAGAATATTGGGCAAAGGGCAAAAGAGTTTTCGGACCGGTCCCAGACTAAGACTAAGACGGTCGGAGGGCAGCGTAATTAAATTATATAATATCGATTACCATAACAACTTCTGTGCTCGTAATTAAGTACATTTAACCATTAACATAATATACGTTAAATATATTAATAACACATTAAATTAGAAAAGGAACATCTTAATGGCTTAAGGAGCGACTACACCGGTACGTTACGCTGCGTATACGCGTTGACGTGTCGTATGCGTCACGTATTCTTCATACATTTGCTGCGTTTACGGTTCGTTAGTGTATTTTGAGCAGGGGTGTGGTCGTTAAGAACGTCTATAAACTCGTCATCAAGCCAAAAAAGCACGTCATTTGCAATAAAATCCAGCCGCTTAACAACATTTTGCATTCAAAATTCGAGTATGCGATATTCGAGTGAAAAAATATGGCCGCATATTTCACCAGATAATTCAATACCCCTTGACCATAACTCAAAATAACACCGCTCTGCAAAAAAGAACCAAAATATTGCCGAATAAATATTCCTTATGCACCGTTATTTAAAATTCCTTTTCAGCTAGCTGAATTAATTTGGCCCTGGTTGGCTTTAAACGAAATTAAACGGAATTTAAATATTTCCGATATTATTACTTTTTGAGTCGATGACACGCAAAAGACCGATAATATTTCTGTTTGTTACTTTTTTGTATATTAACTACAGCACTATAAAAATCGTTTTTGATAGTAATTTACAGTCCCAAATATTAACTACGCTAAAAATACAATATGAAATGAGACACAAATAAGGAATATGACTTAAAGAAAAAAAATACAGGACATAATATTTAATAGATGGAAATACTTAAACACAGAAAATATTCAGGACATAAAAACAAATATTCAACACACAAATATTTGCCGTTAGCACCTGGGACCGTGTGGAGCCAGTTATTACTATCCACTAGGCTAAACCGGTCGTCAAGAAAAAAAACAGGCCAAATGCGAGTTGGACTTGCGCATCGAGGATTCTGTACGAAATATTTACAGTTATCAAAATTTTTCCTTTATGCTTTAAGACGTTGCTTCGTACCAAATTTCAAGATTCTGAGTTCACGGGAAGTACCCTGTAGGTTTTGATTCCCTTGCGAGTTTCGAAAATTTGCGGCATAAACGGCTGTATCTTTTGATTGCGTTAACTTAGTTTCATTTTTTCACAGCTCTAAGGGACAGTAGACCTGAGCATTTGGTATAAATTTTAGCTTGATACCTCAACGCGATTAGTTGGACGGAAAGAAGAACGAATGAAGAGGTTTTGGATTTAGTCGGAGAGAAAAGATCATTGCTAAGGACGATTGAAAATAGAAGAGGAAATATGTTGGGGCACCTGTTACGACATGACATTTACATAAAAACTATAATCGAAGGGAAAATAGAAGGAAGAAGAGGCAGAAGAAGGCCGCGACGTGCTTTTATGGACCAGGTCAAGGAGAAGGTCAATGTAGTGTCCTACCAGGAGCTCAAAGCAGTGGCAGAGCGTAGAGCTGAATGGCGGTTACTCCACCGACAAGAAGCAGAGCTCTTAAGTTGAAGAAGAAGGGACCGTCCGTCCGTCTTGACAGACGGACGGACGGACGGCCGGACAACAAAGTGATCCTAATAAAAGGGTTCCGTTTTGAGGTACGGAACCCTAAAGGATGTTAAAAACCCTCTGCTTGGTATGGTACTTTTTCCAGTAATACCCTGCCAACCAGGTACCCCAGTTATTGGATTTTAACTAGGTAACGTGATATTTCTATCCTACAAAGACTCTGCGGCCAATATTTGCGCTTACATTCAGAGTATTCCAGGATCAGATACTGAACGCACTGGCGCCCCCAAATGCAGTGGTAACGATGTTGCCATGCAATGCATTGCCATGTCGTGGTCTCCGCTATATGAAAAACTCCCTATGCCCCTCTTTACTCGGCTTTTACGATAATACAGGTGGCGTATACTGTAGACCTATTAAGGACGATAAATGAACACATAGAATCACATATTTTCCCTTGCCGATGTGAGAGATTAATAAGCGTCACACTAGTAACGAATTATTGATTTATTTATATGGAGAACCAACAGCTTTTATATAACAAAAACACTTTGACATATGGATAAACATCCAATTTTAGGATTCTTATAAAAGCACCCATATAACACAACAACACTTTGACATATGGATTGACAGCTGATTATAGGATCTCACTAATTCTCCTAACCTAACCTATTAACTTAACCTTACTCGTCAATTACTAAACTAGAAATATTACACACCTATGACTGATATAAGTTGATAAGGAACCCGAAAACTGTATATTAAAAGAGTTACAGTCAGATATTCCTTTCACATCACCATCCCCTGTCTGACGTAGCTTTTCATTCCCTCATAATTTTGTCCAGCCTACCATCCGTGCTTCCGGGATAAGCTGAATATATTTACAAACGGACAGAAGGATTTGTAAAGGTTTCGTGAGTATAAATCATTTCAGTCGCAGGTCGCAAGAAATATGTACCGCCTGAATGTATTTATGGTTGGAATCGCAAAAGAAAACAAAATAGCGCATTTGACAACTGTGCAATTTACGACAACGCGAATTCTAGATTGTGTTGGTTAGATAAGGATTGAAATATGACTATTATATGTATAACTTTGCGACACCTTTTGCCTGGTACATTTTAGTATTTCTAATTAATGTTTCAGCATACAAGGATATTATAAGTTATTTATATCACACTAAGTACTTATTTATACTACGTTTTAATTATATTTTCAAGTGGCGTTGTTTTATCCACTAAAAAAAACCCAAAAAGACGCATTTTCATGACGCTTTTAGCATTTGTAGCTAACTCATAAGATAAAGAAAATATGTTCATTGCCCGCTCTATAACTAACATACAAACCTACAGTCTCACAAAGATTCTCAAAGAGTCTCAAAAAGGATTTTAATCAAATAATACAATACAAATTCATGCCAAGTAAAACGAAGACTTCACCGCATAGCGTGACCCGTTCTTTACGTCTAAACCTCTTAAATCACAACGCAAATGTTTTTATGCGACATCTCCGTGACACAGCGCAGTTTTGCTGCTGTTTTATTACATATGAAATTATAAACCCGCACTTGTAACTCGTAAATCAATCATTGTTTCATGTAAATTAAACCTTATTACGTGCGACAAAGTTAAATGTATGCGGCATGACCTAGGTTTATTCGTATAATGGGGGTTTTACACTTACGTATACATTATATTGCACACAACAATAAAAGGACATAAACAGTACGGTGGAAAGAGATCTCTTCCAGATAACCTTTGGGGTTTAGAGAGAAAAGTCATTGAAGTATAGTGGACGTAACGCTTTGCTTTCCATGTTTCACTAATATTATAAATGCATAAGTAACTATGTCTCTCTGTCCGGTACCTTTTCACGTTTAAACTCAACCGATAGAAACGAAATTTAGTACGAAGATATTTTGAATCCCCACCGAGGAGAAAGGAAATAATCCCCTAAAGTGAGGAGAAAGAGGATAAAATTTGTATGAAACGACGATATAAAAACGACTTTCACGTGGACACGACTTTCACAGTCGCGGGTCAAAGCATACTGTAATATTATAAATATGCGAAAGTGTGTCTGTCTGTCTGTTACCTCTTCACGCTTGAACCGCTGAACCGATTCAGGTGAAATTTGGTATAGAGGTAGTTTGAGTCCCTTGGAAGGACATAGGATAGTTTTTATCCCCGATTTCATCGCCAAAGAGGATGTAATGGGGCGTAAAAGTTTGTATGGAGCTGCGATATAAACGAGTTCCACACGGACGGAGTCGCGGGCAGAAGCCAGTTAAATATATAAAAGTGTCAGTTATAAGCAACACACAATCACAAATTACATTTTTGTCAACGCTGAAGTTGAAAGTGTTTGTGTGGCGAGTTATCAGTTTATCACCAACCGGGTCGCATGCGTGTTTACTAGCATCGTGTTATTAAAACTGGCCTTTACATTGTGAAAGTCAAAAATAGATTAATGGAGATCTAAAGTCGATTCGGAAACAGTAAATCTCTTCTAGCATTGGTTTTGCCAACGAAGATGGCTTTATGTCCAATTTCCTATGCAGGACGTTTTTGTGTGCCAATTTATTTCGCTGGTTTTCGTAAATAAAATAAAAACTTTTGCAAAAAAATTATAGTTTTCTGATAGGAACTTGTTAGCATTAAACTTCAAACGGCATTATAGAGTCCAGATTCAAGTCCTGAAGGAAATCATCGTGAGGATACTGGTCTAATCCCAATAATGTCTACTTTTCGCTCTGAGTTGGGTCAGATGGCAGTCACTTTCGTAAAACTAATGCCTACGCCAAACCTTGGGTTAGGTTTCAAAACAGACCCTAGGCTTCTTAGGGGCCAACCGGGAAATCACTAGGACGATGAGAACCAGATTAAAGTCTAAACGCGAAGTTATGTCTATATAAAATAATAAATAAATAAATAAATATAAGGGGACAAAATTACACAAATCGACCTAGTCCCATAGTAAGCTCAGTAAGGCTTGTGTTATGAGTACTAGACGACGATATATATAATGTATAAATACTTAAATACGTAGAAAACATCCATGACTCAGAAACAAATATTCAAGCTCATCACACAAATTTTTGCCCTTACCGGGATTCGAACACAGGACCTCTTGCTTCGTAGGCAGGGTCACTACCAACTAGGCTAAAGTGGTCTTTATAGCCATCCATTTTAGTTAACCTTTGAGCAATTTAGTGGAAGGTAGATAACACAAGTGTTCAATCTCTCAAAGGGTCCCAAAATCATGACACCAAATAATTCAAGTCAAAGAAGAAATGTAATATTAATAACAAATCAGCTTATAAACATCCCAGGCCTCCTCTCAAGGATGAGACGGAACGGACAGTAGTCCCCACGCTGGCCCAGTGTTGGTTGGGGACTTCACATACACCTGTGAATTTCTTCGCAGATGTAGGTTTCCTCACGATGTGCCTCCGTCACTTTTTCCTTCCAACGGTAAATATCAAATTATACAGTGTGTAAGTCTAGTACGGGCGAATCTCTTAACGGTGGTTAGTATAGCATAAAGTAAAGGTAATTAGATAACATTTACTTAAAGTTGCAACAGTAATTTTGTCCATACAAAATAATTCAGCCCGCAATGTAATGCAAACACACTCACGTTAAACGCTCGTTGACTGTTGCTAATGAACATTTGACATTTCAGTACCGCAACCATGTTTACAGTACATTGCTGTTGAGAAATTTAAAAAATAATAATTATGGGGTCGTTATGACCTGCAACTTAAAAAAAACCTTTTACTTCATGATTACACTAATGAATACTATGTCCGATTTAATTTATCGCCCGTATAAGACTTACACACTGTATTACGTACGAAAGTTCCTAAAAAGTCATTGATACGAGCCGGGAATAGAACCCACAACCGCTGTTTGACAGCCGCATGCCTGAACCAGTAGGCTACCGTACCTCATCGTCAAAGAAGAAATCTATTAAATAAAAATTCCACCTACAGAGTGCTTTCAATGTGAATTATAACGGCTCATTGAACTCTAATATTCATTCTGCTTTTTTATTTCTTTCCAGTACCTACCCTGCCTTATTTCTTCGTATCATTTTCAACTATCTTTATAATGTATTTTGCATGCCTCACTCCCCTAAAAGGCCGAGCTACCCTATTCCATGTGAGCTTAATAAAATCGTGCGTTAATCCTCATTCGATTTCAAGGAAAAATATTTTGAAACGCGAAAACAATAGTATTAATATAGTTGAAAAGCACATAATAAATGAAATAATTGAAACTATAGTCTGACCGCTTCACTTTGTTCTCGCCTGTGCGGTGCGCGGGTGCAGGGGGATGACGATAACGGGGGGCGGGCGTCGTACCGTACGGGAGACAAAGCCCGGTGAGATATGTGTATCCATGAGAGATTGCAGAGGGTTGTAGTTGTAGGTTCTATGTTATTGCTTACTTGCTTATTACGCAATTACGTGCGTCAGATGTTGCAAGGCGTAACGATAAGTTACCGTTAATGTGTTAATTAGGCACATAGTACAGTCAACAGCAAATGAAGATGATCATTTTAGTACTTTGTCGCACTTAACGTAACTATACTGCGGCAGTTGGGATGCGTCAAAGTAGTGAAAGTGACAAGGTACTATAATGATCATCTACTTTTGCTGTCGACTATACACCGGCAGCTGCGCGCGCCCCTTTATCGTCTAACCCCTGCGCTCGCGCGCAGCGCAGCCGAGGACAGAGTGAAGCGGTCGGACTATAGTTCAATATGTCTCTTTAATATAGGTGAACAAAGAAACGTAAACGTATTTTGTCCGTTAACATTCTAATGTTAAATAGAATGAGGTATAACAATCAACGCTCTAACCACGCCGAAAGTTACGAAACTTCGACCTTTTTGCTAAGCTTATTCTTTGTTATTTCTATGTAGGTGTTTGGTTTTATAAATCATTTTACTAAAAACACAGTTTTTTGTAGCCAAATAAATATTTAATTTGTAACTAGCTTCTGCCCGCGGCCCCGTCCGCGTGGAACTCGTTAATTTAGCTCTATACCATTTTTCATATAAATCGACTTAGCGGTTTAAGCGTTAAGTGGTAACACACAGACAGATAGATAAATACACTTTTGTATTTATAATATTACTAGCTTCTGCCCGCGACTCCGTCCGCGTGGAACTCGTTTATATCGCAGCTCCATACAAAATTTAACCTCCCCCATTTCACTCCCTTAGGGGATAATTTCTGGGATAAAAACTATCCTATGTCACTCTCCATCCTTTCAACTATCTCCACTTAAAAAATCACAGCAATTCGTCGCTCCGTTTTGCCGTGAAAGACGGACAAACAAGCAAACACACACATACATTTTCCCATTTATAATATTAGTATGGATTAGTAAGATAGTAGTAGGATTAGTAGGATAGTAAGTATGGATAAGTCAATAAGAATAAATGTATTTTGTCCCACCAACACAACAGCGGCATTAACATACCGGCGAGGGGAGTCAAAGAAGTCATCCTCTTTATGAATATGTATAGGGAAATTTTTCCATTATCTCCCGCCACTGCGGTGAATAAATTACAAACAAAATTTTCCCACTAAGTGTTTTACTACCCACTTATTGTTACAATTTTGGCTTAACGCCTTGGGGTAACGAGTTTGGGGTAAAGTGGTTTGATAGATGCTATGACATTTTTGGGAACTATTTCATCAAAAGGGTCGGGTTGTGTTTTGAAGTTTATGTTCAGCTGAACTGTTAATTGAACAAACGAGCGAAGCGAATGGAGGTCTCTATTTCAGTTTAGGCCAAAACTGATTCTTAATAAAGATATACAAGCAGGATCCGCAGTTATATAGATTTTTTAGACGGTTCAGTTTTTTTTAACCCGACTTGCTGTATCTGCAACTCAAAGAGCCACTAGTTTAATAGAAATATTTATAATTAATTTGATGTTATAAAACAGATTACTAAACACATAATATGAGTCAGGCCTCTACGAACGATTTCCGCTAAAAGGCGAATAGATGCCGCTACGCGCTACGGCGTAGCACATGTACCTCGAACATGCTAACACGCTAGCTTCTACCTAGCTGGAAAAAACACATTCACTGTCAAGAATCGCTACGCGCAACGTTCGTAGCCGATCCTGTGGTTGAAGACGACTACGGCGTAGGCGCTTACCATTACTAAGTGGGAACACACGGGATCAGCTACAAGCGTAGCGCGTAGCTATTTTTGGAAGTGAGTGTGTAAATATGTTAACAGATAACGCAGGCGCTCGCTAGTTGGGTTCCAGGAAGTGAATGCGTTAAAAAAAACCCCATTCAAATCAGTTCATCCGTTAGGGAGCTACGCAACCACAGACAGATACGTTATAGTACATTGTTTAACGAGGGGCGTAAGGGGAATATTGCGAACAAGAGTCTATCTTCGACTCGAGTTGGCAATGTTCCACTTACGCCCGTGTTATACACAATTAACACAATGTTTTTCATCACATTTGCGAGGAAATAAATACATTTTAGACGAAATTAATGCAAATCGTAATAAAATCTGCAACATGTCAGTCGTCCATTTTGTTGAATTTGACATAAGGCGCGTATGGCAAAGACCCTTCGGTATACAGCCACGGTTTGAAAACACTTTAAAACTTTTTACATAGACACTAAATAACTACATATTAAATCTGCAAATAATTCTGTTAAACAGGTTTAAGTAGTTTTTATGTTTAAATTTATTAAAAGTTGGTTGTAGCAAACTTTTGAAGATATGAAATACAACTCGGCTGATTGGAATCATCCTCAGTCCGAAGTGAAGTATGAGTGGGTTCTATATTTTAAAACTAAACTTAACGACCCGTGGGAGGTAAAACGGCTATAACTGCTCTGTAAGCTCGCAAGTAATAACGCCATTGACGAGCAAGTGTGATGAAAAACTTATAATAACACCCCTTTTTTGCATTGGGGGTTAAAAAGACCCCCGTAGGTCTTTTATGTGAATGTGAGTGTTTTTTTGTATATTAGTTCGACTGCTCGTACTAATGTGTCGAACGAAACTCGAAAGGTACCTAACACCAGTAGCACCACTGCAGTAGTACCTACCTAATTCTTTTGACAATATCGGGAACTGTCGTCGACTTGCAGTTTTAGTGCGTTACTTTTGTTTTTCGCTTATTCGAGTTTAGGTTATTTTTCAGTATTTTTTTTTTGGAAAACAGTTTATAATATATAATACAATTCGTCGATAACAACGACAATTATGGTACATCATAAATACTAGATAAAAAATAATTAAACAAAAAAATTAAAACTAATTACAAAAAAATAGACCGTCCAAAAGTTCTGCCTGCGGCATGGACCCCATGACGCTGGCGGCATTTCCCCTTTGGACCGCAAGGGCGATCCTTTGTGTAGTTTATAATATAAGTCTGTCTATCATAATTCGAAAGCAAATCGCCCTGCCCCGGGAAAACAACCACTAAAATTTCACGGTGTATAGTAAATTGACTGCAATAGTAGAACATAAGGCTTTTCAACGCGGTGAATGTGTTAAGAGACTATATTTAACCATCCAAAATTGAAAATATACGTTACTTTAAATATAGTCAGCATCATTATAGCTAGTACTTAGCAGCTAAAATGACCAAATATTTTGGTACACGTCTTCGTTACTGTAAGAGTAATGATGTAATTAATGATTGTGATTAACAATGCGATGCCGACTGTATCGTACTAACATATTTTGACCAAACAAGTCTGCAGTAAGAACTTAACCAGAGTTTGAACGTCATAACGTGCACGTTCGACTGAACAGGAACAGAGTTCATTCTACGTTTATTCCATTCGATAATTTTGACGTGTAACCAAGTGAGATTAAATGCTCATTTCACTTGAATCCACCCTTAGTAGCACCGCACATGTGCATTCTACGCACTCAAAGGGTTAAGAACAGTTGTAAAGCCCAAAAGATTCACTTAAACGTGGTCACACGGGGTTTGGCGAACACGAGAGCTTACTTAGGCTTCTTGATAAATAGTTATCTGTGTTTAGATGATCCCAAAAATCCTCTATTTATACAAGACAAAGGGTTCGACCTGAATGTTTGGTTTACTACGATCAAGAAGATATTCACCACGTGTAAATAAAAAGATGCCTTATTATTTACCGACAAAGTTCAAATTTGAATAAAAAGAAAGCGAGATACGACGCTGCTCTTAGATTTGTTGGAGGCTAACTTTGCGGATCGTGGGGATACTGTATCTTGACTGATAATGTTATTCAGAATATAACTTTATTCCGTGCACTTAAAGTCTAAACTTGAAAGGAGCGTGGGAACGCGATACGGTCTTGATAAAGTTGTTATGTTTGTGGATGGTTGCAAAGTTCGTGGTTTGGTTTCCAAGGGTCCGAAGTTTGGTTGTTTTATTAATATGTTTACTCTAAGATTTAGGGCCAATTCTGTTTATGATGACGTAATTGGTTAATAAAGGGTGTAGGTATTTAATCCAATTTTCCTTAAATGCCTGACAGAACACAAGATGTTAAGGGCCGGCAGGGGGCAATCGAGGGTCGGGAATGTAAGAGAATTATATAGTAAACGATGTTCCACAACCTTGAAAAATATTACACAGCTAGCCAATGAATGTTACTTCCTCATGAATCATTCGAATTTAAGATAATGCTTTATAAAAAATTCGAATATAAAATAGGTAAGTATAAAAAAAAATCAGAAAAACACTAAAAACGTGTAAAACGCACTCCCGTATTATAACAACTGAGTCGTAAGTATCAAGAATTATTAAATGAATTGTATCAAATAATAAAGTTAAAACTATAGTTAAATCCTTACAATCTTCATTTCTTAACAAATATGTACTTATTTCATGTAAAAGTATCACAAAGATGCCCATTTTTTACGCTCTAATTCTTCATACGAATTAGTATGGAGCGGCCGGCTAACCACAAGTGCGTCCGCTCGCGGCGGCCGCGTTCAGTCGGCCGCGAGCCTCCGGAGCGAGACCACGTCGCTTGGCGCCGCATTGACAGATTGTGATCGAACCGTGTACTACACAAAATGAGTACACAGTGGTTCAAACGAAAATTATTCTTATGTTCATTGATTAACATATTTAAATCACGTAAAACTTAACAACATGCTTCCTCGGTTTGATCATAAAAAAGGATTGGGTAGTAATTAGCACCTATAGAGTATAATTAGATGTAATTGACATCTAATTATACTCTATAGGTCGCATCTCTCAACAGATTCTCGTGAAATTTTGTGAGCGAGTCCGATATTTAACTAAAGTGCAAAAATGATTTCGTATGTCCAGCTGTCCGGCTGTCACCTCTATAGGTCGCATCTCTCAACAGATTCTCGTGAAATTTTGTTAGTGAGTTCGATATTTAACTATAGGGCCAAAAATGGTTTACTGCCTTTTCGACGAAATATGTTTCTTTAAATTTCACTTCGCAACCAAATTTTCGCAGAATTTTCATTTGGTAAATCAATCGTTGGCATAACTTTACTTCGCACTATGCTTATTTGGCAACATTTTTATAATGCAATACTACAACAAACTTTTATATGGCAAATAATAATGAAGTAAATGATTTGCTTAGGCAAAAAACCAAGCGTCAAATGTCATTTGGGAAAATATAAACTTTGCTTTGGAATTATGATAATTACTATTAGTAACGTATAGTTAGCATAATATTTTTTGTTGTATTCTGAGGCAGGTCAGTGTAGGTACAACGACGAGCGAAGCGAGGAGGAGTGTTAGGAAGAACCGCGAACCTACAGGGTGTGAGCCGAGCGAGCGTAGCGAGCGTGCAGCGGCAGCGGCCGGCGATGTTCCGGAAACGAACAATTTTTTCCTCATACTTACATTATAATCATATAATCTGACAGCTGTCACATGGATGTGGAGTGGGAAATACGTTGACAAGCAACTCACTTTGGAATGAGACGCGAGCTGTAGTGCGGTTGTGCTCCCAACCTTCCGCCGACTTTATCACGTTCCGTGTTACAGAATTAGTAATCTGTTTTCATCCGAGTGGTTTATGATTATTTCGCGCTATTTGTATAATAATTCCAATCAATATAAGGAGTGTAGATCGACTTCTATTTCGTGAAATATCATGTTTAACGAGAGTGGGGGAAATAATGAATCTCCTCACGATCCGTGTTACAGAATTAGTAATCTGTTTTTATCCGAGTGGTTTATGATTATTTTGCGCTATTTGTAATTCTTATCAATCTGATTAAACCTAAGGAGTGTAGATCGACTTCTATTTCGTGAAATATCATGGTTAACGAGAGTGGGGAAAATAACGAATCTCCACCAGTTCCGCCCGACCCTCCTACATACATATGGCAAAAATCGCCTTCGCCTAATATTCAGAGCAATGACGCGTAATTCAATGTCGGAGAGGCAACCGTCCCTCCCAAGCAAAATTTGTCCATGGCAATTGATTGCAAAACCTTTTATTGCGCGTATTCTTGGCGTATTCCCATTTTGTCGAATTTCGCGTTTGTATTCAAGCGGTTGCCTGCCAATTTTTTTTTTTTTTTTCTTCGCTCGTTTACTCGGCTCCGGTCACACTAGGAGGGATGGCATAAAAATTCCACTATATAGACAGCGTACACACTTTCAGGCTACCGCGTTTCAATCGGTTGCCACGCAACATTTTTTTTTACAACCCTTCTTCTATTTCCGAACCAGTCACAGTTTACTCAATTCGGGTTGCACAGGGTGGTTCCACAACACTTCGGGAGCTCAAATACCGCTAGCCATCCGGTTGCCTCTCCAACATTGAATTACGCGTCATTGCTTTAACTATAAGCCGTTCGGTCGAACAAAACAGCTGTCCACATAGTTGGATAGGCTGCGCGCTCGGTTCGGGCGAACGTTGGTAGGTATTATAAGATGAAATACCTATATTTGACATAACAATTTTTATATTTGGTAACAAAATCCAAAATTACAATTTTGTTGGCGAGTCAAAGTCCGACGCCCCACTGTGTATACGTGCATGTGTGCGTGTGCGGTGCGCGAGCCTCTATCGTTGTGTGAGTAGCGCTAAAAACCTAAACTTCGCGCGGCGCTGCTCCGAAACGCCCCCTTAAGAAAGGACGAAACGTTTGAACAGATATCTATGACATTGATAGAGTACCACCCTTCTGCCCTTTTACGTTTTTGACATATATGACCAGTGAAATGTCAAATTATGCCCTATTATCGCGGCGAATCTAGATCCCTATGACAGCTGTCAGTACAATGATAACGAAAGTAAAGATACGCCTTTCCGAACAATATTCGCTTCACATACTGTGACACACTGTGACAGCTGAACGGTACTGTCGTCCTGACCCTGACACAGACTAAGGCACGGTGGCCCGAAATTGCCAGTGTCGGGCCACCGCATTGGACGAATTACAAGTGCGCGTTGGGCCTATCTTTACGAAGTAATATATACATAACTGTGCTTTAAGGTGATTAATTGTACGGAGATGATTACTGCTAGGGTCAAGTTTCGCCGCGATACGTATAGAATAGATATAATCGCAACGCCACAAAACTAGGAGTATATTTCCGCGATATTTGAGGACAAATTTCTAACTGTTTTTCTGATAAGATAAGACAGAGACACCTAAATGGCAATGCTCTATCAAGTTTTGCTGACGGAATACCAGCTATCAAATCATTTGTTAATTATTTTAATCTGCCATAAAAGCTACAAACTATAGTTTTCCCAAATTGGTTTGAGAATAGACGTGACAGTTCTACCATATACGTCACTGCATTATGATTTGACAGCTGTCCCATGTCCATGCTTATCCTGGTCAAATAAAAGCCAATGTCATAATTCATCTTAACAGCATCTGCAGAGGGGTAATCACGTAACGTTTTAAACGCGCGTTAGGTGCAACTGTCATTTTTCTATATAAAAATTGACATTTGGATCTACGCAACGTACGTTGAATGCGTTACGTGTTTGACCTGAGAGTTACTCACTTAACGTTTCCAACGCGCGTTGGAACAGTCCAACTGTCATTTTGCCACATAAAAATTGACATTTAGATCTACCTGACGTACGTACAATGCGTTTCGTGATTGACCTGTTGATCAAATCATTAATCAATCAAAAATGAATGAAATTATGTTCATTACGTATAGCTTATATACATATTATGGCTTAATAAGCTCTGGTTAACGAAGGTTAAAATTCGGCTGTCTTCCCATTAATGCGTCGAGTCATAGGAACCAAAAAAAAACATTATGACTGCTGCTAAAATAAAAAACAAACACGTCCCATTCCTAAGCAAAACAAATCACTCATTTAATCTCAAAAATACCAGCATTAGCCGACCAAAAGGCTCCCCTAACGCGAGGGGAGGAAATTATTATAAATCTTCATGATATTACCATAGAGCAACTTAGGAACTTCGCTCTTTCGCGAGTCGACGAAAGTGGACGGTAACTCATCTAGCCTACCGACTACTCAGAGTTTACGAGTGATTCTCGCTTCACAAGAACTTGCGAGTTTACAAAGTAGCACCGTGAACGTGAATTTGGTTAGAGCGCTGTGTTGGGGGGATGTTGTACAACTTTCCCGTGGTTAGTTAACTAGTAAAACACTCGATTGCTTTTTTTCCTTACTTTCATTTTGCATTTAAAAGTAGGTTATCTTCTACAAACGCACCGCGCGCGGCTTGTATGTGTGCGCCATTAGTATCTATGCGTCGCACACGCACACTCAAACTTTTGTTTGACTGTGCTTTTTTTGTTTTATACTAAACACGTGTTCTTGTTATATTTGCTAACCCATTCCATGCTGGGGCATCTCCTTAGCATGATAGAAGTCCAATTTATAGTATGTTTTCTAAGAAACTCTGTCACAGGTGTCTCTTGGCTTACTGGGACAGAATAACAACAAGAAAAAGTTGATTGACCCCTATAATCGTAGGCGGTGTTCGTTAAAATCTGGTATGGAAAGTTTGACATGTTTCTATGGAATGACAGCTGTCGGCGCCATAGATCGGTCTGTAGTCATAAGTTGTTGAAGCCTGCGCTAAGTATGGTTTAGCCTAAGCTGTGTAGGTTTCCTCGTATTTTTAACCGACTTCAAAAACAAGGAGGAGGTTCTCAATTAGGTTGTTTTTTTTTTTCATTGTTTGTTCAGAACTCCGTCATTGATGAGCCAATTCGAATTTTTTTTTTGTTTGTATGTGGTTTCAGGTGGGTTAAATTTTTTTCAAAATTCAGTTAGATGATGGGATCCATGAGGAATTGAGGGAACTCCACAATTTTATTAGGCACGCGTATAGTAATTTTGGTATTTTCTATTATAACTCGTGTATTTAATCCGGAAATCATAAATTTGGTGGCGAGGAACTGATGATGAAGACCACAGATGACTCATCAAATTCCTCAAGTGTACTTAAAGGTGCAAAAGTACATCACAAGTTCTGATAAGATTCCATTAAAATAGGAACTAATGAAGTGCCAATGTTGGTGATGATCTTGGGGAATCGACGGAAGTCATCAAATATTATCGGCCCACATACAGCGATTCGGTATTTTTCTCTAGTAATCAACGCATTTGCTATCGGAAATCAGTTCATGTGGTAAATTGTAAAAAAAATTTTTAAATGTAATCGTGGCTTGAGCGGGGTACTAAATTGAAGTCGGTTAAAACTTTGTTTTTAAAGTAAATTATTTTAATCGCATCCGTGGTCTCATGTTTTTGGATGTCAATTTAATAATTACCCACTTTTGTAAATACCATAAAATTATTTTATACAGTTTGTTATCTTTTTTGTTATTGCTTGTTACACATGTACACGCTCACGGGCGTAACGCACAATTTATGTATGCCAATAATTGTATTCTCAATAAGTGAAATGTATATTTCTTTAAAAATAATAAATAAATCTTTAACCGCATTTAGCAATTGAGTGATAGTTCTCTATTGATGATGGTGAGTCATCGAAAGAATGAAAGATACATACATATAGACACATATATCACAAATGTGTCTCTGAGGCAGTGAACCGGACACTGGCTCACCTACTGAGCTGATTTTTAGCTAGCATATGGTTTGTGAGTCACGGCAACGTAATACAATTGTAATATCAACACTATTTAATTCACGCATATGTCATGGATTGACATACTAATATTTTCGATGCGAAGTTTAGATGTTTGATCGCGCTTAAACGGCTCAACCGATTTGGATGAATTTTTCGGACGAAGATACTATATAGCCTGGATTAAAATAAAGGATAGGGCAAAAGCTAGTAGTTCATAAAAAATCTAGTTCTTAGTAAGGGTTTTGATTAATGTACGTCACCAACTATTTCCGCAGCGTGAGAAATAGCACAATCCAACCCTCATACGGGTTCAGGTAAGACACACTGACTTGCCCGCGGTCGCCTGACTTGTGCCATCGGATGTTGCCGAATGAAATACTCGTAAAGTTTGGATAGGGTTTTAGTCGATTTGTGTTTGGAATGAAAACAGCGGAGTTATTGTTGTTAGTTATATTGATCACTAGCTGTTGCCCGCGACTTCGTCCGCGTAGAACTTGTATCTTAGAAAAATGATTGGTAATAAATTATTGTAGGTGGAACCTTAATTATCCCCGACCCAAACAAAGTTCTACCATCTTATGGGATTATTTCAGAGATAAAAACTATCCTATATCCTTCCAAGGGTGTCAAATTCAGCGTACGGAAAATTTCATCTAAATCCGTTCAGGGATTAAGCGTAAAAGGTAACAGTGAAATGAGTTCATTAGTTTAAATTGCTAAATTTAAATTGAAAACTCCGTTTTTAGAAATATAAATATCTTAAGAATCATCAAAAGACATTTCTGCTAAAATTGTATATTTTTTTATAATGTATTAAAGAAAGCTACATTACTGGAAATGTTTGCCTAAATCCGTTCAGTAGTTCACGTTAGTCCGAGCTACCTGTATAGTTATGAAAACCTATCTAATTCTAAAAGACGTAGAACTTTCCATCTCCATCTGCTGTCCCCATTTAACGGTGTTGTTAGCGCATACATGATTTTGATTATCTAAAATAAACTTTATAAATTAACAAAATAATCCGCAGTTTAAATGAAACATTACCTTCTTTTCGATTATGGGAACTGGAAGCTGTTCGGTTCTGTAAGGGTCGTGGTTCTAATTTATCCTTGCCTACTTCTCTGCTACCAGTCGGATTATTTATTTTGGCTTACCATATAATTAGTATAAAAGACCTATGAATTCCCTTACTTCAAAAAATACTTATTCCTCATACATACTTCCAACCCTTTTTAACCTCCTTGCAGGATGAATTTCAAGAAATGTTGTAATTAGTTACCTAGTCTTTTAGCGAAGTTCCAGATCCCTTAATTAAAAATTGTCTTGTTCCCTGTACAAACATCCAACTCCTTTTAACTCATTTTGGGGATGAGTGTTTTTAACCCCCTTATGGAATCCATTTCAAGCAGTCTAAATTATGTTGCCCCCATAGGGGATGAATTTCAAAATAATCAGTTTTGTGGTCTTTTAAGATAAAGGCTATAAGACCGAAGTTACAAATCTCTTACTATAATATTTTCTTGGTCTCCATCCCTTGAATGCCGTTTTAAACCTTTTAGGGGAGGATTTTTTCCAACACGCTGAAAGATCTTTTTTATTCTGATTATAATTGTTTATACAACGTTTTAAGTCTCCAGCTCAATAAAGAGTTTTGCTTATCCAAACCTTGCACCCCCTTTTAACCCCCTTAGGGATAAAATATTCTTAAACGCTGGAAGTACTTTTTTATTTGATAAGTAATCTTTCTACAACGTTTCAAGTATCTTACTAAAAAAAAGCGTTTCCCATACAACCCTTGCCTTTTAACCCCCTTCGGGGTGGAATAGTCTAAAACGCAAAAAGTCCTTTTTTTGTAATCTAATAAGAAATATATCTACAAAGTTTTAAGTCTCTAGCTCAAAAACTAAGTTTTCCCCATATTCACTCTAAACCCCAATGTCACTCCCTTAGGGGTGGAGTTTTCTAAGTCACTGAAACGACTTTTTCTATATTTGAATAAGTAATTTTTCTACAAAATTTGTACTCTACCTAAAAAACAAAGTTTCCCCCATACAAACATGTCACCCTTTTTAAAACCCCTTGTGGGGTGGATTTTTCCAAAACGCTTAAATTCTTTATTTGTATACAAATAAGTAATCTGTCTACAAAGTTTCAAGACTCTAGTACAAAAAATAATGTTTCTCTCATACAAACTTTACACTCCTATTTAACCCCCTTAGGGATAGAATTTCCAAAAATCCCGTCTTATCCCTTGCCTACGTCATAAAAGGAAGTTCTGGTGTAAATTTCAAGTTTCTAGCCCCAGTAGTTTTGAATACAAATTTTGCACCCTTATTTAACCCTCTTAGGGGTAGAATTTTATAAAACGCTGAAAGTCCTTTTTTGTATCAGTAAGTAATCTTCCTACAAAGATTCAGTTCTCTAGTTCAATAATTATGTTTCCCCAATCCAAACTTTAGACCCCCATTGCACCCCCTTAGGGATAGAATTTCCAAAAATCCCGTCTTATCCCTTGCCTACGTCATAAAAGGAAGTTCTGGTGTAAATTTCAAGTTTCTAGCCCCAGTAGTTTTGAATACAAATTTTGCACCCTTATTTAACCCTCTTAGGGGTAGAATTTTATAAAACGCTGAAAGTCCTTTTTTGTATCAGTAAGTAATCTTCCTACAAAGATTCAGTTCTCTAGTTCAATAATTATGTTTCCCCAATCCAAACTTTAGACCCCCATTGCACCCCCTTAGGGATAGAATTTTCAAAAATCCCATTTTATCCCCCTGCCTCTGTCACAAAAGGAAGTTCTGGTGTAAATTTCAAGTTTCTAGTCCCAGTAGTTTTGAATACCTACAAACTTTGCACCCCTATTTAAACCCCTTAAGAGTGGAGTTTTATAAAACGCAAAAAGTTTTTTTTTGTATCCTAATAAGTAATCTTCCTACAAAGTTTAAAGACTCTAGTTCAAAGAATAATATTTCCCTATTATTTAACCCCCTTAGGAGGGGAATTTAATAAAACGCTGAAAGTGCTTTTATTTTATCCTAATAAGTATTCTTTCTACAAAGTTTCAAGTGTCGAGTTCAATAAATGATGTTTCCCCCATACAAAGTTTGGACCCCCATTACACCCCCTTAGGGGTAGAATTTTCTTAAACGCTGAAAGTTCTTTTTTGTATCTTATTACGTAATATTCCTACAAAGTTTCAAGTCTTTAGTACACAAAATAATGTTTCTCCCATACAAACTTTGCACTCCTATTTAACCCCCTTAGGGATAGAATTTCCAAAAATCCTGACTTATCCCTTTCCTACGTCATAAAAGCAAGTTCTGGTGTCAATTTCAAGTTTCTAGTCCCAGTAGTTTTGAATACAAACTTTGCACCCCTATTTAGCCCCTTAGGGGTGGAATTTTATAAAACGCTGAAGCCACTTTTTTGTATCCTAATAAACTATCTTCCTACAAAGTTTCAAGTCTCTAGTTCAATAAATAATGTTTCCCCCATACAAACATTGCACCCCTGTTTAACCCCCTTAAGGATAAAATTTCCAAAAATCCCGTCATATCCCTTGCCTTCGTCAAAAAGGAAGTGCTGGTGTAAATTTCAAGTTTCTAGTCCCAGTAGTTTTGAGTACAAACTATGCACCCCTATTTAACCCCCTTAAGAGTGGAGTTTTATAAAACGCTGAAAGTTTTTTTTTTTGTATCCTAATAAGTAATCTTCCTACAAAGTTTAAAGACTCTAGTTCAAAGAATAATGTTTCCCCCATACAAACATTGCACCCCTATTTAACCCCTTTAGGGGTAGAATTTTCTTAAACGCTGAAAAATCTTTTTTTGTATCTTGATAAGTAATATTCGTACAAAGTTTCAAGTCTCTAGTACAAAAAATAATGTTTCTCCCATACAAACTTTGCAACCCTATTTAACCCCTTAGGGGTGGAATTTTCTTAAACGCAGAAATTACTTTTACTGTACTTTAATGAGTAATCTTTCTACAAAGTTTCAAGTTCATAGTTCAAAAATTAATGTTTCCCCCATACAAACATTGCACCCCTATTTAACCCCCTTAGGGGTGAAATTTTCTTAAACGCTGAAATTGCTTTTTTTGTATCTTAATAAGTAATCTTTCTACAAAGTTTTAAGTCTCTAGTTCATAATATAAATTTTCCCTTATACAAACTTTGCACCCCCATTTAACCCCCTTAGGGATGGAATTTCCAAAAATCCCGTCTTATCAGTTGCCTACGTTATAAAAGGAAGTCCTGGTGTAAATTTCAAGTTTCTAGTCCCAGTAGTTTCGGCTGTGCGTTGATGGTAGATCAGGTATCCTTCTTTTATATATATAGATTAAATAATTAATTTAAGGCAAGGGGGCCTACAAAACTTCCCTGGACGAAATTATTATTATAATATCGTAATCAGGTCGATAAAATATAACACTTTCTTGAACGCACGTTGTGACATAACATCAACTGTTAACTTTTGAAGGTATTAATGGATATATTATATGTCTTAAGGCTAGTATTATATATAGATATATATATATATGTACATATAATTATATATGTGCTGCAAATATTTCTATTACCTTTGAAATAACCACATGCATATTATTATAGTACCGATCGAAAACCATTGAATATAATAATGATATTCATTTGTTGACAAAATGTTTGCGTAAAAAGTTCAGCTTTTATTCATACATTGAATTTAAGATATTAATGAACGATTATAATCTATACCTTTAAGAAAGAAAATCACTAGGGCACAGAGGTAACGCAACATGAGGTGCCGGACCTAGGGTGAGGTGGCTCAACGTTGCCAGGCTTTGCTCGCTTATGCACGATTCCCACCGAACGGGCCGGGCCGGCGCGCATTCTATTACATGCAAAGGAATTTCAACCGTCTACACAATAGTTACATTTCATATTTGAATGAATCTTGCATCCACTGCGAGGCGGCAGCTACTGACGCGGTCGGTGGGGATTGTAGTCAAATATAAATTGTATCTGCTGTATAGACGGATCAAATTTCTTTGCATGTAATAGAATGCGCGCCGGCCCGGCCCGTTCGGTGGGAAACGTACATTAGCGTGCCGCGTCGTGTCCGCACAATGTACTAATTGGACATACTGCGCAATTGTAAGCCTGACAATACTGCCAGATTTCTGAAATCTGGGCGACTTTAGTAAGTTCTCGGTAAAGTAGAAGTTACAGAATGCCGCATACCGGTTCCGCCTAGCCAAATGCACAGTTCGTTCAGACTTTCGCTACAATAATTGCACAATTACCCTGCGGAGTTCAACTATTCCTTGCGAATGTGTTTTCCGTGAGCTTGAAAAAGAAGCAGCATTATATGTAGTCATACATGTCTTTTTCACACGGCCATAAAGAACACGAAACTTAAATCAGCAAAGTTATAACGCGTTACGACAAAATCCATAGCTACCATTCGAAATAAATCCGGAATACAAGGAAACTGGCTCTTAACAAAATAAACCCTCTTGCTGCCAAAGCCGACGTTACTCGCCTTTGTCGAAACAAATCCAATACAAAATGCGGGAAACACATGACATGAACGCTAAGCGTGAACAGTGAGTTGAGTGTGAGTTCTGTGGTACATTCATGTTTAGTACTTAAAGTCTACGGAAAATCCATAAGCGAGTTCCAAGCGGACGAAGGTGCAGGCAAAAGCTAGTTTTGTATTATTTTTATTCAATACGTTATTAAGTTTCCCAATATCACTGTCTAGGGGAATATTATATCACTTTTGTGGCAAATAATCGAAGCTCGCAGAATATTTATCGTAGAATATAGACACTCGCAATAGTTGCAACTTTAAGGTTACCACATGCGGTCTGGACGGCGATCCTATGATATTATGATGACTGTTTAAGAGTGAGTAAAGCTGGAATTTTACCAACTTAACAATGACATCCAACCTGGCAATTTTCCTAGTAACGACAGCCACTTACAGACGTACACTTTCTTATCATCCCAGAAATGTATAACGTCTTTTTTATTGTGAGTAGGTCAGATGTTTACTTGCACTGAGACTCGTTTAATTTGAATTTAGAAGATGTCATATAATTTATAATTTAATAACATTTATTAAAGTATATACAAGATGATAACTATATATTAACTAAATTAAATTAAAGCTAAGTTATTTGAATTTAGTTTTAACTCAAGCTAATTGAAACCATCCGACACTTACAAATGTAGTTACGCCGAACCGGGAACAAAATCAACACAAATCTCATTAATTTTCAACGCTGTTTTCGCCGTGTAAGAATAGAACCTCGGTGCAAACAATATCACAAGTGTAACAGGTCGAAAACTGTTAAAATCATACAGTTCATACATAATAACAAAAAAACATTTGACTTTTTTATTTCATCGATAACCAAAGGCAACGTACGAAACAAAAGGCCCCGTCGAACGGTACCCTAAAAATAAACATTTCTCGATCAAAAAAGTGAACGAAGCGTTGACAGAACTAGGAAAATATTGTACGTGAATCGGCGCTTTTACCCTTTGTGGGGAGTCATTTCCATAAAAGGTCGTATGTGGCATTTAAAGTCCTGTCAAGTTACGTCGCTTTGAAAGTAACTTAGTTTTTGGGAATAGAAGCGGGAGGCCGGGGTATCAGCAAACACGTACGAGTGGGTTATTTTATTAGTTGAGTTATTCCGATTCAATGATCGGTGAGAGGGACTCGGGGATTATTATGTCTATTTTATTTGTGCTGGCATGTAGTGTCACTTATTGAGAATCTTTTTATATGTAACTTCGTGTGTGTGGATTAGCAATTCTGATTTCCGTGGCCATTGTAATACCGGATTATTAAAAAAATCTCATTTCCCTGCGTAGTGTTGTGGCTTATTTTTTAGACACGGCTGTTACTTGCGATGCTGTTTCCTTGCATGAAGCTTAGAAAAATAACCGTCTGTGGAGACTACTTTATTTAAACTACCATTCCTTACCGCCAAGCAAGTAAAGCTACTAGAAAATTCCGCAACCCATAACTCCAAGTTTCTATTGCATACGTTTTTCTTCAAACTTCAATTTAGAACCTTAACCACTTCACCTCTAAGTTGTTTCTGCAAACGCTCGTCTATCTTAGATAATAGCTTGCAAACGTTGCCAATCTGGATCCACTTCAAGCTTTACTTCTGATAAGTCGTATGTTGTTGCTTCGCTTTGCTTCTAAATACTACCTTAAACTGTAAGGTCCAAGGTTGATTTTGCATTAGCATCTATGAGAGGTAAGTGTCCGTGTAGGTAACCGTCATATGGTATTAAAGGGAACCGCGCGAGATAAATTCCGTCGCTCCATTAACGCCACCGTTGACAGTCCACCATCGCTCAGCATCGCAATACACGCCGGTGTGAGCGCACCCTAATATTTTCACTTGCTTTTGTTGTGGTGGTCGTTTTGATTAAAAACCTTCGTCCTGACTTGCTCTTGGCTTGCTCCATACATTTTGACTTTTTGACGACCGGTTAAACTAGTGGGTAGTGACGCTGGCTACGAAGCTGAAGGTACCGGATTCGAATCCCGGTAAGGGCAAATATTTGTTTCTGAGACATAGATCGTCCTCTTGTACCCATAACACTAGCCTTATCGAGCTTGCTATGTCCCAAAGTAAGCTCGAAAAGGCTATTTCGATTTGTGAGAGATTTCCCTACATATTTTTTTGCAAGTTACAATCGTTTATTTAACTTGGAATGTATGTTTGTCCGGGTGGAATCTTGCAACTAAATTTTGAAGCAGATACCTTCAACCGATTAAACTGAAATTTTGGGTAAAGGTATAGTTTGGATGACAATTCAATATTAAGGTACCATCGACCTGATCTGATGATGGATACAGAAGGTGGCCATGGGAATTGACCGACGTAACCCCATTCGAGTATGGGCTCGTTAGAATTGTGTCAATGAGTAGTTGATGACGGTATACAGAAAAGTATAATCGGCAATAAAAGCTTTTTTTTTTTACAAAAACTTATTTTTATTTGGATCCGTTAAAATCCATCTTGTATAAAGTAGAAGTCGTTCGCCGGGGATGAATGTAAAAGGATATAGTAATAAATATATAGAAAACTTCGTTCAAAATAATATTAAATTATAGTAAATACGTACAGGACAAAACAGTAGACATTTATTTGACGTGCTAAAACCTTGACAGGCGTATTTTGTGTCTATTTCTAAGGCATACATGTTGAGAGTTTGTATGTCACACTACTCGGTATTAAACAGCTTTCTGATAGACCAATATTTAATCAGCTTTAGATCTGCTGCCGCGGCTTTCTTATTTAATTTTAGATTAAATAAAGAAATCTCAAAATTGCAATGAAACATGAGAATATTCGTGCTGTCACTATATTTGTTAGGCCGTTAGGCCGAGGAGACCGGTAACAGCTAGGGCGGTAACTTTGGTTTTGCCGTCCTGTACTTCGAAATACATACACTTAATAGTTTGTTGTAGTCATTCACCGAACACAGTCTGTAATGTACACTCAAACCATCAAACATATTTTCAGTTTAACAATAATACTTTAACTTTTACGGAATTAATCAATTAATTTAGTAACAGCTCTCCGGAGGAGCGTTTAGCGCGCGCGTCGTCGTCGTCCATACAACGTGAGCCACCGTTGTCTTAAAGTAAGTAGGTATTGTAATTATTATGTTCTACGTCTGTTTAAGAAACGTCTGTTGTTTTCTTATTCTTATTCTATTAGCTGTCAAATTTACTTTCAACCGCCACCGTAGGCCGCGCGAGAGTGCGATGCCTGAATCACACTGGCGCGGTCTTAATAGTTAAACTTAAATTTATTATTGACCGACATCGCAAGCCGCGCCAGTGTGTTAGAGGCTTAATATATATGTTACCGTCAGATTATGAACGGTGTCAGTTTATAATCTTATTTGAGATATTATAAACTGTCGAATAATTGTGAACTGATCAACAATTTGATATCAGTTCACAATTTGTCGATTCGACAATTCGACATTCGAGCTCCTACAGACGAGCGTATTTTGCAAAATGCTTCCTTTTCATTCAAGATTACGGGCATTCGGACATTCGGGCCACGCGCAGTGTAGGGTTCCGTAGTTGCCTGTCTGCCTTAGTTACATCGACGTGCGGTGCGGTTCTGTCGCCCGAATTTGTACCAAAATTGGCCTTTCCAAGTACACATTAAGATGGTCGACTATTACTCCGTAACTACTTATGCCTACTGGTCCGTGATAGTTTTCCTTTTAAATTCATTATATGTACTACTACCACGATTTTTTTCATATTCCCAGTATTAGCCATTTAGCTGGCAGGGGGAAGGGGGACACATGCCTCGAACAAAAATTAGGGCTTTAAAGCCCAATATCTCGCAAATGAATCACTGATTAGTAAAATGGTTTCAGGAAACCCATAATATTTGAAAGAGCTATCCAACGATACCCCACACTATGGGTTTAACGAGAAAAAACATTACATCTCCGCTTTAGGTGTAGGGGAGGACAGTCAGTTCGCGCGCGCGCATTCGTACGTACGGTTGTGTCGCGGTTAGCTAGCTGTTGTGCGCTCGCACCATGGCCGCTACTTTGAAGTGCAATAACTGTAATATTGTTGTGAACGAGCTCCTGGCTTTTGTGGTGAATAAGTTACATCTTATGGACGATGAGAGCATGAGCAGAATTTGCTTGGCCTTTTTCTCCGCGGAAGATATCAGAAAGGCAAAAGATTTGCTGTTTCTATCTGTCCCTGCTCGAAAAAGAAAGATTACTCGAAGACGGGATGGACAACAACGCCGTGATATCGAAGATATAATCGATCTAGCGCGGATTACGGACCCCGACAGGTTCCCAGTGTTTGTGGCCAGGGATCTGCACAAATTACCGCCAATAGATTTCGACTCTGTGGACTTAACATCGCTTCTAAAGGATATTGTGGTGCTAAAAAATGAACTACAAGCTATAAAATCACGGTATGTAACGATGGAGCAGTTCGAAAATTTTGAAAAGACCGTTATGGAGTGCCGTAGGAATACAGGCGTTAGTGATCCATTTTATCGAAACGTTAGCCAGTCAAATTTGAATGTTAACGTTAGACGTGGAGGATATTTGAACAGTGGACCAATGGAGTTACTATCTAATCTTGACGTATCTAGAACAAGTGAGTATGCTGACGAACATAACAAGACATTACTATCTCACTCGAGCGCGCGTGAATCAAGCCGTTCGCCATCCCACTCGCATACGCGGGAACATGCTGAGGAGCCGATTGGCGCTAGCGACGGTCACACTAGTGCTAAGGCGCATGCGCCGACCCTTGCACCGCGGCCCTCGCCCCCGCCAGCGCCCGCCATTGTAACGGAACTGCCATCGAGTGAGCCAGCACATCACTCAGATACCCGGCTTGACGACGATTTATCAAAAACAATGAACCAGCCAGTGAAGGTGCCTAACGCTGATGGAACTAATGGTATGATGAGTGCAGTGAGTAAAAAAGGCACTAAGAGTTTTGCGGATGTAGCGAAGAATGGTGTGTGGACGAAAATAGGAAAGCCACCGAAACCTGCTTCTAAAAACCGTCACGTCGGTAAAATGGGCAAGTCCGAAGTCAAGTGTCCGTTCAAGGCAGCTGATCCTAAGGTACCTATTTTTATCACAAATGTACATAAGGATACATCAAAATCTGATATTATTGAGTATATACGGGAACAAACCAGCGAAAATATAAGGCTCGATCAAATTGTAATGAAGTACAAAGACCACGACCATAACGCATACAAATTCTTTGTTTGCAGGGACAAAGTGAATATGTTTTTGGACGAGTCACTGTGGCCGCGCGGAATTATATTTCGTCGTTTTATCAAATCTCGTTTCAAATATGTAAACAACAGCGATCACGCGTTAACGGCTACGAGTGCTACGACGGGGGCTACGAGCGCTACGTGTGCTACGAGCGCTACGTGTGCTACGACTACGACGATTTCTAATAACACGGCAAGGAATGGATGAAATTAAACTTTGTTCTTTTAACTGTAGAAGCATCAAACGATCTATTGATGATATTAGACGGTTATGCATTTCTGCCGATATACTAGCCTTACAAGAGACATGGCTTCTTCCACATGATTTGACATATTTAAGCACTATAAGCGATGACTTTGCCTGCACCGGGACCTCAGCGGTGGATACATCAACAGGAATGCTGCGGGGGAGACCGTACGGTGGAACTGCGCTTTTGTGGCGTAAGAAGCTGTTTCCGTCCACCTCCGTTATTCAGTGCGACAATCCCAGAATTAGTGCGGTCAAAATAACGTCGGGTGATAATCTTTTTTAGTGTATATATGCCAATCAACGGAATAGATAACCTGCCGGATTTCGTACAATGTATGAGTGAAATTGACTCAATAGTTAAGGAAACTTGCGTTGAAACTGTTTTTATACTGGGCGACTATAATGCTCATCCCTCCGAGTTGTTTTGTAATGAACTAATTAGTTTCTGTGCGGAACAGGGGTGGGTTTGTGCTGATATCGCTAGACTAGGTATAAACTCTGGCGCACATACGTACCTAAGTGAGTCTCACGGATCTAAGCGATGGCTGGATCATTGCGTAACCTCATCGGCGGGGTGGGACACTATTATTGATGTTGTTATTGGTTACGACGTATACTGTTCTGATCACTATCCCCTTTTCATTAAATGTAATTTGGACCTGGTTAAACCAAAGCTAGTATTTAACAAAAATATAAATAATCAATCTAATGTGAAACATATAGTCTGGGGAGAAAGAACAGCTCAGCAAATTGAAATGTATACTAACAAATGTAATGAATTGTTAAAATCTGTGGATTATCCATCGGAATTTAAGGCCTGTTGTGACGGATGCTGTATAAATAACTCTGACCACTGCGTAATAATTGACAACCTATACCTCAAGATAATAACTACGCTGTGTGAGGCTTCTTTATACAGCAAGGCTGTCGCAGGCAACCGTGGTTGTGCAAGAAAGAGGGTTATTGGGTGGAACAAACATGTAAGCGACGCTCACAGGGAAGCCAGGGCTAGATTCCATGACTGGGTTCTGTACGGTAAACCCACAGGTGGGTCAATTTTCAACGCCATGTGTAGTAGTCGGAAAATATTTAAATCAAAACTCAGGTGGGTTCAACAACATCAAGAGCAAATTAAAATGGACCTACTTAGTAAACATCATAAAAATAATGATTTTCGTAACTTCTGGAAAGTCACAAAAAAGTTGGAGACTAGACCTGGACTGTCTGTTAGCGTGAATGGTATTTCGGATCCCAAATGTGTTGCTAATATGTTTGTCGAACATTTTAATGTGAAGCCTTCTTCCACCGGCGTCGACGGGGCTGGTCGGCAGCAGGTGCTCGATGCTGGCATACCGGGGGGTGCTCAGCAGACCCGATTTAGCGCTAGTGATGTCAGCAAAATAATCAAGGATATGAAACGCGGAAAGTCCCCTGGTCATGACCATTTAAGTATTGAGCATTTGCAGTTTGCTGGTCCCCACTTACATCGAGTGTTAGCGATGTTCTATAATTTGTGTATATCTCATTCGCATCTACCTTTGCTCATGACAAAAACCATTGTAGTCCCTATTGTCAAGAATAAAACTGGTGATGTATCAAACAAAGCTAACTATAGGCCTATTTCCTTGGCAACAATTGTAGCGAGAGTATTCGATGGCTTACTTAACATACAACTTGATAAGTACCTAAAGTTACATGACGCGCAGTTTGGATTCCGCGCGGGCTTATCTACAGAAAGTGCTATTGTTTGTTTAAAGCAGGCCGTCGAATATTATACTCGTAGAAAAACACCTATATATGCGTGTTTCTTAGACCTTTCTAAAGCCTTCGATCTTGTAAATTACGATCTTCTATGGAGAAAGCTTGACGAAGTGCAATTTCCTAGAGAACTAACACGCATATTTAGGTGTTGGTATGCTGGCCAACGAAATAGTGTCCGCTGGGGTGATGAGGTGTCAGACGAGTACGGTTTGGAATGTGGGGTGAGGCAGGGGGGGCTGACCTCACCCAAACTGTTCAATTTGTACATGAATGATCTGATCGGTGAGCTTAGCAGTACACGTGTCGGCTGTCACATAGATAGGGTTTGTTTTAATAACATAAGCTATGCTGACGACATGGTACTGCTGAGCCCATCGATCGGTGGTATAAGAGTACTAATTGAGAAGTGTGAGTCCTATGCCTCAAAACATAACTTGCAATATAATGTGAAGAAGAGCGAGTTTATGATTTTCAAGGCGGGGACCAAGTGCCCGTCACATGTCCCGCCCATTCATTTGGACGGACAGGAACTGAGAAGGGTTTATTCTTTTAAATATCTCGGACACTTGGTCACCGATAACTTTCAAGACGATTCGGATATTGAACGAGAGCGCAGGGCTCTGGCTGTCAGGGCCAACATGATTGCCCGCAGGTTTAGCAGGTGTACAGCACAAGTTAAAATAACACTCTTTCAGGCGTACTGTACATCGCTGTACACCTGCAGCCTGTGGACGAGGTACACGCAGCGCGCCATGAACGCCATGCGTGTACAATACAACGACGCGTTCAGGATACTGTTGCGGCTGCCGCGACACTGCAGTGCGTCCGGCATGTTTGCGGACGCGCACGTAGACGGTTTCCATGCGACGCTCCGCAAACGCTGTGCCGCGACGCTGCGCAGGGTGCGCGCCAGCCGCCACAGTCTCCTGGCCGTTGTGGCGCAGAGATGGGACAGTGCCCTCATCAGGCACTGGACCACTCAACATTTAAGCTTAGGTACTAACATTATTATTTAAATAAATCTGTAACACTAACACCTTATGGACTCCAAACGTCTGAAATAAATGATTTTTATTTTTATTTTTATTTTTTTTTTATTTTTTTTTATTATTTTTAAAAAAAAATTTTTTTTTTCAGATTTGATTGAACTGTTTTGTCAGCGTGATTGATTTATTTACCCATGCCGAATTACAGTTTTCTAGTAGTAATGGTTACTGAGCTAGGCCGAAGACGGACGGACGGACAGACGGACATGGCGAAACTACAAGGGTTCCTTGTTAACTACGGAACGCTAAAAACGGATAACTTACTTAAATAATCATTTCTCTACTCTATTTTGAAGGGTTTTCACAGTTCACAATTTTCCGACAGTTTATAATATCGCTAGTAAGATCATAAACGGACGGTGTTCACAATATAACGGTGACATACGCGTAGTTTCACTGTCAAAGTACCTACCTCCTCATGCCCTCAAACGCGTTTAAATATGTTGGCGGTGTGCGTGAAATTTTTGCGTGACGGTCAAAGGACGATCGAAACGACATATTAATAATAATCATCCTGTAGCTGCTATTTATTTTCCTTGGAATCAAAGCGCTCTTTTTTTTTACCCCCACTGTGCCACGTGATGGAGAACACGTGTAAACTTGCGTATTTTGATGGATGGAATAGCAGACACCGCACTCCATGCAACTATTATTACCGTGTCTATAGATGTATATATACACACTAGTGTAACAGGACCTGTTTACATGCCTACTAAGTTTTTGTTTCATAATATTTGTTCTAAGTTCATTAGGTATCATCATCATCATCATATCAGCCGAAAGACGTCCACTGCTGGACATAGGCCTCCCCCAAAGAGTGCCAAAGTGACCGATCCCGCGCCACCCGCATCCAGCGGACTCCCGCAACCCTTACCAGGTCATCAGTCCACCTTGTCGGGGGCCTACCCACGCCGCGCCTTCCGGTACGTGGTCGCCACTGAACTAATATAGTGACGTTTTATTCATATTGCATTAAGTGACATTTTAGATTATTTTATGAACTTCATTGAGTCCTGAAATAATGTATTGTTTTGGTAGGCTGAGTTAAAAAAGGAAAATAAGACCCAAATTTAGTATTATTTATAGATAAAACTTTAACCAATCATGTATCAATTAAATCGAATAAATTCTTCCTATTTAAAACTAAAGAGAATGCAAAATTTTTGGTTAATTAGGGGTGTGCACTCAAAATAGAAGAAGAAGTTACAGAGAGAAAACGCTCGCAGCTCGTCACGATCATAGTAAATGACAATCGTTTCACAAGGTGCGTTTCGTGAAAACCCACAGAATATACCACCTCTTACAACTTTGGACACTTGTGCTTTAAATTGTTCTTCATTTGACAGTATTTTTATTCCTTTTTCAGGAAACTTCAACATTATTGGTAATTTTATTTGGTGTCTACACCCCTATTCAAGCAAGTTATAAAATGTACAAGCACGAGTGATTTCTCTGGCGCCTGGCATTGACTAATAAGTAACAGCCTCAAGCACCAAGACGTCGACAGAGCGGCCATTACCAGCGTCTTGCCCCTTTGTTCTACGCCACCCTCTCACGGACTAGCATTGTACTCGTATACCTTTCTGCAATACATTATTTAGAGGCTTTGTAGAACGGAAGTTTCGCGTGTCATGGGAAATATCCGAAACCGGTTAACCGATTTCAAAAAATCTTTCAGCGTGTAGCCTATTAATCCTGCGGGTTCGCCTGCAATACGCGGGCGAATCGGGAAAAGCCATAGAAGTGTAAGTAGCGCCGCAAGATGGCCTCCCAGAATGGGTGCCATTGCCATTATGGGCGGATGAGGGCGGGGTCTCAAAACGAACCCAGGCATCCGTTTGGTAAGAACATGCGCATGATTTAGTCACGAGTTTGGGTAGAAAGTAAGAAGCTCGCATCCTATGATATTTTCATTCGCTGCTTCAATACGGGCCCCCGAGATTTGAACCGCTTGTGTTTTGTTTGTCGTCACGTTGTACCCTTATTCCATTATCCTATATCTATTGTTTCGAGAAGCGCTTGCGACATCGGTTCCGTTCTCACGCTGCAAGACACGAATTTATTGTTGTTCCGCAACTCTACTCCTAGCAGTATCACAGTGTTCTGGAGAAGGAAGATTAGTCCGGCGGGATTCCTTAGGCTCCAGGATCCAACGATGTTTCCAGTCATGTTTAGAGTAAGGTCCTCAAAGCTTTCGGTGAATGTGAAGATCTCTTGTCTCGGAAAATTGTCAGTGACGAGGCGTTGTTCTTCAAAAATATTTCAAACTAGAAAGTAGATTTGAGCATTCACTTGTATTGAGCATTCTAGCCACAAAACTACTGGTCACAAAATCAACAGGAGTGTTTTAGCGAGCATTTTGATAGTAATACAACAGTTGCTTCGAGCTTTTTGGGGGTGCCGCACAATTTTGTTATTTTCCCGCCGCCGTCCCTCGCCACACCTCCAGAGTGACCGCGAAAATGGTCCTAGAAATGGCAATATGCTTGGCTCTGTTTGACAGATTTAAACACATTTAAAAACAGCGAATGCACTATGTTCTGCTTAATGTCAATGCTCAAGCAGGGGGGGAGGCCTGCATGCCCAGCAGTGCACGTCTCCGTCGTGGATTGTAGAAAGTACATGATTCCTTTACATTATCACCGCATTAGTCTTATTTTGCAAACTCTTCGTCACCATAACAAAGAAGAGGCTGAAGAAGAACGTTACATAGTTTTCACCTTGTACCCGTCACCCATCGCCATTCACTTCTGCATTCTCTTACATCATCATCAGCCTATGTACATCCCACTGCTAGGCCCAAGCCTCTTATGAATGAGAGGGGACGGGCAGTAGTCCTCACGGTCCCTCTCTGCGATCCACAGGTCCAGAGTAGCCTTAACAGCGACAGTGCGTTCAGCGCGTTGTTTGGGAAGGGCCTCGTTAAGAGCCAATATACCTACCTTAGAATACAGATTTGTACAGAAGAGCTGCCGTTGCCACAATACCTAAGGGACGGAAAGGCTCCAATGCAGTTAAATTAAGAAATGATCTTAAAACCGGGCTGATGGCTTACCGCAAACAACCTATTTGGGCGGGTAATGGTTTATTTGCCGCAACCTCACACTAAATCAGTTGCCAAAAATAAAAAAGGAACTATGACAAGGACAACGAATGATATATCCCTTTTAGTCACACTTATTGAGATTTGTGTATTAAATTTACCATCTCTGTCGGTCGTGCGATTACAAAATATTATTTAATAGCGTAGCTTAGCCCATAGTAACCGGGTGTCTATCATTTTATCGAAACGCATTACGTCGATTTACATTTCGCCGAAAACTATTCCACGAATTTCATTTCGTTGTATTTCTTGTTCACATAATCATCAATTCATAGTTTTTTATTTCATCGAACAACTTTTCATCATTAATCGTTTCGAATTTGTCTCAAATCGTAGCGTAACGATTCATCGAATTTACTTTTCATAGAATAGGCATTGTGTATAGTATTAATTTATCGAAACACGGTTCAATGTTGTTACGTTCCATATATTTTTGTTGCCACGATCAATATTTCATTTTTCTACCAAGCTGTTTACCTATAGGTCATTTCTTCTAAGTATATAATACCTAATGGATAAAATGGGTCCACATTGACTCATATACGCTTCTTATACCATGTAGACGTAATATTAAGCCTAAGTAAGTGATATTAAAAAAACGGTTCTGGCGCTTCGCCGGCCGCTGCCGCGGCACGCTCGCTGCGCTTCGCCGGCCGCTGCCGCGGCAAGCTCGCTGCGCTCGCTCGGCTCGCACGTTATAGGATCACAGTTCACCTAACACTCCTCCTCGCTTCGCTCGTCGTCGTACCTACACTGGCCTGCCTTAATGTAGAATAGGAAGGTAATCCGATATCCAGAGGGAGAGGTGGGTAGGCTTAGAGCTCTATATATACGTCCAAAGTCTCGGTGAAATGTACCTACTCAGTTCGTTGAAAGGTAAATATTATCAAGTGACAAACACAGATGAAACGATTTTCTATGTAATAAGAATTTTGGGAACTGAAACTTATGTTAAAACAAAATTATAGTAACGGTGATTCGATGAACGACTATGTCGATGAACAAATAAAATATTGAAGTGAAATTCGATGAGTTCATTTTTGTGTAAATGGTATTTCGAGCAAATGTATGAGCGATCTAACGAAGTTCGATGAATGATTCCTGTGTGATGATGAAATTCTGCGAATAGTGTTATGGGAAACGATAATCGATGAAACTATTTTCGGTAAAATGATGGTTTGCCATAGTAACAATGGGTTCATGGGCTAACCGATTAAATAAACAGTCTTCATACAATCTGACCCGTGCTTCATAATTTCACTTGCTTATTTTAGAGCTAAGCTCTTGTCGGTGAAGGTCAAAGCAGGCCCTGCATTTATGCCAGGCAAACTCTTTGACATCTCGATACGACCTAACATCGACCCTTTTTTTGAGCTGCTCTACGTAGTTTATTCTAGATATTCCTCTTCCTCGATTCCCTTCTATCTTTCCGTCTATTATATTGAGTATGAACTGGCCATCTCTTAATGTCATAGAAAAAAGCCATCCATCATACAAAACTAAGGACGTCATAAGCAATAGCTTATGACGGCCAACAGGCCGGCCATGATAAATGCAACATGTGTGAATAAAAAGAGTTTATATCTCACTCTCTATCTCCATCTCTCTCTTCTTAGCTATATATCCCACATGGTGGTGCGGTCAGGTTTCCTCGGCTTGACTTCACCACTTCGCTTTGTTCTCGACATCGGTTTCGAAAAAATATGATAGAAATAATTAAACATCAATTTATGAATCTCCTCCACATACATCATTTCACTAACAAAACGCCTACAACTTTTTGTAGTTTTACAAAAGAAGCCATTTCATCCTGCTACAAACCGAACCATATTCTCGCTACTTCTCAAATAAAAAAAGGCTTCAAACATTTACTCGAGAGCACCGCTTATTTATTTTTTAAAACAAAGGGAATTTAAATTCAACTTAGAACGCTATATCGTGTTAGCCGAACGCCATCTGTTGTCGTCAGCCGTAATGGCAGCGCCGTAGATCCCACTTTACTAACACTTCTCGAGCAATGCTTTTAGAGGTTTCATGAATCTAACACGTCCATTGCACTTTCGAGTCGGTTGCCAGCTGTAAATTTAATATGCGGTTGCTAATGAAAATTTGAGGAAGTCTACGTATTTAGTTAATTTAAGCTTGACTTTGTTACAAGAAGCAAAGTTTGTGTGAAAATAGTAGATTGTGTCACAAGGGAGCAAAGTGGCATATTTACGGCGACGGCGTAGGTTGAATCTCAAATGAAGCGCAGCATTACAGAATAGAATCCCGAACGTAGTGAGGGATTCTAACGTGGAATCCTGAGCGTAGTGAGGGATTCAAGTGTTCACGCCCAAGTTGGAAATAATTTTGCTTCCGTGTGACTCATACTGCTTTCCACATCACCTATGAGGATAATGAAATATGTCAGTAATAAAACTCATGTATTAGGTGAGTAGCTGTATTAAATTAATTATTATAAACCTACTGATTATAGTGTTACTTTGAATAACATATAATTACTTGTATTTTATTACGTTAGTAGTAGTAACAACAGTAGTCAAGATAAAAAAAATATATTCAAGTAATCGACTTAAAAAAACAAGTAATCGATTATGTGTAGGTATACTATTTTCATGTATTCATTGGGATATTTTTTTTATTCTGGCAACAACATGGTTCTGGAACAGAGAAGTGCCACTTTGATCCCTCCTAGCAGGGAAGAAAAAGCCCTTATCTGAATAGCTGATGTGAAAAGGATACTTTCTGTAGTATTCTGTAGAAAAAATATCCCTCTTTGAACGACAAATAAAATAAGGGACATATTTCGATATTGTATTTATAATTCAAGGAATCACGAGCTCGTCCAACCTTGACAATACAAAATCTCTGACGAAAAATATAAATCGATAAAGATGTGGTCGAGGGCGTGTCATGGTCCCCATTTTATAACTCATCGCTGTGGATAATACACCAGCCACTCTCCGACTAGCATACTTGTCAGAACGTGACGGATGCCTGATTCAGCTGTTAGTGATAATTGATAAAGTAGCAACCACCGCTAGAGCAGAAGAAGATAAAACCCCCGCAGCAAATTGAAAGTCATTATTTACAGTACATGCACGTAACACGTTTAAATTACTTACTTCACCAACACATTGTAATACAATTTATAATATTTCGCCAGCATCAAGAAATATTCAAGTGTCAGGAGATTAAAAATATATTATGTAATTGTTGTCACCATGAACAGATGCATTTGCGTATACATACGTGCACAGATTGATGCCTTTATTCCTCAAAGGAGTAGAGTACATGAAAATAATATCCCAGTGCCACTTTTAACATAAATGTGGGAAGAAAAGATAAAAAAATGTGATCTCGCAGTTTTAGGTTGCTAGCCCATCGCCCACAACGCACTTCAACACTGTTGCCTTAGTACGAGTCTTTTCCCACACCCACAGGAAGAAAGGGGGTGGTGCTATTCTACCCGGCTCCGTGTATAAGTCAGAATATCTAAAAACAGAGAGTGCTCTCAAATTTCAAGATTATTAAACTTCAATTCCTACTGATTATAATTCCCCCCGACTGCGTCATGGGAATTCACGTGACGCAGGGAGATTAAAAATCAAATTTGGAATCAATGACTCGTAAAAACCGCTGACACCTCATTTTTCAATAATCCGTCTTAATTCCGTTTCCTGGATAATGACATAACTCCACAAGGGTCTCCCGGAATGCCCATTCAGAATGCGATGTGAAAAATGTCCTTTTACACAAATTATGTTAAAGCGAGAGACGTAATCTGGATCCTTCTTGATTCTACCGTAAGAACCTCGGAATTACTTTATGCAAAATACTGATTTAATACCCGTTTTGTGTGGAAAGGAGATGTCATGACTTGATAAATTAAATTCGAAGATGCGTTGAGATAGTTAACACTTAATTTGACTTAACATTTAACACTCGTAGATAAACCTAAATTGTTGCAACATCCGACAAAATAAAACTCAAAATTTGCCAACTATATTGTATACTGTACATGTAGCTATTTTACTTGGGTAAATCGGCTTTTTTTTATAAAAGTCACTAATGTTTACTTACAGTTTTAAGTAACAACATGAACAATGTATGAGGGGTCGTGAGTCTGGGATACTTTACGAGATTTACTCGTATGTCAACAGTGATAAAATGTCGTAATGGCGCCGCTGTCATATCGATTGCAAGAGTATGAATTGAAAAATACTGGGTTTATTGAAACGCCGTTCTGCCTAGATTAGGAAACAATAAGGACCTATTCAGACGTATATTTCCTGATTTTTTTGGTCCATTTGTCTCATTGTCCACGTTTTGCTGCTATAAAGTGCAATACTCCAAATGTACACTTTAATTAGCAACTTCATACTTCTACATGACAAACTGGATTTGAAGAGTTGTCTCTTTTGGTAAAAAGCATAGGGGAAGACCACGCCGCAGCTATTTGGATCAAATTAAAGAAAAAGATGGTTGTATGTCGTATCAGCAAATGGCTGGCGAACGATAGAGAGAAATAGAAAATGATCCACTGACAAGAGGACAACTTTTAATGTTGTTGATGTTTCTCGACTATACATATTATGTTTGCTTATCTCCTTGACAAAAAAATAGGTCCTTACTTTCCTTTTTTACCACAGTCTTGTCAAACAAAACATATAAAATGGCACAATCAAATTAAAATTAAAGTATTCACCTTACCCATTTAAAATCTCACTTAGTGAAATATGATTAAAACATTAACCACAAAGTTTGATATTGATTGAAACTTTACCAAAATGCCATCTCTGAAGGTGTAGCACGGCCGTTTTATCACTTATCGCTGTGGATAAGACATCCGTCACGTTCTGACAAGTATGCGAGTGCGAGGGTGACAGATATCTTATCCACAACGATAAGTGATAATGGCAACCGTGCTACGCCTTCTAAAGTGATGCATCTCGTTAAGTCATAAAAGCGTGTCTCTTAGAAGGGGGGCGTGGTTGACTCTGATCAAGGCATTCCCTTTACTTATCGATGTGTCATTGTCGTCTTATATGTTCCCACACCCACGACGCATCATAAATTGCACAAGTTACAGCAATCAGAAAAATTGAAGCCGCTAGAAAGAGTAGCCACCCTAAAACGTCAAAGCGGAAGTTTCGATCGCTTCTAATCCTCCCGGTGATTTTATTTGATTACGTGCCCCGGACTCGGGGCGTTTTGACGGAAATCCCCCCGGGACTGATAATTTATTAAAATTTAAAAAGATTATTTTTAAAAGAAGAAAATCAACTGAACGACGGCTTGGCTATGGCTTGGAGAAAAAAAAATGCTGCAGGCTATTTATGAAAACGGTCTCTAAAATCGAATTATTCAATTTACGCCATCAGATTGCCGGGGTAGGCACCTAACACAGGCTGTATTGGACTTAACGTATTGAATTAGGATGCGTTTTATACATAATTGTTGGGTGTTTTTTTATACGTTGCCCTTGATCTTGCTACGAGTGGAATTGCATATGAAAGATGAATAACCAACCGTTGTACTTAGTTGATCCTAGAGGATCATAACCACTATGCTATTTTCGGGGAATGCAGATAAGATTAGGGTTAGATTTGGTGGCGAGCTGCAAAGCAGCGCCTGGTGTTCTGAGAGACTGGTGAATTTGGTATTTGATCACGCCATCTGGCTGGCGATCTGTTACGAGTTCCTTATTTGTCCTCCAATTTTGCCTTATCGTGATGTATTCGAGATTGTTAGAACGCGCGATATGTCCAACAAGGATATCGTTTGATTCAATACTATGAATAAAATATGCCCTATTGCTAAGCCCTTATCAGTCACAAAACGATTGAAATAATGTCTGGAGTATCTGACGGTGATCATCTCTCTCTCTCACTCAATTGCACCGAGTTTTATCTTATAAACATATTTTGGTTTTGTGAGCCGTTTTATCATTATTCCTTCTACAATCCTAGTAACATAAACTGACTTAATCACTGTTACTGGACACGACGAGTAGGCATATAATACCTATATATTATTTAGCTCACCCCTGCACCAACTCACCCTAATAATTATATCATTTTATTAATATGTTTTGAGCCTAAGATTCTAAATAACTTAATATATTGTGAGGTCCGACTTACGAGTACACGCTTTGACTGAGGCCTAATTTAAAAGGTATTACTTATCTCTATCCCCTAAAATCCTCATATATTTACTTCTATGCAATACAACGAAAATATATTACATCGTCTAAAAAGGCGGGTATTTTAAGCACATTACTAATCCAGATTAAAAGGAAAAAGGACTAACGTAACCTTCAGACAAACCTTAATATCAGATATCACATTTCATATTTAACTTACGAACTCCAAAACCTTGTACCTAACATGAGAGGGAATTCTTTCTCGTGTGTCCCGGAATTTGCATTGCTAATGCGAGGGTACCGCGGTGTTTTGTGGTGTCACATGCCGCGTGATAACTGTATTTTATAGCTGGGTGAATGTAATCAACTGTTCTACGAATATTTCTGTTACAATTCTTTGGTACGCGGTTATTAAGTTTGAGTAGACGCCGAGTTTATTCAATTGTTTTAGGGCAATGATTGCTATATTTACATACGGTTTAACTCTGAGAAGACGAAATATTGCGGAAGATAAAAAAAGGTGTTACGGAACCTAATGTGACACGTCGGGTTAGAATAGCACCAGACCACCCCCTTTCTTCTTGTGGGTGTCGTAAGAGTCGACTAAGCTAACATGGTTGAAGTGCGTTGTGGGCGATGGGCTGGCAACCTATCACTCACAATATAACATTTTGTCGCTCTTTTATACCCACATTTATACTAAAAGTGGCACAAGAACAAGGCTAATATGCTCTGTCTACCCCTTTTTATGATAAAAGCGTGAATGAACATGGAACGTTGGTGCCGTAAAGAAGCCTTAGTCTTCTTGTAGACGTCGCTACACGCTCCTCTAAGGTGTTGTAAGAAGGAACTGATTGAAATTTTTTGTGGCCGAGACAGATTGTTCCGATAGCTCAGTCGGCTAGTAGCGACGGGCCATGAATACCTGTTGTCGCCGGCGCAAATCCGGCTTGGAGCATAAAATTTCACAACAACAAATCACGGAAGAGAGCTCATTCCACATCATCCATTCATTGATTTGTGTATATATACTCGTATCTAAACTAATATTATAAAGAGGAAAGATTTGATTGTTTGTTTGTTTGTATTGAATAGGCTCCGAAACTACTCGACCGATTTGAAAAATTCTTTTACCATAAGAAGCCGACATTATCCCTGATGATCATTTACAGAATAATGATTTACTTACAGAATAAAATAAACAGGCTACTTTTTACCGCGGGAAAATGCTTAATTCCTACGTGAAAACGGAAAACTAACCGTGCGAAGCCGAGCCAGGCAGCTAGTATTTATATATTACGTATTAAAGTGAGTTTTGTTTATTAAATAAAAATACACTTAGGTTAATACACTCAGTCTAATAACGCGCCCCGTGTCATTCCGGGTGCAAATATGCCTATCACATTCGCCGCATTGCCGCGTTGGATTGCGATTGACAACCTTTGGAACAGAAATGACTCGGAACGGGAGTCATGCCCTCTCAATTGCAAACTTTATTAATATTTATCTTAATCTACGAATAATAGAATTATGGGTCACAATAATCACATACGCGGTTAGTGTCTATGACTGTGGAAATATCACTCGGGTTAAGAAATTGGTTTTGACGCTACTATTTATACATTTATGCACAGTTGAACTTGGAAAATAAGAACAAGACGTTTCATGAACTTACTGTAAAGGAACCCAATTGTTTAAGAGGCCGCAGTAAGCTCGGCCGAATTTCACCTTCCCATACAAACGTAGTTACGCTCTCATTTTAAAACAACGTGTTGGATTGTGACGAAACTTTGCATATACAATGACATGAGGTATATCTATGTCTGTAATTAGTTTATATGGTTCCAATTTATAAAACAAAGTAAATACAGCAAAAACTAGTTTTGTATGAAAAACGGAAATTCGATGTATCTTTTTTATTATGGTATCTGAAGCTACGTAAACTAATTTCAGACATAGATATACCTCATTTCATTGAACACGCAAAGTTTCGTTACATACCAACACGTAGTTTTAAAATGAGAGCGTAACTACGTTTTTATGGAGAATCGAGCTTACTGCGGACTCTTAATAGCTTACAGTACATTTTTTTGAGAGTAATATAACCTTGGGGTAGTTAAATTTTCAGCGTGTTTATTTGTATCTATTTATTTATTAAATTTACCAAGTTTGAAAACGTAACTGTTTTTTTTACATATTATAAAAAGGAATCTAAATATTATTGTTTCAGTTTAGTTAGCCAGTGAATTTAAAATAAATTAAGTCGTTCACAGAACTATCAATAAGGTTGTTCTGTTAACGACTTAATTTATTTTCTAACTAAGTGCTAATTATATTCTCAAGCCTAGGTTTTTTTGGGAATAGAGGGGTTTGCGGGTGAAATTTGTCTAAAAAGATCATTATGGACTCAGTCATACGTTATTACATTATCCTACTAATATAATAAATGCGAAAGTTTGGATGTTTATATGTTTGTGACTCAATCCTGCTCAAATGGCTCAACTGATTTGGATGAAATTTTGCACGAAGACGCTGGACTGCGCTGGATTAAAATATGGGATAATTTTTATCCTGGGCCCACGCAGAAAAAGTCGCAGGCAGAAGCTAGTCATAAATAAAGGTCAGCGAATAATGGCGTGTTTTTTCGAACTTTAAGACATTCAACTGCCATTTTTAGGGTTCCATAGCCAAAGTAAGAACGGAACTCTTATAATTTCGTCGTGTCCGTTTGGATGCCCGTCTTTCTGTACGTCACAAAAAGGGCACAATAGGTACTTGGATAATGTGCACCCTGGGTTTATGTGGGTATTATAAATGGTTGTCTTTTGTTTGCCCGACATTCATATACTATAATAATCATTTGCCCGAACTTCGCTTGCCCGAATTTCATTTGCCCGAATGTTTCGTTTACCATAATAGTTAATTGACATACTCTTGTTTACCCGAATATTGGATGTCATAATGATACGAATGCCATACGTAATGTTTTCCAGATTATTGTTTGCAATAATATTATTTAATAGAATATTTAAACACCATACTAAACATGCATTCGGATTCATCTTTGTTAATTTGTTAGTTTGTCCGCTCTTTTATAAAAAAATAACCTCGAAGACGAAAGCGGGAGCAAAGCTCCCGCTTCCGTCTTCTAACCTATCTGCGATCCGAGTCGGTTTTGCCACTAAGCTCCTGTTCCCTACTGTCTACAATACAACACTATCTTGGTATTGGGTAATTTCAGAGAAAAGTTCATTTTTTAAAGCAAATGACATTATGGCATGTGATAGTTATGGATTACAATGATTATGGAAAATGAGATTATTGATATTGATATTATGGAAAACAAAGATTCTGGCATATAATTAATATGGTAAAAAACAAGTATGGCATGCCAAAATTATAGAAAACACCATTATGGCAGTTGAATATTATGGCAGATAAAATTCAGGCAAATGCAATTCTGGCAAGCAAGAGTATACCATAATAAATACCATATACATATACATCCTACTAATATTATAAATGTGAAAGTTTAGATGTTTGGATGTTTGGATGTTTGTTACTCAATCACGCTTAAACGGCTGAACCGATTTGAATGAAATTTGGCACGAATATACTTTATAGCCTGGTTTAAAATATAGGATAGTTTTTATCTCGAAATCATCCCTCAAAGGGATGAAATCGGAGGTAAAAATATGATCCAAAAGCCTGAGTGATACAAATGCAGGCATGCCATTCTAGGCTTTAAGATTCAGATTCATGATGTTTGTTTTGTTAATTGTTTCTCGCCTAAGTGTTTTTTAATCTCAGAGACATAAAAAAAAATGATACAGTTTAAAAATCAACATCGACTAACTAATAGTCCGTACCTATAATTGAGGTGAAATCAAATTGATTTGTTTCTCATAGATGATATGTCCAAATTTTGAATGTAATCAAAAATAACCATCCATACTAATATTATAAATGTTGACGTGTATGTGTTTGTTTGTTTGTTTGTTTGTCCGTCTTTCAAGGCAAGACGGAGCAACGATTTGAAGTATTTTTTTATGTGGAGATAGTTGAAGGGATGGAGAGTGGCATAGGGTACTTTTTATCTTTTTCTAACCCCCCCACTTCCCTAAAATGGGGGGTGGAAGTTTATATGGAGCTTTCCGCAATTTTCAAGGTAGAAAGCTAAAAATTGGTATGCGGACTATTTGTGACTAACAAAAAAATCGTGCAGCATTTTTTTTTAAATCTGCCCCTAACTCTTTACAAAAGGGGGTGAAATTTTATATGGGACTTTTCGCAGTCCTCAAGGTAGGAAGCTAAAAATTGGTACTCTGTCTCTCTGTTAACCAACGAAAAATACCTGCCTTATTTTGTCTTGGAAATCTTCCCCCAGCCCCTAAAATGGGGGATGGAAATTTGTGTGAGACTCTCGGGAAAATTGGTCCAGGTTCTATGATACAAACGAATAATAAGGTAATTTAATTAAAACAGTCTGTAATTTTAGTAAAAATAGCGCACGGGGTGCTATGCTACGTCAGTGCAAACTCTTAGTGTGGGCTGAAAGTACTATGGCGCACAAAAAAGCGGTAGAAGCACTAAATCGAACGGTCCAGGATTTGCGCAACGGTACCGATGTTATGGGAGGGATGGTGGTTTTATTGGCTGATGATTTCCGCCAAACGTTACCAGTCATTCAGAAGGGGACACCTGATGCAAACGAAATTAAGCATGTCTCAAGTCGTCCACTCTATGGGCCACCGTAAGAAAGTTCAGTTTGACTACAAATACGAGAGTGCAACTATATGATACACAAATGCTGGCAACCATGCCGAAACACTATTGAAAATAGGAGATGGTCGGTTAGAAACTGATGCCGAGGGCTGTGTGACACTGACGGGAGTTTTTTGACAATTAATTGATTCAGATTAGTTGCAAGTGTTTACCCAGATTTACAAAACAATATACACCAAAATCAATATGTATGTGAAAAAGCAATTTTAGCACCAAAAAATGATGATGTCAACAAAATAAATTCAGACATATTGAGTAAAGTACCAGGAGATACAGGAGGAGAATCAGAGTATTTATCAGTAGACTCAGTTATGGATACAGAACAGAGCACATCACATCCCGTAGAGTTTCTGAATTCGGTTGAGCTGCCAGGTGTACCCTCACACAAGCTTCAATTAAAACTAGGGGTCCCAGTCCCCCGTCGGATGCCCCGAGATTATGTAATGGGACGAGACTTCGTGTCACACAACTTGGCTGCAATATCACTAGCGCCACTATCTTAACCAGCGTAGGAAATGGTGAAAATGTAATGATCCCACGAATCCCAATAATTCCCACAGATCTCCCGTTCCATTTTAAAAGGCTACAATTTCCTCTTAAGCTTACTTTCGCTATGACCATTAACAAAGCGCAAGGACAATCATTAAAGGTGGCTGGGGTGAACTTAGAATGTTCGCGCGTTTCCAATCCCCAGAATCTTTCAGATTCAGATTCAGATTCAGATGATTTATTTGCTGTTCGTACAAGTACATGCAAATACAATTAATACAATTTTAGGTACAATTAATAATACAATTATAGTTACAATAATACATTTTAAAATTAATTACTTATTCTAGGTGCACATTAATAAAAGGACACATTACATTGGATTTTTATGGTTAAAAATATTTAATAGATGTCATTTGTGATGTCAAGGGCATTGGCGTAAAATTCTTTAATTGTATAAAATGGTCTATTAATGAAATATTCTTTTATCTTTCTGTCAAAAGTTCTCATGTCTGTGCATTGTTTGATATCCTGACTTATTTTATTAAAAATTTTAATGGCCATATTGTTAAAGCTGTTATTGAAATGGACAAAGTGAGGTGTAGTTAGAGACAGTTGACTATTATTCCTAAGATTAAAATTATGCATTTCTCCAGCTGTCGGATAGAGATTTTTATTTAAATAGACATATATACATATGTGATACAAGTACATTGAGATAATGGTGAGGATTTTGTGATCTATAAACAAGTTTCGATGGGTGTCAGGTATGCCTTTGCATCCAGAAATAAGTCGAATAGCCTTTTTCTGTAGGAGTAAAACAGAATTTATGTTTGTACCGTTGCCCCAAACTTCAACACAATACCTGATGATACTCTCGAAATAGGAGAAGTAAACAGTTTTTAATATATTGGTGTGTGCTATTTTTGAAAGACTTTTCAATGAATAACACGCACTAGCCAATTTTTTACACACGGTGTCTATATGACTATGCCACCTCAGATAGGGGTCAGTTGTACTCCCAAGAATCGGATACAATCAGATTTTTCTATAGGCACATCACAAATAAAATCAGCGCTCCTAGAACTACGGCGAAAAATAATGTAAAAACTTTTTTCACAGTTAATCCTACGACCATTGTATGAAAACCAGTTGTCGAGTTCATTCCAACATTTTTTTATAATTAGATTAAATTCTAGGACAGTAGGTGCACTTAGGATGATGCTGGTATCATCCGCGTAGAGATACGGTGTACCCTGTGTTAAATAATCAGGCAGATCGTTTATAAAAATAAGAAACAGCAATGGGCCAAGGACTGAACCCTGAGGTACCCCGTATTTTATCGTACCCTCCTCGGAACGAGTGGCTTTACATTCTATCCCCAAATGGAAAGACATATAATACCGAATACAACTTAGCGTATTAAAATAATATTCTGTTCCGAGTTCTCTTCTGTGTTCTATATCAGGAAAGGGGAACCGAACCGTGTTACCCCGAATTTAACGCGAGCGAAGCCGCGGGCAAAAGCTAGTATATGCATATAATATACTAGTTTCCTCTCAAAAGCTGAGAACTTCATTCGCAGATTTTTTCCACGAAAGAATGTTGATTGATGGTACTGATTGATATGATTTCCAGTGTTTATTTCTTTGCAACATTAACCTGGCCACCGTACTGTCTTTTCCAAGATCTCATGGTTCTGAATAATGATTTGCCAAACGATAAATAAATAATTAAGCGGCACTTCTGCTGTTGTCTGTACGTATATTAAGCACTAGAACGCTTAAACTAAAACTCATCTGTCACACACTGAAACAATCGCTTCCAACACGACGACATTACACGACATTAATTGCAATACCGAACCAACCAGCACCCTACTTTATCCCCATCTCACAAGCTCCGTTTTCCAACAACAGTTTTTTGTCCAACAAAACATTTGTCGGAAGGCAATCTGTCTGTCACTGCGTGCGAGACGCAAAGTCGGTGATTCTTCTTTGTAATACTGATTGACGTGCTCTGATAAGCTAAATTCGACGTTGATCCGTCGGCTTATGGTGCAAATTCGAGTGATTGATGCGACGTGGGTAGTTAGCAGATTAGATACGTCGAGTAATGGATTTTAGTTTAATGATTTATGCAAACTATTTTGTCTTGCAGTTACATTACAGAATAATTATGTACACTTGTAGTCAACCATGAGAACGAATATAATATACCTAGGAAATGCGCTGTTAACCATGATAATATTACATGGGTATTCTCAAAAAAATGAGATCAGATTATATGTGAGTAGTTTTCAAAATAGGTGTACGTAACACAAAATAAACACAGAAGATTTTTTATTTTTTATAACACAAAAGAAAAATTGTTACACAAACGATTTTATAAGGGTCAGTTCATCACATCTGGATTTCACTGATGTGATTAGGTAAATGTTAAGACAAATGGGTTGAAGTCATATTTTTGTTATTAAACTTTCGTAATATTTTTTTAATACATACATAATCACTTACATGCACACGTAATAACACGGCAAAAATCATACAATGTAAAATTGTAAAAAAAATATTTTGTGATTTTCGTAAGTAGGTGCCATATTTCATTATAAAAAAAAATCATTTACTCTTGATGCTCCATTTTGACATTGTAAATCCAGGCTTGTATTTTAATAAAATACAATAGTTATTATAATAGATTACTATTTT